>PPKL02000003.1:0-600000 GCA_003707665.2 Ogataea pini | reverse complement strand
TTGATCAAGACTCTCTACAAGAAGCCAAAGGACGCCAAGTACAAGGTTGTTGGAAAGATCCTTGGTAAGGATTTGGTTGGACAGAAGTACGTTCCTCTGTTTGATTACTTCTTCGACAAGTTCAAAGACACCGGTTTCAAAGTTATCGGCCACAGCTACGTTTCTAACGACTCTGGTTCTGGTATTGTCCACCAGGCTCCAGCTTTTGGTGAGCAGGATTTTGATGCTGCCACCGAGGCAGGTGTGATTAACGTGGATTTGACTCCACCAAACCCGGTTGACGACGATGGTAGGTTCACTAGCGAAGTTCCAGACTGGGAAGGTGTCTATGTGAAGGACGCTGACAAGGAGATCATCAAGTATCTGACTGCCAATGGTAGACTTTTGCAGGCCAACCAGGTTCGCCACAGTTATCCATTCTGTTGGAGATCTGACACTCCACTTCTTTACAGAACAGTTCCTTCGTGGTTCATCCGTGTTAAGGAGATTGTTCCTCAGATGTTGGAGAATGTTGAGAAGACTAGATGGGTTCCAAGCAACATCAAGGAGAAACGGTTCTCCAATTGGATTGCAAACGCACGTGACTGGAACGTGTCCAGAAAGAGATATTGGGGTACTCCATTGCCATTGTGGGTTTCTGAAGACTTGGAAGAAGTTGTTTGTGTTGGTTCTATCCAGGAGTTGAAGGACTTGACAGGTGACCAAACCATCACTGATATTCATAGAGAAAGCATTGACCACCTCACCATTCCTTCCAAGAAGGGCAAGGGTGTTTTGAGAAGAATCGAGGACGTTTTCGACTGTTGGTTTGAGTCTGGTTCCATGCCATACGCCTCGAAACACTATCCATTTGATGAGAACAAGGCCAGATTTGAAGGTGCCTTCCCTGCCAACTTCATTTCCGAAGGTTTGGACCAAACCAGAGGCTGGTTTTACACTCTGACTATCCTGGGTACCCATCTTTTCAACACTGCTCCATACAAGAACGTTATCGTTTCTGGTATTGTTCTTGCTGCTGACGGTAAAAAGATGTCCAAGAGACTCAAGAACTACCCAGATCCAATGATTGTTTTAAACACATACGGTGCTGATGCCCTCAGACTTTACCTGATCAACTCACCAGTTTTGAGAGCTGAGACTCTGAAGTTCAAGGAGGAAGGTGTGAAAGAAGTTGTGTCCAAGGTTCTTCTGCCATGGTGGAACTCTTACAAGTTCTTGGAGGGACAAGTTGCCCTTTTGAAGAAACTCGAAGGTGTCGATTTCAAGTACGATCCAACTTTGAGATCCGAGAACGTGATGGACCGTTGGTTGTTAGCCTCTATTCAATCTTTGATCAAGTTCATCCACAAGGAAATGGAGGAGTATAGATTGTATACTGTTGTTCCTAGATTGCTGAACTTGATTGACGATTTGACCAACTGGTACATTCGTTTCAACAGAAAGAGACTCAAGGGTGAGAACGGTGTTTCTGATTGTTTGAAAGCTTTGAACACTTTGACAGATGCTCTTTTCACTCTTGTTAGAGCCATGGCTCCATTCACTCCGTTCTTGGCTGAGACCATCTACCTCAAGATGAAGCCATTGTTCGACAATGAGACCTTGAAGACTTTTGGTGTCAACACTGGCTCTGTCCACTTCTTGTCCTACCCATCTGTTAACGAGTCTTTGATTGACGAGAAGATCGAGCTTGCTGTTTCCAGAATGCAGAAGATTATTGACTTGGGTAGAAACATCAGAGAGAAGAAGACCATTTCGCTCAAGACTCCATTGAAGGAGCTTGTTGTGTTGCACTCTGACAACAGTTACTTGGATGATGTGAAGGAGTTGCAAAACTACATTGTCGAGGAGTTGAATGTGAGAGATCTGATCATTACTTCTGACGAGGCCAAGTACGGTGTTGAGTACAGGGCTGTTGCCGACTGGCCAGTTTTGGGTAAGAAGTTGAAGAAGGATGGTAAGAAGGTGAAAGATGCATTGCCTGCTATTACTTCCGACGAGGTCAAGGATTTTTTGAAGACCGGAAAGTTGACTGTTGCTGGTATTGATTTGATTGAAGAAGATTTGACTGTTTTGCGCGGTCTTCCAGAGGCCAAGGTTCAAGGTGGACAGGAAGTTAGAACTGAGGGTGATGTTTTGGTTATTTTGGATATCAACCTTTATCCTGAGTTGCAATCTGAAGGTATTGTGAGGGAATTGATTAACAGAATCCAAAGATTGAGAAAGAAGTGCAATCTGCAGCAAACTGACGATGTTCTTGTTCAATTAGACATCAAGAAGGATACCGTTGGACTTGCTGAAGCTATCAAGGTTCACGAGGAGATGTTATTGAAGGCCACTAGAAGACCAGTTGAAGCGTTCAATGAAGTTTCTAACGAAGTTCTTGGAGAAGAGGAGACAAACATCAACGATGCTGTTTTGTCCTTGCGGTTGCTGAAGTTGTAAGAAGGAATTGATTAAGAGGTATGAAAGTATATATATTGATTGAACTGAGAGAAGTATTTTATAACGAGCGAGCAAGCGAGCGACGAGCGGCGAGCGATGCAGGCTGTGAGCCACTCACCCACAACCTTTTGATGAGTTTTCAGTATGCCAATTTACTTCAGATTTGTAATTATGTAATCACCCTGTCGGAATATGTAAATAAATACTCCGGTGTAGAGATGTTCTAGGAAGAAAACCTCATCAAATCTGAAACATACGAGGGTCATATATGAACCGAAGACTCTGGAGCTACCTAACGATATAAATATGGGTGCGAAGCACCCAAATCTATAATTACTACCACACATCCTTTAGAGGGTGTGGGAATCAGAGTTATTATATCCAGTATATAGCAATACCACTCTATCGGGACAAAATGATCGTAAAGCGAATAGATTATCGACTTTGATAATCACAAAGCATAGATCACGTGATTAGCTATTACCCAATTCAGAAATATCATTTCCCTCTGTCAAGTCGAGCTTTAACACACTCATTACGTAATCAACAATTACCCTGATTTTCCAACTTCACATCACTTCACGTTCGAAAAAAAAAAAATACAAAAAACACACTTGAAGGAGTTTATACCAACCAACCATCTCCAATTGAAACACAGAGACCAACTAAATGTCTTTTGGTACGCGGCCTTTAGGAGCATTTGGAAGCACGACGTCGTCATTGGGAGCGACGGGATCGTCGGGTACGTCACCATCTGCTGGAACGTTACAAGATCTCCAGAATGACATCGTAGTGCCAAATGGACCAGAAGACTCTATTTCGGACCTTGCATTTTCGCCTGTGGCTGAGTTTTTAGCGGTTTCATCGTGGGACAAAAAAAACCGGATATACGAGATCAACACCAATACGGGACAAGTTGATGGACGAGCGCTTTATGAGCACGAAGGACCAGTTTTATCGACGCGGTTCTCTAGCGATGGAGCTCGGGTGGTGAGTGGAGGCGCCGATAAGCAGGTGAGATTGTTTGATTTGGCGTCACAACAACAGCAGACGATTGGTGTTCACAACGAGCCTGTTAAAGTTGTGCGTTATGTTGAATGTGGTCCAAGTAATGCGCAATGTGTTGTCAGTGGATCGTGGGATAAGACGATTAAGTATTGGGATATGAGACAGCAGCAGCCGATTTGCACGCTGAACATGCCTGAACGCGTTTATGCGATGGATTCTTCGCAAAAGTTGCTGGTGGTGGCGACTGCTGAAAGACATATTGTGATTATTGACTTGAATCAACCTGATAAAATATTCCGTCAGTCAATGTCACCCCTCAAGTTTCAAACGCGAGCCATTTCTTGTTATCCGAAAGGTGATGGTTTTGCTGTTGGTTCCATTGAAGGTCGTTGTGGAATTCAATACGTTGATGAGCTTCAACAGAAAGAATACGGATTTTCCTTCAAGTGTCAAAGAGATCAAAAACCAGCTACTAAGGAGACACTTATTTACTCTCTTAACAGCATTGCTTTCCATCCTGTTCATGGTACTTTTGTGACAGCTGGAAGCGACGGCACCTTCAATTTCTGGGATAAAGATGCCAAACATAGGTTGAAGGGCTATCCTTCGTTAAGTGCGACTATTCCGGTGGTTGGATTCAATAGGACGGGTAATATTTTTGCGTATGCGTTGAGTTATGATTGGAGTAGGGGATATGAGTATAATAGGCCGGATTATCCTAATGTTGTTAGGTTGCATGCATGTAAGGATGAGGAGGTTAAGCAGAGGCAAAAGAGAAAGTGAGCGACCGACGAGTGACTGACGAGTGACCGACGAGCGAAGCAAGTCTTGAGAGTCATCAGCGAGTCATTGTCAAACTTCAAGCGAAGTAATCTATAGCGAGTTGATATTTGGAGAGTTTCATAACTCTTGAGGCGAGCAAATTGACCTTCTCGTTGACACTACCAACTGATAATTATTGTGTATTTAATGGTAGTGAATAGAAAAAGAGTACCGCATGACGAGCAAATGACGAACGGAGCGAATGACGAGCGAAGCGAGTCATGAGTGAAAGGTTGTTGCAGTGCAGTTTGGTTTTACTTGAAGAGTAACTGAAGAGTAGCTGACTGAAAACGTTGTATCTAACACTCCGTGAGTGATTGAATACATGTACATCGACTGATTGATTCTCAACTAACTCACGTTTGACTCTGGTCAGATGAACCACAAAGTAATTCACTACTATCTATAACAACTCGCTTCGCTCGTCATTGATTTTCAGTACTAGCAAAGCAAGTGACTCGCTTCGCTCGTCATTACTCGCTCCACTTGAAGTTTCATATAGGTTACAAAGATAAAGTAAACCACACGGTAAAAAATTCCCAAAATGGGACTCAACATATTCCAAAACGATAGTCCAAAATTAGGTGTTGAGCTTCACTCCTGAGCCTGTCAAGAGCACAAATCACGAGCAAAATCACGAGCAAGGCAAGTCATCACTCATCACTCACGGCTCAATTCGCTCGTCGCTTGCTCAAGCATTTTAGATCATATATGAATCCAGTCACATAACTCGCTTCGCTCAGGCCTTCTTGACCACAGATAAATCCAGTTTTCATTGACTCACTTCACCCTTCACTTGACTCACGATTCGCTTTACTCGTCGTTCGTTCGTCATTCGTTCGTCACTCGTCACAGATCACCCGTCTCCACTGACTCACCCCAATTGAACACCTCATTCAACCCCAAATTCCCGGAATTCTCTTGATCTCCCGTCAACAAGGAGTCAAAATCAAAAATATCATTCGATCCACCAGTGAAATCCTGAAGAAATGTCGGAGCAGATTGATCATTTGCTGCAGAACTTGGAATATCAGAACTGAAATGCGATGATGACGACGATAGTCCGCTTGGTTGGCTCACCTTGTTGCTGTTGACTGTGTTATTAGAAAGATTATTACTGGTCATGTTGCCGTTGCTTCCAAGAGAAACCGTACCGTTCTCCCGTTTGATTGCCGTCTGTGGCTGCGTAGAAGGAATCACGAACGGTTCATCCTCCTTAATAGTTGGAGTCGCGATGCTGTTATTACGCTTCAAGCCTCGTTTAGCAGCCGCTTGTGTGCTGTTCCCGCCGACGTTGGCCCCACTACCAGAACCTGCTACTCCCACTCCTGATCCAGCAACGGAGTTTGACTGCTGCGGAGTCGTATTTTGAGGGGTTGGTGGAATATTCGGCTGTGGAGTCTGATGGGAATTGGCAGGCGTTATCGGAGTAGCGGGAACAGAAGTTGTCGAGTTCTTACGTGATTTCCGTGGTGCTTTTTTGGCCTTGCCATTAGAAGCCGTCAGCGTACCATTAGCTGGAGAACGTGTAGTTGGCGACGACTTAGTGGCCGGCGACCCGCGCTGCTGCAAAATTGACGTCGCGGCATTTTGCTGCTGCTGCTGCTGCTGCTGAAGTTGGCCTAACATCGCCGAATACTCGCTAAATTGTGCTGCTCCCGTGCCACTTCCTGTAGCACCATTTCCAGCCTTATTTGGTGACTCCATGTCTTTCGTGTCCTGCGCACTCTGGTGAATATCCAGTCGTCTCCGGTTCTGTGTTTCCATCAACCGTAACTGCTTTTCGTAGTCCTTGATGGCATTATCGTTCGTACGGTTACCCTGAGCTGCCTGCTTCGACATATCATGGAAAAAGTCGTTGGGGTTCGAAAATGCCTGGTTGGGCTGCTGTTGAGATGGTGGAGGCGGTGGAGGAACCTGCGGTTGTCCTGGTTGTCCATGAAGCCCAACAGACTGCTGTGGCATCTGCTGTGGCATCTGCTGTTGCGGCATCATCATTTGTTGTCCCGGCTGTTGCTGAAACCCTGGAATCATGTACTGGTTGAACTTTTGTTGACCTGGCTGAGCTTGTTGAGCTTGTTGAGCTTGCTGTTGCTGCTGAGCCTGCGCCTGCTGAGCCTGTTGGGCTTGCGCTGCCGCAAACATAGCATACTGTTGCGGAACACCAAACTGGTTCGGAATCATCATTCCTTGCGGCATTGGAATCGGATGGTGTTGAGGCTGCTGCTGTTGTTGTTGCTGCTGTTGCTGCTGTTGCTGCTGCTGGACTGGAACTTGAACTTGTGATTGGTTCATGTTAATACTCGGCGAATTGGCTGGATTCAAGTCGTCTGCGCTGTTATTACCAGTGCTATCGAGCCGCTGACGCTTGTTTGGTGACTCCATCCCCTGGGCCTGACGCTGCTGCTGGACCGCCTGGGCCTGAGCCTGGGCCTGCTGTGCTGCAAGCTGCTGCTGCTGCTGCCGAAGATTGTTCATCTGAGCCTGTGCGGCCGCTTGAGGATGTATAGGCACGCTTTGGGCCTGTTGAGCATGGTGGGCCTGCTGCTGGAGTCGGGAGTTCAGCCGCTGGGAAGGATGACCCACAGGCACCTGCTGTGGCGGATGCGCAAGCGGAGGCTGCTGTGGCAACTGCTGTTGCTGCTGTTGCTGCTGTTGCTGCTGTGGTTGTTGAGGGTTGAAAACACCCATGTTCTGAGCGGCGGCCGTGACGGGCGTGCCGCCAAGCGACGAGCCACTGCCGTTCAACAGTGTGGATGCCGCAGCCACCGCGGCAGCCTGTTGGCTCATTAAACGGTCCTGACGCTGTTTCAGGTTGATGTACTGGTAGTACTGGGTAGCATTTGGGGTTCCTCCTCGCTGTGTACGAGCATTAAAAACGTCCCAAAAAATCTGCCACCACTCGTACAAAAACCCTTGTGGAGCATCCATGGTCATGTACGACGCTGGCAGGTCTGGGGCCCCTGGAGAGCCCACTCCAACGCTTTTTTTATCACCGTTTAAAACGGGAATATTGGCCTCTTTGAAAAAAGCACCTGCAGTAGCCGTGAATCCGGACTTTATGATGAAATCGTAAACGTAAGCGTTTAACAGCTCGCGAGAGTTCACCGCAGTGGAATCTGACACCGTTGGGATCGTCGAAGAAGCTGTTGATGAAGAACCTGGAGCGTTATTAATATTGCTACTGGCATTATTGCTGCTCCCGGACGACCCGCCGTTCAATCCATGCGGCTCGTTAGACGAGTTCGTCGCCGTCTGATTGTTATTTTGCGGCGTGGGCTGCTGGCTCATTTGATGGTCTTTGTTGATAGAGCCCTGTTCCTATATCCTGTTGTCACTCCAAATTTCTCGGCAAAAAGCCTGATAAAAATGACCAAAGTGAACTGCCTCTATGAATTGCGTGCGTAGCTCCTGTTTCTCTCTCCCCGCCTTGGATCTCAACTACTGGTGCGTTGTAAATTATCTCACAATCGCTCGAGGATTTTCCCCTCGCCTCAGTGTATCCAATAAACAACTTTTTTCTGTCTAATTATATTTCAACAGTGTCAATTATCCTTCCTTTTTTTTTCAAGATCTCCGCTCGGTCGGGTAACCATGGCGCGACAATATTTTGGCTACACACTCTTTTTTACTTGGGTTTCAGCTGGTTTCTTCACCATATGACCGGCCACAATGACCCCGAGAATGGCAACCAACACACCGGAACTTGTGCTTGTCGATGGATACATGTTCCAACACCATTCATGGATCGCAGCCAAAAGATAACACCCCACACCTGGTATTCCTGCCCCCGCTAAGAGACCTGGAAGCGTCCACTCATACCACGATAAAAATTGATAGTGCAACGTCCGTGCAAATAGAACACCCACCAAATTACAGACAGCCATCGTTTCAAACACAAATTGTCCGCTACGTGCACTCAAAATCACGTTTCCAGGTGAGATCGTGCTTTTCATCGGCGACAATGAGTCTTTCATAAACACCCCAATTGACTTGCCTGTGTTTGCAGGAGTCAACCATCTATTGAAAAGAAACACCGTCAACACCAAAACGTGACCCGCAAGCAGTGCAGTGTGGAATTCCCGACTCAAAAACACCTTTTCACTCAAAAACCGCCAGTTCACAGTCCATTTATACATGAAAGAACGCTTGAAGTCATAGGCACCGCTGAAGAATGCTGCTCTCACTGCTGGAGAAGTGGCCAAAAACTGCCAATTCATTCCAATTTGCACGAAAACACCAAAAAGAACAATTCCGGCCGTCTTCAGCAGACTCTCGTCGCTCAGAAAGTAGACAACAATCAGATACCCAGGAAGGTACAAAAGAGCGTTCATCTTCACCGAGACTGCAACACTGAACAAATCGGCACTAAAATAAGTCAAAATGGAGCTCAAGGGACTTTGAGACCGTTTAAGACGAGCAGCCTGTTGCAAAACTAGAACTGTAGCCACCATGAAAAACGTTGTAAAACAATCATTGAACAATCTTAGAACGTAAATCGAATGTAACCGTTTTGAAATCACAAGCAAATACAACACATACGGTTTGATTTTCCCATTTGCAGAGAAATAAACTATCAGAGTCATCAAAAGTGTAGCTAGATACAAGTATCTGAACACTAACTGTCCCATTTCAATGTCTTCCATTCCCTTTGTAAACCATTTCATCCAAGAATAGAAGTAGACATATCCACCAGGATACACTATTGGACCTGTATCTCCAACAATTTTGGAATAATCTAGTTGACCACGCTCAATTTGCTCAATTTGCTGCATATATGTGGAATAATCGATTTCAGTATAGGGCACTTTTGCAATAATGAATCTCAATGCCAGCATTTCGGAAATCATCACCAAAGCTGCCGACACTTTGCTAAATTCTGGGTTGATGAATAAAGAAGTTAAACCGAATTTGAGGTCACCAAGGACGTTTTTCATAGTAAATTCAGGTAAATCAGGTTGTTCTGATGGGTGTTGATTCTGCGGTTTTTCCTCATTTTCAACACTTTCAGGTTTTCCCAAAGTTTTATTGCTCATTTTCATTGAAAACTGGCTAATTATGCTCAGACTTCAAGGAAAAAAATGCAATTTCCTTATTATATTTATGAGATGGCATTCAGCTTCAATTCTCGTATTTTTTCACTGCCATTGTGGAAAATTTACATTTTTCATACTACTTCAAATCAATTTTTTTTTCAACTTATCAGTCGCTCTATCATTAGTACAAAAATACACAAAAATACACAAAAATAACGGTTATCCAGGGAACTCTTCTAATTCCTCTGGATCAATGGTATCAAAAATCACAATAAAAATAACGTCTAATCGATGACGAGTGACTGAGGTAAAACGATTTCTCAAATACTTTCACCACTCACTCATAACTAACAAAAGACCCGCTACGCTCATCTTTTTCATTCGCTCCTTCTCGTGTGCAGTCTCATCAAACTCTCCGGATTAGTAACTCCCTCCACCACACAACTCGTACGCATAGTCTGAGCAGAAGACCGTCTCGAAACTTCGCCAGATTCAATCATACTCTGTCGAACAGCCTCCAGAGAACTCTTTTTCTGAGGCGTTTTCTCAGATCCAGGGGTAATCTTGTTCACAAATCTCTGTAATGTGTTTTTTCTCGGTCTCGAACTAGTTCCAGGAGCACCGACAACCCCCTGTGCCTCAATATCCTTCTTCTCGTCACTGAGCTCCTCGCTCGACAATGAACCAGAAATGCCATCGCTGCGAGCAGTCTTTCCATACAAGGCACTTTGCTTGTCGGTAGGATCGTATCCTTCATAGCCCTCATAACATCCAAGAACCATTCTCTCACGGATGATATCAATGTCCTTAGGCTTGTACAACCGCTTCAACACGTCATAGCAGAATCTCGGAAGAACAGAGCTCAACACACCGATAAAAAACACACTCCAGAATGTGACAGAGCCATAGCAATGGGATGCACCCTTGTAAAACTCACCCGAGGTCGTAGAAGAGGTCCAAACTCCAGTCCAGAAAAACACCAACAAAATAGAAATTGCAACAATCAACGAAGACAGCCAGTCCCATCTCTTTTGTTGTAACAAGACATACAGGTTGCACGAAACAACAGAAATGTGTGCAGAGAAAATACCAACCCAGAACCGATGATCGAGGTTTAATCCGTCAAAACTGACAAATTTTCCTCTGTAAAACAGTAGCCATGGGAAAAAGAAGGCCACGACAGATTGGTACAATCCATCAATCATGTAAATGATAAACTTGTATTGAGACCAATCGAGTCCCAAAATCCCCGATCTGTAAAGCTCTGGAACAAGCAAAGCAACATAATCTGGAACATCTTGGTCCAAAATACCCATGAAAATCACAGGCAAAGAAGTGAAGGCCAAGTTGAAAAACATCAAATAAGTGTATTCGTAAAGGTAGGATCCTTCAAAATTGTTGAAAATTCCGAACCAAAACAAAGCCATCACAAAATTCACATTCTTGTAGAAAAAACAGGTAACCATTTCTCCTAATCTCTTGTAAGACCAACGGCCATGAACAAGAACCAATCTGACAAGAAAACGGAATTGACCAATCGCATAATCACTCGACATTACAGCCTGTCTTCCTTCCTCTCCAGCAATACCAACACCAACATTTGCAGCTTGGATCATCGCAACATCGTTGGCACCATCACCGATTGCCAAAGCCATGACGTTCAAATTGTCTTTCACCATCTTCACGATCATCGCTTTCTGAGCAGGCGAAACTCTGCAACAAAGAACTGAACGACACTGTTTACACAAGAGCAAAAACTTCAACTTCAAATCCTTGTCACTGAAGATTTCTTCTAGGGACTGTCCGTCAACAATGATTGCGTAATCGCCGCTTGGAGGAGAATGATCCTTTTTGGCTAACTTCAGATCATTCTTCGTTCCCTCCATACCGAACTTCTCCATCAAAAGTTTAGGAACCAATGTACTAGGAGCCTCTTTTTCATTGTTTTTTTCTTCATCTTTAGCCTGGATCACCAACAATTCCATGTCATTTCCCAACAAATTACAGGAAAATCCAATGTTGATAGCAGTTTCTACTTTATCACCCGTCAAAACCCATAATTTGATACCTGCATTTGCCAACAAGGAGATCGATTCTGGAACACCATCCTGGAGTCTGTCTTCAATGGCAGTTCCTCCCAGTAAAGTAAGACCGCTCTCAATCTCGTCACCGAGCTCCTCCATTTTCTCCTCTCTGTTCTCGTCGATAGAAGCACTCGCTGCCTTGTACTTAGCTTGCCAGTTCTCGAAATACACTGGATCAATCAACTTCTTGGCGATGCACAAAGTTCTCAAACCTTCGTGAGCAAACTCACCCAAGTGAATTGCAGTCTTGCTCAGCAAATCTTGGTCTGCTCCAGCATCCAACCTCTCATAGATCACGTTATCAGCACCCTTGGAATACAGGACGATTTGGCCTTCAGGAGTTTTCAAAACAATTGACATTCTCTTTCTGGTAGAATTGAAAGGAATCAACTCCAAAATTTCGTACTCCTGTGGCTTCGAGTCAAGAATGGTCACCACTTGACCCGTCCGCGTACGTTGTCTGAAAACAATTCCAATATCTCTGGCAACGGCAACGAGAGCAGCTTCATCAGGAGACTCGGCTTTGTACTCCAGGATCCCATCAAAGTTGGTCTCTGTCACAACAGTGTGACAAAGAGCTAAAGCTAGCATGAAACTCTTGTTTGCCTCTTGTCTCTCTGAATCCAAGCCTTCAATGGTGTCCTCCACAAACCTGCTCGAGACAAACGTTAGGTTATCTTCATCGAATTGATCATTACCGGTAGCGGCCAATTTCTGAAGCATCACAATTTTGTCTTGTCTGATCTCTTCGTTTCTCTTTTCGAGCTCGGCGAAAACATCAACACCAGCTCTCTTGTCAACACCCTGCTCTGCTTCTGTATAAGCGAGTCCGTAAGACTTCCCGGCAATTGTACACTTTTTAAATTCCATCACATTCTGAGTCAATGTTCCAGTCTTGTCACTAAAGATATACTCAATCTGGCCCAAGTCATCAGAAATGTTCCAAGACTTTGGTGTGCAAGGAAAGTCAAGCTTTTCGTAGTACATCTTCGTGTCGGCATAAATGAAGTATGCCTGGACAGTCTTGATGATTTCGATGGAGACATACAACGAAATAGGAACCAGAGTCTGGTAAAGAATCAACGCAACAAAAAATGCAACCACACCGTTGGCAGCGGAACTCCATCCTGCAAATGGCTTGTACTCAAAATATTTTCTAGAAACGTGGGTTTTGTCGTAAAAAAGTCCGTTGACCAAACCAGAAACAAAGCACAGGATGAATAAAATGCAGAAGTTGATAATCACAGATAAGTTTAACTGCGAAGACATTCTAGACTTTTTGGTTGGAGTGACACCGGAATTGAGCATGATTTTAGTATCATTACCTGTGGCAACCACAACACAAAGTGCCCATTTGGTATTTCTGAGAGTAGACCCCCTCAAAAGAATGTTATCGTATGTCACGGGCTCTGAAGCTTGATAGCCAGTGGTATCGTCTTCAGAATCAAAAGCGGTGAACTTAATAACACCTCTGAACTTGTACAAATTCAAATTTGGGGCTTCGGTTTCAGCCACCAATTGGACTCGTTCAAAGTCAGCAGCATGTTTCAGACCTTGTCCACAGTGAAGAGCCTGTTTGTTTTTCAAATTTGTCTCACCATCCAGGTTTTTGGTCTCGATATGACAGACTCCCATGGAATCAGATGTCGACAAAAGAACAGCGTCCGCAGGGACTTCCTCGTTGTTTCTGACTCTGATGATGTCACCAACATTTATATCTTTCCAGAACCGATTTTGAAATTTGTATGTTTTGGAAGGCTGGATGTTTGGGTTGGAAACTGTTTCGGGAACAAAAGAAGACACTTTTGCTGTTGTTCTTGATCTGTTGGTGGCATAAGATGGTCTTCCAATGTTTTCGGTATCTGCCGAGCGCAGTGAAACTACACGTTGCAAATCATTTGTGATATAGTCGTCAATTTCCTTTCTCCTTTTGTTCTGACCTTTGAGGAAGTAAATAACGGCTCTTGTGGCTCTGGTACAACCTTTCTTGAACCTTCTCCAAGGACCAACGTTGTCTAGCGCGACGTTTGGATTGTCCATACCTGTGAGTATATGTATTCTCGAGTTGTTCAACTCGAGGTCTGAAGAAGCTCTTCTGTAATCTTCAAAACCGTCCTTGATGGCTGTCAAGACGACAATGACAATCAACGGCACAGCCTGCATTCCTGGAGACTGAACACCAAAGATCTGGAAAGCACCAAGAATGATGATCAACAGAAAATATGAGTTAGCAATGTTGGTGAATTGAAAGAAAATATTCTTGGGTAAAAATGTAATCGGTGTATATTTGGTTGTTCTGATTTTGTTCCTGCAGTAAATGGTAGCTGGTTCATTCGTTTTCGTATTGATCATTTCCGACGGAAGCGGAAGATTCACAAAAACTCGTCTTTGTTCATCCGAATTGACATTTTGGTTTTTGCTCAGAATCCGAGAGAAGAATGAACCTTTCTGTTTGGGAAGGTTCGAAGTAACAGGCTTTGAAACGACAACGTTATCGTTGTTCTCCACCGCAATGACGCTATTTTCGTCTTGTGAGGCCATTCTCCTTGTAATTTGAATTATCTCGTAGTTGTTGTGCTCAAAAATGCATCTACTAAATCGTAGAATTAAGGGAGTATCGTTGTGGTCTGCTTCAATAACCGAATACGTGGGCTTCACAGATAGAACCGGAAACTAAATCGATGGTGGCAAGACTCGTGTAATCCTAGCAACTTGAGGTTGTAGTGGGAGAACAGGCCAAATACGTGCAGCTTTTGCTCAAGTATTGAAACAGGGTAAAAAAGAACCCTTAAATAAACAAATCGGAAAAGAAAAAACAATGTGAGAAAGCCCTTTTTTTCAAAACCGAAATGTCTCTAATTATTTTATTTTAATTTTTTCGTACTTTTTCCGGCTTCCATGGAATTGTCAGGGGAAATAAATTTAGGAAATGACAGGAAGTTTGAGGGAATTGTAGAGATCTGACAGGCAGAAGTAGTCATTCACAGAAGTTGCTTTAATTGAAATACTGTGAGTGCTGGAAATACCGTTTTAGTAACAACAACCTCCTCGTGGCCCCCAATGAACGCCCCACATCGGAAACGGTCAAGGGGCTGTCAAGCCTCTGCGTGAACTCAAATCCGAGAAGCTTCCCCGGTCAACTCCCGAATTCATCCTCATCAAGTGGTGCAAAGGTGTCAGACGCCGCATAACATTTCTATCCTTACCTCGCTCGCTCATAACCACAACGTCGAGAAATCTGAAAAATCATTGCGAATGAATGAAAAATTCTTTCAATGCTGAGAAAAGAGCTGATATACGCCTTCTACTCTTGAACTAATCTTCAATAAACAACCCAGAATTATCAAAATGGCTACCGAAAAGATCCAAGAAATCGTTGAAGAACAAATCCCAGAAGGTGCTGAAGTCGCCATTCTTTCCAGAAACGAGAAGAAGGCTAGAGCCGCCATCGCCAAGCTTGGTCTCAAGCAAGTCAAGGGCATCACCAGAGTCACTTTCAGAAAGAAGGGTAACTTCATCTTGGCCATTGACAACCCAGAGGTCTTCAAGTCGCCAGCCGGCTCCTACGTCGTCTTTGGTGAGGCTAAGGTCGAGGACTTGAACAAGAGATACGCTGAGGCTATGGCCGCTCAACAAGCTGCTCAAGCCGCTGGTGCCGCCGCTAACGACGCTTCCGCTGCACCAAAGGACCCAGCTTCCATCACCGCTGACTTGCAAGCCGCTTCTCTTAACGATAACGCTCCTGCCGAGGAGGAGGAAGAAGGTGACGTTGACGAAACCGGACTCGACGCTGCTGACATTGATATCGTTGTCGACCAAACCAACGTTTCCAGAGCTAAGGCTGTTAAGGCTTTGAGGGAGCATAATGGTGATATGGTCAATGCCATCATGTCGCTCACCCAATAAGCTCGGTGAATTTACCAGCGACAAGTCAGCTGTTTTACGTATATGTACTTACTTAAAATCGTGATGACCTAATATTTCGCGTAATCTGATATAATTTTATATCCCTTATGTTAGTTTGGTTTGCTGATCTCAGTGAAATCGCTTTTGCTTGTCTCGCCAGACTCGACTTCGTTTTCTTTGTTGGCCTCCGCAGTCTCAGGACCGTTCATCACCCCGCATCTCAGACAAATGTATTTTACAGATGCCCCGTCAACACCTGTAGGTGCCAGACCGTTGTGCTGGAAACAATTTTTGCAGATCAGGGCAAAACGCATATCGGGGCTCAATTCATCGTTACCGAGCAGGAAATTGAACAATTGGTCGTAGATTTTATTACCATCTTTGGATTTCGAGTCAACGTCTGGAGTTTTGCCCTCTTTTATCAATTTCAAATATTCTTGCTTTTTAGAGTTGATTTCTTGTGCCTGCTGTTCCAGCTCCTGAAGATCTTCTCCATTTGAGAATCGATTAAGAAGCTCGTTAGTCTTGTAAAAATTTGTCTGCTCCTTCAGTTCTGTAATTTTGTCTTGATGTTTCAACTTCAAATTCTCCAGCTTGAGCTCGGTGTTGGAGATCAGATAAGAATATAGCGTGCCAATCAAATAGTAAACTAAGACAATGATAAATGGAAATATCACTGTAATAAGAATACTCCGCTGATCCCATATCTTTTTTGCAAAATAGAGGTATCCCACATGACTCAGATACACTCCACAAAGATACATGGTCACTGTTCTCTTGTGATGGGTTCTTTTGCCTTTCAACCTGTGTAATTTCTTCTCATTGTGGAGGATTTTAGTGGAAATCGATTTGAGCTCTTTTTCAAACTCCTCCGCATTGAACTTTTTCGATCTGAAAACAGACAGCATTCAAGATAACTGGTGGTGATTAGCTCTTGTAAAAGGCGTTGGTATGTGTTGATTTACCAAAGTTACTAACAAGAAAGAGAAACAAAAGGAAAAAAAAAACGACTGGTCGAAAACCACATATGCTGACTAAGAGCTTATGTAATCGGGGTACACAGCCTGCTTAAAAATTTCGATTTCGCGTTCAAAAACGCGACATCTGTGATACAACCAACATACAAGTTCTTGTGAACTAACGCGTTCACTGATCCTCAGTTTTCACGAACCAACAAACGTACAATCCTCTTCCTGCTCACACAATGCCATCAAGAGAAGTTGTTTGTGGAAAAGCGAAAAAGTCTCTAGAGGCTGAACCTGCAGAGCAAACGTTGTCGGACTACCGCACCATCGTTGCTACGAGTTCAGGCTCCATGGTGCTCGAGATCCAGGGAGACCTCAACCTTCCGGAACGCAAACCAGAGAATTTGAGTCAGGAAGAAGAAGCCTTATTTATTCGAGCAAAAATCCCTGATATCGTGGCTGGACAAAAGGAGATACTCAGAGACGCAGTCAAATTTGGACAACTAGAGATCGACCAGGACATGGAGAGAGCCACTCTTTACGTAAGCAAATCTCAGAGACTTGTGGGTAACATTGAAAAAGTGGATCCTCCACTTGGAATTCTGAAATTGGGTGATGCAGACAGTGGAGACACTGGGTGTGAGTTTGTGGATGTGATTACCAAAAAGGTTGTGTTCCGTTCAAGACCTCTACCAATCATGTGAGTGTTTTGCGTAGTGCTTCTCCCTTTGTAGGTGGTCTTGGCAAGTAACTACAAAGGAGCGTGCATGGTACGAATTGTGTGTGAATTTTCGACGATTTTATGTGTCGTTTGTGCAAGGGGTGACAACTTCTCACCTGCAGTTTAGAAGTCGAGTTAAAGTTTGTGTGGGACGCAAATAATTAATTCTAAATTGGGCAGAACTAGCTCCTTTTAAACCAAATTCAGCTAGATTCCAGCAGTTTGAGCTGTTGCCAGGGGATGTTTCGAAATCTTGACACATTTCGGCATTATTGGTCTTTAATGGTATGCAGTGGGACCCATTGTTTTTTTGGTATGCTGCCCCTTTGACTCATTCCTTAGAGTGCATGTATAAATACCGAGCGAAAAGACGATTTCCTCGAGAAATGCTCTTTGACATCCTAATCGGGTAATCAGGCTGTGCAGATAAGATGGTGAAATTTTTCACGGCTGTGTCGATCCAGGTTCCCGATCTGGACATCAAAGGGACTTTTTGCAACTATAAACTGGCAGGAGTTCATGTTGAATGATACGGTCTCAGGTGACAAATCAAAGGCCCTTGTTGATTTGAGAAATATTGTTATGAGTTGCGTTGGTTTGAAACCGACTAGAAAATACTTCGTGGGCACCGAGCGATTTTGAAAACCTAGATGTGGGGAATAGAAAAGCCGTGTTTGAAATCCGTTCTACGTATATAAAGATGCAAGAAACCTCCATAATTTGAGGAAACTTTCAACATCTGTTTTTGAATCATCAAGATCTGTCTTCAGAATCCACAAAACCACCTCAATCAAAGACTCAAATTTCAGCTACAATGTTGTTCAACCGCGCAATTCTTTTCGGCCTTCTTTTGACTGTGGGCAAGGCTGCTCCACTCCCTCAGGCCAATGCCGAGGCCGAGGCTGTCGCTGTGGCCGAAGCTGCTCCGGAGGCAGCAGCTGATGCCGATGCTGAAGCCAGATGGACATGGCGTGCTATTAGCAGAAATCAAGCTGTCTACAAAAGAGAGGCCGAAGCCGAAGCTGCTCCAGAAGCTGCTCCAGACGCCGACGCTGAAGCCAGATGGACATGGCGTGCCATCAGTAGAAACCAAGCCGTTTACAAGAGAGAAGCTGAGGCGGATGCCGATGCTGATGCCGATGCTGATGCCGATGCTGATGCTGATGCAAGATGGACTTGGCGTGCCATTAGTAGGAATCAAGCTGTCTACAAGAGAGAAGCCGAGGCTGAAGCAGAAGCCGAGGCTGATGCCGATGCTGAAGCCAGATGGACATGGCGTGCTATCAGCAGAAATCAAGCTGTCTACAAAAGAGAGCCCGAAGCTGAGGCTTCTCCTGAGTCTGAGGCATGAATGATTTTCCATCCATCTTCCAATCAGCAAGCTGATAAAGTCTCAAGCTCTTGTTTTCTTATACACTCCTGGTTACAAATTTTTGATACCCTGTCTTCAATTCTCTTTTTTCGCGTCCTAGAAGACATCTTTGGACCCTTAATTGGTTGATATCCAAACCATTTTATTCCTGACTTCGACTCATACCTTTGAATACACTTGCGTCAACATATAGTTTATTGATGTACGAACACTAAATTTTTTTTGATAAGAGAGATAAATTCTTATCGAGAACATTTCCTAATTTGGGCTGTGCGAAAATTTACTTCCAAGACAGTAAGTGCATTTGAAATCTCGTGAACAACAACTGAGATTGAGTAATCAATCGGAAAGACAAATGACCCTCAAATGGAGGTATATTGCTGAAGACTAGAATCTTCCAAAAGCAAGTGGTGGTTGGGGAAGTCAAAGTAATTAGAGCCAATTTTTGTTGTAAGTTTTGTGAGAAATCTAACAAGTATCAAAATTTATTCATATTTAACTAATTTGATATTACAAGCCGTAATCGTAGATTCGAAAACTTGAACCAACAAAAGGTCACATAGTATTGGTTGTACTACCATGTATCAGTCAAGCATTACCAATATTTCAAATCTGTTGAAATCGATTTCCAGCTTCCAGTTGTCTGCATTATCGATATTTTTTCCGAAACAAGTAGAGATGAAAAATGCACGGAGATGAACCAGTGCTGTCTGAATTCTTGTACCAAATAAAGTTAGTACATAATCAGGGCTCAATGGAATTCCCGTTTTTGGACCTGCTGCCGTTCTCACCTGTTTCGTCTTTCTGAACGGCTTGGCTGGAAACCTTTCTGCTCAATTGCATCCTAGTACCATCCTGGAGTTGAAGTCCGTTCAAAGCTCAAATGTCACCTCAAGTCCGATAAAAAATTCGAGGTTAGAGGTACAGTTATACATAGATCAACCCAAGTCCGTTGACGGACTTGGTGATTTAATGTTTGCTTGTCTAATCAGTCAAACTCATTAAGCTGGAGTTGAAGTTTGTTTCAGGTCCAAGTGCCTCTTTGAGCCCGTTCTCTAGTTCCAGATGGTGTTCGGGTTCAGGTCTGAGTTTGGACGCAAGAAAATCGAGATACCCGGAAAGACAGGGTTTTTGAAGTTTACAGTCTTGTAAAGCAGATATCAAATATGGGCATATTCCAGAGCTAGTTTATTATAAGTCAATAGTGCAAGTTGAGAAAAGGCCACCAGCAAAAAAAAAGCAAAAAGACCAGTTTTGAATGCTTGGGGACTATCCAAGCGTCATCTCATCTTGCAGAGTTTTGAGATGCGCACAGATCCACGAGTTACTTCAAGTTAGCATGCTGGAGTGGAATACGCTATTTTGTTATAACAGAACATATTTCTGAAACAAAACGGAGAATGCAATTAAAAATATTCTATTCTGTTGAGCCCGGAACAGAATATTTTTTTCTTCAAGCAGAACATGGTTTTTTTTTTTCAAATTTTGTGTTCTGCTCCGAACAGAATATGTCTTTGAAACAGTCTCTTGTACCCTGGACTCGCGTGTGAAGGCTTTCAAAAGTGTTTCTCACTGGGGAGCAATTGACACTGTTTGAAGTGTACTGCTTTTCAAAGGTTGTAGATCACTGATTTGATGAGATCTCACGATTTCTTGCGATTGTGATTGCTATTTCACTTGATCGAAGTCTTGATCCTCTTAACATCCCGGCTTCAAGTTTCAAAAAATTCCTGGAAAGAGGAAAGAGGATCTTTGGAAGAAATCTTACACGATGTACTTGTTTCACGATTTAAAGCAGCCATTGAATGGTCAGTCAGCCTAGCCTTCAAAAAATGCCATCATTTGAAGATTGCAGACTGAAAACCTGATTCAACTCACCGATTGATGAACCCCGACTTGAAAGTCCAAGTGAGAAATCGAGTGAGTACTTCAGGATGAAGTGTGAATAACTGGTGAACGTTTTTAACAAGCTCAGACATCCCGCACCTTGGGTTTTCTCCAAAAGTGATTGTTTGAAAAGATTTGTGGTTCAAAGGACCCTGTCACCACAGCCTACGCCTGATTATTTTATTATTTTCGTAACCCACCAGCTATGTTCTTTTTGTTTTACTGGCCAAGCAAACGTGTTCTTCTCAAACAGTTCGTGGTGTGGTCATACTAACTGCCTACCTCATTTAGCCTGAAAGAGCCCTATCGAAGTGAATCAACAGAAGGTTGTTTAGACTTTGGTTGATTCGGATATATCAACCAATCCTTCAAAGAGTACTCTCCTCAAAAAATTACGGACTCAAGCTCCCGAACCAAGAAGGCTGAATTTTGCGAATGAAAAGAATATCTTTTATTTTTACATCCTGCGAGGTCATCCAACCGGCTAGGACAAAGATCAAAAGAGTAGCTAATGAGTTTCTTGAAGAGGGGTTTGCTTGCTTTTCAACAGAATAAAAAGATCTCAATTACGCTGTGATTTACAATAATCATGCCCAGTTCAATTTTGGAGAAAATAATTTTAGTATTCTATTCTTTCGAAAACAGAATATACTATTTCAATCGTCAAAAATCGCCGACCATTTCAAGTGGAAGCCGAGCGTGATTGACCTGGAAAATCAGACCACCTAAAAGGAAATCATTCCGCATCAATGTATAATCCGAATAACCATTGCCCCCCGATCAGTGGGTAGTATGCGCATGTTTCTTCAAAATGGATTTTTTTTTGTATTCTGTTTGAAAGAAAACAGAATATGATTTTTTTTTGACATTCTTCATGGCAGTATAACTTTTTAGTGGTTGATTTTGAAGCAACTCAGCAAAGTAAGTCTTGGAGTGGCCAACCTGGATGACTCAGTGGTACCAAGCGATCACTAGTGCCCTGCGTTTCGCGAACTCTGCACCGCGTTTTACTTTCAAGTCAAATATATTTCGTATTCTGTTTTCAAGCAATAGGATATGTCGTTTTAGAGGGATCGCAGATTGTTTTAGTTGCATTGAGTGAAAACTGGATGACTCTAGGTTCTGCAGCTGTTCTCTAACCGGGCCAGCATATTTTGCACTTTGAGAAATCTTAAAATTGCGGGGTTCGGTCGATCTTCTGTCCAACGATGCAAACCAGTCTGCCACCTCCGAATTCGACATTCCAGGCAGGACCAAGACCAACTCTTTTGTTGTTCCAGTCATGTCGAATGGAGAACTTTCAAAATTTTTGAAACCGAATCAGTTCTGGAGACATAAGAGGCCTCTCACACCCTTGCTACCCGATTCGAATAAACTCGTAGAATTTAGGGGTTGGGAGACTATGTCCTCCGATGTCTTTTGGATTGTTGGTGTTCCATCATCCTGAGTTTTATTTCTAGGGATTACACCCCACTCATACCGTTCGAATCAAGTTTTACGAACAATCTGATTTTGAGAAAACTTATACTCTCTTAGGCTGAAAACAGAATTTGATATTTTTCTCAAAATGTTTCGAGGTGGTTTAAACTTTCAGCACCCAAGCAGGTGACAGTTCGACAAGTGAACCTTTGGGAGGTCGGTCAGGGCTATCAAAGAGTGTAAAGCAAACCCTGTTAGGGGGCAATTTTAGCTATTTATTACGAGGTCTTTCTTTCAGGAAAATATTTTTCATATTCTGTTTTCCAAGGAACAACAGAATATAAATTATTTGACTCTCAAAAGTGACTGACCGGGTTTGCTAAAACCTGGCCACGAGCGGGCCTTATAACCTACTTTTAGAAAGGCCGGATGATTCTGCATCAACTGCTCACCTCAAAAACTCAGCGCACCATACTTCCTGGTTTGTTCACACCATCATTTTTGAGAATCAGAGATGTTTGTATTCTGTTCTTCAACAAGCAGAAAATGATTTTTTTTGACAAATTACGAGACAGTTCTACTTGCTGGTGGTTGGATTCAATAGGACCATGCAGTTAGCATATTGTAGTATAGGCTGAGTGCGATCCAAATGCGCAACGCAACCAACGCTGCCGCGCAATTTGACCCTTCTCTACCGGGTTAAAGTGTTGAGTCAAAAACATTTTGTATTCTGTTTGCTTGAGAACAGAATATAGTTCTCAGGGGAAGTCCAAAAAAAATACATTGTTATTTGTCGGTGAATACCTTGTCGATGGGGTATGAATGAGCTTTCAAGACAGGCCAGCGTTCCACTGAGGTTCATGTGATGGAGTTACACCTCGGCATAATTCCGCTGTCACAAGAGAGCCTAGTTGTCCATGCTACCTGGTTCGAGTGGAGCCCCAGAATTTGCAAGCTGAGAGTAGAAATCTCCTATATCCAATGAATTAAGGGTGTCCATCCGTTCAAAGACGCATCAGAAACCACCTTGCTATCGTTTTGCTTGCCTCTTGTGGTAGCACTGTCATTTCTCCTCAGCTGAAGTAAATGATCACAATCGCTTTCCAGAAGCTGTTCTGCTGTTCCTATGGGTATCCTTTTTGGTGGTACCGTCTCCACCAAACCAGAGTTCTCACCGCTATACAAGGCAATCAAGGATTGTGATTTTTCTACAGAATCTCAAATTCTGCCTTTCATCGAAAAGAGCCGGTTTTTTTTTATCTGAATCGTTTCGTGCTGGCTAGCCTCCATTTTTCATTGTCAAGTGAATTTCACATATTGAATTACTAGCTGTTTTATGTGGCTATTCGTCAAGATAGAGGTTCCCCAGCTACATGGTGATTTGAAGAAATTATAACCAGTTGTTGATTTTGAGAAAACCTATTCTGTTACGTCAAAAACAGAATGAATTTTCTCTGATGGTGAAAAAAAGATCGACCAGCCTTTCACTCAGTGGAGACCGAATAGCCCTCAAATCAACTTAATTGAGAGATTTTGCCGTGGAGATCAAAACTAGATCACAGTCACCTGCACGGTACCATTCCTGGCTTGCGTGTGCATATGTTTTTGGAAGCCCATATTTTTCATATTCTGTTTGCCCAAGAACAGAATATGTTCCTTTTTTGAGAAATCACGAAGTAGTTTTATCTGCTGAGGATCACAGTTATCAAACTTCTGTCAACGGTGGGTCATAATATAGGCTCAGGACTATCCTGATTTGCAAACTGATCGATTCTTTTAATTGGACTGCCCCTTCTGTGTGGGGTCAAACTTTTAGGTCAACAATATTCTGGAATCTATTCTCAGGCGAAAAGAATACGATTTTTTTGAAAAACCCAAAAACTCTCGGAAGGAGTGTCAATGGTAAGCAGGGCCTTCGCTCAAGTATATCCGGCGATTTCTCGCCTTGAAATTGCTCGGGATCGCCTTTTACAGTCCTTCAACCTTACTAATTTTCACGACAGTATGCTACCTCCATTTTTGGTCTTACAAGCGACTTCAACACCTATGAACCTCTATTCAAATGGTATAGACATTCTGTCGATTTCCTACCACTCGCTCACTCCAAACTGGGCTGGTGATCAATTTCTAGTCTTGTCAAAAAACATGTTCTGTTGGCTTGTGAACAGAACATGTTTTTTCCGATAATCTTCCGTGGCGGTCCATACCGCCTTTACCCTGGGAGGTAACAATATTATAGTTAGTACCTTGAGTGGACAGTTTGGGCTCCCACATGCTGTAAAGCGATCCCAAATTCACTGCAATTTTGAGAGAGTTACGACAAGTTCAATTCTGGCGAAAATAACTTTTATATTCTGTTGGCTTGAGAACAGAATATGGAAGTTTTTTTAGCTCAAGAATGAGCGACCGTTTCTGGAAAAGCAGAGCTTCGTTATCGCCCCAAAATGAGCTGTTTGAGAGGCATGAACCTTTGCATCATTGATCAAACTCAGTCACCAAGATTGCACTATCCCTGGTTAGTGTACACCAAATCTCTCAAGATGGCAGATTTTCTGTATTCTGTTCGATGGAGAACAGAATATAATTTTTTTTTGATCTTTTTCTACTTCGTCCATCTTGTCAATCGTCACTTCAAAGCAATCCAGCAATGTTGTTCCTCAAATGGCCAATCTGGGAAGCTCGGCTATGTAAAGCGACCAATGGTTCTTTGCGTGGCTGTGAATCTGTGCGAGGTTTTACTTTCGGGACAAAACTTTTTGTATTCTGTTTGCTTGATAACAGATTATGTTTCCTTTGGGGAAGTCTAGAAAACCATCCTCATTTGAATATTAGTTCATTACCGATGGGGTCTGGATTTCCCTTCTAAAGAAGCCAGGGTTTCTAGAGCTTCAAAAAACTCCGAGCCAGCTTATGCACAGCAGTCTGCCACCCCCAAGTTCGATACCACCAAACGGGCCAACTTTTCCAATGCTTCAGTCATATGTGAAGGATGACCGTGTGATTGATTCCCGTATAGAAGGTTGATTTTACTGTCACATGAGATCAGTCCTCTTTCTTCCCTGTTGGAGGGATCAATAAAATCGCCTTTCAGAAGCTATGTCAATAAGTTTCCTTCTTGGTGGTGTTGGCCCCAACACTTTTGGGCTATGTCGGGGCTATTTCAGTGGGTCTCTGTTTTGGTGGTACCGGCCCTGCCATTCCAGTTGCTTCACCACTATACAAGACATGCGAGTGTCAATTCTCTACAATCACAAATCTTGCCTTTCATTAGAAAAAGCAAAATTTTTTATTTGAACCTGTTTGGGCTGGCCAGCCTGGCATTTTCTAATCTTTTGCGGCTTTCATAGATCGAATCGTTAGCTGCTTTGAGTGGCTACTCGGCAAAACATACTTACCCCAACTGCGTGGCAATCTGACGTACTTATACCAAGTTTCAATTTTAGGAAAAACATATTCTGTTATGTCAAGAACAGAATATGTTTTTTTTCAACGGCGAAAAAAGGTTGGCTGTTTTATCAACGAATGGGGACCTAATGACTTCAAAATTAGCTCAATTGAAAGATATCGCCATCGACATCAACTCTACAATGAAATGGCCCGCCCAAACTTGCTCCCAAGTGGCGTGTGCAAATGGTTTTGAAGAACAAATTTTCTTGTATTCTGTTCTTGGGCGAACAGAATATGTTATTTTTTTGAGAAGTCGGGTTGTCACTTCTCTTGCCGAACCTTGAAATCAGTAAGACTTTGCAATTATCATCTAGTAGTATATGCTCAGGGATATCCCGTTGTGCAATCCGATCAACTTTGCAGTTCAAATTGAGCTTGGTGTGTGGTGTTGAACTTTTGGGTCAGAAACATTTTGTATTCCGTTCTCAGGCGAACAGGACACAATTTTTTTGACTGTCCGAAAACTTATCAAAATTGGTATCAATGGAAAGCAGGAGGTTTCGTAAAGTGGGTTCAGTGGTGTCTCTTTCTGAATTTGCTCGGGATCGCTTTTGAATGTCGATGAATCTTCCTAAACTTAGCGGCAGCCTGCTACCTCCATCTTCGGAGAGAGAGGCGAGACCACTGCTGATGGCACCCCAGTTGACTGATGGAGTGATCTCACTCACTTCCTGCAACTCACAAAGCCAAAATCAACCCGAAGAAACAAAATCGACTTTTTGCAAAAATTCATATTCTGTTGGCTTGAGAACAGAATATGTTTTTTCTTCTCCATTCTTTTGTGATGGCCATGCGGCCGCCATGAAGTAAAAGGGAAACTTGACAAATGAGGCACACCGATGCTGATCTGGGCTTTCAAATGAAGTAAAGCAGTCTCGAATCCATCGCGATCTGAGAATGTCACGACAAGTTCAATTCTTAGGAAAATAATTTTCATATTCTGTTCCTTAGAAAACAGAATATGTATTTTCAAAAATTGAAAAATGACCGACCGTTCCTGGAAGCCACTCTGTGATAGCGGACCCCAAATTTCGGTCCAAGACAGAAGGGCCTATCTACTTTCCTGGATCAAGCCAACATACTTCATCCCCGTTTCCCCATTTCCGGTAGAGCAGTGCTATGTTGTTCGAGAATATATTGTATTCTGTTCCAAAGCAAACAATACATGATATTCTTTAACCATTTTACTAGCAGTCCAGCTCATCAATGTCTGAGAATGATCTGATGAGAATATCTTTTTTTTTGTAGGGGATCGTTTGCGCGTCAATTGATCAAAGGGAACCTCCGTACTGATTAGATTCCGGTAGTGGAGCCTTCTTCAATTTTGGAGAATTATAATGCTCTCGGGGCTATAGGATATTTTTTTCCAAAAATCAAAATCCACCCATTCGGATGGAATCAAATGACAGTGGGATTAAGGTGCCTTGTTGACAGTCCCTCCATCCATGTAGGTCATTGAATCAGACAACGCTAGGTGGAGTAACAAATCAAAACTACAGCTGTTCCTCTCTGGTCCTTCCGGGTTGCGAGCGCTCGTTCACTTATAATTTCCAAATTTCAGGTGTCCCCCTTCATGGTCTTCAAAAGAAGCTTGCCATCACCTTGTGTCGTTTGGGGGCTAGCTGGAACAACCTATTATACCAAAGCCTGCTGTCTTTTGCGAACTGAGCATTCTGTGCCGGATTCAACTTCGGAAAGAGAACACCTCAAAGTGGCCTGTTTAGGGACCGTTTCTGTGGCTCTGAGCTCACGTATCCAGCACCCAGCCGAACTCTACCACAGAATGTACTTCTTCGAATCACTGGATCAAGTGGGTCATGGAATCCTGTACCCCCACCGCCTTGTGGCACCGTCCTGAATCAAGAGGGGTATCATGGGGTATCATGGGGCAATATGGGATAATGCTTTTTTGTTTTCAGGGCCGAGAGAAATTCCTTCTTCTATTCCTCACAGTCAAGAAGCGGATACGGAGAAACTGGGCAGATCAAATAGGTTCAAGCGAATTGACGAGATCATTCGGGACCCCGAGAAGCCGCTGCATCCTCCGCATAGTTTCCTTACGGGAATCAGGGCTCACGAGAATTAAACCGAGTGATTTCAAAGAGTTTGCTAGGATATTGGACAACTGGGATGACTTCCTCAAATCAGCAAAAATGATGGTTATGCTGGAAGCTAATTGGCCTATTTTCGATCACGTCAAACTCAAAGCTATTTTCACTTACAGTGATGGAGATGCAATTATGAGGTGAAAGAGCAAACCCCCAAGAAATGCTGAAGACGTGAAGGCATTCAAGATTACGGATTCTGCTCATATGGTGAGGTCACTTTGTCAAAAATTAGTGAGAGACGAGTGGGCACATTTAGACATGATTGCTCAAGATCTACCAATCTCTCCTCAAATGGCATCTTTGGAGAAGGTGACTAAGCCATCAATGAATTGGGAAAGCGAAGCCGAGATGCTGAGCGATCTGCAGTGGTGTCCGGAAGAGTTTCTCAGGTGATTAGAACCAAGGTTGGGAAATTTACGTACCTTTGCGAACCTTGAATATGTCGTAAGCAAATGCATACAAAACCAAGTCCGGTAAAAGTATGTTAGGTGTGGTTATTTCAATCGCAAGGGAGCAACATATCATTGTCCAATATTTGAGCTGTTTGAAAGGTTTCTCTTCATCAAACCGGCGGTTGGAGAATTGCTTCCAAAAGATTTGATGATATTTTCAACGATGAAGCGGACTACTCAGCTTATAAAGAGAGTTTATGGAGTGGAATGGTGAAGTATATGTACATTATACTCACGAGCCACTATTAAACCATAATACCATCCGGAGAATACGATGACTTTGTAAACTTCCTCACCACTGTGAACGTGTGGAACTAGGATGTCTCAATCGACGAAAGAAAGTGGAGTACAAACAATTCCGTTCCTCCAGAATGGCAGAAGACTTTCACTCAGCCTTTTCGAAGAAAGGAAACAATAACTATCTATTTGAGAAAGGTTTGAAACCAACTATCGCACCAGTCAAATGTGAATCTTTGTTGATCAATCCAGACTATTATAAGTGGGTGAGATGTGACTTAAATTCTCCTCGATCGTCTACATACTGAGTTCCTCACGGAATCCTCCCACTCTTCAACCACTCTCTCTACTTCAACATCGCGTTTCGCAGTTTTGAAAGAGAACCTATGCTTGTGATCTGCTCCTTTCAGGGGTAGAAAAATGACAACTTTTCAAAATCTGCTCTTTATCAAAAAAAAGCTTGTTTTTTCTAATCAAACCTTCTTGGGCTTCACAGTCTCGCAGTTTTTATTTACATGTGGAATGCACGTTTTGGGTAATTAGCTGCTTATTGGGGCTACTTAACAAGGTGGCGTTAGCCAAATTACAAGACGATTCAAAGAAGTTATGTCTCATTTCAAATTTGACAAAAACATATTCTGCTATGTCAGAAACAGAATATGTTTTTTTTGACTGTGAAAAAAGATTGGCCGTTTCTTCAACGAGTGGAGACCTAATCACCACAAAATTGAGTCAATTGAATGATATCATCCATGAGATCAAATCCACACCAATAAGACTCTTTAGATTTGCTCTTGGTTAGTATGTGTATATTTTTTCAAAAGACTAAATTTTTTTTATTCTGTTTGCCCAAGAATAGAATATGATTTATTTTTGATAAACTACGAAGTCAATTCATTTACTGGTTTTTGAGGTTATCAAGATTCTGCTACCGATAGTTTCTACTGTTGACTCGTGGCTATTATGCTATGCCAAGCGGTCAACTCTGCTAGGAACTTTGACCTTTGTGCGTGTGGTTGAACTTTTGGGTCAAAAACATTTCGTATTCTGTTCTCAGGCAAACAGGATACAATTTTTTTGAAGAACTCCAAAACTCTCGAAAGGAGTGTCAATGGTAAGCAGGGGCTCCGCTCAAGTATTCCCGGCGGTTTCTCACCTTGAAATTGCTCAGGATCGTGTTTTACAGGCAAAAACCCTTCCGGGATTTCAGGGCAGTCTACTACCTCCATATTTGGTGTTACAAGCGAGGGCGACACATATAAAGCTCTATTTACATGATACATTCCTTATATCGATGCTCCATCACTCAGCTAGCTCAATATGGGTTGGACATTAGTTTTCAAGTTTGTCAAAAATCATATTCTGTTGGCTTGGGAACAGAATATGTTTTATTTTCTCCATCCATTTGTGGTGGCCCATGCGGTCACCCTGAAGTAAGAGGGCACTCTGTCAAACGATACGCGTCAATGTCAATCTGGGCTCTCAAATGAAGTAAAGCAGTCTCGAATCCATCGCGATTCGAGAAAGTCACGACAGGTTCAATTCTCGGGAGAATAAAATTCATATTCTGTTCCTCCGAGAACAGAATTTGTTTATCATATTTTACAAAAAGACTGACCATGTCTGACGACAGTGGAGCACGATTAGACCAACGAACTGGAATATCTTGATGGACAGACACCCTAAGGCCACTGTTGTATCTCAGTCACCATCCTACCATGCTTACTCGATCGTGTAGACGAACGTTTCTGATAGCCAGGCATTTTCGAATTCTGTTCTCAGCCAAACAGAATATGTTTTTTTTCTTGGGTTTTCCAGGACGGTGTTTTTAGCCAGTGGTCAAAATCAACCTACACTTGGTATCAATGCCGTTCAGTGGAGAAATTGGAGAACCCAGATGCACAGAGAAGTATCTCATATCTTCTGAACTGCGTATTTGGTGCGTTGTGTAACCTTCGTTTCAAAAATAATTTGTATTCTGTTCTCAAGCAAACAAAATACAATTTTGTTTGAAAGCTGAAAGCAATCTGATTGTCTTCCAATGGTATGCGAGGGCTCTTTGGTATTGCGTTCGGGTATTCCAAACTTTGAAACCCCTCGCAACCGCTTTTTAGGCTCGATGAACTTTCCTGGGTCCCACGGAAGTCTGCTACCACCGACTTGGAACCTACAAGCTAGGAAGGCCAATTGCTTTACTTGTAGGCTCGAATGTTGTCTTTAGAAGTTTTACAGATTCGGTTAGTTGTAAAGTCGTTAGAAAGGCCGGATCTCAAGCTACCCAGGTTGAGTAGGTGACTAAAGATTACCGTATCGGAGAGGTGTCACCAGTGATCCTTTGGGTTAAGTGCCGCACCACTCTGAGATCTGAAGCATGTTTGTTCCACCTCCCAGATTGTTTGAATCAAGCTATACATGAGTTCTTGAGTTTGGAAAGGATTCATATTCTGTTGGCTCACAAACAGAATATGTTTTTGTTACCCAATTTTTGCGAAGCAGCCCAGCTGTTCAACACCCATGTCAAAGGCCATTTCACAAGTGGATCCTTCGAATGTTGATGTGGGCTATCGATCACTTCAAATTCTTCATAAAACATGGTGATTCGGGGTATTTATACCCAGTTCAAAATATTGGGAAATAAATCTCGTATTCTGTTCCATTGAGAACAGAACATATTTTTTTCAATTGTCAAAAAACACAACAACCATCCCTCTGGGGGTGGAGCATGGATGAACCCCAAAATCAACTCATTTGAAGGGAGTTGCCATCAAGGACAACTCCGAATACAGTTTAGTAGTCTAGCCCGTTTACTGGCTCGTGTACACCTTTTTTTTTTAAGTCAAAACTTTCTATATTCTGTTTTCACACAAACAGAATCTACCCTTTTGTTATGATTCTACAATGCAGTTTAAAGTGCAAGAGACCAAGTTTGAAGCGACCGTACGTTACTGCCCTTTGAATTTGGCAATCTGGGCTATCCGGCTGTACAGTACACCCGTTAGGGCTGTGCACTTTGCAGGTTGTGTACCCGGTTTTATTTCGACCCAATTAGATTTGTGTTCTGTTCTCAAACCAACAGAAATCTTTTTTGAGAAAGACCAAAAACCGTCTGATCAGTTCTAACTGAAGTGTAGTGGCTCCTTAAAAGTGAAGTATGCCTCCTGCTTTTTCGGAGTCTTCAAAGTCGCACTTCGAGGTTGTTGGTGCTTCCTGGCCCCCATGCTAGCCTGCCACCTCCAATTATGGATTTTGATCCAAGCCTTCCGATCGTTCCTGCAAGTCACCGTGCATTGTATGGCGTCATTCGTACAAAGAAAAAAGAACCAATATGGGCCAATGCATCAGTCCTAAAATCAACTATTCCCTACTCCTGACTTGTGCACACCACATCTTCCATGAATGAAGATCTTTCGTATTTCCTTCTCAATAAAAGAAAAAAAGATGTTTTTCCGAAATCATCTAATGTGGTTCAAAATACTAGCATCCAAGCAGACGTTCATCTCACAGTTCAAACCTCAACCAACTGGTCCAGTTTTTCTAAAACACAAATTAATTGGGAATGTATAAATCTAGGTTTATATGACTAACTCAATTTTGAAAAAATATATACCTACTTTATTTTCATATTCTGTTCCGAATTCATTATGAAATTTGATAAGAGAAGTGGGCAATCAGGTGCCATGCTGGTTGAGATCGGGTTATCCAAAACGACCCCTTCTTAACCGATTCGAGGGTCGTTTGCTTCACTTTCTCTTGCGATTAGTCCGAATGCTGGATACCGGGGTTTTACCGCCTGTACCTTGATAGTCTCGAAAGAGTGTCTGACAATTTTTCTTATTCTGAGGAGGCTCAGACTGTCAACACTCAAGCAGGAGAGAATCTCGCAACTCAACCTTTTGAGTCGATCAATCAAGGCAAATTAAGGAGACCGAAAAGTCACAAATGACTCGGAAAGCAGCTCATTTGTGGGTAGAGAGTAAAGCAATTACGAGCTAACAAACGAATCGTTCTGTTACAAAGTCTCATTGCGATCCAAACTGTGTTTGGTAGCAGGATGCGAACGAAATTGCAGTTTTGGAAGCAACGTTGATTTTTTTTCGAATGACTATTTTGGTAGCGACACGTTTTGGTAGCAGCAGGATGTGATTATTGGTAGCCCAAAAATGACGAAAATTTTATATGGTAGCAGCAAGTTCTGAAAAGGTTCAAAGTTCTGTATTCACTGTGTCTGTAGCCCCGGCAGCTGCCAAACTTGCTTAGAAATCAGTCATGACTAGCGACCCTCGTATCCTCTTTTCAAAGAGAAATAGATTCCACCTTTGAGGATACTTTGGTGGTACAGATTGAATTAGACAATTCTATATGCATTTGCTATCTTGAATAACGATAGCCTAGTTGCTACCATCGATAAGCCTGGTCAGCTATTCAAGCTTCCTACTAGCATCGTGTTACCACAGACTTTTCTCACATATTGTTCAGTTGTGTCTGACCACCGAATTTAGTGCTTTTGCGAATATCTCTGTGTTGCTGCTATTCAAACTTGCAATGTTGACCCGTCCACTAGAAGGAAGATAAACGTGTAAAGCATCACGCAGCTCAAAACACTGATCACGTGTCAAGCCGGAGTACCAAAATAGACCATTCTGTTGCAATAGCCCGTCCCAGTCACCTGGAGTGTGGTACTTTTCTGTAAGAAGTTTGTGCAAGGCGACCCGACGACCCTTAAGATCCTCAGATGCCTTTTTCAAATCTTTCTTCCACTGCTCCTGGAGCTCTCCACCATCACAAACCTGCATCATGATCCGTGCTCCGTATGCTGGCGCAGATGAAGCTTCCGCCCGGAACAGATATCGCAGATTGTCGTTCACCAGTTGGGCAGTTTCTGAGCTACCCGAAACCACATGCAGTGCACCCACTCTTTCAGAGTAAAGTCCAAGACACTTGGAGAAAGACTGGCAGAAGAGAAGTTCCAGACCCTCCTCAACCATTCGACGAACAGGTGCTCCGTCTTCATCGAGTGAACCGGAAGCAAATCCCTGGTAAGCACCATCAATCATTGGAATGAGGTTACGACGTTTCATGATGGTAATCAACTCTTTCCACTGTTCTGGAGAAAGGTCTGTAGCAGTTGGGTTATGACAAACAAGTTGAAGAATGAAAACGGATTGACTTGGGGCGGTGTTGAGTGCTCTAAGAATTTCTGGCCAATTCACACACTTTTTCTTTTCGTCATAATACGAGTACTCATGTAAAGTTCCCCCGGCCTCTTTCACAAGTGAAATGTAATTTGGCCATGCAGGAACACCCAGATAGAAATTTGTAAATCCTCCTTCGACTAGAAACCGCACAGCAAGGTGACAAGCCCCAGTACCTCCAATTGTTTGGCACGAGGAAACGAGCTTTTTCTCCACAACTCCGTGTCCTAAAGCAAGAGAGGCGCTTTTCTCTATGAACTCAGTGATTCCCAGAGATAAATTGTATCCATGGCTTGGATTACTGGCCCAAAGGAGCTCTTTAGCTTTACCAACAGCCGGAAAGACAAATACTTGTCCGTCTTCTCCTCGATAAACTCCAGCGCTCACGTCCACAAGTTGAGGACTTTTGTCCGCCGCCATGCGGAGTTTGATATCGTTCATCTCATCGCCCGGACGGGCAGCAAGATGCGCAAACTTAGAAGCCATAGTTGTTGTTGGAAGGAAGACTAAAGGTGAAATTTCTGGTTTGATTAATTTTTTATCGATTGGGAATTTCCGTATATATATAAACCAGAGATAAGCGAGATAAGGCGGAGGTTTTTTCCCGGAATATGCGAGGGAAGATTCGCAAGCGCAATAACTGGCCCAGCGAAGATAGATGGCGAAGAATGATCCGGGAAAGAAGAGAGAAACGGGAGACAAATTCGTAGATTTGTCTCATATTCTGTTTTCAAGTCAACAGAGCTTGCTGTTGACACTTGTATACTGTTGCTTAAAATACTGAGCACTTTTTTTCCTTTGAATTTTTTTTTCAGACTATATGGTTTGCTGCAACCAAAAAAAACCGCGAACCCTGTTCTTTTGAGGTTTTCTCGGGCCTACTAAACATTATTAACCGAAGTCAAATACTCAACAACTCCATACGTTTATCTAAGTTTGAGTGCTAATTCGTATTTGTATTTTGTTCTCAACTAAGCTAAACACGGAACTCTGATTTATCAGTAGAACATCTTAAGATTAATACCTTTGAGATGATCAAGAGTGCTTGATTTTGAGTCTCTAGCCCCGAATGCAATATACATGCAGATTAACGCAGCGTGAGCAACGGCTACCAAAGCGATGAAATCGTAGTTTGAATCGGAGAAAATTTTTTGGCCAGAATGATGAGCCACGAACGACAAGTGACTAGAGTCATCGGAGTCTAGAGTAACAAGAATGTGATGGAAGAATGTCTTACGTGGGAGAGCATGACTCACCCATGATTACTCGCTTCTTTCGTCGTTTGCTTGCGAAAATACTGAGTCACGTGTAGTAGAGCACGCGACGAGGCATTTACCAACACGATTTTTTTAACTCCATGTTTATTTTCAGTTTTTTAGATCTCATCCATACTTTCTAATCGTACTCAGACAATAAACTTTGCTTGTTGCGCATAGTTTTGCGCCATGCCGTGCGAATCAGTGATACCCCCGAGACACTCGAGCACCAGTCTGCGGCTTGTCACGTTCAACGTGAATGGAATAAAGACATTGCGCAACTATCACCCGTGGACTGAGACTCCGCACTATGGGGCAATGTTTGATCTGATGAGTGCAGATGTCATTGCCCTTCAGGAGCTCAAGCTCCAACGTGCCGACATTGATTCTAGCACAGCCAATATACCAGGCTATCGTTCGTTCATTACTATGCCGGTACAAAAAAAGGGCTACAGCGGAGTCGGTGTGTTTGTGCGCATCCCTACACCAGAAGATTCAGATCTGGTGAAAAATTCACTCAAAGTGGTAAGAGTGGAAGAAGGAGTTACTGGTCTTTTACCGTTTCAAGGTCGCCGTCAAACATATGTCGAGGCTTACAAGGATGATTCATTGCGGCACGAGTGCATTGGATGTTACCCGGAGCTTGCTGCCAGCCGTGCCGAGATGGAAAAAATAGACCAAGAAGGAAGGTGTGTGATCTTAGAGCTAGCATTTGACGTTGTGATAATATCTGTGTACTGTCCGGCCAATTCGATGGCAACCGAGGATGGTGAAGAGTTTAGATTGTTATTTCTTGATTGTTTATTTGAAAGGGCAAGAAATCTGGCTGCTGCGGGGAAACATGTAGCGGTTATGGGTGATATTAATGTGGCTCTTGATCTTATCGACAGCGACGAAGCGATCAAACGTGGGTTGGGAAATGGCACTCTGAAGCGTGCCATGACTCCAGAGGAGCTGGAACCGTTGAATTTTGATGCTGCAGCGAAGTTCCGCACTGCGACTCCTGCTCGGAAGCTGGTGAGCGGTTGTGTTTTCGATCCCAAGGCTCGAGTTCAGTCCGATACCAAGCCGTTTTTACAAGACACAACACGCGAGTTGCAAGGTCGACGTTTGAAAATGTACACGGTTTGGAACACTTTCAAAAATACACGACCGCTCAACATTGGATCTCGGATAGATCTCATTTTGACAACAAAAGTGCTTTTTGGAGCCGTGAAAAATGCTAATATATGGCCATTTTTGAACGGTTCTGATCATTGTCCTGTCTATTGTGACCTGGAGATGCAATTGATGGTATCTGAGGCTCCTAATTCTGAATCATCTACTTGCTCCGAAAAACCCCACTGGTTTGAAGCAAAAGTGCGCTATGGACTACATTCATCAAAGAATATTGATGTGTTTTTCCGCAAAAGACAACGAATTGAAGCTGAAGACACCATTGAGACTGGTTCTGAACGTGTTGCGAGCGAGAGGTCGCTGGTACCACTTTATACGAGTCGGAAAAAACCCAAAGCACTGGATATTGATCAAAATCAGCAATCCATTGCTTCTTTCTTCCCAAAAGCACAAAGCACAAAAACTGAATGTTCCACTTCCCCATCGCCGTGCTCGGCTCCAGGATCTCGAATTTCTGCCAAAGACTTTGTTGGGCTTCTCAAAGGTTCAAGCAGTTCAATCCCCTCGTGCAAACACAACGAGCAATGTGTTCTTAGAATGGTCAAAAACAGCAACACTAACAAAGGAAGAAAGTTCTGGAGTTGTGCTCGACCAACAAAGAGCGAATCATGGCATGAAAATGAGCCAAATCCAAATACAAAAGAGTTTAATTGCGGTTATTTTAAATGGGCTACAAGGTAGGTGTATACAGCAATATTTACATCGCAGAGAACAATTCAACTCTCAGGAACTTCAGTAGAACCAGGCAAGGTTTTTGTAGCCTGTTCAGACTCAGTTTTTATAGGGTCGGTAGATTCTGTGGAGTCTTTGGTCTCCACAGACTCTAAAGGTCTGGCATCAATCGCCTTCTCAACAGTCTCTGTTTGTTCTTGTTGAATCCTCTTCTTTTCTTCCTCCTCCTGTGCTTCTTTCTCCCGTTTATCCTGCTGATCGATGAAAAACGCATTTGCGATAAACTTCTTTTTCACCTGCGTGATTTTTCCATTAGGCGGAACTTTAGGTCTATTGTTCCGTTGTTTGTGCGGTAGATCCTCATCCTCGAGAATCACCAAATCTTCAGGGTCCTTGATCTCGACAAATGTAGGCATTGCTTCCGCTGCAGAAACCACTGGCGCAGGAGCGGCAGTAGGAGCGGCAGCGTCTGCATCGGCCGTTTGTTCAGTGACACCAGAAGGACCAGCTGCTGGGGCAACCGCACCAGCCTCGCCATTCCCCACCAACTGCTGATACTTTTTCAATTGCTTTCCATACATTGCCTTTGACTTGCTCAGCAAATCATCAAAGAATGGCCGCAGCAGACCAATCTGCTGTTGCAAATCCCGCTTAGTGAGCTTGGGGAATTGGACCTCTTCAAAGTCCTCGTATTTGGCCTTCTTGGACTTCTGGTCCAGCTGACTGAATTGATTCGACAACCGCGAGTGCAACAAATGTAGCGGAATAGTAGACGTGAGTAAACCAAACTCCTTGTCCAATCCCAGCTCTTTGAAACCAAAGAAATCTTCACCGATTTCGTTTGAAAAGTCACCGTTAACAAACTGCTCAGAGTCGTCACCGAATTGGTTTTCAGAAATATCTTGGATCCCAGGCCGCAACAAATCACGTAAAAAGTTTTCTAACTTGTACTTGAGATCTTTGAGCCGCCCGTTTTGCTTGGAGAGATGCTCTTTGTAATATGAGTAAAGAACATCCGGTTTTTCGATACCGTTTTCGTTCAGCGCAATCAAAAGAGACTCCTCAAAAGTAATCTGCGATTTCGGCTTTGTAGGAAGTTTGTTGATGGAATTCGACTCCAAATTCAACTTCAAGGACCGGGCGAGATTACCCATGTACTGTTCTGCAAGCTGTGCCATCACAGTCACGCAAAACGGATTAGTAGACTCAAATCCGTTAGCCATCAAAATTGTACCAACTGATCTTTTCATAGCAGAAAAGGCGATCTGAGGTGTCTGCGAATCACGCGTTCCCAACTTCGAGAGTGCATCAATATCCTCAGCCCGTAATCGCTCAATGTCCGGTGTATGGAATTGAGACTGGTGGATAAATTGCGAAGTTTGCATCTGTCGAATGATGTTGATCTTGAAACAAACTTTCCGTACGTCCTGCATCAGTGCAATGTTGTCGTACAAAATCGAATTCGTTCCCTTCGGATTGATCGTGAACTCCGACGCCGGTAATGAGTCTAATGATTTCCCTTGTTTCATCATATCTTCCAAAATCCGGTTCTCCACCGACTCATGATCAAACCCAGGATAACGAACTGATGGATGACCACCGCTGATGTCGTACTCAAGCAAATATGGATCGTCGTTCTCGTCAAAATACTGGCGGTTTTTGTGCAATACAACGTTTGATTCGTCGTCCAGATAACTCATGAAGTTCGACATTTGTGAGGTATCACGGAACAGAGCCTCCTCATTCGCCTGAATCTTGTTGTCTCGAAAAAGGTTCGATCTCTGCGAACACAACTTGTATCGCGTGTTAGAAGTCAAAGTCTTCCATGTCGACATCTCCAGATCTTCGTTGTCATCATCCTCTTTGCGCTGTTCTTGCTGCTCCTGTTGATCCTGTTGCTCCTGCTCGGTACGCTCGTCCATCGTGTTGGCCAAGTCTTCCTCCTCGTGCTCGTCATCTTCTGGAACCGTAGTTCCATCGGCATTTCCATCTCGATCACCAGCTCGTTCGCCCAACGGCGTCGAAACAACAGAAATCTCACTCGCACCAAATGAAGGAGCCTCTTTGTCTTCGGTATCTTCATTCTCCTTCTGTTCAGCTTCTTTTTCCCCCTCTTCTTCTCCCTCTCCCTCATCTTCTCCCTCTCCTTCATCTTCTCCTTCACCTTCAGCCTCCTCTTCCTCTTCCTCTTCCTCTTTAATCTCCTCATTTTCGACATCTGAAACTCCCTTTCTGCTCTTCTTGGACTTCTTAGCACTGCTCGAGCCACCAACACCACGCGAGGAGGTGAATCCTTGTTTATCGTCCTTCTCCTGTTGCTGTTGCGCCGCTGCTGCCTCACGCTCCACCTCCGCACGGTCCCGAACCGTGATGTCGGGAATCAGAGGAATCAGCGATAAAGTCTTCTTTTGCATCGCTAATGCATCAACGCGCAGAAAATGATTCGGATCCGAGTTGTAGGTAAGACAGTTCTTCCAAATTAACATCAAATCGTCAACAAATTCAGATTTCTTGGTGTATTGGAAATTCTTCAGCTTCTTCATGACCGTGTTCAAATCCATCGGTTTCTTGATGATCTGGTAATAGTTAGGAGCTTCACGCTTTGAGACCCTGTTCAAAAACGCGATCGAATGCTCAGTATAGCCACGCAACTCTAAGACAACCTTTTCGCATGCCTCGTAAAGCTCTTCCTGACCAATCTTGTTGTAACTAGCCCATTTAGAACGGTTTTTGCGCACATCCATAATCAGGTTCTTGAGCTCTAGATCCGTAAGACTCAATTTTTCACGGTTTTCTTCGATTCGACTCAACAAATTTTTGAGGGAGAGATTTGCGGCACCTCCAAGTCCCATCAGTTTGTTCACACTCTGCGAATCTTCACTACCTTTCGAGGCACCGTCTTTATCGTCCTTGTCATCTCGTTCTTTAGATCCCACCATTTCCAATTGCTTGTCACTCCGCTCCAATTTCCGCCGCTTCACAATATTGGGCAAGTCATTCTCAAAGCTGTGGTAAACTTTGTTGAAGCTCTTAATCAATTTCAACTCGTTCTGCTTCTCGATATTCGACTCGATCGCAGAGCTAGTTCCAAGAAGGGGATGGACCATCTTACCGATCGCCTCTTCTGCGGAGGAAACAGGCTCTGGTGGTGTTGGATGGTTCGGTTTTGCTGTGATTGTTTGAACAGAAACCGTCAAAATGAGCTCGCCGCTTGCAGCAACCTCTAATGGAGTCGATTCTGCGAGATCGTTGGTTGTTTCTACAGGGTCGGCTTCATCAACGTCCATTTTTTCTCCTTCCTCTTCCCCTTCCTCTTCTTCATCATCGTCATCATCATAGTCGTCTTCTTCGTCCCTCACAGGCTCTTTGGGCTGAGCCGTCAGCTTCTCCTGTGCATCTTTGAATATATCTGCATCCTCGTCCTCACTATCCTGTTCTAGCGTGTTGAACTCGTCAAATCGCGTACTTCTGTCCTGACCATCGCCAAAATAGTAGTCAATTGCCTTTTCGTATAGCAAGTATCGTATCGTGGCGCATAAATTTCTCGAGGATTTGACTCCAGGCTTGAGATACAGCTCGTTATCGTCGTTATTGACCGAACCGGCCGAGCTCGGAGGATTGGTGTTGCTCGGAGTCCCATTGGCTGTGGTCTCTGTCAATGTGGCTCCGTTGAGATTGTTCCCATTGGGAGTGTTTCCGTTCGGTGTAGAGCCTTTCAAAACTCCATTGGAATTGTTCTTATCTGTCTCTGGTTGTTTTTCAAACTTCAAACTCAAGGTGTTGTTGAGAAACGCCTTCCAAACACTTAGTCGCCTCTGTTGGTCTTCATATCTGTGTAAAATCAAATCCAACAGATTGAATTGTTGCGGTGTGAGGTAGCAGTTGAAAAAGCCTTCGTTGAACAAACGATCTGTCAACCTATACAAGTGATTTTCGTCACTGGACTTGAATATCTCGAGCTTTTGGTCCATTTGGTCCGTTTTTGTGTACCTTTCGGGTTCAGTGTGTTGCACGTTGCGTATGCTTTTGTTCTATGTACAATTGACCCCTTATGTGGGTGATTCTAATGTCACTATGTGTCGGTGGTTGAATGGGCAACAAGCGCGATCGTTTTTCGGTAACCTCCGCAGTACCTTTTTCTGTAATGTGTGTTTCGCGTTCTTCACACAGAACTGCTATTGAGGACCTATTTGGCACCTTTTTCCGTTCTTTTGGGCACTGTTTCGTTACTTCAGAAGAGAAAGAGATTTACTGGGGTTGGTTTTTTATACATTTTATTTTGTTTGTCTCGAAAATAAAAAAACGGGAAAGGTCGTGTGTGTGCGAAAAAGAGAGAAGAAGCTGAGTACCAAGAGGAATCGAAGAGTGAGAGATATGGATGGAAAAGGGTGAAGAGAGGGATGGAATTTGCAAGACGGGAGGTTGTCTGAGCAAGAACCGGAAAAAGTGTTGCTTTCAATCACCCGAAAAGGTACCCAAAAAACCCGGATATAATGGCTTATGGAGCAGTATTTTGGTAGCCAGTTCAAAATGACTGGTGAAGCGGCCTGCTAACTACTCAATTCGCTCACACATAACTCACTCGTAACTTACATGTGACTCACTAACAAGTCACTTTTCCAGTCGCTGACTCAGATAACCAATACCCCAGTATTGGTACCATATTGACAGAAACACACTTTAAAGAAATTCAAACTTGTACTAAAATATTCAATTTTCGCACTGCAAATCGACTTGCATCTCACTTTGCTCAGTAGTTACCCGGAACATTAAACGGATGGCCTGTACCAGACCCGTTGTTATGCTGTTGCTGTTGCAACTGCTGTAAACGAAGCTGTTGCAATTGGAGTTGCTGCTGCTGAAGCAACAGCTGTTGCTGTTGTTGTTGCTGTTGTTGCCACTGCCGTTGCTGTTGCATCTGCATCAAAATCTGCGGTGGAATCTCGTTGGTAGCAGGAAAACCACCTGCTGCCGACCGTGGAGTAGCAGAAGCTCCATGAGGGACAGGAACTGGAACTTGGCCTTGAACGGGCATAAATCCAAGCCCGGGAGGAGGACGCATTCCCTGCGGACCCACATTCGCCGGGCCTTGCGGAGGCAATAGTCCTGGAAGAGGAGGGAGTTTCCCTTCTTTGATAAGTTGCAAGAGCTCAGGTGGAGGAGGAGGAAGGTTTTTAGCATCGAAGCCAGGAGGCGGAGCAGGGAAACCAGGGGGGAATTGTGGTGCATGCACTGCTGCGCCGGCGCCGGCGCCGGCGGTGGTGTTTTGAGGCGGCCATGATTGTGGACCGGGAACGAAGCCAGGTGGTGGCATCATTTGAGAGGATGAAGATGTGTGGCTGGTGTTTTGTGGCTGTGTTTGTGGCTGGTGGGAACGAGAAACATTCATAGATGCCAGTCCCAACGAGGGCTGTCCCAAAGTCTGTCTTTCTGAAGAAGAGAACAACCGCTCAAACTTAGACGTTTCAGGCGTCTTTGCTGCCTCAACGGCAGTGGCAGAATCAAGGAGACTGTTGAAGAACTGGCTGTTGAGCTGGTCTTTTGACTCATGATGGAATTGTAGATCGACTGGAGCACGCGGCTGCAATTGTTCAACCTCACGAGCCTCACGGGCCACACGGAGCTCTCGAACAGGCTCATTTTCGTTGTCAATTGCGGTTTTTAATCCGCCATGACGACTATGGAATTCCCATTTCTCCCGTTCAAAATCCTCGTAAGTGTGCTGGCCGATGGAGCTGTAGCTGGCGAAGTTAGCGTCAATTTTAAAGTCTGTTTCGTCGAGCCATTCGGGCATGTCTTCCTCTAGTCCACCGTCTTGATGAGCCTGAGGGTGACTGCGTTGGTGGTCTCTGTCACGATCTCTATCGCGCTGACGGTGTCCTTGTGTCTTTTTGCCTCTGTGTGTTGGTGGCTGATACCGATTTGTTGTTGATGATGCGTGTGAGCCCGATTGAGGACTGCTGCCGCTGAGACGGGCTCCGAATCTCCAGAATTCGGTATCTGGCAGGGGCGTGTTTTTGAACACGACACCGCAGCCGGCGTATGTCAACAGCACCTCCGCAGTGTAAGTGACACGAGGTTTTCTTTCTGCGGCATCACTGGATTCACTAGTCTCACTAGCCTCTGGTTCTTCCTCTTCAAGCTGCTCGAACAGGTTTCGTTTCACAGCCACAGGCGATTTCTTGTGCGGGTTGTCACCTTTGCCTGTCTGACTGTGGCTATGCGTCAATTGCGGCTGATGTGCCTGTTTACTCATAAGGAGGAATGTATATATTGAGGTGATTGTGTTTGAGAGTAAGGGAGGTGAGTGTTCGGCTCTCAAAGGGTGAATGGATTGGGTGTTTTAAGAGAAAAATTGTGGGGAGGGTAACTCTGAGACGAGCGAAGCGATTCATTTGAGTCTCTCGATTTGACGAGGGAGAGCGAGTATAGAGGTAAACGAGTCATCCAGACACTATTAGAGAGTCATGAGCACAATGAGATTAGCTATTGTTAAAGTGGAGTTGTGCAATGAGAGGAATTTGTCTAGTCTACCACCTAATATCTGCCACCTAACAGCTGCCACCACTTACTCCATGAGACCTAATCACTGTGATTTTCCATTATCTTCCCTCAATGGACGTTTAACAGAGAGGTCTTGAGATGAAGTAGGTGAATTGGGGTTGATTACAGGACAGCGATGTTGATGGCATTCTTGTTGCTGGTTGATGATGAGCTACTCCTTAGACCGTACACCTCGCACCGTAGACGAAAGACAAACCATGAGCGAAGCTAGTTGTACGTCTTTCGTCGTTAGCCCGTTGTTAGTAAATGACTCACAGTAGTCGTTGTCCAACAAATCGCTTCGCTCGTAGTTCACCGCTAGCTAAGTACCATTTACTAGACCAAAATACACCCTGTCACACCTAAAGGCAGATACTTGCAAAAATAAGACAGGAAAAGTATAACGATCCTTACAACTACTCGTATGAACAAAAGCTCTCTTCATACGTACCCTGAAGCACGGAAAAGTGAAATTGAATGACCCCAAACAACCAACTATCGACAACGGTGAGAGGTACTGGACAACAAAGAAAACAATTGGTGTGCGGTAACCACCAACAAGTGGCCAACGCCGAAAGACGAACAACTCGCTTCGCTCAAGGTATGTCGCTCGTTGTTCGTCGCTCGTATCTCATCGTTCATCACTCCACCTCCAACGTAACACTCCACCCACTTGAAAACCACTGCCGGTCAAACTTCCTCAAACTCGACTTGCAACTAAACACCCTCCTTGGAGTTCCACAATCAACCAAAAAGTGCTTCAACTCATGCTTGTTGAAGTATCCAAACTTGTACAAACTCAACAACGAGTTCAATGGAACACCAACAGAAACCACAAAATTACTCAACAAATACGACTCAAAGTCTGCCGAACCGCTCGATGCATCCAGCCCAGATGGAACGTCCAACGACATGATAGGAACATTTCTGTTGTTACACCAATCAACGACTCTTCTCGCTTTGCTCAACTCGGGCTCAATCAAATCGCTTAAACTAGCATCATGGCCTTGCAATCCGTCCAAAATAAACTCCAACGGCGACTCGACTTTATCCAAAATAACCTCAAGCTCTTCCAAAGTACCCACGGTCTTTCCACCACTTTTAGTGAACATGTCCAAATATTCTGCCACCACACCCAAGATCTCATCCTCAGAATGCTCAAAATCATGTATAATATGTGCAACCACACGGATTCCATGATTAAATAAGTGTCTTCCAGCAGCCAGTGCCCGAGCTCCAGACAAATTGTTTCCAACGAGCAAAAGAACTAACGGAGGGGCATTATGGTTCACGTTGAGAACACGGAACTCTCCAAAAACCTCCTTAACAGCCAATTCTGCCACTCCACGACCAGCATTTTCAATCATACACTGACTGCTTAGGCCGAATTTATCACTCGAAAGCTTGATTATCTCAGCCATTTGTAACGGAGAACACGTTGGAACTGCCAGTTTGTCCTCTTTGGACACAAGTTTCACTCCTCCCACGATCGGGGTCGTGTTACGCCGCTGTTGAACCAGATTGGAGTTACTCAATGACCGTTCCTCTTCAGGTGCACCATTAACGACAATATTATCCCAATCGTCCTTCTTTCTCTCCAAAACCATCTCTGTGTTGTCGTAATTAACCTTTCCCACCTTGTTGTGTCCAACTAGTCTGTTTTGTGGGTCAACTTTATCCTGTTTGCTCAACTCACGGAAAACTGAGGCCTTATCGAATTTCTGCAGATTACTAGCAAAATCGAAAACTTCCATTTGTTTCACTTTTTGCGCAGGCTCATCCTCCCAGTCAATCTCCTTCGAATGGTAGTTGTAGGGTTGATTTGGATCCTGTGCAGGGGTTTGTTTTTGCTTCTCTTTGCGTGGTTTCTGCTTAGGAGTAGCTGCTCTAGATTCTGGTGGAGGAGTGCTCAAAGATCCATTTTCAGCAACTTCCTTCTCCTTCTTGCGTCCTTTCTTCTCCTTTTTCTTCTTTGGCGGAAGTTCCACCACTTTTAAGTCCAAAATCTCATCTCCATTGATCAAAACTTCTTTCTCTCTAATCTCAGATCCATCTAGATACTCTGCGTTTGAAACAACCAATTTTTTATCCACAATTTTGCTAATAATCCCGCGTAATTTCGTCTCCTTCCCGTCCTTCAGGACAAGTTCCAACGTGTATCCACAGAACTGTGACATGTCTTGGGGGTTGTGCTTGTAACAAAGGAAGAATAGCACTGGACAAACTGTATACTTCGAAGAGAAATATGTCGAGTTGATATTTTATTATTTGGTCTGGTGTGAGGTGTTAAGTCGTCGACCCAGTCGTCGACCCAGAAGAAATCATCTGGTTGACAGGCCCAATTGTGATTACTGCGGAGAAAAAAGTGTTAATACATCAGACTGTTGTGTTTCTGTCCCTCGTCACAGTATAAGTTCACGTCCCCTCAACTAGCTGTCTTTCCTGCCCCCTTCCTCTCTCTAACCCCACGGTCACGTGATCGACCCAGATCTTTGTCGCGCCTCAAAAAATGCTATCTCTCAACCCTTTTGTTTCTCCCTCTTTGCCCACCACACCACCCCGCTTGAGACCTCATCCTTTCCTACGCCCCTGTCCAAAAATCACCGCTCTCTTCGGCCCGCCGGATGTCTAAACTCAACCTCAGTTCAGTGGTGGAAAACATCGAAAAAGCTTTACAGATTCCAACAACTCTTGACTACTCACAAACTCCACCAGCACTCGTTTGCAAAACCTGTGATGATTGTTCAACACTCTCGTGCGGATGTCTCATATCAGAAAATTTAGCCCAACAACTCTCCCTTCCCAGCCCCGTTTTCGAGTGTCCTGTTTGCGGTAACAAATCGTCAGTACTCCTCAAGCCATGCGAAAATCTACGGTTCCTGGCACGTTATCTTGCCTCTCTAAAGCTCGAATTAAAGGAGGAAGACCGTTCGCTCGCTTCAGTTACCCGTCGAAGACAAAGCTCGTCAAAAACTAACCACACAGGCGTTTCATTGCTGTCTGCTTTTTACGAAGTTTTCAATGAGGTTTCCATGGAGACTACCAGTGAGACCCCAAATATCGCCGTCAAGCCAAACACACCGGGGACAACCGTCGAGGAGTGGATGTCTACGATGAAAGTGTCGGAAGACGCAGCGGTAAGTCCGGAATTGCTAGGTTCGTCGCTTCCCACAAACTATTCGCAGGACTCTTCTCATAACTCGCTCGGCCAAAAGACCACCTCAAAGTCGAATCTAACGAAACTCTTGTCGACCTCGCCGGCAGCCGAGAAAACTGTTGCTCGTTTCAGAGGCTCTGTGAAGCCAGTAGAGTCAAACAAAGAGAAGTTGTTTGGTAAAAACTTCCCATTCTATCGTAAACTCTACCAATATCACACCCATCACTCCGGGTTTCTATTCAAATCAAAGCTCTTCATCAACACAGGGATCTCACCAAATCTCAGCAATTTGGTGCTGTTGAGCGAAAAGAAATGGGAGGTCTACAAAATAAGCACAGAAACACCCGAACGGCCTCCACAGCTGTTTTGTTGCGGGAAAAATAGCGCCGAATACGGCCCCTCGTTCGATAGACTACAAAAACCCTCCACCGATGAAATCACCCTCAACTCGAATTTCGTCGACAACCCGCAAGACTCGCTGGCAGCTCTCGAGAATTGGGAGCATTTGTTCTGCAAAATCACAGATAATCTTCTGGTAATCTCGGGAACACGAGGATTTGTTCGTGTTTTGGATCTGAACGCTCAGGGAAGGTTGTTGTACACATACCAGTCGAGATTCCCGATCCGTTGCATCGACGTGTCGCCAGATGAACAATTTGTGAGTCTTGGAGTCACAGGAAAGGACAAATATGTTGGTGTTGAGCAGGCATTCATTATTCTCCTCCGGTTGCAGTTCATCGACGAAATGAACGATGCCTCCTACCAAGAAGAAGAATTTGACCAAGGTCCGGGAGAAATCAAACCGCGCGAGTTTGAAGACCTCATCAAACCAATCACATCATCAGCAATGCACACAACATCCTCAAATGCCACGCTGAGTAAGACACTGCATTACATGAAAATCACAACGTTTCCCTTCACGCTTCCATACCGAGATCCAATCAGCATAGTACAATTCTCGCCCAACTCCAAATTTCTCTCGGTAGCAACAGCCTTGGAGTCCCGGTTCATGGTGATCAGTATCGTCAATCCTACGAAACCGGTGTTGGTGATGAAATCACAGCGTAAATTGGACACTTCTTTGGAGAGCGAGGGAATCACCGACGTTCAATTCTTCCCTGATAACAAATTAATGACTTTGACTTCAGTCTCCTACAATTCTGTTCCAATCATTATCGACACCAAAATCACCTCGATCTCAGGTCCCGAGGGGATTGCACGGCCTCGTTTGTTGCTAAAGTTGGACGAGATGGGCCATACAATCCATAAATGCTGTGTTTCTCCGCGCGGAGACTCCATTGCGTATTTGGACCGATCCGGATCAGTTTTCTTGGTGACTTCGCCGCAGATGGACGATAACGACAACAAGAGAATTGTTGTGGTGACCGACGTGAGTAACGCTTATCGTGTTCGGGAGTCTGCGTCGATGCGATTCGACAAAGACGGCTACAAATTATACATTCTAGATCGCAAGGGCATTCTGACTATTTCGGACTTCACTGCAGGTACGGTGGAGGATTCTTCGATCACTCGGTGTAAGATTATCAGTTAGAAAATAACATATATTTAGATATTGAGGGTGTAGTTTTTCCACAAGAAACGTGAGTTGAGCAGGTCAAATACTTTGTGGTGGACTTTCCTGGTGGTGAACTTCTTGTTATGAGTGTAGGAGTTCCAATAAGTTGCGAGACTGCGGTGATTCAGCAGTTTAGACTCATCGTCTTTGTAGTAGTTGATTGTGAGAAGGGTCATATTGATGGAGTCGTCTGCAATGGACGAATAAGGCAGCAGACCTCGGTTTTCGCGGTAAACATTGGTGTAGAGAAGTTTATTGACATCCAAGGAAAGATTGAGCATGAGTTTCCGATTCTCTCTATGAGAAACAGGAACAAAGTTCAGGAAAACCAATTTGGCTTTACCTCCGCCTAGAACAACCTCATTATACTGTTCGACTTCATTTTTGCGCTGGTCACTCTCGCGGATGAAGGAAAGAATGCCGTCATGAAGCAGCGAGTTTACACGGAAGAAGTAGGAATTTGTCATACTGGCGAACTCACGGCCGTCTAGTTCGCTCATTCGAGAGCATTTAGGGAAATGGAAGTAGTCAGGGACGACAATGCAACCGCGGAAGTGGTAGAAGTGACCGTCTTCCTTGTCTGGAGTGTCGAGAAAAGCTGCTAGACGGAGTAGACTGTTTTTGATGGAAGAATGTGACTCAAAATTGAGGAGAAGTGGCCTTATATCGGCATCACGCTTGCTTTCAATGATACGAACCTCGTTTTCGGTAGTGACTGTCACAAAGACAATGTAGCCGCGTTGATTAAGATCGTCGACAAGTTTTTGGACAACAACGCTTCCTGGTGGGCCAGCAACCAAAACCACTTCGAATCGTTTGCCGCTCGTTAAAACAGCAGCCTTTCTACGAACTGGTCTGACTGCTCTATAGTAGCGATAGCCTTGGTAGAGACAAACCGACGAGACGAAGAGCACGGACTGAAGCCGATGTTGCGCTAGAAACTTGGCAGCGTGTTTTGTGAGTTTGAGTACCCGGGTGGACCCTCGTGGTGGCTCGGGTGGGTCTTGTTGCGGTAACCGGTCGGTGACTGTATTTTTGAAAGTGTCTTTGATTGCGTTTAATGACGCACTAAGAGCGTCTTTGGAGCCATGCAAAAACGTGCTGGAAAGTTCGAAAACCGTGTCCACGTAATCAGGCATCAGGGGTATCAATGGTGGGATCTAACTCGGTTTTTATGAGAGTTGAAACAAGTGTAACCAATTGGTGTAGCTTAATTTTGAACATTTTTTTGAGCCGCACAAGATGAAAAATCTCGACTCGGTCGAGCATTTTTTAGTAGCGAGCAAAAATTCAAAGTGAGACATTCAATTTTCCGGGGCCAGAAAATTGCGGAGTGAAGTTTTAGGGGCTGCGACAAGGAGGGGAAATCTGAATTTTCGGGGCTGTATTCAATCTTTGCAGCTAAAAGAGGGAAAAAAAAGTTGATTTACAAAAAGGAGTTGTTCATTTAGTTTCTTTCTTCTGTCCATCACTGCCACAATGTACCTTCCACCTGACCTCGGCCGGTATTCGAAGCCGCCTCCAAACCAGTTTCAGTCGGTTTTGAACGGAAATATTCTTCCGATCCAGGCAACTGACCCAAATTGTATGTTCAGACTCAATGAAGACGAGTTCAATTTCGACCACCTCGACGGAACTTTCCGCACAGACGTCTCGATCCGGATATCAAGAACACCTCTGTTGGCTGGAGATCCGAGCACATATGCTTCACTTTCCAAATTTGTCGAGCAAAACCTTCGAAAATACCACACAACTCTGGGAAACATCAACCAGAACCAGCTAGTCAATCCATTGAGCTTGCCACCAGATACAGTGGGTGTGCAACCAGACGGGAAGACAGAGATTCTTCCTGTTGGATGCGCAATCAATCCTCTCACAGCAGATCCGTTCAAAAATGTCCATCTCACTCCCGGCTGCACAGCCACCATCGTCACGTTCAAGGCTCGAGCAAGCTCGAGCGGAACTCCCGCCTCAGATTCATCCGGTCCTGCAGGAAAGCTTTGGATGCGTTCTAGAAGTCTCCGCTCGGAGCCAATGGCTCTCGCAGACGGTCTTCGACTTCCAAAAAGCAATCTCGCACGTTCAGCCTCGACGTTTATCGCGAAAGTTCTCACCGCAGACAACTTCAATAGAAAACTGGCCAACGCAAACACAGTCCTTGTTGGATGTCATGGCCGTATCGTCAATGTTCTTGTTCTCGAGGACAATCCAAAGGACATGGAGATTGAGGTTCCATTACTCAGAGTCGTTTTCACCTCGAGTATCGTGACGGCATTTTCCACTTTCGACTACACGACTCCCACAGGGGAGAAAAATCTCGATATTGTCGTTGGCTTTGCTTCGGGTGACATCGTTTGGATCAATGTCACCAAAGGAAAATACGCCCGCTGGAACAAAAATGCCAAGCTCAAGTCCAAACCAATCATTTCGCTGGAATGGGCTGCTTGTGGGAGTTTTGTTCTTGCCGGGTTTAGTGATGGTGAAGTGATGTTTTTCCACAGAGACTTTGAGGACGATGAATCATACAAGGGAAATACGAGCGTTGTTGAGAAGAGTCGATACATAAGAGTATTCAGGTCTGCAAAACGCAAGTCTCCAGCGACTGCAAATCCTGTTGCACATTATAAGATCTCAAACAAAGCTGTAACGAGCATCAGATATCATCCCCAGCACCCAAATATTGCCGTTGTGGCAGCCGACGACGGCTATCTACGGGTATTTGACTTGTTGAATGAGACTTTCCTAGATATCATACCATCATTTTACGGTGGTTTTCTGTCTATGAACATTACTCAGGACGGGAAGTATCTGCTTGCCGGAGGCGAGGATGATTTCGTTTCTATCTACGAATTTCAATATGGAAGCCCCGCTGTAACTGCTGAAACGGGCTTTTTGAAGCTCGTTGCCAGACTCGAAGGTGCTCGTTCGTGGGTCAGATCCATCGAGGTGGACTATTTCAAGACCACTACTGGTCTTTTGTATCGAATTGGTGCTGTAGGCGACGACGGGGCTATTAGATTTTATGAGTTTCAGCCCAGAAACTTGCCAAAAGTGAAAAAGCCAGTTCCAGTAAAGCCTGCTTTTGAGAAACAACGGTCGATGCTCACGATCAGTTCGCACAACAACAGCAGTTTACGGCTTTCTGGATTGGCATTAGACAACTGGAAAAAAAGACAGCATTTGACCACGAGATTCCACAAAAATTCTGAGTCGATTTCATCGTTGACGTCATCCACTCATATGCATCATCATCTCTCGTTGTACGAGATCATTAACCAGGACTCGACTGATGTAGGAATATCCAGTACGACTAGCAAAGACGCTGCGGGTAACGGCACTGCTCAGAGCCAATTAGCTGAGAATTTGTTGATTAAAGCATCTGCAGATAATCTGCAAACACAGGGAGGCTCTCCAGTGTTACATTCCGTGACAAAATTACGGGAATGTCCTATTCTTTATCCAATTGGAGAGAAAGATTTGAGACTAGGTAGGCTGAGTGGGTTGTATTTTGAGAGGAAACATGTTTGGGCGTTTGTTTCTACTGGGGAGTTGGTTAGATGGCGGAGGCCTTGAAGGAAGAATTTGCTCGATATTAGCGAGTCAATTGAAGCGTATGTATTCGAACATGTTACGAGGACTATTTTTATTGAGTAAGTGAGGATTGCAAAAGAGATTGCTTGTCACTGATGGCATCAACGAGCGAAGGAGTTAAAGCAGCTTGACTGAATTAGCTCAATATCAGTCACTCATTTGGACTGTTTCAGTCGTCATTCTCATTTCCGCTTCCTTACACCAGACATTTTTTTCTAATTTTTTTTTCTCTCCGCGAACCTTAAGCTCTTCTTTTGCACTGTTAACGGCACCTGCTGAATGATTATACTCTACCAATAGATCCGCATTGACTAATATCACCTCCTATCACGGTGTTCTTGATGTGTCGAGGTTATCACATTGGAATTTGATTTGACCAAAACTCGCTGAAAGCGGCAGCCATGGAGGAAAAAACGGCCCATACAGACGTTTCTAAGCCGTTAGTACCTAATCTGGATAGTCTTGATTCTAGGACTGCAGACCAATACGTTGACGATCTAGTTGGGTTTCTTGCTCAAAACAGAAACTTTGACAATTTCCTTGATGAAGTTTCAAAATTAGAGAAGTTTGAGGAATTCTCTGGGAACGATGCGGACCAAGGCTCATCAAAAGGGTCCTCTTGCGAGTTTACACTTGAGTATAATGAAGACGGTGAGCTTCTCAAGTCTGGAAGAGACGATGCTCTCAAGCAGAGGATCAACAGTCGTATAATTAAGGCTTTGGAATCGTTCCCGCTTGATGATGTGCTTGAACAGGATATTGCGAATATAATAGCGGGGTCTTTACAGGAGCCCCAGATATCTGAGGTCACAGAGGGTGGAGCGGAGTATCCCGACAATGCGGAGCCGGTTCCCAAGAATTCTGCCTCGAGAAAGAAGAAATCGAACAAAACGGTATCGCAACATGCTCTGCCGATTCAGAACAGAGGAGACCCGAATTCGGCGTGGACTTGCGAGTTCTGCGAATATGAGCAGGTTTACGGAGAAAAACCAGTACAATTGATACGTTGGTTCAACTCGAGGCTAGAGGAGCAGCAGGAGAGAGGAACAGTACGGCATCGAGTGCGTGGTAACCCGAGAAAGAAGGGGATGAACAGAGAGGCCGTTGAGGCCTCGAATACGCGACCCGCCAACGACGACGTGTTGAATCTTTGAATAATAAGCTCAGCGAGGGGTGAGTGAATTTTTCTCTCATTGGTTTGACTACTGTTTCAAACTATTGTTACCAAGTAATGAAGCTAAACTTCCTTTGAAGTGATCTATCTTCCTTGACTTGCTTCGCTCGGGCTTCTTCAGCCTCTACAGGCCACCCGCCAATGGCCAATCCGCACACATATATCTACATTTTTCTATAGAACATAATGGAGTTTGTTGATTTTATGTACAAGTAGACGAATGATGAGCGGTAAGCGGGTAACATCCAACCAATGAGCAGACATATTCGTCGCAACGGACAACAAAATGATCATCTTTGCCAAACACTCAAAACTAGCTTGCCTCCGAGGCTTTCGCTTTACGTACAGATCACAATCACCAATCACCAATCACCAATCACCAAATGCCTCGCTTCGCTCGTCGTCATTCGCTTATCTCCTAATCCCCGGAAGTGAAACCACCTCAGCGTTCTCCGCCTCAGCCTGTTTCAACATTCTCTCCTTCTTCAAATCAAATGGTCTCTTCTCCTTGAAATACTTCACCCACGAGGCAATACACTCTTTCTGAAACTTCTGGTCCTCTGCTGAACAATTCTTCTTCACCTTACCTTGAACACTCTTATCAAATGGATTCTCCACCTCAATCTTGTCCAAACATTTAAAGTATTCATCTCTGGCCTCCCAACACCTTTCACGCTTAGATCTGTTTGGCGGTTCCTGAACCGTTGCTTCCGTTGTGAAAAATCCCATTTCCCTGCGTTTATATGGTGGTTGTATCGAATGGAGTTCTTTTGCTGCTTTCTCTTTCTTTAGAACTGATAATTTTTCAGCTTTTTCGTTAAATTTTTGTCAAGTATTTTTTTTTCTACGCCTGAAAAACTTCCTCTATTAATGCTATACATCCTGCTACCATCAATATTAATTAATTATGAATCTCGGGTGAAAGACAGAGTGAGCTGGAACAAACTCATTATTGATGATCGTAAAGTACTGGCTAACAAAAGACTTGAACCAACTGATCCTTGACTGATCCTTGGCTCGCTTCGCCCATCTCAAATCAGTCTTTCTTCAAAGTCCTCTGCTTCTCTGCATTTTGAATCACCTTTTCATCAACAAATAATCCTTTCTTCCGACGAACATCATTCATATACCTTCTAGCAATATTCTCCCGCTCAGCGAACTCTCCCAACTCCTCTAATTCCTCCTCGGTGGTTGGAATCCAGAACGGATCCTCATCAATCATCTGGAACCCTGTAAAAACAAGCTGTGGAGAAGCAGCACCTGAGGTCTTCTTACGAATATCCTCACTGAATCCAAACGCCTCGATCACAGGAATATTGGCAAAAACAGTGAAAAATGGCGTTCCTTCCTTCATCTCCTCGCTCACAATCGTACCTTTACGACGCTGAACCACAGCATAAACTTTACCCAGAACTTCAGCAGAAGCCTGAATATCGCACGAGTACATAGCAAGCATCATACGTGGCGACCAGTCCAGGAATCCTTTGTGGAGTGCATCTTTCGTGGCAGTAATCAGACGACCAGAAAAGTCTGGAACACTGCTAATCTCCTCGTCAGCAATCTCAATAGACTTGAGAAAAACAGCAACTCCTTGCATTGGCTCTGCTGCTAATGGCCCTTCAAAACAAGCCAATTGAAAACCGTTCAAGATAGAATCCTGGAATTCGAAGTTACTCTTCGATGAGGTCTCGAAAACCCGTCTGATATCGTGGTTCTCCGAGTCAAAAAGAATATTGGCTCCCGTTCTCTTTGGAGCAAAAGCAGAAATACGCCCAACTAGGCCGTTCCAGATGATATTCTCCTTGCTCTTCGTGTCGTTTCCGCTCTCTAATGACTTCTCCAAGTTCTTCTTCAACTCTTCAATCGACATGCTTGTACCAGAAACAAGCTGTGTATCTTCGTCTTCGTCAACTTCCTCTTCTGCACTCTCTTGTCTCTGTTTCTTTAACATTTTCGTCACAGACGTCTCGTTATCAATCAAAAATTTCGTAGTCTCTTCTGGGAGCGGTCTGGTCTCGAAAACGATCTGGTATTGAGCCATGTTCACACACACAACACCACGTCCAAGCTCACTGTTTTTGGCAGGATTCAGCTCGCTGTTACTCACTATTGTCTCCCTGAACGGAATCACAGGCTGCGACGAAGAAATCTCGATTCCTGCAAACCGTTCCCGGAGATCTTTCAAGCAACGCTCCAAATGCAACTCTCCAGCAGTGGCAAGAATGTGCTCTCCGGTATCCTGAATGAAAGTTTGAACACACGGGTCGGCCTGGTTCAACAGCTCAAGACCTTGTGTGAGTCTGTCCATTTGAGTTGGGTTCACAGGTTCTAATGCCACTCTCAAAATAGGTGGTGCATTCAGATTGATTCCAGCTAAATTAACACCAACAACGCCAGGGGCAATCAAAGTACCACTCTTGAGAACTTTCCCTTCCAAACCACCAATCCCGACAATGTTTCCGGCCGGAGCCTTCTTCAAAGGAACAAGTTCCCGGCCCATCAATAGGTACAGACTCGAAACAGTGATGGTGCTGATGTGTTTTGTAGGGAAAGCAGGGTCGAATTTTGGACCCAAAACCGAGAGTTCCTGACCAAGTTCGATCGTACCACTGTAAATACGAGAGAACCCAATCAAAATCTCTTTCTTCAATTCAAGTGGTTTATCTTCCTCTTCTTCCTCCTCATACAACCACTCGTCTCCAGCAGCTGCTCCCGCGCTCGTAGCCACAGCAAACTCATCGACCTCGGTGTTCCCATTCTCTTCTTGCGTCAATTTCTCAAGTTTCTTTGCGGTCTCCGCAGCTCTCGCAGCTGCAAGTCTGGCCTGTCTTCCTCGCTCAAAAAGCTCTTCTTCTCCAAGAGCTTGACGTTGGTTTTGCGGGAGCTCGTCTTCGGGAATAGACAAAATTTTAGACACATAACAGCTCACAACTCCGTCTCTGTTGCAAGATTCCATATCCTCTTTTAGCCGGGGATCCACGAGCTCTGAACCAGGTGCCGGTTCAAGGATGTGCGGGATCCGCTCTTTCTGAGATTCCAGTGGAGACGGCAGCTTGTCCACCACCGTCAAAAGAATAGCGTTGGATACAGGAAGCCATTGACTGAAAATGGTGTTGATCAACTGACGAGTGTCTTTAGAACGCAGGTCTCTTGGCAAAACCTTGATATTCAAAGACTTGACAATCTTCTCGAGCTTTTCTGTGTCTCTGTTGATCAAACAAGCGTCATAAATGTGCCAAATGTTGTCCAAGACGAAACTTACAAACAACGGTTTCAAATTACGTCCTTTCAACATCTTAGAAGAAATCACTTTTTTGGTCTTTGAATCAAAATAGAAATCTCCCCAGAGACACTTTTGCAACACTTCTCTCTTGACACCAAGCTTTTTCTCGTATAACACGGCAAATTGTGCAATGTTGAACCCCCATCCGTCGATGGCAGATCCAAAAATTACGTTGTTCTTCTCCGGAGAGAAATAAATGTCCTCATCATCTTTTTCAACGAACTCTTCAGTAGCTCCTTTTTCGACTCTCTCTCTCCAAAGAAGATCATCCTGCATTCTTTCTCCTGCAAAAAACGATCCAATCACAGAATTCACTTGCTCAATAATCTTGGACAAGTGCACATACGCCTCCAAAGCAGTCATTTGCAACTCCTGGATCAATCTGTCGATCTTGTTGAGAACCAAGATTGGACGCAATTTGTCGACCCATGCCTGACGCAGAACAGTCACAGTCTGCGAGCAAACACCTTCCACAACATCAACAAGAACCACAGCACCATCACAGAGTCTCGAAGCTGTGCTCACCTCAGACGAGAAATCAATATGTCCCGGTGAATCGATCAAATTCACCAAATACTCATTCACAACACTCTTTTCAACGTCCTCTGTCGAACGTTTGAGAGTTTTGAAGTACAAAGAAATTGCCGAGGACTCCATTGTAATTCCACGTAGTTGTTCATCCTCACGTGAGTCCAAATACCTCACTTTTCCAGCCATCCTTTGAGAAATGATTCCGTTCGATGCAAGAAGAGAATCAGAAAGAGTAGTTTTTCCGTGGTCGACATGAGCCAGAATGCAGATGTTCCGGATATTCGGCCCATTCCACTGCAATCGCTGGATTTCCTCCTCTGTCAGTCTCATTTTGGTGATTTCCGAGTATATAAAAAGGAGTTTGATCCGTTCACAAAGGACAATCCAGTACTTTATAAGCAAAGCAAAAAAAAAAAAATATATAGATATATTAAAAAAATTGACTGAAACTTTAATTCGTCGCGTCGATCGACGAATAGCGACGAGCAAATCTAAACGTTTCGTAGACGATTGAACTGACCGAGAATTTCACAAATGAGTGAGTCCTTTTTTGAGCACACAAATGGCTCTTGAATTCCCCCTAAGTCCCCTAAGGGATGAACTACTAATACCTATCTCGGTCCTATCGCACAGTTCCGGCCACCACTGGCCGACTCGTATATGCCAACTATTGTTTATCTCTTGCTCCTTGTGTTAATCATACCCATTCCCATCACCGTTTCTTCCGCGGTGTGCTTGTTCCTTCGCTCTCGTCATCACCATCATCATCCATTGCTGCAGAACTCAAAACCTGACCGCTGTTGATCTTTTCGAGATGCCGCACATATGTCGCCGAGCTGAGTGAGAAAATACGGTCTTCGTCGGTAAACGTGATTTTACGTCCACGCGATGCAGAGTTGCTGGATGCGTGTTTGGTGAAGTTTTCAAACCCTTTGATTATGTTTCCATGGCTAGCTCCGTCAGACAAATATTTTGTCTCTTTATTGAAGATATCTTCCTCGAGCTTAGTGAGTTGTTTATCAAGATCTCTTTTCTTAGCAAGCGCGTCTTTCAGTCGTTTTTTCAGTTTGTCGTACTCGTTCTTCTGTGTTGGCTCTGGCATGTTCGGTGGCGTGTTGAGTCTGCCCTCTTTACCTCCTTTATTGTTGTTTGGAGACGTACTTTTTCGAACTTCACTAAAAAATATACATGAAAATTGGATACGTACATCTCTACACCAGAAACATTTTGTTAAAAGGTCCGGCCTTTACACCAAAGTGTTCAAAAAAAAAAACATACTTCAGGATTTGACACCCTTCTTGATTGCCCAATTAGCAACAACAACCGTCCAAACGTCTTTCAAAACATCAGAACAAAACAGATTCGTTGACCAAAATGGAAGTTGATTTTCCTTCGGTGATCATCGATTCTAATTCGTCCGCAAGCAGAGCAGGTGTTTCTACGTTCGACACTCCATCGCTTACAATACCAGCCGTTTACTCTAGAGAGTCGGTCGATAAAGGCAACTACGTGTTTGGTGACGATATCGATGAGTTTCCCCAGAATGAGTTGTTCACCATGTACAGCGAAGGTCTCATCTACAACTGGGACGCGATGGCCGAACATTGGAAATACATCTACTCAAAGCTCGGAGTTGACGCGACAGAAGTTCCGCTAGTTGTGACGGAAAACTCGTGGAATACCAGCAAAAATAAGGTCAAGGCTTGTCAAGTGGTGTTCGAAGAACTTCAGGTTCCCATTTTCTCCCTTCTTAAAAGACAACTGTGCACGTCATATGCAGTTTCGAAGCCTTCATCATCGATTATTGTCGACATCGACGATGACCTCGTTAGTGTCACGCCGATCAGTAACGGAACAGTTCTCAGCAAAGGAATTACAAGAACCAAATTTGGCGGGAATTTTTTGAACATGTTCTCATTGAGCTACATTCAGTCGAAAATCCCACAGGAGAGCATCGCCGACATCTTGCTCCCTAGACAATTTCGACAAACAACCATGTCTGAGTCGTTCAAGACATACCAAGTGAGCGAGTCGCTCAAAGAATTCAAAAACTGTTTGTTGCACGCCTCTTTTTACCCAATTCAGCCCGATCAGACCGATCTACCACAGCACTCCAACTACCTCCCATACGAAACCCACACCCAGATCGAGGTCCGCAACTACGAGTTGCCTAACAGAAGACATCTCAGAGACATAGGTATCGACCAGTACAAACTGGCAGAGCCCCTTTTCAACCCATACGACTTCTCCAAAAAACTGCGTGACGTGAGTGTTGCCCCAGATGCTGAGGGTCTTGGTAGTCTGATTCTGTCTTCCATGAAGAATCTCGAAGCTCCAGGAGCTCTCTACGTTGAGTTGCTGAAGAACATCGTTTTCACTGGCTCCCTAACGTCAATCCCAAACCTCGAACACAGAATCATCCAGGACTTGGCCAGACTCATCTCAGACTACACCATCAGCACCTACTTGTCACCGGACCCGATCGAGAGACAGTTCGATTCATGGGTCGGAGCAAACATTCTCACCTCCTCCTCTGTTGGAGACTTTGACAATTTGTTTATCAGCAAAGACGAGTACGAAGAAAACGGAGAGGACTATGTCGTGGAGAAGTTCAGATAGCTAAAAACGGGTCATTTTGTACGTCTAGATTATGTATTGTACTATAATATTGCTCGTGTTTTCAGGTATCATTATGCAAAGACAAGCTATATGTGTCTGTATTCTATTTTATTTTATTTTTTGGTGTCTCACCATGCCTGTAGTTCCTCATAGTAATCGATTCGATCGCAATGTGAAGCAATTGCTTTAGAGCACAGGTGGCGCAGTCGATCCATCATCACTGGAGGACCGCAAGAAACAACCGCAATCGAACCGCCGTTTGACCGCTCATGTTCAATCAGTTTCTCCAGATCTGGCTTTTGATAATGGATGCTCACGAAGTCAAGATCCTTCAAATCAGGATTCCAACGGTCTGATGAGCTTTTATCACTAATGAATGTACCGGAAGTCCCGTCTAATGAAGACCCTTCCTCTTCTTTACACTGCCTTGTTATGTATATGTCAACCTGGACCCTTGTGTGTCTTAGTTTTCTGATCATGGGGATCAGGTAAGAGAATTCCTGAAATGTTCGGTTCACCCATACGAAACGAACTCTTTTTGGAGATTGTAGCTCTGCCAAGCGTAATGTGTGTGAAAATATACCTGTTACTCCTCTTCCGCCTGCGACTGCCAAAACTGTGTCGTATTTCGTCACCGGAGCAGAGTCCCCATATGAACCTTCAAAAGTGACTTTTCTTGACATGGTGCCTCCATTTTTCAATAACTGAGTGTAGATTTTTTGAGTGATTCCCTTCTTCGCTGAGATATGGAAGAACAGCTCGCCATCCACAACGATAACTGTGAATGGGTGACTCTGGAAAAACAGCAACGGATCTGCAAAATAGAGGTATCCATATTGGCCTGGAGAAGCGTCAAAACCCGCTGGTTTTTTGAGACGCACTCTAAAAGAATTCTCTGTCAAAATCTCAAATTGAGCAGTGTGAATACCAAAGAAACCAATTCTAAGTATTCTGGCAAACCAGTCAAACGTATAGATAGCACATGCAGCAATCAACCACTCGCAATATCCAAGCACCCGGCTGTGGTACCAACTGCACGCAATGAAAGCTACCACCATCAAAATATGAGTGTAGAGAAATATTTCATATGCAAAACGTCTCACTGGGTATGCTGAAGCGAGAACAATGAAGCCAAAAACGCTCAGAGCTGCAATTCCCAACACGAAGTTGACTCTTGTCAAATGCTCGACATATGATCCTTTGAAGAAAGCGGTAAATGCAAAGCCATGGATGATAGTATGAGCAAACATAACTCTTGCTACCATTTTGTGAAACTGTATGAAAGAAGCTCGAGAAAAACCGGTTAACCACATCAGAAAATTATTTCGACCAGCAAACAAGATAACGAGAGGTAATTGTGCAAATGCTGCTATTCCGGTTCTGTCGCCTAAGAATCGTTGAATGTGGGCCTCCTTGCTGCCAAAAATCACGTCATTCTTCATAACATGGTAATCACGTAAAATCGAAGCAAGCTGTATTGCGAGGTATCCAAGACTAATTAGAGTCTCCAGTCGATTGGGAATCAATGCTTGAAACACCCTAAACTTTCCCACGGGTTGGGTGTAATTACCGTTTGGTAGCAATGCGGGAGTGGTGACGTAGCTCCTGATTATCTTGCTCCAACGATTGGTTTTTTTCATCAAGTGTCCTGTTTTTCTGAAAAGCTGAGAAATGGCAGCCAACAGCATTACAAGCCCAAAGTATCCCAGCATTCCAGCGCCAAAATAGTTGGAAACATCCAGATTATAGTAGTAAGCATGATATCCTTTAAAATAATCACCACTGATTGTTTTGTTGATTGAAATCGGTGAGTACGAAGGATATTGATCAATACTTAGGTAGCTGGTGGTGGCATTTTCGTACTCACGTTTGAACCATTCCCAGCTAGTGTCAAACCCATATTCATTGCAAACTTTTGATAACCTTTTGTAACTTTCCTCCATCAGTGACTCGTTCTCGTCCAATAAAACGGCAACGCATAGCAACACCGAGCCAGTGACCGGAGGATAATAGCACTCCGTATAAGAGATGTCATCGTCCTCGTAGCCAAGCCCGTAATCACTGACTGCATCCGAACAGGCATCGACTGCAATAGTCGAACGCTTGTCCCAGTAGGTAGTCCTCCAATCCAGATAAGATGTATTTACCAGTGAGGCGCTCGCAGCAGCGCAAATTAGTAGGATTGCCAAGGGTGTTAGAAGTCGCATTTCATGTGGCAAGCTTAGGATTCTTTACCACAAAGAGGTGTTCACTCATAATATAGCATGCTACCCTGTATATATATACGACATTCTCTGAAAACCCATATGTCGAATGAGCTCACATTCTCATTCTTGCGCTTGAGTGGTATGTTTTTCAAGCTTTGATAGCTTAGTTTGTTCTGGCTACCAAAGACAGAGGAAGATTGTTTCACTCCACCAGAGGCGCAGATCATTGAAAAAGCTTCAAGTTTGACATCAAGTCAAACAGGCTTCACTTCAAAACACAAAGTGGTCTTTATTGACGATTATTAAGGTACAGCGGTTCGGTATCCAAGGGTTTGTGAGATCTCGCATGATAATAAGCCTCATGCACCACAAAAAATTATATGCAGATCTAGAACTTGGACTCGAAGAAAAAAAACTGTCTGCCTATGCCTACCTGCGCCCCGTTAGATGGCCGAGGCAAATCCCGCCTTAGAAGATGCATCATGCATGTATAAAGGTACATTGGAGCGGAGAAGCGAATTTGAAATGCCGAACTGTAGCGAATCACCCTGCCTCGATTGAGGCCTCCTTGTTTAGAGAGCAAAAAGCTTGTCGATAGGGCAACGCTGCTCGACGAAAATAAATAGTGGCTTGTCAGGATTCAACAGGAGTACGCATCATAAGCAAGTTCTAGATGTTTGATGGTGAAATACACCAACGCTGGCTCTAACCGTATATGGAAGCTAAAAAGCGCGGGCCAATCAGGACGAGATTTGGTTTTCAAGGCTTTGTCAAATTTAATGAGGCAGATCAAGTGTTACCAGCCAAACCTGTGGGCTAGGAGACATTTTGGATTTGCGACTTCTTAACCAAAAAAACTAGACGCAAAGTCTTGATGGACGGAATCTATGGAGACTCAATCAACAATCAAGGCAGAGTAAAAACTTGAGTTTTTTTATAAAACAAGTGAGATTCAGGTATTTTCATTTGGGATACGAGTGTCCCAAAAGGGCAAAAGCAACCCTTGTCGTCCTTTTCTTGGCATAACATAATGTTCTCCAAACCCAACATGCCTATGTAGCGATGTCGAGTCGATTGAAACTCGCTTTATACTTATGTCAACTACGATCTGCAACAAATATTCTTTTGCTCAAAGAGTACGTTGAGTGGGCAACTTTATGTAATTTTGAGAGCCGGAGAAGCCCGGAGAACCACAAAGTTTGAAGGTTCATTGATTTGATGAACAGACAAGACAGATTGCAACTGCTACCACCGTTTTCATTCACACGACAAACAATGTGTTGTATGGTAGTGAACCACCCAAATTTTGTGGGTGAAAAAAAAAATCCGTCATGACAAAAAAAATTGAATCCAAGGAGAATATCAAAAGTTATTCATCATCATTTATTCTCTCAGAAAGAGGCTTATCACTTCTAGAGGACCGGGTTGGGCAGAATTGTGCGAAACTCACGTGTGCGGGTTTGAGGATTTTCTAATCTGCCATTTTCTGTGTCGAGACTTTGCATGCTACATTTGAAAAAGTCGCAATCAATCGCACGAAGCCTATACTCACTTACCAGAATAGCAACAACAAGAGCGATGTCGAGCGCAGCAGAATCAACAGCAGCTGCAGTTCAAGCCGTCAAAGCCCCAAATGCCAATGCTGAGGCCCCAAAGGCTGTCAAAGCGGGCAAGAAGGCCGCAAAAGAGACTTTCAACTTGAAGGTTCCAAAGGGTACTAAAGATTGGGCGGACAAGGACATGATTATCAGGGAAGCCATTTTTTCGAGATTGACTTCCCTTTTCAAGGCCCACGGAGGTGTGACTATCGACACTCCTGTGTTTGAGATGAGAGAAATTTTGGCCGGAAAGTACGGAGAAGACTCGAAGCTGATCTACAATTTGGAGGACCAAGGAGGAGAGCTCACATCGTTGAGATACGATCTCACGGTCCCATTTGCTAGATACGTGGCAATGAACGGTATTTCTAACATCAAAAGATACCACATTGCTAAGGTTTACAGAAGAGACCAACCAGCAATGACCAAAGGTAGAATGAGAGAGTTTTACCAATGTGATTTTGATGTTGCTGGTGTGTACGACCCAATGGTTGCAGACTCTGAGATTTTGAACATTCTGGCTTCGGGTCTTACTAAACTGGGAATCACCGACTTCAAGATCAAGTTGAACCACAGAAAGATCTTGGACGGTATTTTCCAAGTCTGCGGTGTCAAAGAGGAAGACGTTAGGCGTATTTCTTCCGCTGTAGACAAGCTGGACAAGCTTCCATGGGAAGCCGTGAAGCGTGAGATGTGCGAGGAGAAGAACCAACCAGAAGCTGTTGCCGACAAAATCGGTGAGTACGTGAAGTTGAACGGTTCTATAAGAGAAATTCTTGCTATTCTTCGTGCTGACGAAGTTTTAATGGCCAACGAATCTGCCAAGCTTGGTGTTGACGAGATCACCATTTTGGCTGATTACGTCGAGGCTTTCAAAGTTGACGGTTTCATCTCATTTGACATGTCTTTGGCTAGAGGTTTGGACTACTATACTGGTTTGATTTATGAGGCTGTTACTGCTCAGTCTGCTCCTCCTGCTGATGCCGATGCTAAGAAAGCCAAGGCTGGTAAGAAGAAGGACGAAGAGGATGCTTCTGAGTACGTTGGTGTTGGTTCGATTGCTGCTGGAGGTCGTTACGACGGTCTTGTGGGTATGTTTTTGGGAACAAACTCGAAGGGAAAGAAGGCCCAATCGATACCGTGTGTTGGTGTTTCTTTCGGTGTTGAGAGACTGTTTTCGCTCATTAAACAGCGCACAAAGCTTGTGGACCAGGTCAGATCGTCTGCAACTCAGGTGTATGTGATGGCCTTTGGAGGTGGTGAAGGCTGGAACGGTTTTATGAAGGAACGTATGGCTGTTTCCTCGCAATTGTGGGCTGCCGGTATCGAGTGCGAGTACTTGTATAAGGCCAAGGCCAATCCGCGGAAGCAATTTGAGGCTGCTGAGAAGTCCGGATGTCCTCTTGCAGTGATTTTGGGTAAGGAAGAGTACCCACAGGGCAAGATCCGTGTCAAGGTTCTTGGTGCTGGTGATGAGAAGGACGATGGTGAGCTTGTGGACATTGCTGATTTCGTGAGTGTTGTCAAAGAGCGTTTGGAATCACTCAAGGTTGACGGTCTTGACGAGGTTTCTCGGTTGCTTGGCGGATTGTAGATGACAGGGTGCTTTGAACGGAAATTATCTGATTCAATTCAATTCAAATTTGTCTACCAGTTGGCTGTGCACGATGTTCTCGAGTTTCCATTCTGTATTTAGAGATAGTAAATTTTTCGATGAATCGGAGGAGTTGTAGGGTTGTAGGAGGACAAAAAAGGTGTTCTTACAATCAATTGGGGTTCTCAATACATTGAAAGTATCTTTTGAGTGCCAGCGAGTGATGGATGATGACTCAGCGATGAGCCAGGGAGAGAATAACTCTCTCAGGACTAGCTTTGCTCGTGAATGGTTCCAAATCAGTACATTTTTTTTCTAGCTGCCAAAATAGTTTACGGGCCCACACCAGCAGACTTCAAAATGGGAGAAATACATTGTAAATAAAACCAATGCTTGTTTTAAAGACAAGATATCTAGTATTCAGTCATTGCGCGGCCCATAGAAACAGTCAGTTGCAACATACTTCACCATAAAAGGTACTTGACATAGAACAGCACAGAGAGGTGAGCACAGCCTCGAGATTCAGTTTGCACGAAATAGCAGAACATAACTACAGTACCCACCAGTAGATGGACTCAGAATGGCAAGAAAAAGGTCGGCCATCGACTTTCAATTCGGAGAATGCATTGGTGAAGGCTCGTATTCCAAAGTTTACAAGGGCGTTTCCATTCACAACCACAAGACATATGCCATAAAGATACTGTCGAAATCTCATATTCATCGAGAAAACAAGCGCAAATACGTCAACATAGAGAAGGATACTTTGAATTTGCTTGGAAAACATCCAGGAATTGTTACACTTTACTACACGTTTCAGGATGACAAGTCATTGTATTTTGTGATTGATTTTGCGAAAAACGGTGAGCTGCTATCGCTTATACGAAAACTAGGCTCTTTGAGTGAGAGCCTCAGCAAGTATTATATAGTGCAGTTGATTGATGCCGTGGCATTCATCCATTCGAGAGGAATCATTCATCGGGATCTCAAACCAGAAAATGTGTTGCTAAACCACGAATGGAAACTCATGATCACCGATTTCGGCGCGGCCAAAATCCTCACACCGGAGGAGCAACAACAGGGACATCTCATCCAATCAAACCCAGAAGACGATTCGTCAAATTCCAATTCCTCGACTAGGACCGGATCCTTTGTCGGGACAGCTGAATACGTGTCTCCAGAGTTGTTAAAATACAACGTCTGCGGATTTGAGTGTGATCTTTGGGCGATTGGATGCATCTTGTATCAGCTCATTGTAGGCAGACCTCCATTCAAAGGACAGACTGAGTATCTCACGTTTGAGAAAATTATCTCATTAGACTATGACTTCCCCACAAATTACCCTGTGCCGCCACCGATAGCTCAAATTGTGCGACAGCTGCTGAGATTGGAACCTGAGAAAAGACTCACGATAGATAGACTTAAAGACCAGGATTGGTTCCGCGATATAGATTGGGCCAGCAAAGACTCAATTTGGAAGAAAAAGGCACCAAAACTCGAAGCTTACAACCCAAAAGTGTACTCTTTACTACAATCGAGGCAAAACGTTCCAGGGACTATTTCTTCAAGATCAGTTCCTACGTCTGCTTCGTCATCGCCAACCCAGCCATCATCTTCGTCACCGTTCTATGTGGAACCTGGTGGGAAAATTACGAGCAAAACATCGTCTATTCCCCATTCAGTGCTCAAAAAACAGATCATGAACGCTCAAAATAACCCACATTTAATGAACAAGGTTCTTTCCAACAAGCTTGCAGAAAAGAACAAGGAAGTGAAAGTCCAATTGGCAAAGACTCAAACGAACATGAACACTGCAATGCTTGCAGCTTCAAAATCCTCGTCCGCCGTCCAGCAAAAAAAAGTGATGGTGAAACCCCAATCAAAGCCATCGTCTCCCGTGGTAGCAACTCCAAAGCAGCAGCCGGTTCTCAAAAACAAGGAGGAGCTGGTGAAGAAACGTAATAGTTTACAGCTTGCTAATGGTGACGATGCTTCGATCACACCCCCAATATCAAGAGGTTCTTCGCCTTCTTTGAGCTCTCTGGGAACCTCGCAATCGGTGATCATCAAACAAGCAGATGGAATAGCTCAACTGAAAACACCACCGCTTTCAACCACTACAGAATTTCCTCCGTCGTCCAACATCACTCCCCCAACCCAGACTTTTTCAAAGTCGAATTCGTCAGTTTCCTCCCTAAAATCTCCACCTCAGAGGCCTCCTCTTTCCGTGTTCAAACGTACTGACTCATCGAAAGATAAAAAGGGATCACAGAGGGCTCCGTCGATCAGCGAACTACTCGGTCTTCCCCAGCCAAGTTCCCAGGCTGTTAGTGCAGCCGGCGCAATTGGTAATTTGATGTCTCATAAAAGAACCATGTTATCTTCTGTGAATCTCACCAATAGCCAGTACCAATTACAGCAGCAACAGCAGGTAATAAACCCTATTTTACTGGACAAACAGATTCCAAAGGGCGTCACAAACAAACTGATGGCTAATGAGTATATTCTGAAATTGGACAACATTTTCAAGTCTGAACTAACTCATAAACCAAACCAGTTCGTCCAACAAGGAGAGACGTTAGACGACACCATTCTGAACAAGGTTATTTCTGAAAATTATCAGAGCTTGAACAGAGATCTGAAATCGTGTATTTTGATAATCACTTCCATGGCTCGGTTATTGATTTACGAGATCAATGCAGATTTCAAGTTACAAAACCCGCAGTCTTCCACTCAATTACAGGCACAGGATTTTTATTCCAAGATCGTGGAGGTGAAACTGACCAATAGAAACGTATCAATGTACGACTACGAGTTTGATGAGGAGTTGAAAGAAGGATATTTGATTCTCGAGCTCATGAATATGAACAAGCTTATATTCTTGAGTGCTTACAACCCCAAGACTCTGGTGAAAGGAGGAATCAATTCGAATGTGAGGATTGGGTTTAAGGTGAACGAATCCGTCTCGTGGATAGACTCATTGCTTAAGGCGAAGGAGCTTTTGAGACAGAACAGAGATACTTCCTCCAAAGTTTCGCGCGAGTCCAAGAGTCCAACTCCTCCGCCATCATCTGCCCTGTCTCCTACTTCACCACCGCAATCTGTAAGACCTACACTTTCCTCCAATGTAAGAAGACCAACATCAAGAACCCCTTCCGGTGCCAAGGTAGTGAGACGACCTGCTTCCAGAAACAGTAGCTCCTCATCGGTGAAGGTACTTGACAGTTCAATGAGAAGTATGGAGCTCTCAGACAATAACGGAAATGACAGAAACAGGGCGGCTGCAGCGGCTGCAGCCGCTGTGGGGAAAACACCTGCTCGTAGGTGATTATTTACAAAGTAATTGATCTTCTCGATTTGTATTAATTTTGAATATTGAACAGAGCAAAGCGAGTCCTTTGTGAGTATCTTCGTGACCGAAAGAAGTCGTGAAGTTCTACGTCCCCGCTCTAATTAAGGGCATTGATGAAGGCTTCAACGAGCAATTTGACATCCTCTGATGCCGAATTAGCACTTTCGAGGACCTCTTCGTGATTTGCCATTCCGTCTTCTTGATCCACGAACTTGGTTTGTGCTTCATTATTGAGGAAATAATCTGTAGCACTGACTGGAGGTTCACCAAGACCAGCGTTGGTGATAAGACTAAGTCCAAGAACTTTGATTCCACAATGTCTGGCCACAATCACCTCTGGAACTGTACTCATTCCAACACAGTCTCCACCCAATGCTCTAATCATTCTAACTTCAGCCCTTGACTCATAAGTAGGTCCAGCAGCAAAGAAGTAGACTCCTTCATGGATGGTTCTAGAGAGTTTCAACGTCTCTTTTGCCTGTTTGACCAGCAACAGACGCAAATCAAAGTCGTAGGCGTCCGATTGTGGCAGGAAACGAGGTCCAAAACGGGACAAATTAGGTCCTCTGAGAGGATGGAAACCTGCGAGACCAGGAAAGTTGAGATGGTCGTTGATAATCATGAGATCTCCCGGCTTGTAGTCTGCATTTGTACCACCTGCTGCGTTTGTGACAACCATGGTTTTAACACCCAATTCTGCCGCGACTCTGATTGGGAACGTGGTGTTTTCGAACTCATATCCTTCGTAAAAGTGGAGTCTTCCAACCATACAGACGACAGGAATTTTATTGGATCCGATATGGCCAAACAAAAGACACCCTTCGTGGCCTACAACGGTAGAGCTTTTGAACCCTGGAATATTCTCGTAAGGAATTTTGACGTTGGTTCCTTTGAGAAGCTCAGCAATACCTCCCAGACCTGATCCGCAGACGATCAGAGCATGTGGCTGGAGCAGATTGGAGGCTGATGAGTTTTGGCCGAGAGCAGCCTCCAATTGCTTGATAATTGCCTCTTTAGCGGTGGTAAAGGATTCATATGCTTTTTCACTGATGGACATGTTGGAGGGGATGATAATTGATCAAGAATGAGGTAGATCAGGGGAAGAATACAACACGCTAAATCAGTTATCTCTATGAATCTGTACTATTTTTCTTTTAGTTATCAAAGGTCGTGCGCCGAGTCAGAAAATATCAGATTCATCACTGACCGGAATTGACAAGTTGAAAGTTGGAGTAGTACAACATAATAAAGGGCAGTGAGGGCAAAAACATCCGTCAAACGGGATTTAATATTCATAGGCAAGAAAAGGGCCGACTATAACAGTAAATCCATCATATTTCTGAGCTGGGACTCGAAGTACTCGGCTTGAAAAGAAGCGCGTGAATGGGAAACAACCCTTCACATTTAGCAGGAAATAAGGAGGGCCAGCGAAGTTTGCATTGGTCCGTCAGAACAATCAACGAAAGTACCACAAACATGGAAAGCCAGCCTCCAACAGGGTCTCAAGTGTCCAACATCTCCTCGGTGAACTCCTACGACGACTCAGGTGCCAGTATGAAGGACGTTTCCATGGTGGATTTGCAGAGACAGCCGGGACCTAGTCGGGGCCAAGGAGAGCCAGAACCTGGTCATGGTAGACGGAAATCCACCCTTATTCTTACAGACGACATGGACTTTGAAAAGCTCAAGGATGGCGTCGGCCAAACCCGAGACGATGAAATGGTTGTTGACGGTGAAAACGATATTGGGCAAGAACAAGCACAGCCACAGCAACAGCCACAGCAGCAGCAGCAGTCGCAGCAACATAGTCACCAGCCACACCAGCCGCCACAACCAGTCTTAGTTCCAACTGTTTTCAAGTGGACTGAAGGGGGATTAAAAGTGTTTGTGATGGGTACATTCACTGGATGGAGAAAGATGATAGCATTGAACGGTCCATCAAAAAAAGACGGTTCTTTCAGTGTTCAGATTGCTCTTCCTCCAGGTACTCACAGGTTTAAGTTTGTGGTGGATAACGAGGTGCGATTCTCCAATTTCATTCCTACTGCAACAGACACCTCGGGCCATTTTGTCAACTACTTAGAAATCATTCCATCAGAACACGAAGATTTCACCAGTCTGAATGCTGTTTCAGGCTCAAACAAGTCGCGTGCGTCTTTGAGAACTTTGGATTCCAAGCTTGGGCTCACACGTGACGATGATGATATGGGAAACGGTTACTCGCGGTACCACGATGAAGATGAGGCTCTTCAAGACCAGCCAAACGAGTACATCTCCTCGATTCCTCCAATATTCACCGACCCTAAAGTGATGGAAGAGTATTACGTTACGCTAGACAATAACCAGAGACAAGGAAATCACAACCAACAATGGCTTGTTCCTCCACAGTTACCTCCACACCTCGAGAGTGTCATTCTCAACAGTTATAATCACACTGATAGAGACAATACTTCTGGTGCGTTGAGCATTCCAAATCATGTTGTTCTCAACCATCTCGCCACTACATCCATCAAACACAACACTTTAGCCGTTGCTAGTGTTGTGAGATACAAGAGGAAGTATGCTACACAAATTCTGTATGCTCCTCTGCAATGAATGAATAAAATATTTCTTGGATATAATATTCTCGACGCGACGATCGACGCGCATTTTGTACTTAGGTGGGAGTTTTGTTTCCCTCGTGTAATTTTTTTTTCTTGTTTACATTTGAATCATTTTTGAGATTCGTATCAAGAAAACCTGTTTGAAAAGACCCTTCAGAGGATTGTTTTGCAAGCCGAAATCACAGTCTGAACAGCAGAACATACGAATAGACCAAGATTGACCTAAAGTGCTATTTTTACATTGAAGACGGCAAATTATACCGCTATTTTTTTGCCACTCCATTTATGAACATATTGACATGTCAAAAGAGTCTTCAATCACGGTAGCTGTTCGAATTCGGCCGTTTACTACGATTGAGAGCTCGAAACTGACACGAGGAAGTCTGGAGGAAGGTGGCGATAGCGTTTTTTCACACTCGGGGAACCGACTGCTGCAACAAAGTGGCATTCGCAAGATCCTGAACGCGGTCGATGATCGAATGCTGATTTTCGATCCAAGCGACACAAATCCATTGGTGGCAATGGAACAGAACGTGTTCAACAGCAATAACAACGATAAGAAACGCGTCAGTAGCGTCGGACGCCACAGTTCCAGAATACGTGAACATAGATTTGTGTTTGATAAACTGTTTGATGAGGATGCTACGCAGAACGATATTTACGAGTTTTCGACAAAACCTTTGCTGGAATCCGTGTTGGATGGATTCAATGCTACGATTTTTGCGTATGGGGCCACTGGTTGCGGAAAAACATTCACAATTTCAGGTACTCCCGAAAATCCTGGCATTATTTTCTTAGCCATGCAAGAGCTTTTCAACAGAATAGACGAGCTTCAGGATACACATAAGGTGGATATCAGTTTAAGTTACTTGGAAATTTACAACGAGACCATCAAGGATCTTTTGAGTCCAGAAACAAACCCAAGAACGCTCATTTTAAGGGAAGACGAGAATAAAAGAATTTCAGTGACAAATTTATCAACCAGAATACCTGCATCTGTGGAAGAGGTGATGGATATGATTATAATTGGCAACAGAAATAGAACTGTTTCTCCGACAGAGGCTAACTCGACTTCGTCACGTTCTCACGCGATTTTGCAGATAAACGTGATACAGAAACCTCGAACAGCAGACTTGAATGAGGAACATACTTTTGCTACGCTATCGATTATAGATCTGGCCGGAAGCGAACGTGCTTCAGCCACAAGGAACAAAGGTGCAAGACTGCACGAAGGGGCCAATATAAACAAATCACTACTGGCGCTGGGGAATTGTATCAATGCTCTGTGTGATCCACGGAAAACCAATCATGTTCCTTACAGGGACTCCAAATTGACAAGACTGCTCAAATTTTCGTTGGGAGGGAATTGCAAGACTTTCATGATCGTGTGTGTTTCCCCCTCATCGCGTCATTACGATGAGACTCTCAACACATTGAAGTATGCGGACAGGGCCAAAGAGATTCGGACCAAACTGATTAGAAATCAGCACAATTTGAGTCGACATGTGAGTTCTTATTTGAAGATGATTACAGAGCAGAAAAGGGAGATCGAGGAGTTACGTGGCAGAGAAGATAAGATGGTTCAAGCTGAGGTTCAAAGGTTTGTCAAAAGTCGAGAGAAGTGCTCTGAAAGGCTATGGAATGCAGCTGAAGAGCTTCAAAAATCGATAAACAAGAATCAGCATGCAAAATTACAAAAAGCTCAGATTCTGGCTAAACGAAAGTTACTTTTATTGCAAGAATTTCAAGTTGAGCGGTTTACGAAGTCATTTTGTTCTCGATTTGGGTCTGATTTGCAACTGTATGAAATTGATTCGTTCATCCCTGGATTTAGTGAGATTCTGCGACTGCTTGAGACGTTGCAGAACAAACTGGCCGTACAGATCAGAAGTTTGGAGACGCAGTATAACAAACCGAACGAACTTGATTTTATAATCAAAGACTCGTCTGCTTCTCTGTTGCGGTCTTTGCGAGAAGTAGACACATGGGACCACACTGACACAGCGATGTACGAGAGATGTGTGGCTCACTTGAAGAATTCTGTGGAGAGGGCGATTCTTTTCGAATCGTCAATCATGTTCGATCGTTCAATACCTCAGCTCACGGCTTTTGATTTCGTTTACGAGAATCTACAGCGTTCCCTGGCAATTCTTTTGGATATTTCATCAGAGAACCAGGAGGCTCTGGATAATGCTGCGTCTTCTTTGCGAGAGATTGTTGCAGTATGCACAGAGTCGATCAAGAAGGCTCTTGAGGAGGGAGACAATGTTGTTTCTGGGATTCCACGGATAGAGACATCACTATTGCAATCACCATTTCAAACGAAGACTCCAAAGACGTTTTTGACTCCGAGCAAAATTCAGTTTAAGCCGAACGGGAAGCGGCTTTCTTCTTCTCCATTAAGCAAGACGTTCAGCAAACTGAACCGTATTGAGGGGCCGCGAAGTCGATTGGATATTGCGAAACAGACGAAAAAGGTGCGGTGGGAAGTGCCGAGCCATGGAGACTCCGACGTGAGCATGTCTGAGAGTAACACGAGCAGCACGGGCCATTCACGTAGACCATGGTCATCTCCTTCGAAATATGTGTTAGCAACGTCTGATGAGGAGGTTATTTCGGATGAGAATGGGGAAGAAGTTTTAGAGAAGACGGTGATGGAAGCGGAGAGATTGGGATTGAAAGAGTTGAAGTTGGATGTTAAGAGAAATGTACAAGGCTCTCCCGTGTCTAAGTTGACTGCCAAAGTATTGCAACCAACGGATGGGTTTATATCGCCTACTAAGGAGAGTTATACTCCAGGTTTAGGTCTTTCGCCGCAGTCCAAGTTTCAGTTCCCGTTGAGTAGTGCTTTGCCATCGTTTGGAAATCGTTCGGAGGTGAAGTCTGAGACAGCAAACGATGAGAGTTTGATGTTTGTTGATGGTGATGATGGAGAAGGAGATAGTGGAGATGGGGAGGCGAGCGAATCAACTGGCACGAGTGTCAGTTGAGGTGTATAGGTTAGAGAAATAGGATATCATAATGGTAATTAGGGTTAAAGAGCGAGCGACGAGCAAGCGATGATGGAGAGATGTGCGAGTTTGGTGATTGATTGGGAAGTGTTTTCAATCATTGAGATGATCTTCATAATCATTTATCAAATTTGTCAATTTGCGGAGAAAAAAGTCGCGATGAAATTTTTCAAATCAAATGTCATTTTAAATGTATATAACTTGAAATCTTGAGCAAAAGAAGCTGATTTGGCAAGGGAAAAAGTGATGATGTTGGCAAGACAAAGCAGAAGAACGTTTGTTAGTGGACATCGTGCTTTGAATGCGAAGGGGAAGAGCGGAGCTGATGGGAATAGACCCGAACCAGTCGAATTGAAGCAGTTCAATAACAGCTTCCAAAAGTTGGAAGAGGCAGAGAGTCAGGGAGGTGAGGAGCAAGCGCACAATCCACATGCTCGATTTTACCGTGTTTTAGCAGTTCCGTTTTTGAAAGTGAGTGCTGTTAGTTTGGGAACTTACTTTTCGATGCAGTATCTCTGGAAGTTGTTGGAGAAAGATACGACGAGCGAAGCGAGTCGTGAGTGAAGCTATATGTTGGAACGGCTCTTTCCAAGAAAAATTCAAGGCGAAAAACGAATTTCTCACCAATGACGAGCTAATGACAAGCGAAATGAATAATTCGCTGATCATTTGCCAGTCGTTCGCCGATTATTGGCTTGTTATTCGTCATGTTGCAATTCAACTGCTACATAAAACAACGTACATAGAAACTAGCCACCGTACGCTAGACAATTCGAATGTCATGGGTGGACGGAAGACTATAAAAAAAAATTGTGAATGAGAAGAAAAGTTCACTGCTAATCACTCACTCGCGAATGACTTCACTGGTTGCTCGTTGCTTGTTCAAACCTCAACAGACTTGGCAAGCTTATCGGAAACAGCATCCAAGAAACCAGTAGTAGAAACGTAGTCGTTTCTGTTAACAAGCAAAGCAAGATCCTTGGTCATGATACCGTCCTTGGAAACAGTGTCAAGAACACTTCTCTCAAGAGTGTTAGCGAACTCAACAACCTCTGGAGTCTCATCGAGTCTACCTCTTTGAGCGATACCTCTGGACCATGCGAAAATCGAAGCAATAGAGTTGGTAGAGGTCTCCTTACCTTGTTGGTGTTGTCTGTAGTGTCTGGTGACGGTACCGTGAGCGGCTTCGGATTCGAAAGCCTTTCCGTCTGGAGTCATGAGGACAGAGGTCATGAGACCAAGAGAACCGAAACCTTGAGCGACAATGTCGGATTGGACATCACCGTCGTAGTTCTTGAGTGCGAGAACGAAACCACCCTTAGACTTGATCATTTGGGCAACCATGTCGTCAATGAGTCTGTGTTCGTACCAGAGGTTAGCAGCCTCAAATTGAGACTTGTAAGTGGACTCGTAGATCTCTTGGAAGATGTCCTTGAAACGACCGTCGTACTTCTTGAGAATAGTGTTCTTGGTCGAAAGGTACAAAGGAAGACCTCTGTTGAGAGCCATCTTGAAAGAGGAGTGGGCGAAACCGCGGATCGACTCTTCAGTGTTGTACATGGCGAGACCAACACCTGCTCCCTTGTAGTCGAAGACGTTGTAAGTTTGAGGAGCGCTTCCGTCGGCTGGAGTGTAGACGAGCTCGAGTTTACCGGCACCTGGGATCACGAGATCAGTGGCCTTGTATTGGTCACCGTGGGCGTGTCTGCCGATAATGATTGGCTTTTCCCAACCTGGAACGAGACGTGGAATCTCGAGAGAGCCTGGAACTTTGTCGGCACCACCACCAATGACAATTGGTTCTCTGAAAACGGTACCTCCGAGAATGTTTCTGATGGTTCCGTTTGGAGAAACCCACATTTTCTTGAGACCGAATTCCTCGACACGGGCCTCGTCTGGGGTGATGGTAGCACACTTGACACCGACACCGTACTTCTTAATGGCATTAGCAGCATCGATGGTGATTTGATCGTTGGTAGCGTCTCTGGATTGGATGCTGAGATCGTAGTACTTGAGATCAACGTCCAAGTAAGGCTTGATGAGTTTTTTCTTGATGATATCCCAAATAATACGGGTCATTTCGTCACCGTCGAGCTCGACAATTGGGTTCTTAACCTTGATTTTGTCGAGGGTAGCCGCAGACACAGAAAAGTGTCTGGAGAAAGCTGCTGGAGCAGCTGCTCCGCTACGAATGGCAGCTCTGCTGTTGCGTGCAAGGATGTTTCCCAAAGTCATGATGTTTGTTGTATATATGTTCAGTGGATGGGTGGAGAGAAGAGGAGAAGGATTCGGTTGAAATTTTTGAGAGTGAAAAATTGTCGGAAAAAATTGTAGCGAAGCGAATGACTCGAAATGACCAGCCAACGACGAGCGACGACGAGCGAACGACGAGCGAAGCGAGTCGTGAGTCAATGGTTCAGAAGAGGTCTCTGAGTCTTAGATAGAAGTAGTATATTTAATGCAAGTATGTGGTTATTAGGGTGAATAGTTGAGGGATGGTGTGATCCGGGAGAAGAAGTCCGGGGTGTAGTGATCTAGCGGAGTTAGTCGGAGGACCGAGTTAGATGAGCAATTGACGAGATAAGCAGGTCATTCGCGACTCTTTTGATGTTTTGTGTCAATGGCCCATGTTCTGGTTTGATCTCGTTGTCTCCACAGCTAGACAGATTATCGACTCTATTACACTGGTCATGAGTAGTCTTTTTACAAGGCGTGTGGTATAGTCGTGGAATTTGGTAAGCGAGGTATTGAGCCGAGATGATAAGGGGGGGAAGGAAGGGAGAAGAGGAATAGTAAAGCAAGAAATGAGTGAATGCCCCGCCGTAATATGAGGTGACAATCTTTCGGTGTAGAGATCCGGTCCCAAATGTTAAAAATTTCAAAAGTTAAAAATTGACGATAATTAGGGAAGGGACTGAGAACTTATTTATGGGAGAATAAAGGCGGGTCCTGCTTCATGAATGTTACCAATGACGTACTAACAATTTACTCGCGACTCTCTTCGCTCGTCTTTTACAACCATCACATATAGGTATCTTTAATAGTTGACTCACTGAATATAAAAGTCATGATAAATAAGGCCAATAAATTCAATAACAGCCTGTTTGGGTAGCACGAGCGAGCAAAATTATGAGGAAACTCAACTTCATTAAATACATTCGAGAATGGAAAAACTTGAAGAAGAAACTTGAAAAATCCTCTGGATTCGCTTTATCAAATGACTCGCTCCGCTCGTATTTGTTCGCTTCGCTCAGAACAGGTATCCCAACGTATGATCATACCACCAGCCGGCTGTCTTCTTACCTCCACGTTCAGCAACACGAGCCTCCATCTCGCGAACACATTCCTCTTCCTCCGCATCAATCACATCCTTGTATGTGACAAGGTCAGCCTCCTCAGGCGGGACCGCACGCGTGCGCTTGACAATCTTATAACCAAACAGCGAAATAAGGAAGACTGGAATACCGATATAAGAAGTAATAAAAGTCTTGTAATCGAAATCGTCACCAAGGAAAACAGTGAAAGACTTGATGAGTGAGACCAGAATGCAGATAAACAGAGCAAAATAGGTTCCGTATGGTTGCAAAGGAGCATGGTACACAAACTTAGTTCTGTCGTAACCTTGTGCCTTGACAGCACGGCAGAAGTAGATGTATGTCACCAAAATCGAGATCCAGGTCAACAAACCAAACATGGAAACCACACTGACAAAGTAGTTGAAGATCTCGGAGGAACCAGACGAACAGGCCATGTATGCAAGACAACAGAAAAGAGAAGCAAATCCAAGTGCATAGACTGGAACACCTCTCTTGTTGGTTTTCGAGAAAATCTTTGGGAACATACCATTGGCAGAAAGTCCATAGACGTTTCTGGTAGCAATGTAAAGATCGGAGTTGACGGCCGAGAAGATAAAGATCAAAACGCATGCGTTAACCAAGTGAGGAAGACCGGAAATGTCAGCGTTCCTGATAGCCACGACGAACGGAGAAGCGGTGGCAGAAGTTGAAGCTTTTTTGGCCTTAAGAAGTGCTGGATCGTTGTAAGCAACACAACATCCGAGCAAGAACACAGAACAAATGTAAAAGACCAAAATACGGTAGAATGTGAGCCTGATGGCCTTTTTAATGGTGTAACGTGGATTACGAGCTTCACCAAAAGTAATACCGACAAGTTCTGTTCCCAAGTAGGCAAAAACAGCAGTCACCATGACCGACCAGAACGAGATGAATTTGGCTTTAGAAGGTGGTGTGATATCCTTGTATGGAGCAAAAGCACCAGGGTTGTGCCAGTAACGGAAACCAATTCTGTCATGAGTTGGAGAACCACCCAACATGATGCAGAGTAACAAGATGATGAGACCCAATACAGTCAAAACTTTGAGAGAGGATAGCCAGAATTCAAACTCACCAAAGAATTTAACACCGAAAAAGTTTATGAACACAACGACAACAAGCAATATTGTAATCCAAACACCAGGATTAACAGTATCTGGATCGACCCAAAATTGCATAACAAGAGAACCTGCCACAAGTTGATTTGGTGTCACAACCAAATATTTACAAGTGTAAGACACACCAACAGCAAAACCAAGAGCTTCATCACAATATCTCTTGGCATAACCAGCAAAACCTTCTGGTAGAGGAATGAAACTGGCCATTTCTCCAAGTGCACACATAACGAAATAAACCACCAAACCGATGAGACTGTAAGCAATCAAAACTCCGCCGGGACCCGCCGCGGCGAGAGCTGACGAAGTTCCAATCAAAAGACCAGTACCAAGTGCTCCACCTATGGCAATCATCGTAATGTGTCTAGTCTGCAAATCTTTTCTGAGCTGATGGCCCTCCTCGTTGGCGAGCGGGTTGCCATCGCTAGTAACTGTGTACTGAGGAGCAGACCTCTGGATGTCTAAGGCATACTCTTGAGTATGTTCAGATAGAATAGAAGCTGCTGATTTCTTTTCGAACATTTCTGATTGGAGATCTCAGAAAAGTAATTTACAGATTTTTAAACTACCGTGCGGAGGGCTAACTAGTTATATATGACCGACCGAGGCAGGCAGCAGCCAGTAGCCAGCCACAGTGGAAAAGAGTGCCGTACAAAAGAAAAAAAAAAAAGTCTTGGCTTATGGAAGCAGAGATTTTTTTTTTCTTGTTTGGGGGTGAAAATTTTCTGTTCTGCACAAACATGGATAAGCGGGGATTCAGCGAAGCTGCTATTGCTTTATCCCCTTTTCTCTATCTGAACAATAGAAATTGCCGTGCCACCGCAGTGACACGAAACGACTTTGCCGAAACAGCGCCGTGCAAACACACCGAAAGCGGAGCCCGACGTAGTTTTCAGTATTATATTTAGCTGGAGATCTGCATTAGCGCGCAGAATTCATGCACAGAATATGCATCACATGCATATCCGGATATGAAGGAGGCTGGACCCTTAGCCAAATGGTTCAAATCGTTGCTCGAACCAGCTCCGACTCCGCCCAGCCAAGCACATTGCGAATCACCAGATGCCGAAGAGAGTGCTCAACACGCAGTGCCTGAACCAGCAGGTCGGTCGCCGCAGTCGAGTCGCCAGAACCGATTACTGATGGTGATGATGGAACGGCTCCGAGCAGCTCATCTTCATCGCTGTACAGATGAGTGTAGTCCATGACCAGCGACTCTAGCACGGGGGAAAGACCCTGCTCAGGTTCCGTTTCGGTAGCCGTCTCATCTGCAAAAATACCCATTAATCGCTCCACCATTGCCCGCTGAGTATGATTGTCCCCGCCAGTTCGAGCCACAGAGGGCAGCACATTCTTTGAGAAATGGCGTAGAAAGTCCTCGGTCTCGCGCTCGCCCCACGCTGCCACGTCCAGGAACGTGGAACTTCCCACCACACGCGTGGTCATTGCGCCTAAATCGTCGTTACCACACTGTTTTTGGCTCTGCAGATGAACCATTCGCCAGAGTCGATATTTAGTAGCCGGATGTGTATCGAAATACAACCTTGCACAACCTAAAATAAGCCCGAGAATCTTCAGTTCCGGATGGCCAGATCCAGACCGCAGAAACGAACTTTTTTGACTTCTTCCGGCCCATATGAGCATATCGATCTTCTTCAAATCAACTACATTTTTCACCATCACAACGATCTCAAGTGGAAGCCGTGTACGTAGTACCGTCCGTACAACGAGCGGGTAATAGTTTAGCCGACAACCAGCCAATTCTTCGCCCAGCTCTAGACGGCCGCATAGCTGGTCAAACCGAAGATAATGGTCTTCTCGAGCCCCAGCTGCTCCATGGAAGAAACGTAGAGCATGGGCCGGAATCCGCTGACGCAGCTCATGCGAGACAACGTTTTCTGTGCGGTGGTATGGAACACGGCCCGAATTGACTAAACGCCACATGTCCGTGAGATAAACAGGTATTTTTGTCTTCAAAACGGCAAGATAACACAACAGAATAAGATCTGTAGGTGTAGGCACACTCGTGTAAAATTCGGCTGCACCAGCCGTTGTATGACAACGAAGAAGGTAAAGAGCCCAGTAACGCTTCACGAGTCTCTTGAAACAGTCTTCAAGACCCAATTGCCGGGTGAATGCGTCCGCTTGAGCTATCAGAACTTGTTGAAGTCCTTGAAATATCGTTTTTCTCAGCTCCAATCCGTGAGCAGTGCCTGTAACTTGTGTTGCTGATGCTCGCGGCCGCGTGTCAGTCAAACCGGCCACATTACGCAGTCTTCGAGAAAATGTACCAGCTGCCTGTGTTTCTCTGACCTCATCTTCGTCGTCGATCTCCACATCGTCTTCATTAACATGTCCATAAGAACACACGTTTCTACCGTTGATCCGCTTCCAAAGTGTCGATGTGCAGTTATCCACACCACACACCGGCCCGCGTGTGTATCCCGAGCTCATTTGGGCTGGGCTTCAATTGGTATTTTCGACTGGAAAACCCCATCAAACCACTGTGGGGTGCTGAAATCCTTAGCTTTTTATCTATAAATTTTTCACTTGCACCCCATGACAAAATTTTTGCAAATTTTATGGGGTGTGGAAAAAAAATCACACTCCTTACACAACTAAATTATACGATTACAGCTCCATTGGAGAATGAAAACTCACCAAAATGACCGACAATAACACAATCAACCCTCTAGATGTCATACTGGACCGCGAACAGGCGATGCCCAAACAACTTCGAAAGTATTGGAGAGGTCGATACGGACTGTTCCATCGTTTCGATGAAGGGATCAAACTCACTCACGAGCTGTGGTACAGCGTCACAGCTGAGGAACTAGCCATCTATACCGCCAAATTTATCCAGCATTGCTACCCGGAAACCAGAATAATCGTGGACCTTTTTTGCGGCGGTGGAGGGAACACAATTCAATTCGTGAGACGTTTTGAACGCTGTATCTGTATCGACTGCAACCCGACAAATCTAGCGTGCACACGAAATAATGTCCATGTTTATTCGGATCCCGACACTCTGAAAAAACATGGAAGAAGCTTCGACCTTGTGAAGTGCGATTGGAGTTTTTCACTGGTTCCTTTGACTGGCTCCGACGAGTCTGACAACACTCAGGCTGTGATCCGCAGTCTTCAACAGCAAAATGTCGATGTAGTTTTTGCCTCGCCGCCCTGGGGCGGGCCCCAATACAACCGGAGCGTATTTGATTTAAATAAGTTGTTGCCTCTTCCTCTTGGGGAGTTACTTAAGAGCATTCGCCAGATTACTGAGAAGATTGTACTATTTTTGCCTCGAAATATTGATTTGGATCAGTTGAGAGACATCAGTGACGCAACGTTTGGCAAGGGGACGAAAATTCGCGTGACTAATGGTTACGTTCACGGGGGGCTCAAGGGAGCTTTATGTTTTTGGGGGGACAAGTTTCACGAGTATGAGCGGAGCCCCGAGGAGGGGTAGAAAAGTGAGGGAAGTGTGGAAACTGTCAAGCTTATATAATGGATTACGTAAGATAAAAAAAAACGAACTAGGGAACTAGAGGATTAGGGAACGAGCGAGCGACTCGCTTTGCTCAGAATTCATGAAGGGACGGAATTATAAACACGAGCAGATCAAATCTTCATCGAACGAAGCACCGAGTAACCAAACCGAAGAGCTCAAACACAGCCAAATGACAGGCTTTGTTCGTCATTTGCTCGCGCAACGGTTATTTTTTTATTTTTTTTCTTCTCTCCTCCTTCCATGTTCCTACTTTGATTCATCAGTCTCCCCACAAATACCCCCTCTTCCGCCCTTTGAACCCACAAACAACCCCCTTCATTCACAGACCAGCACCGCATCTCTGGGCTTACGTTTTCAATCAGACAAAACCAGCAAAATCAACTTATTCTATACCCCATTTCCCTCCCCCGGATCCCTCCGATTCCACTAGCAATCCTTCTTATTTCCCCCTAAAGACGCCCTCAAACAGCTCCAAAATTACCCGATTATGCCCATATAATGAATATACAGTTACAAACAGCATCGAATTCGCCGGAAACCCCGGAGTTTTGCGCAAAGTTGGAATTTTTGGTTCGACTCATATACATCCTCACTGGTGAGTGCAAAATAGATTTGACCCGAGAACAGCTAGTTAGAATGCTCAAACCGGCCTCAGAGTTCTCAGGTTACCTGTCAATAACAGCATGGTTATTCGCACAAGTCCCACAGGTGGTGAAAAATTATTCAGACAAGTCTGTGGACGGACTTTCGCTTGGATTTCTGTGCTGCTGGTTTGCTGGAGATATGCTTAACTTTGCTAGTTGTCTTCTCACAGATGCTATGGCATTCCAGATTTTACTTTCCGGGTATTACATCATCATCGATATTGTTCTCGCGTGTCAATTTTACTACTACAGCAAAATGTACCATAATCCAGAGTCTAGATTCTATCATAGAAAGCACTCTCAACGGCTGCGACAAATGAAAAGTCCCCGTACTGCTCTCAGAGATACACTTAGAAACCATGAAATCATAGAAACCTCGCTTGGAGTGCCCACATCAGTCACGCTTGATCCTCCAGCAGGACCAATGCCCATTTATTCATCTAGAAATACAGGAATCGCCAAGATGCTGAGCACTAGTTTTGTCATGGGTTTCAGCAAAGTTAATGGACTACCGCTCATGTCTGTTTCCAAAAATCCTCCTCGAAATAACTCAGCAATTCACCAAATAATCGACGTGCTCTTACATCTCAACAGCCAACAGGTCGGAAAATTTCTCGCTTGGAGTTGCACATTGCTCTACATTTGTTCCAGAGTCCCTCAGATCCTCACAAACTACAATCTTGGCACCACCCGTGGTGTCAGTGTTAAATTAATCATGTGCGCACTTCTTGGAAACCTCTGCTACTCTTTTTCTCTCGTCACGTGCAAGGCGTCTCTAATTGGCGGAGACGAATCCCAACGATTCTGGGCCGCAGAACTCAGTTATCTCCTCGGAGCCATGGGAACGGTGGGACTCGATGCTACACTACTTTGCCAATGGTACACTTGGGATTACAAGAGACCAAACACCCGTACACCACACGGAGGGATTCACCATAACGTTGGTCAGACGCTGTCTCCAATGAAACCTGCCGGAGCATCAGGGCCGTCAGGAACAGTAGGATCAGGAGTGAGAGCCAACAAATTATCTTCACACCAGATTTCGTCGCCAATCAACTTCAAACGTCCACTTTCCCCTGCGCAAAGTCGCAAATTGAGCGAGTGCACACCCTTGTCGCCCATAGATTTCTTGTTGGACGACTTCATGGGTGGTGCGGCGACTCCGAAGAGCTTAACTGCTCGTCAGACCACGACGGCCAAGACGAAGAACCAGCTTCTTATGACCCGACTCGGCTCTTCGGCTAGTATCGAACCGCCTCCAACGTCGACCACCGAGGACGACGCTGTGTTTGAGACTGATGGGGAGGAAGCTAACGAAACTTTGAAGAATAATTATGGATCTGTTCAACAATAACGCATTTAGTCATTTAGATTTGTACTTTAATGAGAGATAATTTGCACGTCACGTGACGCTGTTTTTTATTTTTTTTTTCGCTTTCCCGCTGCGATTGCCGTGGGACACGCGAAAGTTGTAAAGTTGTCGAAACGCGTCTCAAGTTTGAAGTGAAAAATTACACGAAATTATCTATTCGGTACAGATGTTTCTTTTAGTACAATTGAATTCTCTAGCAGAAACACCATAAATATACAAACAAGACGCAAATAACATGTTAGAAGGAAAGTTTGAAGAAGCATCCCTTTTGAAGAAGGTAAGTAAGGTAAAATCGTGCTTTGAAGGTTTCATACTAACTCTTTTAGGTGATTGAATCGATCAAAGACTCTGTTAAATTGTGTAACTTCAACTGTTCACAGGAAAAGGGTATCACAGTGCAGGCCATTGATGACTCAAGAGTTCTGTTGATTGCTTTGAAGATCGACAGCGGATCTTTCCAGGACTTCAGATGCGACAAGGATTTGGTTTTGGGATTGGACCTCGAGTCATTGAGCAAGATTCTCAAGCAGGGTAACAATGAAGATTATCTGACTCTTATCGCTGAAGACTCACCAGACTCTCTTTTGATCGTGTTTGAAGACAAGAAGAAGGACAGAATCTCTGAGTTCTCGCTCAAGCTGATGGACATTGACTCCGACGTGTTGACCATCGAGGACTTGGACAAAGACTGTTCCATCACCATGCCAGCTTACGAGTTTGCCAAGATCGCCAGAGACCTCAAGACCATCAGTGAGTCTTTGCAGATAGTAGTGACCAAAGATTCTGTCAAGTTCATCGCTGACGGCCAGATCGGTACTGGTTCTACCATCCTCAAGCCTCACACCGACATGGACAAACCTGAGGAATCCATTAGAATTGACCTCAACCAGCCTGTGAACCTTACTTTCGGTGCCAAATACCTCACCGATATCGTCAAGGCCACTGCTCTTTCGTCTACCGTCACCATATTGCTCACCGACAAAGCACCAGCCATGTTTGAGTACAAGCTTCCTAGCGGTTACCTCAGATACTACTTGGCGCCTAAGTTTGACGACGAAGACTGAGCGAGGAGTCAGCGAAGAATCTATTTACATAACGGTGACATTTTTATATTAATTTTATTTGCTTGCAAATCCGTGCGTCCGGCACCCTTAGTACTTTGATTCGACAAGATTTTCTTCATCCAGTAACACCGAAAATGTTGATCTTACCGTTGATTTTTCAGTCACTGGAAGTATGAGACGGAATGCGTCGTGTTTGTTGAGATAGTAGCGGAAAAGACGTTTCACTCTAAGGAAACCAAAGTTCTCATAAAGACGTAGAGCAGCTTTATTCACCACCTCTGTCTCCAGTATTATTTCATCGCATTTGTAATCTTCAATCATCGAGTCCACGTTCATATCGATCAGTCTTTTAGCTATCCCCAATCCTCTATACTGCTGGTCAACAGCTAGCATTCCAATGTATCCGCGCAGTCGCACGCCTTTATGAGTTTCAACTTTGGAAATAATACATCCAATGATTTTTCCGTTGTGTTTAGCTAGAAGCGTGAGACTGGGCCAGTTGTTGAGGAAGAAACGGTAGACATATATGGAGTATGGTTCACTCAAATGCAAATCTATGAGAAGTTTAAGTTCTTCAATTTGCGAGTTGATTTCTTCTTTCGTCCATCTTTTTGTGTCCAACGACAGAGGGACATATTCAATTTCACTGAGGTTGAGCATTTTAAGGGTGTTTTGGCGGTTGTTTAGGCAGGAATGCCACCTATCTTGATGTATCTTTAGTCTTTTTGTCGAGCAATACTTTATTTTTTTGTCGATATTTTCAGGCTGTGCGGAGCGAACTATAGGCGAAGGGAATTTTGAGTGAGTGAGTGAGTGAATGAGTTACCTGAAGTGGATTGTTCATTGCAAATCCCACAGAGACACTGTTTAAAACGTCTAGTTGAAGTTATTGATCCGTTTAAGCGGCTGGCTGAAACCGTTGAGTCACTCAAGTGAATGGATGAATCCATCAGCCATTAATTTTTGTCTGCTCCTAAAGCAAAACACCCTTACACACTTACGATTACATAATCATTCAGTTTTTGAGGGGGAAAACCACTTTTGGCATTTCTGGGGCAATCGATTTGATACTCCACACAAGTTGCTACAACTCGATTGCGAGCGCGTCAAACATACCAACAATTTTACCAATCAAAAGTGGCTAAACAATTGATAAAAACCCAACAACTCGCTTCACAAAGTGACTCTGGCTGAGTGGATCGATCGGTGTGGCTTTAGTGATTGACTCATTACGTATCATATCGCGATAACTGAGGGTCCTCTGTACCATTATACACCAGCAATAGAGGTTCAATTGGCCACTTCAATTCCACCATGAATCTTTCAATTGTTCATGGTAACAACCCTCTTTCTATGATGTCATCAATGTATAGACATCAAAATCAGCCTCAAAATGCAGTGGATACGAGTTTGCCATCGTCTTTATCGATCTACAACTCGCTAACAGGAGCAAAACTTGTTGCAAGCTCGTTCAATTTCCACAACTTGGAAGCCCTCAAACAGTTTATCAGTGAATCTTTCAAAATAACAGTGGAGAACCTGTTTCTGTTAACTCCTTTTGGTATAAAACTGAAGTTTTCTATGGTGGTACACGAGGAAATCAATGAGATTTACGTCTTTGATAGAAGATTTTTCAATGTGAGCAATCTAGATTCGGAGGATAAAATGACGCTGACAAACGAATTGCTTGATGAACTCAATCAAACAGAACTCATCAATATGATAAAACCAATGTCTTCTCCGATAATTTCCGACGAACTCTCGGTGTTTGTGGAAAGGCTATCGATCATCCTTGAAAACACGAAAAATCTCAAAGCCTTTGATCTAAATTTGAATTCGCTCCGACTTTTGCTCAATTCGCTCCGAAGAAACTCTGGATGGGCTTCTGCATTGCTTTCGGATTTCAGAAAGACTGTCGCGTTCGATGAAACAACTCCATCTGAGGACAACGACATTGAGATCATATTGACATCACTCAACGTACTTATACAGTACGTCGGTCTGGTTTTCAAAAATCTCGAAAAAAAGTTCAACGAGTCCATAGATTCCCTAATTCTGCTGCAAACAAACAGCATGGTTGAAAGCTGGAAACAACATTACATGAAGTTGAAGCAAATTAGCTTTGATTTTGTTGACTCGAGCACACATAACACAGGAAAACTGCGGATGAGCGACATGGTTTCTGAGAACGATCTCGAATCTTGCTCAAATGAATCTAAGAAATTGAACAAGTTTTTGAATGAGAAACTGGTGATCCTCAGAAGCAAAATCGAAAACGAAATTATGAAACCAAAGCAGGACCTCGTCAAAGAGTACGATCTTTACACGGCCGAGTTCATGAAATCCTCGGCAGATCGGTCTAAAAAAGAACAAATAATTGAGGATTGCAAAAGCATTCTTGCTGAGCTTGAAGTTCATGTCTCAAAATTGATTGCTTCCACCAAGTCGCTGCCTTCTTTTGAAGAACTGATTACCACTACAAGCCAGACCTCCACGAATCTTTCATCAAGTTCTGTTCTCAACATCAAGAAGTTGGTAGAATTATATCAAACGCACGAGAAGGAATTAGTTCCTGTCATCACGAAACTCGCCAACCAGCTTTATCAGGTTCAAGTGAGAAAGCTAAATTTGAGGAAAGATCTCCAGACTCGGCTAATATCGTCTACGTTGGTTTCAATTACTAAAATCCAGCTCAATATCATGAAATCAAGCGCTCTTTTGAACAACGAGATCTCCAAAAACCTCAACCTTCTCAAAGACAACGAGCTTCAGTTATCTGTTGTTACTGATCTACCTCTCATCTTTGGTATCTGGGCCATTGCAAATTTGAACAACCTGAAATACGGATTGTCTCTCGAAAAGCTGGTCAAGAAGTCCAATGAGATCTTCGAGATGCTCAAATTCATGGAATCAAAAAATCGGTCCAAATGGCTGAAGGAGTTCATCCTCAGCAGTGGAGGCGATAAACTTGATTTCCTGAAGTTAGATGAAGAAGCCAAAAAGAGGTTCGTGTCGGACAACTTGCTTTCATTCAAAATAACTTCGGTGGAAGCCAAGGATGAGTCGATAACCGAACGATCGCCTTCTCCGCCGTTCAATCAACAGCAACTTATGAGTCCAACAAGTCCGAACGAGAACCATTACTTGAGTCCATTAAACAAGCTCCTTCAGAATATCAATAGCTTCCCCATTCATGGAAGAGCCACACCAGACCTGCAACAGCGTACCCAAACCCCGCAAGTCAGCCCCAAAAAAAACGCAGAGATAAATTTGTTCAATAATCTCTCGAAGTATGTCACTGTTACCAACGTCTTGGCATACATTGATTCCTTGCAAACCGTTGGAGTTGATCCGAACATTGTTGGGAAGTTACGCGAGTGTTTGAAAGATTTCGGAATAGTTGACAATTTAGGTCGGAATATCGGCTCAGGCGACGAAGACGGCGAGGAAATTGTTGTCAGAGGTGGCAACACCAATGGACTTGGATCTTTTGACTCTGCCGATTTCAGTTTCATGAAGTTGCTCAGAAAGTTTTTGAAAAGCTTTGAATCTGACGGCATTGCAATCAGCATCAGCTTGAGCGAGGACCAGTCCGTGACCAACGAAGAGCTGGTGAAAGGGTATGAAAGACGGATAAAAAAACTGGAGAATTTACTTCACACTCAGAACTTTCAGCAGTTCAACGATCATTGGTCCCATCCAAATCGGGGGCCCCAACATGCTCCAGCATTGAAGAATCGACAACCGTCTGAGTCCACAAACAACGATAACGAAAACGGAGACCATACGGTTTTGTTTGATGAGAGTCTTGGCCTTGGCCGTAAAGTGGTCGGGCTGCCTCCCAGTCATTATGGAGAGAGGATTGAGAAGTTGCAGAGGGAAAATGCCAATCTTTCCAAGGAGCTGAACGAATATAAGTCGAGTCCGGCAGCAGTGGAACTGGAGGGTCTGAAGAAGCAGCTACAGGAGGTTCGTCTTGAAAACGAGAGTTTGAAGAGAGAGAAACAAGAAAAGGATAACAAGATTGCAGAACTGAACAGTTTCAAAGAAAAGGCTGAGGAATTGACTCAATCGAATAAACAACTTGAAACAATCTGCAACGAATTGAAGAGCATGAAATCCGACCTTCTTGAAAACATGTCACAAAAAGAAGTCGAGTTTACCAAGGAATCCAAGGTGAATCAACAGGAAATTAATGAGCTCAAGTTGAGAATTGAGGAACTTGAGGAAGACGAGAGCAATTTGATTACTGTCAACAAGTCTTTGAACGAGAGAATAGTTGTGAAGGATCAACTTCTCTGTCAAATGTATGAACTTACTCAAAAACTGTATCAGAAATTAAATCAATTGAGTGCTGAAGTCTTCAGCAACTTAACAAGAGTCTGTTTGTTGCTGGAATCCATTGGACTACTTTTGATTCGCGAGACTCCCTCGTTTGACAATCAACCGGGAGCTCTCACAATTAAAAGGGTGAAAGGACTAAGAAGCAGAAAAAAACAGATCAAACAGACCACTGAATCGATAAATAATAACGATTCCATTAACGACACAACCATGGAAGACATTGATCAGATCGACAATGCTTTGATGGAAGTTGTTTCTAGCGAGGTCGTTCCAGAAGCCGAACAGTACTTGCACTGGGTGGACATGAATGTTTTGAACTATACGCTCTCATCGGATTTGGGGATTGAGGAAGAAAATGTTTTGTCCAAGAAGCCTGAAGATGGGTCTGTTTGTAATCTGAGATGCTGTGAAGAGAGCTCGATTGAAAAGAAGATAAAAAAGTTGCTACAGAGCTATGAAAATTTGAGCATCGAGCTAGGTTTCCAGAATTTTCTCAAGTTCAACCATGTAGATAACGAATTGATTGTGGAGAGGGTGTTCAGACGGTTCAATGACGTGGAAACTTTAGCCAGAAAGCTTCAAAAGGACAAGAATCAACAGAAATTGGAGATAAAAGGTCTACACAGTGAAGCTCGTGGGAAGCTTTCATTTAGGAACTTCAAAACGGGAGATCTCGTTCTATTTCTGAAAACACTAATTCCTGCTAATGGTGAGGTGGAGCAAAGTAAGGAGGTCGAAGATCAGCCGTGGGCTGCGTTCAATATTGGTTCACCCAATTACTACTTGAAAAATGTTAAATTTTCGGGAGTTGGTAGCACGAAGAATGGTTCAAAAGCAGCTACAGATGGTAGCAATTTCTACATTGATTTGTCAAACAGAGATTGGTTTGTTGGCCGAATCACAAAGATTGAATCAAAACTAGTTTCTGATGAGAATTACAACGATCCGAACGAGAATCCATTCAAGTTGACGAAGGCTTCAACTTGGCATTCTGTGGAGGCCAAGGAGGAGAAGTTTGGGTCTCCTGAGTGATGAACGAGGAGAACTATGATGCAATGGCTTACAATATCCTTATGGGTATGTCAATCGTTCTTTTTGTGCATTTATCACGTTTGATTGCACAACGGTTTGGATAGTTTGATGCTTGTAGCTGGTTAAACACGGCTATTAGCGGTTTGAAAAATTTCGCGGGTATCAGCGGCTTATTGGAGCTTTGAGGTTGGGTTAGTCAAAAATTCGGGGATAAAATTCGGATATATTCGGCAATCAACGGCAATGAAAGCTTCGGATTTAGAAAAACAATTAAGGAGAATAGGTTTTGGGAGGCTGACACTGTCCGTATAGTATAATTGTATGAGTTCATTGCACAGCGTCACATGGAATCAGATGAGATGCATTTCCCGAACTTTTCATATAAATATAAGTGGTTCTCCACCTTTTCACGTAAAATCTCGAAGATGTTTTGAATAGCTTTCATCAGGAATTAAAATGGCTCCCGTGGCAGAACAAGGAATAGACCAAAGAGAAATCACCAAGCTGGTGAACCAAATCCCTGATGAAACAATCACTATTTCAGAATACATCTACTATAGAATTGTACAACTTGGTGTGAAATCAATCTCTGGAGTTCCTGGTGACTTCAACCTCAAATTCCTGGAACATTTATACGATATCGAAGGATTGAATTGGCGTGGATGTTGTAACGAGCTTAATTCGGTGTATGCTTGTGACGGCTATACCAAAGTGTCAGGCAAAATGTCAGTTTTGGTGACCACTTTTGGAGTTGGTGAATTGTCCGCTATTTCAGGAGTGGCTGGAATGTATACTGATTACTCTCCATTACTTCATATTGTCGGTACTTCTGCTTATGCTACCAAACAGAGCACTCGTAACATTCACCATTTGATGACGAATTCGAGCACTCTGATGAGACCTAACCATTATTTGTACGAGGAAATTGCTGCGAAATTCAGCTGTGCTGTTGAATCTATTACCGATGATTCTGAAAACGCTTGCAACCAAATCGACAGATTGATTGAGACAATCCATCAAAATTCTAGACCAGGATACTTATTTCTTCCGTGTGATTTGACTGAAATGAAAGTTCCTGTTGAGCGTTTGTATTCTGAGTTGAGTCTGGTGAAGGCTGCCAGAGTGAACGAGGAGCGTGTTAAGTTTTTGGCAGATCGGATTCTGGAGAAATTGTACAGCTCGAAGAATCCTGCACTTGTTCCAGACATTTTCATCCGCAAATTTGGATTGGAAAAGACTCTTGATAGATTGTTGGAGAAGGCGGGAGAGAAACTCAATATCTACGACTTGTTTTTGGGAAAAGGTTTAGTGAACGAAGATTTTCCGAGATTTGTTGGGACTTATGATGGAGTTTTGGGAGAGCCTCAGATTACGAAAGCCTTGGAAGAAAGCGATCTTATTCTTCAAATTGGTCACTTTGATAATGAAATCAATGATGGATTCCTTCCATCCAAGCTAGACCAAAGCAAGATTATCAAAATGAACCAAGATTACTTGTCGATTTTTGGAGAGGTTTTTGTAGTTGATTTCAGGGATGTTTTTCCAGCCTTAGTGTTACGTCTCAATGCTGAACTTGTTCCTGAGGCTCCAAAAGTAGAAATCACGCCGGAAAACCTGTCAAAACCAGTTGACGAACCACTCATCCAACAAGACTTGCTGGATTACTTGCAGGCCACGGTAAAGAAAGATGATGTTCTGATTTTGGATACCGGATCTTTTATTTTTGGAGCTGCTCAGTTTAAACTGCGAGGTGCAAAATTAGTGCAGCAGATGCTATGGGGAGCAATTGGGTACGCATTACCGGCCACGTTAGGTGCTTCTTTGGCTTTGAAAGATGAACATCTTCCTGGTAGAATATACACAGTTGAAGGGGACGGGTCTGCTGAGATGACTCTTCAAGAGCTAGGATCGTATCTTCGGTATGACGTTGACCCTGTTCTTTTCATTTTGAACAACGACGGATACACAATTGAACGGGTGATTATGGGACCTAATCGGTCATACAATGACATTGCTACGAACTGGCAATGGTGTGATTTACTGAAAAGTTTTGGTGACGTTGACGAGAGCAAATCTGTTTCTACTCGGGTGATTAGCCGGAAGCAATTGACTGGGTTGAATGTGAATGAGGAGAGAATGCAGCTTGTGGAGTTGATTGTTCCGAAGCTTGATGTTCCAAATAAGTTGGCAAGGTTTATCGGCGGCGAGTTTTAAGTAACAACGAGTTAGCTGAGTCAGTACCCAGTTCACTCAGTGGACTTGTCATGGTGTGTCAACCGTATTTTTGGTAGCAAGAATTTTTGAGCGAGATACAAGACAATCATGAAGAATTTCCATAGTGGACTACCAAAGAGCTAGTGACTCATATAAGAACTTTACTGGTGAGTTAATCAAAATGTTCTTGGAACCAATAGCTGATTAAAATTCCAAAGTTTCATTTACTGTGAATTAGGATCTCGGGAATAAAGGGGTAATTTGAGCGGATAAAAGTACAATGACAGCTGGCAAAGTAGCAAGCTGTAGTAAACAGTCATGGAGCTACGGAAACAATCGGCAGAACCACTTTCCGTTTTGTTGACTGCTACTGTTCGCAAACTAGGTAATTTTACTAGACTTGGTTTTTCATTTCCATCGCCCGTCATTCGTTATCGTTAACTCCGCTCGGCTTTAGTCTCCAGCCCAATTTTTTTTCTCAGTATAAATCTGCCAACATTCGCTAAATTACCCCGTACTTTCAGCTACCCAACATATGATCACAATGGACTCCTTCGAAGCCGTTGAGAAAACGGACGATGGGAGGTTGGCTCACCGTATTAAGAATACCAATGAGATCCCCGATGGAACATTGCAAGGCTGGCTGGTTTGCGGAGCTGGAGCAACAATAATGGCAATGACATTTGGAATGGTGAATTCATTTGGAATATACCAGACATACTATGAGAAAAAATACCCGCAAATCAACTCAGAAACGCTTTCAGTCATTGGAGCACTTCAGGCATCTCTTACATACTTTACAGCGATACCATCGACCGTGGGAATGTATTATTTGGGACCACAAGTAATGGTGTTTTTGGGTGGTCTAATCGCTTGCCTCTCGTTCATGTTTTTGTCGATAACCAATTCACCATGGCAATTATTCATTGTTCAGGGACTCATGTTTGGCTTAGGATCGGGGCTCATGTACACACATGCTCAATCAGTATTGTTTCAGTACTTTGATAAAAAGAAAGCAGTGGTTTCAGGACTTATTACCGGTGGATCAAGTGCTGCTGGAGTTTACTGGCCAATTGCCGTGAGAAAGCTGTTTGGATTAGTTGGTTTTGGCTGGACTAATCGAATCATTGGGTTCTTATATTTGCCGATGTTTGTTGGTGCTACACTGCTTTTGCGGCCCAGAATTCCACCTGTCAAGCGGAAACCAGGTCAAAATTTATTGAGACTTAACTTCAGAGTCTTGCTGGATTGGAAATTTCAATTAGTTAACACTGCTAATCTTATCGGAGTCACTGGTCTCTTTCCGGGACTCTTCTATCTGGACCTGTTTTGCCAAAGACTGCCCATAAATGCACAATTCCAAGAGTACAATGTTGCCATTACCAATTCGAGCGCAATGGTGGGCCGTATATTGCCTGGATGGTTGGGCGACAAAGTCGGCCGCATGAATACAGTTATTCCAATGCAGCTGGTTTCTGCTATTCTGCCTTTCGCTTTGTGGATGCACGCACACACTACAGGAGCTGTAGCGGCGTTTTGTGTTGTCTGGGGATTCACAACTGGCGTTGCTGTGTCTGTGATACCTGCTATCATTGGCCAGTTATTTCCAGCAGAAGATATGCCGTCTTATCTTGCGGTTTTCTTTGCGACGAGTGGAGTTGGGTCTCTGATAGGGCCAATTGTGGGGGGATTGTTTATACCACGGGGAGATGTGACGGGTGCTGTTGGGTTTGATAGATTGGCTGTGTTTATAGGTGTGCTTTTTTTTGGGTCTACCGTGGTGTTAATTGTACTTAGGGTTGTTTATACGAGAAAGGTTTTTGTGAGAATTTGACGAGGGGCGAACGGGGGTGAAGCAAGTGGTGCAATTCCTGAACAGCATCCTGTCTTCTGCTACCATTTGTTAGAGGTGTTTGCTGACTCTTCCATTACGTAATGATTACAAAACAGTTCTGTGATGCTTGCTCTGCCTGTCATCTCCCAACTCCTCACAACTGGATTCAATAACTCAAAACATGCTGTGCTTGTCATGAGCGTTGGTCAGAACTTGCTAGTCTCTCACGACTCGCTTCGATCATCGTTCGCTGGTCATTTGCTCATCGTCTGCGCTTATGTAATCCAAAAATTTTCATCTTTTGAAAACTTTTTTCATCTTCTCGCGTCGAAGAAAACTAACAAAAAACCATCGTGTTTGTTGCCACTCATAATCTGCTTCCCTTCTGTTCCCCCAACACAACAACTACCAACATGCAGGCCCCAGTTGTATTCATGAACACGTCGACCCAGAGACAGACGGGTCGTGAGGCACAGATCCAGAACATCACAGCTGCCAAAGCGGTGGCAGATATAATCAGAACGTGTTTAGGTCCAAAAGCGATGCTAAAGATGTTGCTTGACCCAATGGGAGGTATTGTGCTGACCAACGATGGACACGCGATTTTGAGAGAAATTGACGTGGCTCATCCGGCCGCAAAATCAATGATCGAACTGAGTAGAACACAGGATGAAGAAGTGGGAGATGGAACAACTTCCGTCATCATTCTTGCTGGTGAGATCTTGGCTCAAACGTTCCCATACATTGAGAAAAACATTCATCCGGTGGTGATTATTCAGGCATTAAAGCAGGCCTTGAAAGATGCGCTGGAGATTATCCACAAGGTGTCTGTTCCAGTGGACCTGAACAACGAGGCAGCTATGATTAGGTTGATATCTGCCTCTATAGGTACTAAGTATGTTGCTAAATGGTCTGACAAGATGTGTGCTCTTGCACTCAAAACGATTCGCACTGTTCTCGTTGAAGACGGTGATCACAAGGAGATCGATATCAAGCGTTATGCTCGCGTGGAGAAGATTCCTGGGGGTGACATCGAAGATAGTGAGGTTCTCGACGGTATCTTGCTCAATAAAGACATCACACACCCAAAGATGAGAAGATACATCGAGAATCCAAAAGTGATACTTCTCGATTGTCCTTTGGAGTACAAGAAGGGAGAGTCACAAACTAACATTGAGATCACTAAGGAGGAAGACTGGGCCCGTTTGTTGGAGATTGAAGAAGAACAAGTCAAGCTTATGTGTGAGCAAATTCTTGCTCTCAAGCCTGACCTTGTGATCACCGAAAAGGGTGTTTCCGATCTCGCACAACACTACCTACTCAAGGGTAACTGTACGGTGCTCAGAAGAGTCAAGAAATCCGACAACAACAGAATTGCAAGAGCTACTGGAGCTACTATTGTGAATCGTGTTGAGGATCTCAAGGAGAGTGATATCGGTATCAGGTGTGGTTTGTTCGAGGTGAAGCTCATTGGTGACGAGTACTTTACTTATCTCGTTAAGTGCAAGGATCCAGGTGCCTGTACTGTGCTTTTGAGAGGCCCATCCAAGGATATCCTCAACGAGATTGAGCGTAACCTTCAGGACGCTCTCGCCGTGACGAAAAACGTCTTTTTCGAGCCAAGTCTTGCTCCAGGTGGCGGTGCCACTGAGATGGCTGTCTCTGTTGGTTTGTCTGAGAGAGCTAAGAAGATCGAGGGTGTTCAACAGTGGCCATACCAGGCTGTGGCCGACGCATTTGAGGTGATTCCAAGAACACTTGTGCAGAATTGTGGTGGAAATCCAATTCGTGTTCTGTCCCAATTGCGCGCCAAGCACGCCAACGGTGAACATACTTGGGGAATAGATGGTGATAACGGTAAGGTTGTTGACATGAACGAGTACGGTATCTGGGAGCCAGAGGTGATCAAGCAGCAGAGTGCTAAGACTGCTGTGGAGAGTGCCAGCATGCTTTTGAGGGTGGATGATATTGTCAGTGGAGTTCGCAAGCAGAGCGAATGAATGACGAGTGGATGCCGAGCGATGCGAGTCGTACGAGTTGCGTACAGAAGAGTGAATGAATGAGTAATTCACTTACCGTTGAAGAGCGAAGTAGCACCACCAAGTAGGTAATATTTGATCAAAAACAAATTCTAGCAACGCCACGAATTGGGGATCTGTTTTTGTGGCTGTGCAAAAATTAATTTTCACCTCCTTTTTTTTTTTGGGAACCGACAAGAGGCAAAAATATTTGAATCCGTTTTTCTGACCCAAAACAATAAATATACCATAAAAAACCCTCCATCAACCACCCATCAACACCGAAAGTCCTTTTGGACATTGCTTCACATCGCTTTCAACGCTCATAAAATCACGTTCACGTGAATATCTGACTCATCCGCTCTCGTCTCACGACCAAGTACCAGCCTTTCAGCACGCCCGCCTTGTGACCTCAGATCACGACAACGTTTTGATTCAAGACGCATGTCTAACATTTGATCCAAGTTTTCCTCTCAGCACAAAAGCTTTGAAAGCAATCGATTATCACGACATGGCGGTGGCCCCCACGACTCCTATGGCCCCAGAGGAGGTTTCGACTCCTTCGCCTGTGACAAGATCAAGGAGCAACAGCGAATCTCAATTCAAGTCTACACGGGCAGAGAAGCGAATGGGCCGACTTTTCAAGCAATCTAGTCAATCATCAAAAGCTGCGACGCCGACAGCCGGCGCATCGGCATCGACGTCAACCACCGGAACGGCCACAACAGGCATAGCAGGCCAAACTGCGACTCCAACTTCGCAGAAATCGGACAACAAACAATTGGATTTGGACGAGTTAAAATTCTACGTGGGACGTACCACGAGGAGTGTTAGCCAGAGTGTGACTCCCTCCGGTGCCACGGCCACTGGAACTGGCCCCGCAGCCGGCACCGCCTCGGCACAAGTCACAGGCACATCCTCTGTTACCGGCCACTCTTCGTCCTCTTCAGTGACATCAACCAGCTCTTCGATGACCTTAGCCACCTCAACAATGCCAGGACATTCGCCTAGCGTTCAGTACCCTTCACTGCACCGTAAGAGCTCAGTCTCGCAAGTCTCCGCAGGTCTCAATCACTCGTTACAATTCAAAAGCGTATCGGGTCACGAGGAAAATGGGAAACTATCTACTTTGAAAGAATCATTAACGCCAACAACAGGGAGTCACTCGGCCAATATAGAGAACAATGTCACAAACAGAGCAGGGTTGTCATCGCTCGTGCGAATTTCTCAGAAATTCCTGTTTATACAATCTGAGTTCTTCAGCACACTTAGAAGACTTGGACTTAGTCCTGCAACGCCAGCTAGTTTTTCTAATCTACAGAGCGCATACGAGAATGCGAGTCGCAAGGCAGTAACTGGAGAGCTCGATGTTTCAAGTAAATCCCTGAGATCCCAATTTCTCACGCTACTCACAGAGTCCATGTCAAGCTTCAAGAAAATCATCGACAATCTCAGTTTCCCAAGCCATGCCATAGCCACTGTGGATGTCTCTACAACAAGACTGTCGTATTTCTCGTTCTACTCGCTGCTGATCGAACTTGTCAGCGTGTGTAAGATTCTAGACCCTTCGTTCACGCCCAAGGTGTCACAAGTTTCCCCGAGACATGCGACGCCGATATCGGCTTTTCCGCCTCCAAGAACACATAGTCAGTTGCAACTAAGTTCAGCAGGAGCCACTGTTGCTCCCATCAAACGGACACAACCACCAAAGATCAGCAGAACTTCTGCTCCAAATCCGCAGCATCCACCGCAATCGATTACTCTTCCTGTGCGACAGTCTTCATTGTCGTCGTCTTCTGCTGCTTCGTTACAACGTCAGCCACTGAAAATCGATACAGCGTTTACACCGTTGACTCGCCAGGATTCTGAGATGAGTGCCTCTAGCGTAAGTACAGACTTCAATATGTCTATTCCTTTGAGTGCCACATCAGGCGACGATGAAAAACTGTTCGAGTTGATTCATTACACGACACAGGCTGCCCAGGTTGTTTTTGCACAATTGAACGATGCGATTTCCAAAAGTGCGATTACTACTGCTCAAAACTCGTCTGCGGGCGCAGGTGCGGGTGCGACAACCACTGAAATCGACCCTAGCCAGCCTGATCTCACTAATATCGCCCAAAAAGTCAAAGAGCTCACCATGCATTGTATGAGTTCCATGGAGCAAACAAAACGAATCAAGATTCTTTTGAATTCGATCCGGTCGATTTCAAATGTAGACGAAGAACAGCAGCGCAAACTGTACGAACAGACCAGTTTGTTTCTCAAATCGATAATCATGATTTTGGCTGCTACCAAAGGCGCTATTCAGGATATGCCTGCTTTGAATGAGGTGAGAGGAGCACTTTCGAACCTTACGAGGGCCACAAAGGAACTTACTATTCGTCTCGAAACTAGCTCGCTGAAACATTCAGTCACCATTAACAATTCCACAAATTCGTTGATTGAGCAGCCGCCGCTCTCCTCAATTCCTTCTGTGGCCAATTTCCAAAGCAGTTCTGGAATTCTAACGGGAACTCAGTCGCATTTCTCATCAGAAATTACCGGTGCTGGATCTACTCCAACAGGAGCCTCGTTCAGTGCTCCATCCAGCGCTGTTATATCAGGACCTACACTGGCTGCTTCGCCTTCTCTGGGCGGTCCCGAACAATCGCAAATGACAGAACAGATCAAAGGACTTCAAGGAGCCTCAGTGGATCACTCACATGTTGCTCTTCCAGTGACTACGCCGCTTGCAGCGTCGATCGGCCCAACAGCGGCGTCGTTGGTTCTGCCGATTACACCATTGAGTAACACGTCTGTTTCAACTCCGATATCGTCCATTTTGAGTGGCCATATTCACGAGGGTGGTAATAATAGTGGGGCTAGCACTGCAACATCTCAGTCTACTGTTACCAGTGCAGTAGGGGCTACAACCACTGAGAACAATCCGTTTGACAGATTGATTCTTAACTACTCTTCGAACGAGCGAATGACGAGCGAATGACGAGCGAATGACGAGCGAAGCGAGTCATCGGAGGCTCAGGAGGCCACAAATAGTGCTACGAGATCGTTACTCAGTTGAGATGCCCACGAGCAATAGGCTGTGATTGATTATTGGATATCTATACTGTCATACAACGAAACGCTGTGGTAGATTACAAAATGACGAATTACGTAAGTGTAGACTTGTTCAAAATATAAATGAAGCAAGGGAAACGAGCACCTGCAAATTTTTGGCTTCTTCTGACATTTGCTATCAGTTGATTCTGGAACACTGTACATTATTGACATAGATCGCTTATAGTACCACTCAATAATCAAGCTTGCTGCTTTTCGGAAATTGGAAATTTAACCCCAGAAAAAAGTCGTGTGAAAATCAGATCACGGAGTTTGGTAGCACCTGTCTCCGAAACGCTTCTTTGCAGTAGGTATTAAAAGGGGAGAAGATGTCCACTACACTTTCGTATAATTGAATCTTTGATATATCATCAGATCAACTGAATTTGAATCAATGTCACGTTCTGCTATCAAAATCCCAGGAAGAACGGGTTACGGCCTTATGTCACTCACTTGGACACCGAATCCTGTTCCTCACAAACAGGCATTTGACACCATAAACAACGCAATCAAAGATGGGTCCGTGTTTCTGAACTCAGGTGAGTTTTACGGCTTGGCTCCAGATCACACATTTGATGGTCTCGAACTGCTGAAATCCTACTTTCGACAATATCCCGAGAACAGATCGAAAGTGGTGATTTCTGTTAAGGGAGCCATGTCTGCGAAAATGGTTGGAGATTGTTCAGCTGAAGGAATCGCTAAATCAATCAACAACATTGCAAAGTATTTCCCTGACGGCTGCTTTGATCTATTCGAGCCAGCAAGACTGGATCCAAACGTTTCAATTGAAGACACTATTAAAAACATCATTCCCTTCATTGAATCTGGTAAAATTCGCGGAGTCTGTTTATCGGAGATCAACGATCCTGAATTAATCCGCAGAGCAGCTAAAGTTTATCCGATTTCGTATGTTGAACTCGAATTTTCTATGTGGACAAGAGACATTTTGTCGAATGGAATCATGGAAACATGCAAAGAGCTTGACATTCCGATTGTGGCTTACTCTCCGCTCGGGAGAGGATATCTCACGGGAAAAATCAAGTCCATTGATGATATTCCAAAGGGAGACATCCGTTTAACTATGGATCGATTCAAGTCTCAAGACGTTTTGAAAGCCAACATGAAACTCGTTGATTACATAAAGTCTGTGGCTGATTCCAAGGATGCAACCCCAGCTCAAATTGCTCTTTCCTGGATCAGAAAACACAATGATTTCCCCGAAAAATATGCCAGGGTGATTCCAATTCCTTCGTCATCAAATGCCGAAAGAAATCACGAGAATAATACACACATTGAGTTGAGTGACTCTGATTTTGAGGACATCAATGAAGAGATTGCCAGAATCGAAATCAAAGGCCTGAGATACAACAAACAGGCTAACAAGTTGTGGGGTATTAAGGAAATGTGATATGATGAAGCAACCAGCGAATGAAGTTGGATCAATTTGAGTTTCAATGATCAAGTTGTAGTTAGCTTGATTGAATTGGTTTCCGTCTGTTTAAACCAATTTTGAGTCTCCCTTTTTGTTGTCTACACCGTCATTTACTTGCTTGGATAGTTAAATTCTTTTTCTTTTTTGAATGTGATAAAATGGATTTGATGGAATAAACTATATTATTGATTGTTAGAGCTGTACAAAAAATTTGTAACCACTAAACTGTGGGGCAGGAAAGTGTTATTATTGCCCAATCGAATGACGAGTGAGGGTCATGAGTGAGTTTGTCGGATGCACTAAAATCACAATTCTTTCACTTGAATTATTATCTTCATTTACGACTCGCTTCGCTAATCGACTGCTTCGCTCAGAAGTTCAACCACTCGAAACCATTTCATATGGTTCCTCTGAAATGCGCACGAATTTGTTTTTGAGCCATGAATGAAATCTTGTTGGTATGCTTTTCTTCGGCACAATTCTCGTCTGAAAACTTGAAGCATTGAAAGAGGTGACGTCTGCATCTGGATCATTCTCCATGTAATTTTCTTCCCATTCCAATGGTATGGCACGGCGATTCAAAACAGGAACCTTCCAAGTTTTCAATCTTAGCGAGTTCAAAACAACACTGATCGAGGAACATGCCATAGCTGCGGAGGCAAACATGGGATTCATAGTCAATCCAAATGGAATTATTAAGAATCCCATTGCAATTGGCAGCATTACCAAGTTGTAAACTATAGCCAACAGAAAGTTGAGCTTAATGCTGAAAAAAGTTCTTCTAGATATGTCAAATGCGGAATAAACCCCTGATGTCTCCCCATTCGAATGTGTTTGTTTCTGAATTAGACTTTCACTGACACTATCTGCTTCCATAATATCGTCTCGCGAAGAAAGTAGCACGATATCAGCAGCTTCAATAGCAATGTCAGTTCCAGTAGCAATGGCAATTCCCAGGTCTGCCTGAACTAAAGCTGGAGCATCGTTGACTCCGTCACCAACAAATGCAACCTTGAGCCCCTGTGCTTGGAGCTTTCGAACAGCAGTCAACTTATCGCTCGGATTCGCTTCAGCAAACACGTTCGTTAGTGGTATTCCCACAGCCCGAGCAGTGTTTTTAGCGGCCTCGGCATTATCACCCGTCACCATGGCAATACTGTATCCAATTTCCTGTAAAGACTGTATCGTGGCTCTCGAGTCACTTTTCAACGTATCAGCAAGTTGAACAAAACCCATGTACTGATTGTTGACAATGATATGAGAAACAGTGGAAACTTTATCCTTACAAAGTTTTCCCAAACAGGTGGAAACTTCATCTGAGTTTGTCACATAGGATTCGCTCAACATTTTCGAGTTTCCGATCTTGACAAGCATGGTGTTCCCATTTTGATCTGCCAAAGTAGCTGTTATTCCCAATCCAACGCTGGTTGCAACTTCCTGAACTTCAAGCTTGTAGGAATCTTTATGACCGAGTCTCTCCAAAGCTGAGGCGGTGATGGCCTTTCCGACAGGATGCTCGCTGTTGGCTTCCACTGTTGCCAGAAGGGACCATGTTTCAGGTTCGTCAACGCCAGACAGGAAAAAGTAACCTGTTAGCTTCATTTTACCTGTAGTGATGGTACCTGTTTTATCAAACATCACGCAATCGATATTGTTTGCTCTCTCCAGAACTTCTGCTCCTTTAATCAAAATACCGTTGGTGGCACCAACCCCAGTACCCACCATCACTGCAGTAGGTGCAGCCAAACCGAGAGCACAAGGACAAGCAACGACGACAACAGATATCGATATCTGTAAAATCTTGGAGAACGAAACTGAACCAGTGTCTTTGTCGAGAAAGAATTTCGGAATATCGTCAATATCATGAAGACAGATATAGACAGACCAGAACAAAAATGTAGTGACTGACAGAATCAAGATTGAAATAACAAATTTGCTTGCAATGACATCGGCAAATTTCTGAATTGGTGCCTTGGTGATTTGAGCATCTTTCACCAGTTTCACAATCTGTCTGAGCTGAGTATTTTCTCCAAGAGCTTCGACTCTCATGTACAAAATCGATTCCACATTTAAAGAACCACCAATGAGCTTTGACCCTTTACGTTTGACGACCGGGATAGATTCACCTGTCAACAGCGACTCATCCACTTCCGAGGCTCCAAAGATACAGACACCGTCGGTTGGGACCTTTGAGCCTGGAAGAACGGCAACCAAGTCATTTTTTTGCAACAGGTCGACGCTGATCTCCTTTTGATGCAGATCCCCCACATTAAGTCCATTTTCTCCATCTTTAAACATCTCTGCATTCTCAATGATGTAGCAAGTTGCGGGAGTCAATGACAAAAGTTTAGATAGAGCAGTAGATGTGTTTCCCTTGGCTTTACTCTCTGCCCATTTTCCGAGACTGACAAACCCAAAAAGCATTGCCGAGGTGTCAAACAAAACATGAGGAGCATAGTCTTTAGTGCTGAGAATCGAGCCCAACATCGAGAAACACGAGTAGATGTAGACAGTAGTGGTGGAAACACAGATCAAAAGATCCATAGTACCGCTTCCATGCTTCACAGCTTTGTATGAGTTAATATAAAAACGTCTTCCGAGTTTAAATTGGATGATGGTTCCTAGAACAAACTCGATCATAGATTCGAGATAGATTCCATGTAACAAGCGCAGGTTTTCCTTCTTAATATGCAGTGCTGATTTTAGCAAGGGCCACAAATGACCGAGGAAGATGATCGGGAGGCCAAAAATCATTAATCTGAAGAAGATAGAACGCCAGTAGCGAACGTCTTTCACCTTCGAAAGCAAGTCTAGTTGCGAGGCAGATTCGATATTTGAGCTTAGAATTGCATCGAACCCACAGTCTTCTATGGTCTCCATGATTGTTCGGACACCGACAATGCTGGAATTATATGTGACTCTGGCTTCTTCGGTAGTGAGAGCGACTTGACAGGATTGGACACCGTTCAGTTGGGATAAAGCGTTTTCGATAGAGTTCGAACAATTGGTGCACGTCATTCCAAACACCTTCAAAGTGATTTGCTCAGTGTCAGATGTCTGCTTCGTATCATTCAGAGGACCGACGCGGCTGATGATTGCATCAAAGCCGCAATTTTCTATTGCCTCTTTGAGAGAATCTGGAGTCACACTATTAGAGTGAACAACGACAGCGTCTTCAGTTAGCAAGGAAACTTTTGCACTCTCAACACCTTCAACAGCCTCTAAAGCCTCGGTGACTGACCCAACACATGCGCTGCAGGTCATTCCTCCCACCGTTAATGTGGTCTTGGTGCGTTCTTCCTTAGTACCGAAATATCCGGATTCGGCCGGAACAACGTTTATGGCTGTAGCTTCGAATCCGAGGTCTTCTATAGTGTCCACAAGTGTCTGCATTGTCACCTGGGGATCATGCTCAACGACTGCCTCCTCAGTCATTAGCGAGACATCGGCGTTGATGATACCCTTAATGCTCTCAAGGCCATTAGTAACGGCCCCAGTACAGGCCGAGCATGTCATTCCGCCAACATGAATACGACTTACACTAGCCATGATGTAAGATGTAAGGATGAGGTGGTTATTGTAGGTTTGGTGGGGTACCTTGTTGGGAATGAAGAAAAGGGAAGAAGAGAAAACAAAGGGAAAAAAGAGGGCACGGAACTTACATGAGAAATGATTTTTTTGATTATATTTTTTGATTTATTTTTTTATATGTATTTATTTAAATTTGTTTGGCAGATATATTTTTAATTACCTACCTATCTTTATCTATATCTCCTGAATAAAACAAAAGAATCTATTGATTGTCTGGGAGATCATATGGTCCTTGAAAAGTGACGAGTATATCTCAACTAACTTGTTCACAGCTCGCACGGGTAGCACGATTGGCTTCGCTCGTCATTTGCTTCGCTTGTCAATCGTATCACCGTCTCTTCAAAGACGAATGCAACTCATGCTCACGAACAATCACCATTGCCAACAAACAAAACACACACATAACCAACGCAAAAACAAACGTGCACCAACTACTAATACTGTAAGACTGAATCAGCACCGAAACAGCCCATTTTGGAGCAGATGTCCTAATATATTCCGCATTGTGCAATGCCTTTTCAATGACATGTTGCAATTGCGATTCTGACACGTCTGCTGGCTTGCTACTAGGCAAATCTTTTGCAAGCCGCGCTCCCAAACTGTGCTGGAATAACAGTGATGCCACGGAGATTCCAAGCGTGGATCCAGCTCCACGAAACGCATACTGGATTGATGTCACCGACGACTGGAATCCCGGTGGAACCGATGCAATCAAACTCGACAAGGTGACAGTCAGCATTGATCCGTAAGCAAAATATGGTAAAATTGGCAATAAAATAGCCATGAATGTTGACGGAGTCTTCAAGGTCGAGCCGAACGGAACGGTCTTCAACAACATGATTGTGAGTCCCAAAACTCCAAGCGATCCAACAATAAGCGAGAACTTGTAGTAACGTCCTGTCCACTTCATGTAGTAGCCAGAGCCCACAGACGAGCCAGACGTGATGATTATTGTTGGCAGAAGAATTGTTCCGATTTGCTGTGGATTGAGTCCTTTGGCCGTAGAAAGGTACACTGGGTAGTAGTAGATGACGGCGAAAATGTACATGGTTCCAAACAGGTTGGCTAGCGACGATCCGAGAACGGAACGGTCTTTGAGCAAGGTAATTGGAACAATTGGCTCGAGACATGTGAGCTCTGTGCGAACAAACAGGGCTCCACTGGCGAAAAAAAGCAGCAACAGAGCCAGAAAATTCGTCTTCGACTCAAAGGAAAACGAGGACAGAACGATAAACAAGAATAGAGTCAATGATAAAGACAGAATACCGGTGAAATCGATCCTCTTCAATTTCTCACGAACAGGTGTGTTGACGTCGTGAACGGGCGGGAGATCGAGTCCAAACAGGGTGAAAAGGAAACAGAAAATGCCGATTGGCACTTGCATTCCAAAAGCAACTCTCCAGCCCCATTTCTTAGCCACAAATCCACCAAGAGCTCCACAAGCAGATCCTAAAGAGTAAAACAAGTTACCCAGACCCTGGAAAACGCCTCTGTTACGCAGCGGAATCAAGTCGCTCATGATGATTGTGCCCAGCGTGTTGGATCCGCCCGCAAATCCCGACAAAAACCGCCCGACCACGAAACTCCATGTGCTGGTTGCAATAGAGCATTGGAAACAGCCAAACGTGAACACGAAGACACAGATTAAAAGCAACGGTTTGCGTCCAAAAATGTCAGACAATTTTCCAAGGGGTTGAACAATGGATGAAGAAAGCAAATAAGACGTGGCGATGTACGATAGGTACGGAATGGCGTCGAGGTCAGAGGCGATCTCAGTCATCAGAGTCGAGAGGATAGTCGCGTCCAAAGCACCCAGAAAGATGATTGAGAACAACGACGGCATCACAAGCCAAAGTTGGGAAGCAGGAACCAGATAGTCGCTCTCTTCCTCTTGTTCAGGCTCCGGGTCAGCACTTATCGAGCCGTATCCCTGATTCTGTTGTTCAACCTCGCTATCGTGTAACTCCGCAGTCACCTCATCTGCTATTAGCCCTGGAATGGAAGAAGACGCGTCCACAATCACTTGCTCTCCGTGTTTTGCAGACATGACAATTTATAAAAAACGTATACTGATAAACGAATGGTATCAATCAAAAGATAAGGAGAAAGTAAATTCAGCCACTGATAAAACAAGCTTGTTTGTCTCGCTTCATCTGCATTTCCATTTTTTTTTCCGCTATCGCGATGAGCCACATTTTTTCTGCTTATCTAAACATTGGACTCTATTGCTATAGTATTACAAATACAAACGAATCAGTTCGATTCTCCATCCACCACAACTGAGGTGTCTTCGGAAGTCTTGGCTGGTTCAGGCTGTCCCACTGTTGCTGCATCCTCGGCTTTCACGACCCCCTCAGTCTCATTTTCCTCGCTCTTCTCCTCTCCATTCTCACCTTCTTGCTCTTGAGATTCTTCCTCCGGCTCTTCCTCCGGCTCCAAATAATCGTCGCCCCATCTTTCATCCACTTCCACCTTCAAACCAAGCCATTCTTCCACAAAGTTTGCCAGTTTCCTGTGGAACCGTGACCTTGAAAATTCGGGCTTCTTCAGCAGTAAAATCAATAACTTGTTCAAATTCGTAGAACGAAGAACAGCCTGTGATACAGTTTGCAGACCCACAAGTTTCGTCACCAGCGGCTCAATCTCACGAGCAGCCTCCGTGTAATTAACGGAAACATCCTCTGCTTCCGGGAACACAAGTTTTTGTATCTTGACCCGAATATCCGTAAATAACTTTGTCGTTTGTTTCACCTGGTGCGCGAGCTCGCTTGATTTTGGTGCATCTTCAAGCGAAATCACCTGATACTCCTCCACGTCCGACTCCATTCCCCAATCGCTATCGAACTCATCCTCGGGCTCTTCTGACTTCTCTGGCTCAGCTTTTGGTTTCGACACTGCTTTTCTCCTCGCTGGAACCTTCTTTTTCTGCTCAGTCTTCACTTTCTTGGCTGGCGACGCTCTCGAGCTAGGACTTCTTCTTTTGGTCGCTTTCTTTGGCTTTTCGTCCTCTAAAAACTCTGAATCCGAGCCTGATTCTTCGTCAAACTCATCGCCGTTCGTATCCTCCGACCCGGAAACTGCGTCTGCATTTTCGACCATCTCCTGATCCGGTTCAAGCTCCTCTTCAGGCTTCCCGTAACTGCCATACAAAGCAAAATCCTCTACCGAGACCTCCGGATTGTGGGCGCACAGATAAGCATTGGTCAATCTGTTTGGTTTTGTGGTTCTTTTCGCAACCGTATTGCCATTTTCGTCTGGAATTTCGCCTTTTTTCATCAAATATCCCTTAACACCTTCCTGAGATAGAGGCTTGAGATCGCGATCTGAACACCATATGTACTCATCGTCGCCGTAAAACTTAACACACAGAACCTCGCTCGGCTCTGTTGGTGCTGCCTTTTTCCCACGTGCCGGCCTGGACCGCTTTTTAGCTGAGCTCACGCTCTTTGGACGCATATTTTGTATCTTTTCGGGTAGCAGTTCAAACTTGATTACTCTCGAAGGCCATTCTGGGAAACCTTTGATTTTTGTTAAAACCAGTGTTCCTGGAGGAAAACGCGACTCCGGCTCTACTGAAGACATTGCGATGGTGGTATGCAGTGAATTTTTGTCTTCTGGCGGAGGGCAATTGCTAAACACGATACCAATTGTCTTCGAGATCAGTAATAACAAGACATTTTTTCGTGTCAAGTGGAATTAAAAACGGAGGAAACTTCGCGGTGCAGAGGTGTAGGACTAGCGGACGATGAGCGAAGCAAGCGGTGAGCGTTTCAAAACTTTGGAGATTCAGAAGATACATCAGGACTCAATGGGCATTTTGGTTTTGCTTTTTGTTCATAGTGAGCTGGACACAGTTTAGCTTTCTCGTTCAACACTTTGTAACGTCTCCTTCAACATTTGCGACGCTCGACGCGTCGATCTATACTGCCTTTTTTTTTTTTTTTTTTTTTTCGGAGCTCCATCCTTTATCGGAGTTCCATCCTTTTTGGGTGGGCTCCCTGCGGCTATAAAAAGGGGGCAACTGGAACAATTTAATCAATTATTCTTTTACTTCTTCTTCTTTCTTATGTCTTTGGCCTTCTCGTTCAACACTCTGTAACGTCTCCCTTGACAGTTGCGACGCTCGACGCGTCGGTTTAAACTGCCTGTGTTTTTTTTCCGGGGTTCCACCCTTTTGCGGAGTTCGGCGTTCAATCCTTTTTGGGTGGGTTTCCTGTGTCTGCTGCAACTATAAAAAGGTGGCAATTGGAACAGTTCATTTTAATATTCTTTTTTGTCTTCCTTATCTCTTTTCCAACCAAATAACATGAAGACAACACAATTTCTTACATTATCTACGCTTTTAGTATCCGTTATTGGATTCCCCTTTCAATGGCCGAAGGTTGACACTTCTCCCGACGAATTTAGAATATTGTCAACTAAACCTGGAGAAGTATTCAAAATGAGGGAACATGACAAAGTGAGGCTTACACAGAGCGGAACAAAGTTTCTCGATCTTACAAACCAACTCAAACATCTGTTGAATGATCCATTGCTTTCCGAGGAGAACTCAATTCGCATGGAACTGGCCAAGCCGGTCCCGCTCTACCGTTACCCTACAAAAGATCTGTTTCATGAGAACGAAGTTAATAATCTCACAGCAAACATTGAAGTGTCCAGAATTTATGCAAATCTGAAGGCATTTAGCTCGTTCCGTTCTCGTTACTACAAATCCGAGAGTGCTCTGGATGCATCTGCATGGCTGTACGATGAGTTATTACAACTGTCTACTAAAGGAGATAATTACAATTTGACGGTTTTCAACCATCCAGAATGGCCGCAGCCATCGTATATCTTCAAGATTTTGGGAACCAACCCAGAAATGAACAGCTCAAAATCCCCGGATGACGCTGGAGAAGCAACTGTTGTTTTGGGATCTCACCTGGACTCGAAAAACATGCTACTTCCATCGATCCTGGCCGCACCGGGAGCAGATGACGATGCATCGGGAGTCGTCACCTTGCTGGAAACATTACAATTAATTGTGGATGCAGAAACTGAGTTCAAAAACAACGTCGAGTTCCATTTTTATGCTGCTGAGGAAGGCGGAATGCTTGGATCACTCGAAATTTTCAACTACTATTCTACCAATGAAACATCTAAGAAAGTTGTGGCAATGTTGCAACAAGACATGACCGGATACACAGAAAAAACATTGAGCATGGGATTTCCTGAGCACATTGGATTGATGACGGACTATAGCTCTGGTTTTTTGAACATTTTCCTCACAGATGTGGCAGAAGCTTATTGCGATATTCCTGTTTTTACCAGTGAGTGTGGCTTCCCTTGTTCGGACCACTACAGTGCTTTCATGAACGGTTATCCGGCCACTTTGGCATTTGAGTCAAAGATTGAGTTAGGAAATCCTTATGTTCATACTGGCTACGATACGATCGAGAAAATAAACTTTTCACACGTTGGAGAGCACGTGAAATTGTGTCTTGGTTATGTTTACGAGCTTGGAATGGGTAGTTTCCAATTGTACACCTAGTTAACAAAAATTGATAAGACTAAATAAGCCTGTTTAGTTGCAGTTTGAAGGACCGTCCATTAAAAATAAAATTGAAAAGTGTTCATTTTTTTTATATCCGCTGTGTTTCCCTGTAGACCCTCACTATTCCTTTGGGTAAGTATCTCATTTTTAGGAGACTCACGAATCACTAATGACTTGCTTCCCTTGTCCGTTTCTCTTCAATTGCTCATCATTCGGGCCTCTTCAACATCTTGCTGATACAACTCCTCATTGCTCTTCACCTTGCAACTCAATATCAGCGCACCAATAGCGACGAAACCACCAAAACGGAATATCCATCCCAACGAGTCATCAAACTCATCCTTGTTGGAACTTTGAAACAATTGAAACAGCACCGATGATGCAAGAGATGAAAGCATTTGTGGAGCTGAGACAAAGACGTTGTGAATTGCGAGCAAGATGCCTGAATCATACTCAAGATCATCATACTTGCGAACCAATCGAGTGCAAAGATACACTTCGTTGGCGTTGGTATCAACAAGAGTATATTCCGAGTCTTCAGTTGTGATATCCTGCGGTGGGAATCTTTTCTGTTGGTCGTAGATTTGGACGGCCTTGATGTCTTTGATTCGGCTTATTTCCTCTGAGATGAGTGCGAAGGGAATCCAGACCGCACATCCCCAGGGAATTCCCAGGAATCCAAAAAGAAGAATAGCTTCGACCGACGTGGAAACCCAGAACGTTGAGAGAGTAGCAAATATGAAAATAGCGTGAGACCATATCCAAAGCGTGCGCATATTGAGCCAACGGTGGGTACCACGTTTTGAGACTGCATCGACTGCGTGAGGCAGAACGAGGTCGACGATGAGCGTGACAACTGCATGAATGAGTAATGCAAGCGTTCCTCTACGTGTACTTTCGTCCAGAACACGCTGACGTTCATCCGGGGGCAGACTTTGTGGATTGTTGTAACCGTTTTCGTAGAGATAAAGTTCCCCTACGTATGTTGAAGTGTAGAAGAGCATGGGAAAGTAACCGATCCAGGCGAAGAACTCTGTGTAGCAAACTATTTTGACCTGACTTGGCAATTTTGTTACTGAACGCAACACCTGGAGGAAGAAAGAGCGGGTGACAAATAAGATATTAGTTTCTGATGTATCAATTCCCATCTCTGCTAGTTTTTTCTCCTGCTTTTTGCGTTCAACACGGATCGATAGGTCGTAATTTGGGTTTCTCTCACTGATCAACCAGCACGACGCGCATGTGAGAGAGACCATGATGATTGCAACCAACGTACTCAAAACTTTGAACTGGGTATTCCCGAGAAAAGTGAAAATGCTATCGAGATCGAGGGTTCCCAGCCAAAATCCGACAATGTTGAAGATACCAATCATTCTTGCTGCCCAAGCATTAGCAATTTGCTGCTGGCTGCTGGGAACAACATCAACTATAAGAGCTCTACAGGAAGCCTGGATAACAGCAATTGAAAAATCCAAAATGTAGACTCCCGCTGCGGCAAATGGCACAGTCACTCTGTTGATATCGTCTTGATCGTTATTTGGTAAGAACCAGCCAATGATTCCAGAGCAGCGAGATAAGTAGAGCAGCGACAAAACGGTTGCCGCACATCCACCAAGTATAAATGGTCTTCTTCTTCCCCAGCTGATATTGCACTGGTCGCTGAGGAGTCCGACGATTGGTTGGCCGAGGGTGCCTGAGAGTGGACCTGCTAACCAGATAAGGGCCAGAACTCTTTTAGAGATACCTAGCGAGAGAAGGAACGGTGTTGCTTCGCTGAATTCTGTCGACCAAGCCAATTGTAAAGCTCCAACAATGAGAGTCAATACGACAATGTACAATGTTGAACGTGATGGATTGTACAAGTCTGAAGCCATCACGTCAGTGCTCCACTGTTCTGTGCTGTTTTCTGTGAGGATAGATGAACTTTCCTGGGGAAGAAGCTGTTGCAATTGGTCAGGATCGTTCGTTTGGTATTGTTTTTGCTGCTGGTTCTGGCCGTCAGCTTCGTTGTGTTTTAAAACAGCCATTACTGGTACGCGATCGTGAGGTAATCCAATGAATGCCGCTTCTCCGCACTGGGTGAATAAATTAATTTGCTTTAGAGATGCGGCTTGCTAAAAAATGCGAAAAATAATTTATTTCGGACGCGACTTTGAGTGAGTGTGAAGATAATGAAACGAGGGAGGAGCACATCCAATGAGCAAATATAGGGAATCTGAGCATCCAAAGCGTTCGCAACAGTCAGAATAATCACCTCATTAAAGACCAGAAGGTCTCTTCATTTTTTGCAGATATTTTACCAGCACTGTCTACCTTCCTTCTTCTAGCTGACGCGTTACCATGTCGATGTCACAGCCACCACGGGTTATCTACACCATGCGTAAAAGAGATAGAGATGACGAATTGTACAACAGCAACTGCACCTTGGTCATCACACAACAAAACGTCACACCCCGTGAGAACAAAAGACTTCAACGTCGACGGATCACCTCAGAATTACATGGTAAGTGAAGATGTCTCTCTCAACCAACCAACCCCCCATTATACCAACTAACGCCTACCTCCCCACAGACAAGACCATAACGATGATGATGAATGCATCGCGCGAACTGTGTCTGCGTGAACGACTTCAAAACCAGCTCCCGAACCTTGAAGACGACGAGATGAATGACGACGATGACGACGATGATCGGCCTGCAGAACCTTTTTCTGAAGATACCTACGACCATTGCAATCCATCTCAACAGATACAACGTCCTTTCTGGCCACAATCAATCAAACGTGCTACTCAATAAGGGGCAGGGTATCGACGCGGAATCGACGCGGAATCGACACGGAGTGCGTGTTTCGTCTTCTGACAAACGCTCATAACCCGCCTCGTTCAGATTTTTTTGGGCAGAACCCAGTGCAAAGATTGGCGGGCGTTTGTTGTGTATCAAATTCCAAGCGACATAAACAACCCCATACAGTCGTAAAACCATCATCAACAGCCAGCATTAGTGGCGTGCTTTCATTTGGTATCCTCAAATCAGCAATTGCAACAGGGGCTGGAGATTTCGCAAAAATCAAAAACAAAAACAAAAATAAAAACATAAGCATCAAATCATAATCATGACAACGTACGAAAAAGTGGTGAAAGTAAGTACAACAGAAGTTACACACAAACAAAGCTGACTGCGTTGTCTCCTGTTACTAACACTCCTTTTTCTAGGGTGCCACGAAAATCAAGTTGGCTCCGCCCAAACCCAAGTACATTGAGCCAATTTTGATGGCTACAGGTGAAGGAGAACGGGCCGAGAGCTTCCGGGTGATTATGAAGACGTTGGCTCATCGTCTCGAAGATTCCGCTTGGTCAATTGTGTACAAATCGCTGATCGTCGTCCATATTATGGTTCGGGAGGGTGACGAAAACGTTACTATTGATTATCTGTCTAAGAACCCACATATGTTGGATTGTCGAAATATCACGAAATCGGGGTCGTTTATTTCCAATGGAGGTGATCTTAGATCTCTCATGAGTTATTCTAAGTATCTCATCACCCGGTCGAAAGAATTTGCCAAAGTGAAGCATGATTACATAAAGGAAGTTAAAAGACCAATTTCTACATGGTCCTCTGTGGATGCCGGTTCGCGGATGAGAAGTCTCACTATTGAAAAGGGACTCCTCAGAGAAGTGGAAAGCGTTCAGAAACAAATCGATGCTCTGGTTCGCTGTAAGTTCAATGAAAGTGAGGTCAACAACGATGTTATCGTGCTTAGTTTCAGAATGCTCGTGAACGATTTGCTTTCTCTGTACCAAACATTGAACGAAGGTGTTGTCAACATTCTGGAACATTATTTCGAGCTCAGCAAATTCGATGCTGAAAGAGCTTTCCAAATCTACAAGCATTTCACCAGCGAAACTGAGCAAGTTGTTTCTTTTTTGAGAGTCGCAAAGCATTTAGAGCACGTGACAAAGCTGCATATTCCAACCATTAAGCACGCGCAAACGGGACTTGCTGACTCCCTGGAAGAGTATTTGCACGATCCAAGTTTCGAGGTTAACAGAAGACAATATTTGGCTGAGAAGGAGATTCAAAAGGGCAAGGCACCAGCCGATGAAGTGAATGGTCGTGCTATCTCGCCTGTGAAGGAGCAAGCTGAGCCGCAGCAACAGCAGCAACAGCAACAGCAACAGTGGATGGCAGCACAACAGCCAGTCGCAGTTCAGCAAGAGGGTTTGGTGTTTCAACAGACTGGCTATAATCCTTTCTCTAGCGGAATGGTTCCGTTTACTACGGGAGTCACCAATCAACCAGTGCAGCCGGACTTCATCCAGCAGCAACAGCAACAGCAACTCATGGCCCAAAATACCTTTGCTCAACAGCAAGCACAAGCACAAGCACAAGCACAAGCACAAGCACGGGCTCAATTACAAACCGCTTATACTGGTCAAGTGCCTCCTCCACTAGCAGCAAACTACACTGGAATACAACCACCAATGACGCAACAATTGACCTCAACCTTCACCGGTGCTGGTTTTGGTGGATATGGACCATCGCAGCCACACCAACAACCGCTACAGCATCAGACAACTTCTTCTCTAAGGGGAAATATTAGAAAATCGGGCACCAATCCGTTCGCATTCAACCAGGATGGCTCGGCATCATCTGAGTCTACCACTGCCAATCCATTTTCGCAAACCCGTTTCTCTGCCGGCTCGGCAACTACTGCCCTTTCATTTGAGCCACGTCAAGACCCATCGGCTCAAAGAGAGAAGCTTTTGCCTACTTCAACAGGTACTAACCCGTTCCGGTCTGCGGAGTCGCCAGTTGTGGCCAATCAATCCAACGATGTTAGATATCAAACGTTGAAGCCACAGCCAACGGCTGGTGGATTGGAAAACCTACCAACTATCTCTGTATTCCCAGAAACACAGAGAGAGCAGCATCATCAAAATTTGCATTTGAGAGCAGCAGCAGAACTCGAGCAGCAAAAAATAGCCATGATGCAACAACAACAGCAATTGCAGCAACAAGCTACGGGTTATAATCCATTTGCTCAAGCTCCGCAGCCTCAGCAGCCTCAGCAGCCTCAAATGACCGGACAATTCACAGGTGTTCACCCTGGCTATACTGGTAGTTTTCCAGTGCAGCAGCCACAACAAACGGGATATAATCCATTTGCACAACAGCAGCAATACCAGCAGCCTACTGCCACTGGTGGGATTTACAATGGACCAAATCTCCTTTGATTGGTACCTTTTTTCTTAAAGTTGATTTCGTTTGTTTCCTGTTTCGCCGCCTGTAAGGATACTAGAACTTCATTTCTGCAGTGTTTTTAATTGCTCGATTTATGTGTAATAATTTTGTGTTTTTAATAATAAAACATGTTTTAGAGACATATATTGTTAGTTAATCTGTTTTACTTTGAGTCATAAACTGTTCGTTATTCGTTAGGCGTGATAAATGCTGGAATGGACGTAAGTGAGACGAGTCGCCTTGCTCGCCATTTGCTATTAGTACGTGAGCGAAACGTGGCACTGTTCGTACTCAGACATTAGCTGAGTACTGTCTTGCTTTACTGTCACCAAATTCCATATACTTTTCAATCAACTTATCCTGTCTGACATTTGGTTCGTAGTAATCGGAGCTGAACTCGTGCTTTCTTGTGGACTCGATCACTTCTTGGTCGAGTTTGCACTTGATAGCGTTAGCGAATGTTGGTCTGGCTAGCAAAGCCATGACTCCCAAAGGAGCAGCTGCTAAGGAAACGCCACCGAAAAATTTTAAAGGACTGATTGCCATTATGTGATATTTGATTCTTTGATGATTTGAGTGAATATGGTTTGATGAGGTGAATTGGCATAAAAGATTTTTTTAATAGCAGGCTGGAGAGGCCTACTTATATATGCTACTTCATAACCCTAAATAGTCATACAAATATGGAGATCGGATGATTCAAACCTTGATCATCACAGTACGATAATGATAGCACTACCGTAAAATCTCGGGATGACCTTGGTTGTCCCCGCAGTGTTGTGGAAAAAATGGTACGATCGATGACTTTGACTAGATTTTTGATTTTTTTATCTCGTGATTTTTTGTAACTAATTTTTGGATCTACTTTTTATTATCACACTTGTACATACACATCAAGCCAAAGTGGTGTAGACACGTTTTCTGGATTTCTCGTTATCCTCAACGGAACCATCACCTGACTCTCTGAATTCGTGTTTGTGGCTCATATCCCACTGTGTCCGCAAATACTTCAATCCTGCAACATTGTATCCGAGCTGGCCTGTCATCTTCTTCAACATGGCTCTCAACTGATTTTTGAGATCAGCCATTTCTGTGCGGAATCTTTCATCTTTTTGACTAATAAGCTCCATAGAGTTTGTCCGGATGACAATGAACAAAGTCCGACAAATCAGAGAAACAGAGGTCAGGTTCTTGTTGAAATTGTCAGCATCGGTCCAAATCTTGATGAATGAAATGAGTTTCTGTGTGTAGGAGAATGGAAGCACAATCAAGGCATCCTCCAGTTGGGCAGGTTTGATCTTAGAAAGAACGTTCAAAACGTATGCGTCCGCAGTCACACCCATTGCTTGTAAAATAGGATTTCTAGCTGGCAAAACAGGCTGAACAGTGCTCCGTTTCTGTTTGAAAGCCGTCAGATCCTGTTCGTATTGTCTTTGTTCTTCAAGATCTTTGAAACCCATGTCAAGAGCCTCCATCAGCTTTTCTCCAGCCTTGAGAGTCTCCATAGTTTGCTTAGTCACCTTGCCGGCATCATCCTCATCGTCGCCGTTTTCACCCGCTTTCTTGGCTTCATCACCTTCCAACGAAGAAAGAAGATCCTGTTCAAATAACTCGTCCATCTCCTTTTCTCTCTCTTCCTCGATGAAAACTTGGTCGTCTGTTTCTTCCCAGATTCTGATACTGTGGTCATGCGAAACAGACACGAGGAACTCACCAGTCGAGCTGATGGCCAAGTTCCACACTTCCGATTGGTGTGCTGCCAATTTTTGCACGTTTTCAAACTTCACTCCGTCCCAGTATTTGATCAAGCCGTCTTTAGAACAACTAAAGAAATTCTTAGACTCAGGAACGAACTTGACCTTCATGATGGAGTCTTGATGGCCGAAAATCGACTTGTGACAATCACCAAAGTCTAGTCCCCATATTCTGATGTTCTTGTCAGCTGACGAAGTGATGATCAACTTTGAGTCAAAAGATATATCGATCGAAAGAACAGGCAGCTTGTGACCATACAAACTCAGGAAAAATTTGAGCGAATCGAAGAAGAAAATCTTCACTGTGTTGTCCATGAGTGCAACAGCCAAAAACTTGGAGTCTGGGGAAACTTTGACGCTCAAAACATCATCGGTCAGTTCGAGTGTCCTCACGTGGTTCAATTGCAAGTTGTTCACATAACTGTTAGTTCCCGGAACAAGTTCCTTCTCCACGGCAATTTCCCAAAATTTGACAGTTTTGTCCGCAGAACCGGTGATGATACCTTTTCCATCGGGAGTGATTTCAATTGACCAGATAGCCTTTCCGTCGTGCGAGTCGTCAATCGAGTGTAAAATCGATGAACTGGCCAGATCAACCAGTCTTAAAGAACCTTCTTTCGTGCCCACCACCACTAGCGAACCACCGGGAAGAAAACAGGCAGCCAGAATGTAACCAACTTTCTCAAAAGTTCTGATACACGACCTTCTCTTAATGTTCCACACCTTGAGCTCGTTGTTGGAACCAGTAACAAGAAGCTTGTCGTCGTCAGATATATCAACAGCACGGATATCCTGTCTGTGTCCTGATTCCTGCAAATGATACTTCTCCTCGAAAATCTTGTCAATAGGCTTGTGTTTTTTAACAACTTCAGGAATTGGAATATGGTAGTAGACAATAGAGTTATTAGTCAATGTTGCGATGATGTCGAGTTTTCTGTTGCTTGCTGCAGCCCAAGCGGCGGATCTCACCTTGGACTTGTCCGAGAATATCGTTGTAAATGGCGCTATTAACATGTTGATTTGGGACTCTTCCAATGCTTGTTGAATCTCCTCGTCAGATAATCCTTTATCTCTCAGTCTGCTTTCTCTTTTGGATTTGGCTTTAGCAACTTCCTTGTCAGCTCTGAACCTGAAAAGTTCAATCGTTCTGTCTGCATTTGAAACAAACACGAACTCACCTTGTATAGTCATATGAAATTCAATATCTGTTCCTCTAGCTTTGCTCTGCTTGTCAAACGAACCCTGTGCAGACAACTTTGTTGTTTCGTGCTGTAAATCAATTTTCCAAACTTTCAACTGTGAGTCCATTCCACTGGTTATGCACAACTCGCTCGTCGTGTTCATTCCCAACGCCCAACACTCTCCAGCATGCGCAACATGAGTCTCCACGCTCTGTTGAGACTTGAGATCCCATAACTTGATGAGTCCGTCTTTAGACGTACTAATCAGCCAGTCTTCCATTTCATCAACGTTGGTGTTTTCTGGCTCACTCAGAAGAACGAGGCCAGTGATCTGATCTTTGTGACCTTTGAGCTTGAACAGTCCCGTCTCACCCACCAGATCCCATACAATAATGCTGGTATCTTTGGCTCCAGAAACGAGTCTAGTACCTGATCTGTCGAATCTCAACATGGTGACGGCAGATCTGTGTCCAGTGAACTTGATAACCACCGATTGCGAAGTGAGATCCCAGATCTTTATTGTTCCGTCGCTGTAACCTGCGGCCAAGATGTTTGAAACCGGTTCATGTTCCATACGAACCACCTGAGCTGGCGCATGCTGCGACGAAGAGTCCAAAGCTCCAGGAGTCGTTCCCTCGTTCAAGCGTTTCAAAAGCTCACCGGTTCGAATATCCCACACCAAGATCTCTTCCAATCCAGATGTGATAACTTGTCCTCCGCTTTTTCTCTCGTCAGCACCGCCTAGGTAGATTGTGTTCGAGTGCGAAGCAATCACACCCATGCAATGTGCCTGCTCATACCGCTGATATGATTTCACCATAGCTCAGCTGTTGAATATTTGTTGCTTGCAAGAATTCTTTGGAAAGGTTCAAGCTGATAAATGTTTTTTTTTTTTTTTTTTTTTTTTTTTCGTGCTTCAAAAAATTTTTTTTTCTTAGCTCAGTTTGGAAAAGTGTTATTAAACATCTTTGCACCGGTAAAGGTCACTCCTTAACTTGTTTCCTTCTTTTGAGCTAACCATTCTTGGTTCTCAGCCAACCACTCAACAAACTCGTCAAGCAACACAGGCCACGATTGCGAGTCGTCGTACGTTTGGAGTTCTGGATCATCGTGAAACAACTGTAGGAACGGTAAAAGCATGTTCCATTGATCTTTTGTGATTCCGTCTCTCGGATGAGCTTCCAAAAACCCAACAAACCAGTCTAATTGAGACTGGTAGATCTGAGGTATCATGAGCCTCCAGTACTCAATTGCCATGGGCGTCGGCACGTGCTTTTGTCCTTTCAATAGGATGAATTTGTAGGTGAACTGATACACCTTTTTGAAGTAATCTTCGTCGCTGTTCAACTTTGGAGCGAGATTGTTGCTGATATAATCTTTCATGTCCTGTATGGAGTTGCAGCCCACCTTTGTCCAGTTTTTTAGAAATAAGTCTTGTTTGAAAACTCCAACAGAAGGAGACTCGAGGAACTCCGCAAGAGCCAAAACTACCAACTCTTCTGGCTCATGGCCCAGGTCTTCAAGATACTGCACTGTACCATCAATTCCAATGTATGGTTTTCCAAGAGCATCAGGTTGATCTAAATATGTTAATACCACTGGGTGTTGTGATAATGATTGCGTATAACTTACCTTCCTTGTAGGATTCAAAGATCTCTTCTAACTCAGGGGAGATAGAATTGATGTCTATGGTGTTTTCTGTCTCTTTGATAACGTTCTTTGCAAGCTGAGGATTGGAAAAATAATCATTTATTGCCATTGTGATCTTTTGTTGGTTTCTGTTGAGAAAAAACGAAGCCACTTCCGAAGAAGTACTTCCTGTCACTTCCAAAAACTTCTTGATTGTTGCTTGCTTTGCTGCCATGATATTGGGTGGATAATCTGAATTTCAGTCAGTCGTCTTTGAGACTCGCTAGAGCAGACTGACCTAATTCTCATATCATCGTTCAACTCGCGATCTATTTTCTGTCATAGTATAAAATGGTTGAGTAATACTAGTTTAGAAGAAAAAAAGGGAAACAAGATCTTGTTTACATTAATTAATCTTAATAGCATTCGGGAGACAAAACATTACTAATCTCCAATGAGCACAATCCCCTTGAACGTGCAATGTTTTGCAGCTGTTTTCAAACCACCGGTTGTAAAATACTCACAATCAGAACAAGATGACCCTTCTTCCAACATTTCCCTAATCCTAGATTGGATGGCGGAGATCATCGCCAACTATACCCAGGAATTGGTGGAGCCCTCATTGAGAGTTCGCAGCGCTTTACGTAACATGGGAGTTGGAAATGAGGAGCTTTTTGATCATTTCTTAGAAATGGTCAGAGTTCAGTTCAACAGTCAAGGATTGGCTGTTATTGATAGATTGGCGGGCCAATCAGTCGACCTAAATGCACTTTTTCAGTGGATTGTCAGTTCTAAACAGATACTACACTACTGCACTGCTTTTATCAATTTGACACCAGCTCAAATCAAACTAGTTGAGCGCTGCTCGAACTCGATATATCAGAGAGTTGTCATCGGCGAACAATGTTGGGACATGATCACAAAATGGTACAACCATGGACTTTTTTCGATGTCAAGTCCACAAACACACCACCAGCTTTGTGAAACGTCTGAAATATTGAAAAGTATACAGATGGAGGAAGAGCTGACTCAATTGATCATACAACTGACGAAAACCAAAATTAACTGGTACATCAGAACCAAATGTCTCAAAGTATGGAACATTCCTGTTTTAGATGAGTTATTGCGTTGGATCAGTAATGATCTAAATCCGAAACTGCGCGATGTTCTCCCGAACGCTGAATTTGAGTCCGAATACTCAAAAGATTTAATCAAAAATGAATTAGTGAAATTGAGAATTTCTGAGAGTTTCGATATCGTTGTGGACTACCCAGATTCCAAGTTTGCACTGCAGGAACTCCGAGAATGTCTATCAACAGGAGATCAGAATTCTCAACTGGTCAACACATTCATCCATTTGTGTCATAAACGACTGTTGCACGCCGGCGTCAACACTATCGACATTATCAAGTGCTACATTTCGGCGATCAGATCTTTCCTGATCATTGACCACCGAGGAGTCCTTCTCGATAAGGTCTGCAGACCCATCCGAGCGTATCTGAAAGAACGCGAGGACACAATCGAGAAGATTGTCTTTGCACTGCTGGACACATCTGCAGACAACAAACTCATAGAGTTGGCCATCGAACTACGGAAAAATGGTCTCAAACAACCTTTTCGACACGAAATAGAGAGAGGACTCAATTGGACTCCTGACCCTGTCGACGCTCTCCCAGATTTCCGGAAAGCCGTGGTGGAGGATGTTGTAGAGTCTTTGATATCCATTTTCGAAACCAAGGATGTTTTCATGAGTGAACTGATCAAGGTCTTCTCGGAGCAACTGTTGAAAATTACAAATTATGACGTTAGAGAGGTTTACACGAAACTTCAGCTTCTGAAATCCCGTTTTGGAACTTCTGAATTCAATTCTTTGGAAGTCATGTTGAAAGATCTCATTCAGTCGCGCAAAATAGATAGGGCAATCGGTTCTGATAAAGTTCATTCATCAGTGATTTCACATTTGTACTGGCCTGAACTTCCTGTGGAGAAGTTCAAAATGCCTGAAGAAATCAATTCAAACTTGGAAGCATACGAGAACCAGTTCAAAGAGAAGAAGAAGGGACGCAAGTTGACACTGCTCCCTTCATTGACTCTCGTTGACATTGAACTTCAACTTGGCACCAAGACGATGAACTACAAAGTTTCGGCGGACAAAGCTGCTATATTGTACCTTTTCGAAAAAGAACCAGCTGACTCCGAGATCAAGTTGGCTACAATCTGTATGAAGTTGCAGATGTCGCTGAAGCTTGTTAGCGAAGCTCTCTCTTTTTGGGTGAAAAGTGGAGTTCTCAAAGACTGTGGTCTTAATTCATACAAGATTGTTGAGTAAGTAATGCTATGACTCTATAATGACTGGTTTACGATTGCATATCTATTTGATTTCCACCGCAAGAATTTTCTCCACTGTTGTCAGAATGTCGCCATGAATGTTGCTCAATTCTGTATCCTGGGATCTTGAGAACCTCTCCTTCAAGGTTTGGTCGAGAAAGTGTCTTAATTTGGTGATCAACACGGCGTTCTTGCACCACGTCCTGATTGGCAGCCAGCCTCCCATTACAATTCCTGGTGCAGGCGATCCGGAAGTCATTGTACTCAAATCGTAGGAAATAGGACCTCCGAAAAGCAGCACAGAAATGATGGACACAGGAGTCAAATCTCTCAGGTACAACTTGGCTGTAGTCTGCGATGATCCATATGTAACAAAGAAAGAGTTCAAAGATCCCGAATTAGGATTTTCAGGGACTTTCAATTCCAAGCCATTTCCGTTTTCACTAGCCTCATCCAAAGTCACTGTTTTAGTCTGATCCTTTGTGTCAAAAAGAGTTGAAGATGGGTGCAAAAAAGCTCTGGTAGCAGGTAATTCGTTACTTTCATTTGCTTCATCCGCCAACTTCGCTCTGATGAACTCCTCATTTCTGATCCAGTATTTGATTTTTTTGGCATCTGGATCAACAGCAACCGATCCGACAACACTTGCGATGAATTTCGGATCTGGGAACTGCACTTTTGCAATTTGTGGATAACAAGACGAGCAGATCAAAGAGCTTAAGATTCGTGTGTTGTTGGAGTTACGATTCAACGTTTTGAAAGAAGGTGAGTTTTTGCCGTAGTCCAGCGGAATGAATCCTAGATCCTGAAGATGCGTGATGTACTGTGATCTAGTTGACTGTATGTCGTTCATAGTGAGCCAAGACAAACAATTTTCATCCAGCCACTTTCTCCGTTTTCTCTGGTCAATTGAAATGTACGCATTGTATGCACTCAAAACAGCAAAGATATCACCTTTTCCTTCACCAAATCGATTTTGAATTTGTTTCACCTCATCCCTGTTCTCACTTCTGGTGATAAAGGGGTTTCCAGTAACTCCTGTTGCTGCAATGGTCAAACAGCTGTCAAGACAGCCGAACAATGTACCGAAAAGAAGCAGTTTTCCTGACCTCAAATCTGTAGGCAGTAAAGAAAGATATGAACCAAGACTAGTCAAATTATCATTGTGTAGTGCGCCCATTTCCGTCAAAATTTGTTTGGAGCTTGTCACGTTTTCCAGTGTTGGAGGGTCTAGTCCCATTTGTAAAAACTCATAAACACTGCCAATACCCATGGATTTGACAACTAGATACAAGTTTTCCAATCGGGTTCTCTTGATTTCAGGGATTGGCTGTTTCAGCATGACTTGAGTTTCTGTATTTCTGCTGAACAGCTTGTAACAATATCCGTTCCGGATACGGCCAGCTCTACCTCTACGCTGTCCAACCTCTGCTTGAGATGCCCAGGCTTCCACCAGCCTGCTTGAGTTTGATTTAGAGTCGTAGAAAACACTCTTGACTCGTCCGGAGTCGATGACCGCAACGGCATCGGGAATGGTAATCGATGTTTCAGCAACATTCGTCGAGACAACGATCTTTCTTTGGCCCTTTGGCGAATTTTTGAAGATTTTTTTTTGATCAGCAGAGCTCAGTGCAGAATGCAGTGGTAAAGTCCAGAACTTACCGGACCCCCGTTCCTGAATCATTCTGATACACTTTTTGATCTCCATCACACCGGGCATGAAAATCAAAATTGATCCGGTGTTGGACTCTGAGTCTAGTTTTCTATCCACATCGGTCACCAACGATGCGATCAAATCGTAGTTTATGTTTCCAAGTTGGAAAAATTTCGAGTCCGCTTTAGGCTGAACAACTCCGCCGTCTCTCATCGTAACAGTGAACTGCAATTTCTCCAAAATATCCTCCAGATAGTAATCCTTGATAGGGAAAGTTCGTCCTTCGATGTGGACATGCGAGATCTTCGAGCCAAAATAGTTCTTGAAAACACTCACATCAATGGTGGCAGACATCAAAACCACTTTCAACTTCGGATATTTGGCTAGCATTTTCTTCAAAATGATCAAAAGGAAATCACTGTCGACGGATCTCTCGTGAACTTCATCAACAAAAATGTATCCGAGATCATTGAAAAAATCGTCAGAGTCCGAGTTGCTACCAAGTATATTTTGAATCATTCTCAACAAAACACCAGTAGTGACAAATGAGATCCGGGTATTTTTGTTCGTCTTGTTCTCACCTCTGATAACATAACCAACCTCGTCTCCGCATGAAGCAACGCGTTCTTCAGATATTCTCTCAGCTAAGCCGATCGTAGAAATACGCCTTGGCTGAGTGCACACAATATTTGTCTTGAAATCGGAGCTAGAATTGAGATGGTCAAGAATAAATTGCACAATTTGAGTCGACTTTCCCGAACCGGTTTCACCGGTAATCAAACAGATTTGGTTCTCATTGATCACCTGGACTAATTGTTCCTTCTTCTTCCAGGCAGGAAGTGCTCTCCTCTTGTTGACAAAAGACTTCCAATCATGTGACTCCAGTTTCTCTTGATATTTGGAACAAAGAGCCTCCTGATCAACTTTGCTTCGTATTCTTCTTTTACGCGATTGTCCTTGAGGTTTCGAAGGTTCCTGACCAAAACCAGCCGATTTTCTCTTCAAGTTAGTGACTTGTGGATCGTATAATGCTCCTGGATTCTGAAGAATGGCATTGAAGTTGTTTTCAAGCCATTCAATACATGAAAACACAATAGGCAATCCCAATAAGTTGTCATTGACAATGTGTTTCAACAATTTCGAAATGACAGAAACTCTGATGTAATTTGCCAGCCTGTAAGAGTCATTCTTCACAATCAAATGCAATCCAGGAATATCCTGTGGATAATTTCTGGACTTGTATACTCTCAAGGCAATCAACCCTTCTTCAACACCTTCTGGATTCAAAAGAACTTCTAAAATGTTCTCATTAGTTAATTTGATCTTCTCTTCACCGTAGATGGCCAATAAACTCTGAGCTTCCTCTTGCCATAATGATTCTGAGTCCGGTTCCTCGATATCGTTGGTAAAGTTGGACAAAGTTGAGGTCAAATAAACTCCCAACTCCACCTCGTTGATACCACAAACACTGATTGCACTTTCGATCTGGTTCATACTGAAACCACCTTGAGCTAGTCTTTTGGTCATATTTTCTCTCTTGAAATCTTTGCTGATCTTGAGCTCGATATTCGAGTCTTTGCTGCTCTTGGCAAACAAAGCTGGCAGATCGTCCTCTGGAATATGAAAAATCAACCACTCCAATGCATCAGTGAAAGAATCGGTGTATCTAAGGGCCTCTTCGCAGTGCGACTTTCTGAATCCGAGGTTGTGCAAGGCAGAAACAAGCGACTCATCTATCTTTCCCTTATTTTCACCCTCCTCGGACCAAGCGATGTGAGTTCTAATGGATTCGTCAATAAGTCGTCTGGTTTCAGGTTGAAGGTCGATAAAAGTTGAGTTTTCCCAAACTTTGCGTGGAAACTTAACTTGTTTTGCAAGAAGCTTGTGGAGACTGTCACTTTCATGTCTTGAGTGTGATAATTTTGCTTTCGGGGTCACGGTGGCTCCACCAATGGTTATGGTAGGCTTTTTGAGCTTGATCTCATTGGCCCTTTTGGTTTCCAATTCCTTCTGTCTCTTCTCTTCTTGCTTTCTCTTTTCCAAAACCACTGAAAACGGATCGGAACAGTACTCACATTTGGCCTGTGCTGTGTCCTTTCTCACGAGTTTTTTACGCTCGTCTTCAAGTTCTCCCCAGAGTTTCTTGTGGTTTGTGGGAAGAACCATGTGAATATTTTTGTCAGAGGCAATTCGATGCAAAGCATATGTTGCAGCATAATGACGGGCCTCAAGGGGGGTCTCTTGCGGTTTAATGGCCGAGGATGGATGCATTTTCACCTCGACAGTTTCTTGTGTCTTTGGATTTTTCCAGCTCAATCTGACGATTCCAATAAACCCATCTTTTGTTTTTTTCATATCATATTCAACGCGACCCCATTTTTGTTTCTGACAATGTTCATGAAGCAGGGACGCTGGCAGTTTTCCAGTCCAACTCTGTGATTGAGCCACTATCGATCTACCGACTCCACGCTGATTTGGCTGTGCAGTTTCGGTGGTTGCAGAAGATCCGGATTTTTTCTTTCCATTCTTGGTTTCGGAAACAGGCTCCGGAGCTGGCGAGCTCTGTTGTTTGCTTTTGCCCTTCTTCGCCATGGGATGCAATTCTTTAGTTGGCAAGACATCATAGATGAGTGTAATGTTGATAAAGGCTTTTTTCTTTCGATGAAAAATTTCGGATCAGGCTGGGGAATTAATTTGTGGCTGGTAAAACCCTGAACAAAAACGTTGTTGTGGCTGTGCAATACCCCGGATAATTGCAAGAAAAGGGGCTCTGTTCAGTAGAAAGAACGATATGAGAGATATTACATTGTCGGATACATTTGACATGCTACGAAGAAGTGCAGAAAGTCATATCTTGTGTTGTAATGCTCGATACATTTGGTTGTTTTTTCCTGAAAAAATAAGGTAAATGAATGCACGTTCTGTTACCTCATATCATTCGTAGAGAGAATACCTCTGACGTCACAATTTCCCCCGTTGGTTGTGAGAACCTGCATCTTTCACTTAACCAAGGCAGCCGACGTCCCCATGTTATTCTATCCCCTCACTACCGGCCAATCAACGTCTGAAACACGGAAAACAAATACTTCTTGGCACTATCAGCTCGATTATCTATAAATACTAAACCTTCGGGCTTCCTAACCAGCGAATTTTTTTTTTTTTAAAAAAAAAAAAAGATAAGTACTAAACGGCAAGAAAAAAAAGGCCTAGTACCAAAAGAGGCATCTATTCAACCTAGTCTTTTTAGTAGTCTTTTAATTCGACATAAACGGCTCAAGTGTGTCATTTTTACTAGCTCGATCAGCAAGAAATACTGTCAAATTGCAATAAATGGTGAGAATCAAATGGTTTGGGACCAACTGAATCCAGATAATGCGCACGTAGGGTACGCTGTGATTGCAGTCTTTTCCTCACTTTTTTCATTATGTTCTCTGTTTATCAAGGAAAAACTCTACATTGGTGAGGCCACAGTGGCAACTATATTCGGACTCATAGTTGGGCCGCACTGTCTCAACTGGTTTAGTCCAGCATCGTGGGGTAATGAGGATTACATCACATTGGAAATAAGTCGTGTTCTGCTGTGCATAGAAATCGTGGCGGTTGCGGTCGAACTTCCAAAGAAATATATTTACAAACATTGGTTGGGAGTCATTCTTTTATTGATTCCCGTTATGACGGCCGGCTGGCTTTTGATTGGTCTATTCGTCTGGCTGATCATTCCGGGTCTCACTTACGGTTATGGTCTGCTGATCTCTGCATGCATCACCGCCACAGATCCCGTGCTGGCACAGGCAGTTGTTGGTAAGGGAAAGTTTGCACGGAGAGTTCCAGCACATTTGAGAAATTTATTGAGTGCCGAATCGGGCTGCAATGATGGTGTTTCAGTTCCGTTTGTGTATCTCTCTATATACATCATTGTTCATGGCAGCGATGCTGGTGCGATCGCCAAAAATTGGATCACAATCACCGTGTTGTACGAGTGTCTTTTTGGATGTATTATGGGCATTGTTTTTGGTTTCTGCGGCAGAAAAGCCTTGAAATTCGCTGAAGAAAAAGATTTGATCGATAGAGAATCGTTTTTGGCATTCTACATCATGCTCGCTCTTTTGTGTGCGGGATTTGGATCGATTCTTGGAGTTGATGATCTGCTTGGGTCTTTTGCCGCAGGTGCTGCTTTTTCCTGGGATGGAAAATTTGCCGAAAAGACAGAAGAGTCCAACGTTTCGTCAGTGATTGATCTGCTTTTAAACCTGGCTTATTTCGTCTACTTTGGTGCTATTATCCCTTGGGAACAGTTTAACAATGGTGACTTGGGCTTGAACTGGTGGAGACTGGTGTGTATAGCTCTTGTTGTGCTGTTTTTGAGAAGAATTCCAGCTGTTTTGATGATAAAACCGTTTAATCCGGACATCAAAAATTGGAAAGAAGCTTTGTTTGTGGGACATTTTGGACCAATTGGAGTCGGTGCTGTTTTTGCTGCCATCATCGCAATCGGTGATCTTGAAGCGCATGTTTTACACATTGAACACGGACCTACTGCCGATTATCCCGACAGCCACGAGTATTATCAGCTAATTAGAATCATCTGGCCTACAGTTTGTTTCCTGATTCTAACGAGTATCATTGTTCATGGTTCGTCGGTTGCGGTTCTAACATTGGGTCGTCATTTACAGTCGATGACGTTCACGATGACATTGACAAGAGTGGAGACCGAAGGAGGCGGATGGACATCGAGACTTCCAAAACTGGAGAAGAGCAGTACTTCTTTTTCGATCAAACGGATCGACACTATGGCTCCATCGGAAAGCCAGAGTACGAATGCATTTGGAGAACGTCTGGACGAGATTAGTGCGGAGTTGGTTCCAAGCGCTGGAGACGGCGACCATGCTGCTCCGGTGAGACCTGCGGGGGGTGCAAGAAGACGGAAACAAAAGAGAAAAATGCAAAAGAAGATGAGAGAGCGCAGAAAGGTTCCCCCTGTTTCTGAGACCTTAGACTTGCGTAGACACAATGTTCCAGCTGCTGAGACCGGAGGTGAAGAAGTTCTTGGTAGCAGAGAGGCGATTACTTTGGCATCTGATAAAGCTGATATTGATGTTGAAGACACGAGACGCGCTGAGTCGTCGACATCGAACGAGCAGTCGCATAGAGGAGAAACACCTGTTGGTATTCAAGACGAAATGAGGGCAGAACGTGAGGATGACCTTCGTGAAGTTCCGCAGATACAGATGCGGTCAAGTGAGTTGGATAGAGTTCGGACGGAGTATTCATTGAGCGAGGAAGATTTGCAACCTCAACTAGATGCGGATGGGGAGTTGAGAATTCCAGCATTTGGCTACGAAGATGGGTCACAATTGATTATAGAGGACCAACATGGAGAGATTCTTCATACTGTTCACTCGCACAGGTCTTCTGGAGAATCTGGGGCATCTGGGGCATCTTCGGGACCCGAAGATGATAGTGTTCATAGTTTGACGTCACTGAGAAGAAAGCTCACTAATATTTCGAGAAGGCGCACCCAAGGAATTGATAGCAATCTTGGAGATGATGATGACAACAACAGTGAGTATGAACTCCGGGACAACGCGACTCCTGACGATAAGATTCGTGATTTGGTTACCAAGACGAATCCAGGAAAGAAGTTGTTGTTGGCCAAGAGAGTGAAGCGGGGCAAAGAAGGGTCGAATGGACATGTTTCACAGAGATACCATGGATTCCGAATTGATGATAATATAATTGTTGAGAATGAGGATGGAGAGATTGTGGGACGGTATAGAGTGAATCGCAAGAAGGATTCTGCTCCGAAGAAACAGGACACGATTAGCAAAGCTTTGAAATTCGTTGGTCTTCGGAGGGAACGTACGGATTTAGGTGATGAGGAGAAGGGACAGAGTACTGGTCCGGAACTTGTTCCGTCAGAAGAAGTGACAGGCGACAAACGGTTCGAGAACAAGCTTCAAAAGTTCTTGACTGCGGATCCTAGCAAAAAACATGTGAGCGCTGCTCCGACGATTGAAGCCGGCGAGAGCGACGATAGTGAGGCGAGTGAGGAGAGCGATGACAGCGATGAGGATGTCGGCGGCAGTGCTTTGCGCACTGATGAGTCTGAGTATGAACGTGCCAGACGGTTGGCTGCGCTTGCCACGTCTGCAAGGGACTCTGAGGATGAGGAGGAGGGGTAAACGTAGTATGAATTAGTATAGCATTTATTGATTAGTCAAGTGTGGAGTAAGTGAGGATAGAAGTGAGCGGCTAAACGGGGATTTAATGATTCGGATACGAGCCAATAACGAGCCATTTGATTGGATCGTAGTTTGCTAGTGTAGGGTAGACTACCTCCACGGTAAGTTTTTCACTTGACCCGGCTGTGCTGTTCTGCCTTCATTTTCTATTGTTAGATAGCTCCGCGAAACTGCACCACGTTATGTAACCACTACGGTACTTTTTTTTTTCCAGATTTTTTTTCATAGTAATGATTTTGGACAAAAAAGGTACGGTAAGCTTTATTATTTAATGACTAGTAACGGGAGTTCATTTCGGTACAGCATCTGAAAATCACAGCATTATTGTAGCATTGAATACTGTCGCACAACGAGCTGTGATTCTTTCCTCTTGAAAATGAGTGCCTCACCACTTGACAGTCTCGTTCAAATAATAGCGAGAGAGGATGCATGCAGAAATGACAACGATTACAATGGTGATCATTGGTCGGCACGGATTTCGTCTGTTTTTGTTGTTCTTGTTGCCTCAGCTTTTGGATCGTTCTTCCCTATACTTTCGTCTCGATACTCATTTATTCGGCTTCCATCATGGTGTTTTTTCATCGCCAAGTATTTTGGCTCAGGTGTGATTGTGGCAACCGCATTTATTCATCTTTTAGACCCAGCGAGCGAGGCTTTGGGAAACGAATGTCTGGGTGCACCATTCACGGAGTATCCCCTTGCATTTGCACTGTGTCTGATCACTCTGATGCTGCTTTTCTTTGCCGAACTGATCGCATACAAATGGATAGAGGAGAAATTATCTCCTGGTTCGAGCGAGGGCCATGGACACTCACATTTTGGCGAGTCAGGTCTGTTTGTCAAAAAAAGCACCAAGGAAGATGATGATGATGATGACATCGAAGACATCGACGGGTACGAACACACACATCAGCATTCACATTCGCACTTGCATGAAGGAAGTGTTTCCGACGCCTCAATGATCTCCTCTGTCGTCTCCGCTGACGCCGCTGCTGCTATCACCACCACGGGAGAAGCATCGCATGGAATGTTTGCTCCAGACCACTACTCGCACGCAAAAGAACACCAGGACCCGGAGGTTTTGGGTACTCCCGCTGAAGACCCAGACCGAGAACATTATCTCGGACAATTGCTCAACATAATGGTTCTGGAGTTTGGTGTTGTTTTTCACTCGTTTTTTGTTGGACTTACGCTGGCGGTGTCCGGAGACGAGTTTGTCAACCTATACATTGTGGTGGTTTTCCATCAACTTTTCGAGGGACTCGGGCTGGGCTCGAGAATCGCCACGGTTGACTGGTCAAACGGCAGACATGTCACCCCGTGGATTCTCGCTCTCGCATACAGTCTTTGCACGCCGATTGCCATTGCCATAGGACTTGGAGTCCGCACTTCGTATCCTCCAGAGTCAAGAACTGCACTCATCACCAACGGAGTGTTTGACTCGATTTCGGCTGGAATCCTCGTGTACACGGGTCTCATAGAGCTCATGGCACACGAGTTCCTGTTCAGTGACGAGTTCAAGGGAAAAGGTACAATGAAAAAGATGGTTCTAGCATATCTGGTAATGTGTGTAGGAGCAGGCGTTATGGCTCTCTTGGGCAAATGGGCATAATTGAATTGATATATAAAACTACATTCTCATATTCGTCAAATTCAAGTTGTTACAGAAACAAATACAAACCAGTACACAAACAAAGTGCAGTGATAACACTAGCACATAGATTTACTTACTTTTGAAAGAACTCCCTACACTTAAGTGTTCATGTAAGTGGATGGATCAACACCCTCTTCTGGGAATTCTTGGATCTTCACATCGAATCTCTCTTGGATTTTGTTGAGAATCTCCTCGTCGCCCTCCGTAGACACGAACGAAACAGAAAGACCCTTGGTACCAAATCTACCAGCTCTTCCGACTCTGTGCAAGTATTGGTCAGCCTCGTTTGGCAAATCGTAGTTGATAGCCAAGTTGATTCTCTCGATATCGATACCTCTTCCGAAAACATCGGTAGAAACACAAATACGCTTGTTGTATTCCTTAAACAACTTGTATCTGGCAATTCTCTCCTCTTGGGGAATTCCAGAGTGAACCACAATTGAAGGGAAGTTCGAGTCGCACAGCAACTTGTTCAGAGCAGTTGCTCTCTTGGTGGACTTCACAAAGATGATCACTTGATTGAACTCTAAAGAGTCCAACAATTCGGCAAGTTTGACGTTCTTCTTCTCTTCTGGAAGCTTGATGTAGTATTGTTGCAAACCGTGAAGAGTCAACTTCTTTTCGTCATCAACGTAGATTTCCAATGGGTTCTTCATGAATTTCTTACAGACAGGTCTAATCTCCTGCGAAAGAGTGGCAGAGAACATCATCACTTGCTTTTGGAATGGAGTGGCTCTGAACACTTCTTGAACGTCTCTTCTCATGTCTAAATGGGTGGTTAGTATATGATTATTTCAGAATTTTTATCAAATGACTTACCAACTTGCTCCAAAACTTGGTCACACTCGTCGATAACAAAGTTTTTGACGTTGTTCAATCTGATCAACTTGTCTCTGACAAGAGCGTTGAGTCTACCAGGAGTACCAACCACAATGTGTGGACAAGTCTCCTTGTTCTTGAGCTTCTCAGCGTCTTGTTTGATGTTCACACCTCCGTAAAACACCTCGGTCTTCACCTCAGGCATGTACTTGGAGAATCTGGCATACTCGTTCTTGATTTGGTATGCCAATTCTCTGGTGTGACAAATAACAACGGTCGAGACTTCGCCTGGAGTTGGGTCCAGTTGTTGCAAAGTGGACAAAACGAACACGGCCGTCTTACCCAAACCAGACTTGGCTTGACACAAAACATCGTTACCAAGAATGGATTGTGGAATACATGCTTGCTGGACTGCACGTAGATGATGATTGTTAGTTAAGGGTCTCTAGATTATTTTTGGATAAAAGACCTTCCAAGAAAACTTGCACATAATTTGAGATGACGCGGAGTTGATAAGTGTGCCCTCGCACACTCTCAAATGTTATTTATTTCTCTGTCACATATCTCCGTTATGCCAACACTTGATCATTTTCAACTGTATCCAATTGTAAAGAATGAGTCAAAAGACATCCTTACACCGTTATGGGTGGACAGTCCTGTTTCCAGGCCTTATAGTGCATACTTCATGTGGGGCAAATATGAACCAGCCGTTTCAGGCCGAGAAAGCTGTGACAACTTGTGAGTTCACAAGGGCCTCCTCATGCTCATTGAGTCACACCTATTTAGGATGATCGTTTTCATCCCCCTTTAGATGGTATCGCTTCTCTCTTTCATTATGTAGCAGTTTTCTGTGAAATGTCCCCTTCCTTTGCTTTTTGATACTAACCTTCAGAAGGGTGCTCGAAACCACAGTCTGCAATTGCTCTGAGCAATTCTGGCTTCAGCAAAAAGTCTCTGAAACCAGTGGTGTGGATGCCAACGTATGAGCCCTTCTTGTCAGTCTCTTTCTTGCTCTCCTCGGTAGCAGTCGTGGTGGTTGGAGCCACGTTGATTTCTTCGGAATCGGAGTAATCTAACAATTCTTCTTCTCCTTCTGCGGACATTCTTGTGTGATATTCTACCTATATAGTGATATTCGGTGTGAATCGACAAACTCTTCTGCTACTAGAAGACAGTCTTTTTAGCTAAGACCAGCTTTTTTTGCGTTCAACTCTGTTCGACGAAATGGAACGCGCCTCTCTTTACTCCACCGGGTAACCTGAGGATTTTTCTTCAGCAAGGAGTTTGATTATGTCAGCAGACACCAAGCGTGCGAATCTGAAAAGTTTGAGCGACACGAAGATGAAGAAACATAGAAGAACGTGTATCATTTTCAGTTTCTAGTGAAAGGACTTGCTAGAATTTGGGGAACTAAACTGGACTTGTCTTGTCACGCTTGAATATTTTTGAAATGTCCACCGAATACGAGAAAATCTACCTAAACCAGTCCAAATTATCGGGACGGATGAGAATTGCTGACTCGGGTCTAGGATGGAAAGCACAATCAGTTCCTGGATCCACCACCAAATCCAATCCATTTTTACTTCCGAACGATGAAATCTCCAGTGCTCATTGGTCGCGTGGCTCGCGTGGCTGGGAGCTCAGAATAGACACGAAAAACAGAGGTGTGGTGATGTTGGATGGATTTGATCAGCAAGATCTAACCGGCTTGAAAAACGAGTTGCAGCGCAACTTCCACATACAACTAGAAGTCAGGGAACATTCTCTGAGAGGATGGAACTGGGGAAAGACCCAATTGACTAGAAACGAGCTTGTGTTCAATGTTAGTAACAGGCCTGCTTTTGAAGTTCCATACTCGGAGCTTACCAATACAAATTTGACTGGTAAAAACGAGGTTTCCATAGAGCTGGACATGGCCAATGACAGCAGAGACCCGGAAAGAGCCGGAGATGAGCTTGTGGAGATGAAGTTGTACGTTCCAGGAAACGCGGAGCTGGACGATGAGGACGTTGCCGACGAAAATAAGGAGACAAAATCGCTTGCCCAGGTGTTGTCGGACCAACTCAAGGAGAAGGCAGATATTGGACAGGTTACCGGCGAGGCAATCGCTTCTTTTGGCGAAATCTTGTTCCTCACACCAAGAGGTCGTTACGATGTGGACATGTACGATACATTCATGAGACTAAGAGGAAAAACGTACGACTACAAGATCCAATACCAACAGGTTCAACGTATTTTCTCTTTGCCAAAGCTTGACCAATTGCATCATCTTCTTGTTTTGCAAGTGGACCCTCCATTGAGACAAGGACAGACGAGGTACTCCTTTTTGACCGTTCAGGTTGCTTCTGAGGAAGAAATTGAAGTGGAGCTCAACATCGATGACGACGAGTACGAAAAGACTTACAAGGGAAGACTCAATAAAACTTACAGCTCCAACACTTTCCTTGTGATGTCTAACATCTTCAAAGGATTTACAGAGCGTCGGGTGGTTGTTCCAGGCACATTCTTATCTAAAGACTCTCAAGTTGCAATTTCGTGCTCGCTCAAGGCAAACGAGGGTCATCTGTATCCATTGGAGAAATGTCTTATGTTTGTCACTAAGCCCACTGTTTTGATTCCGTACTCTGAGATTTCTAACATTGTTTTTTCGAGAATCGGTTCGGGCACTGGAGCCTCGAGAACTTTCGACATGGAGGTGAAACTCAAGACCGGTGGAGGATCCCACAGTTTTGGTAACATGGATCGTGGAGAACAGGCGATTTTGGAATCTTTCTTCAAGAACAAGAACATCAAGGTTAGAAACGACGAGAAGCTTGCTCAAGAAATGCTTGCTTCCGCGATGGCTGAGTCCGATGCTGATTCCGACCTGGACATGGGTTCTGCTGATGATGACGACGAGTCTCCAGACGAGGACTTCAATGGGGGAAGTGACAGCGAGGATTCAGATGTTGCCGAAGAATTTGACTCCGATGTTGCTAGTGATAGCGGAAGCGAGGGTGATGAAGAGCCGAAGAAGAAGAAGGCTAAGAAGGAGTAGTGTTATAAAACTGAGTTGTGCTTATTTAATTTAAGTGTATTTTTGAGATCAAATCGAGCCAATGAAGAGCCAATGACGGGCGAAACGGGTCATTCAGCAAGTACTTCGAAAGTCGCTCATCATCAACTGAGAGTATTGTCAGTATTCACAACTTTCATTTCAATTACCACCTACAATCGACTCTTCCCACTCTATTTCACCATCTGATTAAAAAATCGAGATATTTAATTCATCGATTGAGTCCATAAAAAAAAACCAAATCTTAAAAATCAAAAGCTATATACCATATTATCACTACAAAACTGCCTTGCTAACCTCACCCCTGGTAGCCAGTTCAAACTCAATCTCCTGTAGTAACGCGCGATTATTTGTTTTTTTAATGATAACAGAACTGTTTCTTTGTCCAGGTCTATGGTCTGCACTCTGCTCGAACTTTAGTACGAGACCTGTGATTCGTCCGACATCTGGAAAAGTGCGGTTTTGAATCCGATTTTTCATCGAAATCAGCTCAATCGTGGATAGGATACGTAAATTGCGATGATCTTGGCCTCGAATGTACGTGGGACTAAGGGAGGGTATAGGAGTGGGAATTACATTGGTTTTGGAGTTGGTTGGTTTTTTCGTCTCTTCGGTCTTTTTTTTATTTTGCTGGGTCGGTTTAATCTCCTTGAGTGGTCCCGATGACTTCTCGCTGTTAACTCCACCTTCTTCACCCGTTTCTTTGATCGTGTCCAATCGAGCTCGGTTGCGTCGATGATACTGGGAATGACGATATTTTGTGGATTTTGTGGTTTTCTGTTTAGAAGCAGCCTTCGGAGTGGACTGTGCATTGATGCTGAGTTTTTGAAAGTCCAAGTCTAATCCAGAGTTTTTAGGCTCCTTTGCCTCTGAGTACTTGATATTTAGTTCCGAAACGCTCGGTAGCTTGTAAATTTTCTTCAGAAGCTCATACTTCTCGGTCGTTTGTTGCAATGTTTTGATCCTCGGGACAATTTCTCTTTCCATTTCCTTCAAAACAGCCTTGACCAACAATTGGTCTCTGAGCTCAAGAGCCTTGGACATATTATCGTAGATAGGGCCAAGTGGATCGTCTTTGTCAAAGTCATCATCATCTTCAAAGTTTCCAGAAAATCCTTCAAAATGAAGCCAGTCGTCATCGTCTTGTATTTCCAGATCGAGTCCTTCAGACTCACGATTAAACAATAACTCGACTTTTCCACCAAAGTCAACTGCGGTGTCGCTGCCTTCTTCTTCGGGAACAGTCCCCAGTCTGTGTTCAAAAAGGGCCTCGTTCGCCACCTTTGCCTGTATGTTGCCCATATCCGGGAGATCAAACTCATCAATCATGGAAGCTTGGAACTCCTCAAGCAGGGAATCACTAGATAGCTTTTTGTTTGGGGAGCCAGACTGCGAGGTTCTGATTACCGAGTTCTGGAGTTTGGGTACTGTTTTGGACATTTAAGATAACGGAAAACTCATAGAAACCTTAATTCGACGAGTAGAAGGGATGAATGTGCTACCATCGTTATATATATGATTTTTGGGCCAGAGTGAAAAAAATATTCGAAATTGTGACACATCGATAACATGCGTACAAAACGTGACTGGTCAAACCTCCCCAATCTCACGCTATTACATCATGAAAGCGCGTTGAAAGATACGTCTTATACTCACTGGTAGAAGAAGAACTATTATTTTCCAAGACTTGGAAGGGTCCGAAGATGAGATTTTTCAGGGTTCACGACAAGATCTCTGTCGTGGAAGTGTGAATGCAAGATCTGGAATTTTTTTTGACTTCTTTTTTTCAACCATCTTATCGGCAATCCGCCCGAATAGGAAGAGCCATTGGCAGACAACAAGCCATTTGCGAACGGCTGTACTTTAGGGTCGCCTAATTTGCACGAAATTGATGAATCACGAGTTCCCGAAGGTTTGTACTTAGACTGCCGATTTCATACTGTTAATTGTAGAGAGTAGCACGCATGAGTCAGCCTCGCCGTGCATAGGCTAACAACGAGTAAGCAGGGTTGAAGAAGACCCACTGGCCAAGTTGTCGTAGGTGAAGAAAAGCGCATGAGCTGCCAGGGTACGACTGGTTGTCCTAAACAAGTCTGCAGGCTACTCGGCATGGGGATCGTCGGGAAATTTCTTCAAAATACGTCACGAGACGAAGTTTTTTCCGAGGTCGTGTGACATAGATGAGAGACCTCGGGTGAATGTTCACCAGATATGTATCAAATTTAGGGTTTGGTCGCACAGTAGAAGCTGATAGAACGAGTGTTCAGAAGATAGATATGTAATCAACTTTCAATCGCTTGGCCGAACCCATGGATTTTGCTTATAATAAAGTCCACAAGCTCATACACACCCGTTCGTTATTCATGATCTGGTGCGGCTCATACCTATCATTTTGTTTTCGCGAACATAAAGAATACCCAAATCGAGCAGGTCGCGGAGAATAAACCTCGTTTTGATATTGCACACGTGGGACTAGATTGTCGAACTTAGCACTGAACGGGCATTCAGGCCCCAATCATTTTGCATATTGAGTGTTAGATACGCCCGGGATTGTGCAGAAACGATTTACAACATAAGAACATTTGCGATCGTGCGCAGATGCGGGTGGGTATATAAGTATGCCTGCATCCTGCCTGAGAAGAAGGGAAGGTGGAAAAACTTGGCAAAGACCCTTAGCCAAGCTGACTTGATTTTGACATAACCATTTATTTGGTTGTTCATCCCTTTACTTTTTTTCTGTCAACTTCTTTTATCGGACCAATTTGCACAGCCACAGATTGTGTGCGAGCGGTCAGGCAGGGAAAAAAACCGTCATAGAAAAAAGGTAAACTAGGGAAAAACTAACTGCATATGAGATAAGCGTCATAAACGTCTTTGTTCTTTTTAAACCCCACAGTTTTTTTGGACCAGCAACTCTGACAAACAGGTCATGAAGTTTGGTTCAGAGTTCAACGAACGGTCTCTCTCCAAATGGAGAGTTTACAACATCAATTACAATGATTTAAAACACAAGATCAAAATTGCTACTAGCGCAAGCAAAGATGGCAGCTCTGTTTGTTCTTCGTACTCCAACGATACAACCGAGGCACGCAGCACAAGCACACGCGAATTTGCTCCATCAGCCGATACAACTCGCAACAACGCACGCTACGAGCGTAGACAGAGAAAGCAACTCAAGGACTTATACACTGCTTTCAAGGACCAAATTGAGTTTGTTTCTCTCTTCGTCAATTCCAAATACGGCGAGATCACTCGTCGGGTTATCGCAACTAAAAGACAACTCGATGGATTTGTTAGCATGGATCACGGATTACGTGGCGAAACCAGCGCCGCTGGATCGCGTTCTACGGCTCTGCAACAGCGAGTGAAACAACGCAAGCTCGCTGTGATTCAAAAAGAACTCGAAAAATTGGCATCAGAATTGCAGCAGTTGTTGCGGTTCATCCTTTTACAGAAAATTGCAATTCGAAAGTTGTTCAAGAAGTTCATTAAATACAGCGATTATCCATACAAGCAGGAACTGGTCGATAAGATTACAACAGAGTGTTTGACCGGTAATCCGAATTCCTTTGTCAACCTTTACGTGAACGATGTGTCACTCGAGTTGTCGTTGATGTTCGACGTCGTTAACAGTTGCTATGGGGCGGTGCCGTTGGGCGCCACCACCGCTGTTAAAACTGCCACCGCTGGTACTACCACCGCCGTTTCTCAAAGAAATAGACAACAATCTGTTCTGACTCTTGACTCATTGGTCTTGGGCTCACAGACGGACTCATCCAACAGATTCATAAGATCGAAGACATCGACATTTGATCTTGTTTCACACAGAAAAGGACCGTTGTCACAGCGTTTTTGGGTTCACAAAGACAACGTGGACGAGATCCGGTTTCTGCTTCTTAGTGAGTTCAAGCTGATTTCTGATGATTCTGGACTCACTGACGAACACAGCGTTTCGAAAGAGCACACCACTACAAATTCTACACAAGCAGACATGCTTCGCAGGTTCAGCAATCAACATGCTACTACAAGTCAAGTACACTTGAAGAAGACCGCTTCCTCTCTTGATCTTCAGCACACCGAAGGAACGATTCCTGGTGCCGCTTCTGCGGCCACTGTCGTTACTCCTGCCAGTGACGACGACACTTTTCACCCGGACAACACTGTTATATCACTGTGGCTGAATAACTTGGACGACCCACTCGTCAGCTCATCAAAAGGACTTTTCTCGCCATCCTCTATGGAAAACATACTCTCAGGCGACGTTGTCGGCCAGGTGTTGGCACATGAAGCTCCTGGTTCCTGCCATGGATTGGGAGAGGCGTTGTTGCTGGCTCCAATAGGCGGACTGCACCAGTTTACTATGACACCAGTCAATGAGGAGCTTGTCGAATTGTTCTCTGACATAACGGCAACAGACCTTAAACGCCAGTTGTTGGACAAATGGAGGCAGTCTGGACTCGACGGCAATCTCACGATGGCCCGTCTTTGCTTTGATTGGTGTGTGGAGCGGTCGATGGTTCCTATGGCTAAGGTGAGGTTCAACAGACTCAGATTCATCAGTTTGAACGAACGTAGCGATCCGGGTGTTGCGGATAACCGGATAAGTTGCTACATTACGCTTGATAGCGATATCGAGACAGCAAAAGTGGATGACGTTTCCAGTTCGGGAATCGCTTGGCAGCCCGATAAGGATGGAGCACAATCCGAACAGTTTCCACACGCTGTTCTCGAGATACGTTACGATTCACCACTACAAAGCTTGCCTCCCAAGATACAGGCTGTGGTGGACTCACATCTTGTCTACAAAGTGGACCATCTCCATTTTTCGATGAACAATTATCTTCTGGCAAGATATTACTCGCAAGAACTTTCGGACCATGTGATGTTGGACTATATTGGTCCATGGTACGAGATTCTACAGAATAAGGACATTCGGAAGCTGCCATCGATTGTGCGCGACGAGCGCGACGGTCGCACGAACGAGCGGACTTCGACAACGGCAACACCAAATGGGATTTTACTTAACAAAAACGACGCCATTTTGCAACATAACGACCAACAGCAGCAGCTGGTTGAAGGAAAACGTTACTGGAACGAGTTTGATGATGGTTCTGATCATGAGAACGACCAGGGTTTTTATGTTGGCGGCGAGGAAGATGAGGAAGGCTTTGGCGAATTTGGCGGTCCTCTCAACCTTTTTGGCAATCTTTTGACTCCATTGCGAGTCAACTGTATTTTGAACTTATCAAACACAATCTCAGAAGCAGTTGGACATTTGAGCAAGTTGCGGAGTTTGAATGGCGAACATGATTCGGAAAACGATTTTCTCATCCCAATTGAAGGCAGAAAGCGTCGCTCAACTCACTTCTATCAATCTTTGATTGCAGGAAAAGGACTTGACTTGACTGACTCGAATTCAGACTCAGATACAGATGTAAGCGATCACACGGCAGTCGATCACGACAGCATACTGGGGCGCAAACACTCACATGCACACGGACAATATCGCTCCCGTCAACAGTCATTTGTGCACGGAACGGCCAAGAACAACGACATGCTGGTGCAATTGAACCATGATCGGATTCTTACGTTCTTCTATATGACCACGACGTTTTTGTCGTTTTTGACCACAGGAGTGGGACTTGGAGTGATTTTTTCTATTCTTGAAACACAAGATGGGTTTGGAGAAGCCAACGGACTGGTTTTGCTGTTGTGTTTTGGACTTGGATGTCTATTCTTCAGTCTTGTTCTTTGTGGAATAGCTGTTTGTTTGCTCATGACCCGTCATACAAATGCTCCTTTATGGCATCATATGGCGGTTTGGACAAGTTTTATGGTGGATACGTGTGTGTTTGTGTTTTCTATGGTGATGTGCTTTTGAATGACTAGCGAAGCGAGACATTCGTGAGTCATTCAAGGCATCAAATTCATAAAGGAGTTCACAAACAATCCAGCCTCTCACAGTCTCTTCAATATATTGTATTCATTTACACAGCCCAGGAAACCAGGAAAGAAACATTTGTGAGTCATTCAGTGACTTGTAATTAATTGAGCCACCATGATTGTGAGTCCTGACCCGATGAGTCAATGAATTCTTACAAATCCATGGTCATATTTCAACCCAGAATGAGCTATCATTTTGACCCCATCCGACTAATATACAAATTATGCGCAAGTTACTTGTCTCATGGTCTCAAATGACTAGCGGAGCTAATCATTTGGATTTCATTCACAAGTAATTTGCTGATTATGTATGAATATACTAGAGCGCATTCCTAATCACCGCCTCAAAGTAATCATCCGGATTTGATTTATTTGGATGTAGAAAGTGAAATTACCAATGAAGTGAATGTCTGAGGTCAGGTGCAGTATCAAATAAAAGCTCACCACCCGTTGACAACTCGCTTCGCTCATCGTGAATCACCCCTTAAATCCAAACTTCTCCTGGGTATATTCCGCTCCCAACTCCTGATACTCCTCTTTGGTCACACAAACCTTTTCAAATCCGTTCTTAGCAAAAAATTCCTTTCCTGCAAACCAACCAAGCTCCGAATAATCCTTTCCCCAATCAAAAACACGAATCTCATCATCAATTGGAATTTCCTGTTTCAAATCCGCAGCTAATCGCTCCTTGAATCCCGGCAAATTAAACGTCCCGCCGGAAACCACCATGTTCGCGCACAAAAGCGGACGGAGCAGTGCTGGAACCTGGGATAGCGACTCGAGAATCGTCTTCACCAACCCGGCTTTTTGAACACCACAAAGCTCCGGCTGGAAGAGCACTTCCGGAATTGCGAACCGTTCGTCAAAAAGCTTTAATATTTGATGTGTCTCACGGAATTGTGCATCCTGTGCAGCAATATCCCGGTCACTGATACTGAAACCCGTTGCAGTAGTCTTATAATCGGGGAGCACATAGTTAGTCGATATGTTGTCTGATTCTTTGGCTAATTGGGCCGGCCGTAGTTTACGAAGACGCTCAATTTTCGCCAACGAGACGTTGTAATCGGACGTAATGAAGCAAGCTGCTTCTTTAATATTATTCACCAATACAGGCTCATCCGTCACATTATAATGCCGAAACGAAATCACTTCTCGCAAATATCCATTGAGAAACCGACCGGCAATCGGCATTTTCTTTATAGCTTTGTAAAATGGTAATCCGTATACCATTGGAGTCACATAAGTGGCATCGTAACCACAGTCTATAACCAGTTGAAACTCTGTGTACGATGGTCCGGTAGAAGTCAGCCACGGAGCCAACGAGGCTGTTGAGCCGCGATAAAGCGATTTGACACCATACTCCTCAAAAAGAACCTGGTCGGTATTGTTTTGAAATTTAGAAAGCGTGAACGGCGACTCGCAATATATGAGATTGGAATCGACTAAGAGATCGTCTTCTGTTCCATTAGTGTAATTGTCGAAAGCGGAGTCCCAAATCTGTTTTTCAACAATCCATTGTGTCAATTGGCCATGTTCAATTGGCCGTCTAAAAAAGATGCCTGATTGTTCAACTGCTGCTGCGTTTTGAAGCGTCTCACCGAGTTGAACACGCTTGTCACTGGTTCTGATCAGACAATTTGGAACGTGTGTTGGTCGGGAATCCGAGCTTAGACCAAACTTCAAGTCGTATGTCCCGTTATCAATGATGATGTTTTTCTCCATTGAGGGTGTTGCTGAGTGTTTCCATTGCCGTGGAGAGAGGACGATAGGTTAAAGTAGAGTAAAGCTCTTGAATATAATTTTTTTTTTTCACAAACTTCCTTCTTCATGTTCACCAGCCACATGCTGCGCCACATAGTTGACTCCATTAGTCTATTCGAAAACGACAATTTTTCATACTTTTTTCACCACAAAAAAACGTTTGATTTCTATTTACAACAACTAGAAGATTTCCAGCGATTCGAAACACTCTGTCAGGCCACTGAAACGCCACATTACACTCATTTGTGGCACCTGGACTTGAATGCAATACTTCGCCACAGCTCACGTGCCACACACACAAGAATGACCCCTTCAAGTTCTAAAAAAGGGGGAAGAGACGGATTGAAACCGGTATCAAGAGCTTGTCTGGAATGTAGGTCACGACATCTCAAGTGTGACGGAACGGAACCAACGTGTTTGCGGTGCCAAAAGCTTGGAAAAGATTGCCAGTTTGTGAAAAGTAACAGAGGAGGCTCGCGTAAGAAAGGTGTGAGCACCAAGAAACAAAAGATAACGGCTACTACAGAAAGAAATTCTGACCACTTCAGCAACGATATTGACAGTTTTGTTCTTCCCTGCGTGAAAAATGGACACAAGGACTTGACACGTTCGGCGAATTGTGATAAACAATGTTTAAAACCAGAAAATTTCAACGAAGCTCCAGCCTGTCTTACTGGTCAAACGGCAGACAACGGCGTCAATTATTACCCAAAATTCAACGCGTCGCGTGACACAAGTGGAGTAGACCTGATATTCGACCTCAAATATGTCACAATCCCGGAAAAATACTATATCACGCCCTCATTGGTGAGAAATCTCAATGTGGATTCGATCATCAACACCTACTACGCGCATTTCCACAACACACATCCGTTCATGCCGCAACGCCATGAAATTGCCGAGTATTTGGACTCAATCCCACACAAGTATGACATTCTACTGGCCATGAAGCTGATGGCAGAAGGCCAAGCCACAAATACTTATTCCAAAGACGTTGAAACAGTCAACTATTTAGTTAACAATATCCTCGGCTACACGCGACAGGTTGGCAAGGATATTGTTTCATTGCAAACGGTGATTCTTCTGGCGATGGTGACGCACATTTCGTCCTTGCATGACCTCTCGACGAGTCTACGACGAGCAGTAGTTGATTTAGGACTCGAATTGAATTTGAACTCCATAGACAAGGATCGTTTGCCTCCGGTTTTCATGGACGTGAATGGGTTTTTGACTGATTCAGAAGGAGCCGCCACTGGAACTAATTCGTTAGGAACACCGTCTGAAACAGACCGCGAGACAGATGCTATTTCCAACCTCTTTTTGGCTCCAAGAACAGCTAATATTCCCAGAAAGATTCTTGAAGATACTGCTCGTAGGACTTTCTGGGAGCTGTATTTCTTTGATACATTGAGTGGAACAGCCTCTGGTTGTTCAACGTCGATTCTCGCTTCCCAAAAAGTTCTCACGTTCTATCCGACCGGGATCCCGCTCAGTGTATTTGACTTCAAGAGCCGTGCAGAGTGTTGCAAGCTTGTCAATGATGCCATCAAACTGAACGTGGCAATTCAAGAAAAAAAAGAGGTCCAAGCTCATCTGTTGCACATGAAGGCTGCCATTGGTAACTGGGATCTTCGGATCGAGAACCCTGACGATTATAACTCACCATATCTTGTGAACTCAAGTGGATTTGTCAACGAAGGAGTTCAACAGTCGGTGATTCTCGTGAACTACGCCAAAATTTTCATGCACAGACCGTTTTCATATCTGTGGCGGCCGGACGTGTCTCGACACCCGCGATGCATTGGCGAGGACGAAGACGAGGGTGTTATTTCTGAAGACCTTCCCGGGTCCGAGAAACAGGGAGTCAACTCGTCGAAGATAATCGAGACCCGTAAAACGATCGACTCGGCATCGTCTGTGGTGAAACTACTTCTTGACACCAACCCTGCACAGATTTTGCACCGCACACCATTTTTCGCCTGTTCGCTGGCCTTCTCGTGTCTAGTTCATCTCAGTGCGTACTCATGGGTGGAATCGAGTCTCCTCGCAGTCGACGACGCTTCGCGAGAAGTTTCTACAATCAAAGACAGTATAAGCCAGGACGAGCTTGAAACCTATACTGAATATATCAAGCTTGAACTCGGGGGAATCTATCAGATCTCAAGACACTGGGCGTTATCGTCAAAGCTGATTCAACACATCAAAGACACTTTGCTCAAAGTTTCGCCGAAACTGTACCGCAAAGTTCAGACAAGCATTCCTGGCAGCGTGACACCGCAGCCTGTGGAAGTCAAAGTTGAACCTAGGGAGTCAGAGCCTGTGGAGGCTTCTCTTTCTTCGAGACCATCGTATGGGAACAACAACTTCAATAATAATACCGACGACATTTACTCAGCGATTCCAAGCGAACCTGCTACCACTACAACCAGCAGTAGCTCCAACCTCAACCTCGGAGAAATTGACTTCAACGTGGTTTTCGAAGAAAATCGTCTTGGGTCGATGTCTCCTTCAAGCGATACCGGTTGCGATTGGGTTGATAAACATGTATTTGAATTCGAAGACTTTTTGTTGGACTGAATTATCTATGTACTCACAATTTATTCTTACACTATTGCTTCACCCTAGAAAAACCATGGCGCCCTCCCGATTCGTTTGGCAGGATCGTTCATCTCTGCGCAAGCGGAGCAACAAGGTCTAACGACCGATTCAAAACACCTTCCACTCTTCCTCGAAGAGCTCCCGACGCACACGTCACTTCGAACGTATCAAAATCGATGACAGCCTCATTTTTACCAATCCTCACCACTCCGGAATCGCCTTTCTCGCTAACACTGAAAGATGATCCAAATTGAGTGGACAAAAGCTGCAAAATACGCTTCAAACGCTCCCCCGGACTGTATTGCAACGGAACTTGCTCATCCTCAACCTTGACACATGTGATCTCCTCCTTCATCACCTCGTGCTCGTGATCGCAGCTCTTGGACGATAACTTCACTGAGGCCGGCGAGGAGTCACAGCTCATGAGAATCGCCAACACAGAGTCGGCGATCGCATCATCCACCAATCCCGAGTTCCACTCCACAGTGGCAGCTCCTTCTTTCTCCTCTAATGTAATTTTGATCGAGTTCATCACTTCCACAACGTACTCGTCTTCGTCATCAATTAAAACCTTGGCAAAACCAAACATCTGCGTCAATTGCCAATTCACAAGGTTTCTGTTCGCATTGCAACGGAGCGATTGTCTCTGGCGAACAACAGTGGTAGTGAGACCAGAGAACTCTCTCAAATCCTCAATCTTGAGCAAACTCAGATCAAAATTCTTTTGAACAAGAACACCATTCACCACATCCTTCTCATCAGGAATGCTGGTAGCCAATTGACCCATCACCTTAGCAACTTTGATTCCTTTGAATTTCAAAGACAATTTTGAACTGTTTCTAGGATTGTACACTTTCACCTCCTCTTCGGTGTTTCTGAACTTCTGATACTTTGAAAGCAGAGCAGATTTAAGTCTCCCCATCGGATTCGACTCACCATGAACCAAAATGATGGCTTTCGGATTGACCAGCTCAATAAACTTGGCGTTTTGCTCGTAATCAACGTGAGCAGCAAAAGAGATCTCCTCAACATTAATCTTGCGAGGAATCATCAAATCTGGACTCGTAATCGAAGGAATCTCGCTTGGCTCTGTGAGTAACGTTTTGGCCATTGTTCCTTCCACCGAATAACCGGTCATAATAACCGAGTTTCTCGGATCTGGACACCATCTTTCAAGTATTTTTCTGGATATTCCGTTCTGCAACATACCAGGAGACGCAATCATGACGGACGGACTCAAATCGTCCATTCTTTCAATGTTGGTGATGTTCTTTATATACTTGAAGTAAAACGGATTTTGATTGGTTTCTGTGAATTTTTTCCTGATATTGTCGTTCATCATATTGACATACCGTTGGTAGACTGCCATACATTTTTTGGCCAGATCCGAGGCATAATAGACCGGAACCGATTGCAATTCCTCGTTGTTTTGCCAGTACTCGTCGAGAATCAGTAAAATTTCTTGTGCCCGTCCGAGCGCAAAGACAGGCAAAAGACATCTTCCACCTTGCTGAATTGTTGAGTGTATCACATGTGTGAGTTTAGACTCTCTTTCGATTCTTGGAACATGTGTAGCTGTACCAAAAGTTGCCTCTGTGATGAGCAAATCTGGTCTTGAAGGAGGCAATTCTGCCGAACTGAGGTGTCGATCTTCTTCACGAGAATAATCACCAGTGAAAAGAAATTTTAAACCACCTAATTCCACAAAGAACATGGCCGCACCCAGCACATGGCCCGCATGATACGCTGTGAACCTGATTCCATCCACCTCGATTGTCGAGTGATAGTCAATTGTCTCTATTCTGTCTAAGGAATCGTTGAGATCCTGATCTGTATACAAAAAGCTTGTTGAATTTTCATCATCGTTGTTGTCTGTGATGTTTGTGACACGAACAAAATCATTCAATAACCATTTGTAGATAGCTTTTGTAGGATATGTCATGAAAACACGTCCTTTAAAACTGGTGTGTTGCATCACGTACGGCAATGAGGCCGCGTGATCTAAATGGAAATGACTGATAAGAAGAACGTCCACCCTGGACAGATCGAAATCGTCATAATATGGCAAAGATTCAGCTCCAGAGAATGCTGGATGAACTCCAGCGTCCAACATCACCACTTTTCCTTTATATTCGACAATATGACATGATCTTCCCACCTCATTTCCTCCCCCAAGACAGAAGAAATTGAGTTCTTCTCCGTCGTCCATTATGGTTATCTGATTGTTGTTGGCGTTGTTGGATGAAGAAGACCTTTTGTTCTAAATTAATTTTTTTTCTTCCTCTTTTATTCACTTGCCACATTTGTGGCGAGCAATGAAAAAAAAAAAACAGCCTCAAACAGCCTCAAACAGCCTCAAATGAATGAAAAAAAAATATATATATATCGAACAATTATCGAGTAAGTACAAGGAGATAATTAAGGTCCGTACAAATCAAAATTTCAAGGCCAAATATCAACGCATTCCACAAAATGAGCGAGGCATCGTTGGTCCCTTCGTCAGAGCCTCTCGACTTGATAAAGTTGTGTCTCGATGAGCAAATTTACGTCAAATTGAGAGGTAGCAGAGAAATGGTTGGAAAGCTTCATGTGAGTATACCGAGTGAATGATGCAAGCACATCATGACTAATACCACTTGTGTTTTACTCTTCACGAATTAAACAATTTGTCCATCATACTAACACCCCCTAGGCTTACGACTCACACTGCAACATGGTGCTCAGTGACGCAACAGAAACTATCTTCCACATCGATGAAGGATCAAGCGATATCAAGTCCAGAACTAAAAAAACTGAAATGGTTTTTGTCAGAGGTGACTCGGTAATTCTCGTCAGCGATGCTACCAACGTTTGAATTACTATGAACATGATTGATCATGTCTGTACTATATATTGATGATAAATTTTTTTGTTATAGCAAAACCTGAGGAATGGCAAGCAAAGCGAGTCATTAGTGAGCGTAGCGAACCATTAGTAAGCAAAGCCCGTTGAAGTTTCATTCATTTGTTCAGTGAGTCTGAACTCAACTCATTCGTAATATAATTCACTTTTGCTTTATAACTTGCTACGCTCCTACTGGAGTGAGTGCTGAGTAATTGTAGCAAGGATTCACTGTACAACTATGCACGACTCATTCATTCATCACTTACCTGTTGGCCCGTGATGTCATTCACTCATATCGAATTTCTCCTCCTCAATCCACCACCCCAATGCATCTCCTTCCTCTTGTTCCTCACATACGGCAACTCTCCCTTTTTGTCCAATTTCCTCAATACCTCATTGGTATACTTCGTTCCAACACCATAAATCTCATCAAACTTTGAAAAGTCCAAAGTAGCATACCCCTGAATCGGAGGACGTAAATAAATACACTCCTTAGTATTCTTTGCTCTCTCCAATGCATTCACAGAAGCAACGTACGCAAGTCGAAGCTGAATATCCGTCATTGTAGGAACATTAGGATGACGTGAAAACGGGTTCAATCGATTCAGTAAAACCCAAAGCCCGCTCAATGATTCCCCATAATCCATCGGCGTCCGATCGTCTTCAGAACCAACATCACATGCAACAATCGCATGCGCACCCCGACGTTTCATCTCTTGAACAGTCAAATTGTCAACATATCCACCGTCAAGCAACATGTTCCCGTTGTCGGTAAGAGGTGGGAGCAAAGCAGCCAATGACATCGAAGCACGAACATATTTCCATGCATACCCAGAATTATGAATCTCCATAACCGACTCGGTAATGTTGGTTGAATTGCAGTAATACCTGATCCAAAAATCTTCAATTCTAGAATCTCCGAATGCTTTCCAAACTCCACGATTGAACTCGTGTCCAGTAGTATATGACGTCAAAGGAATAGTCAGATCGAGTAACGACCGCCAAAGCGATGACATACGCCCAGCAAACGTCTTCGCACGCCCGTAAACTGGAACAAGATCGTATTCTCTAGCATACAAAGCACCAATAAATGCTCCAATAGAGGTTCCTCCAATAAGATCAACGGGTATACCATGCTCTTCTAGTGCTCGAATAACACCGATATGACTCAAACCTCGCGCTCCACCACCACCAAGAACAAGCCCAATAGCCTGACCCGTCAATATACGAGCCAGTCTCAAAAAATCGTCCTTATGTTCTTGCATCGGTTGATAATATTTTTTCGATCCAAATGCCTCTTTTGTCTGTTTCAGTGCCAACAAAAACTCGCTGTTATTCAAAATGTACTCCACCCGGTTTCTCAAATTGTTTGTAAGTTTGGCTGTGGTGGCTGAAATAAGTTTCTGAGTGGTCAAAACACGGGTAAGTGACGACGGGACCAGATCAACGTCCTGTCCACGATGCCTCGACCTCTGTTCAATTGGAAGTTGGATATGGTGATGAGAGTGGACCCAAATACGACTTTTCAACCATCTACCGGTTAACCCAGGCTCAACAAATCTCTCCGGGTGAAGCAAAATCAACTCGGTTCTAGCTGTAGTCTTGCTCTTCACTAATAACCTCTCGTACTCTCCAACATCAGGCGAACTGGAAGAATCGGCTAACAATAAAATACAGTCTCCTTGCTGAATACACGTTCTCGTCCATGTCGAGTTCACAGGTGTATCGGCCAAATATATCACAATATCGTACTTGTCTTCAAGTTCTGAAAAATAACCACTCTGTTTGAGTTTCGCAAGCTTATCAAAAGCGTGTTTCCCCAATCTAGAAAGAGCAGAAGATTGTGTCAGCATTTTTGTCGTCTTGCCGACATTCTCTAAGGCAACAGTCAATTTCTCGCCAAATTCAGCAACTGGTAATCCATTTGTCACTGGAAGTATGGTAATTGTTCGGAAACTATCAACACTTTGAACGATTGGCTCGTCTTTCAACGGAAGATTGATACCTGGAGCGCGTAAAGTGTCAAAGTCACCATCTGACCTCTTCGAAAGACGATTAGCCACAATTCTAGAGACCTTCACCATAATTGACGGATTGCTCAATGCAATCATCTCAAACAAGGTTCTAGGAATTCTGGCTAACTCAGAGTCCCGGATTGCAACCACTGTGGATAGTCTTTTAGTTTTCGTCAGAACTTCAACTTCTCCAAGAGATTCTCCTTGTCCATGTTCACCAATGATAGAGTTAGAAGCCCGATCGTCGTCGATATTATGAGTATCATCAGAATGCCTGATAGACCGGAAACGTCCATTAAGAACGATGTAAATTCCATTTGCAGGATCACCCTGGCTATAAATAGAGTGCCCGGCAGCAGCATGGACCCACTCCATCGAGTAATCGGCAAGCAGGAGTCTTCTATCCAGAATTTTCAGTAATGCCTTTGCCAGGGCAAGTTGAACATACGGGAATCTTTCAATCAAAATATCAAACAACTCCTTTGGCAAAAATGCCAAAAACGAATCAGCGGATGTGGTAACATTAACAAACGATTTTGGTCCCACGACCGTCCCCAAATATCCTGCAATCCCACCTTGTTTTATATGGTAGATGAATTCCTCGTCGTGACGCTTTGAAGACTCGTCATTATTAGCCTTCAGATAACTCACGTCCAAAGTTCCATCAATGACGTAGAAGATTCCGGGTGTTCCTTCGTTTGCTTCAATGATTTTCGTACCTGCCGTGACAAATTTGATCTCTAAAGCATCAGCAATGTCATTTTTGATGGATTCAAAATCCATTTCACTTTTATAGCTCGAGCTACCAGCAGAAAGTCTTTCTTCCTCATCAAATGTATCAGAAAATCTTAATGTTGACGAAAACGTTCTGACCTTGGACCTGGGCCCTGACGATTTCGTGTTTTTGCGTTGAGGATCGTTATCAACGAGTGTGAGACCAGAGATTATAGGAGAACTCAACACCGACGATGAGGACGGTATCCTGCTAGGTGACGAAGCTTTCAGAGAATTGCCATCTATACCAATACTTTGACAAATACTCTCGGAAATCGCTGCTCTCACCGACGAGTCCTCAGTCTCCTCATCTCCAGCACTGAAAGTTCTATCGCGGACTTCATCCAAGTCGAATGTTGATGAATTGAGGTTGAGAAGCTTTTCCTTTCGGGAGAGGGGGACGTTGGAAAGTAAATCTCCAGGATTGGAAGCGTTTCTAGAAGCCAATGAAAAATGTCTTGAAACCTTTTTCTTGCTTCCAAAAGACTGTGAAGTTCGCTGACCAGATCCGTAGCTGATTTGTCGTGAAACTGATAAAACGTCGTCTGATTGGTTACTATCATCGGCATCTGAGCTGAAAGTGTCCAGCACTTTCGGAGGGGCTGACGAAGCGTTTTTGCTTCTTCTTCGCATTCCACTGAGAGAGCTCGTTGTTGAACTATTTCCTGATCTCGGCGACCGGCCCTTACTGAAACTCAACTTCGTCGAGGCAGAATTAGCCTCAGTCAAAGTTTTGAACGAAGAAATGGCCGTTGCATCCTTGCGATGGTAATTTTGAATCACACTGTCGTGCAAATAAGACGGAAGTTCGTAGGTACTTTTTTCATTTAGATTGATTTCCGTTTTCACAATGGCTGTTGTCAGTCCGAGATAGCTATGTGCTGCTTGAATGGTGACTCTATAGAGCTTCGTGAGAATCATCTGGACAATATGCGATGTAGCTTTAGGATACTTGTATGCGAGTCGGGCAAATGCCTCTCTAGGGATGATGGAAACTGTACAATTGCCTTTGGGAATGGCTATCAAAGCTGGAGTGTAGTTATTTGAAAGTTTCAAAGGTGATCTCTGGGGATTTTTTGGTGAAGCTGGTGGTGAATCGTGAAAAAACTTGTTGTTATCAAGTCGAAAGTCGGTCGGAACGGGAAGGTTGCTGCTGGTTGAATTTCTGTGGCTCGGAATAGCATTCTCTTGGTTTGTAAGAAGATTCAAGACACTGATGAATGAAGATAATGGAGCACCACTTTTCACATTATTGAGCAGTTGATAGCGAACATCGTCCACCACTATACATTCCTTTGAATTTTCATTAGAGAAAAGTTCCATTGCTTCTGTCGCACTGCCCGCTCGGCAATAGACTTCAACTTCCCCCTCTACACAGATAGTGAACCCCGAGGAATCGTCCAGAAAAACGAACTCTCCCGAGTCCAATTTCTGTGTTTGCATGCTTTTAGTGAGTTCATGGAAAACTTGTGTGTCTAGATAGCCGAATATTTTGATTGCTGAGAGAAACTCGTCTAGATAAGATAGTCTGGATTTGCGTTCTTCTCTGGTGTTTTCTGGGAATGTGTCAATAAGGGGCTCCTGTCTTCTCGGATCATCGGGGAGTCTAGCATAAACTGTAAGATATTTGTATCTTATGTAAGCGTATGTTGAAAAAGAGATCACAAGACATATAAGGAGAAGGGTTGAAAATGATAGAGTGACCTGGAAACTGTATGAGAGGATGGATAGGATCACTGAAGGGACGTAGTAGAGAACGGATCCAACAACTTTGAAAGAAACCCAACTAACGTACCAAACGACCCGGGAGATGAGAGAACTGCTGGAAATGTCAAGGTGCTCGCTGGGTGTATCCGGTATCCAGTGGGATTGTGTTGAGGGCAATGAGGAGGATATTGGTGGTCCAAGGGACATACCGTGAAAGTCAAGGGAATTGCGTGGTCAACTGAGGATCAATTGATTGGTGAGGTTTAGCTGTAGCCGATAGATAGACTGGAGTACCATTGCAATAGGGCAAGGGGAGGATGAAGAAGGATCAATTTCACAGAAGGTGAGAGAAAAAAAGGCAGGTAGGTTATATTGGAGCGGCTCGAGCGGCGTGGACCTAATCGACCTGGTCGATCAAGTCGAATTTGGAAATGGTCGATCGACGCAATAGCTGCCCATGTGTGACAGTGGCAGAGGCGATTCATAATTTAAGCTCTTTCGCTTCGCGTGAATCGCCAACGAATTGGGATTCCAACAATTTCAATCACATGCGTGAGTGTGCCCAAGGAACAAAGACAATAACGTATGTGGCTGTGGTGGCTGTGGTGGCTGTGGAGTGGCAAAGCGTCGGCTTCGCAAGCCACAGAAAAAATTTCTGTGAGTATTTAGTGGTGCGGGCGCGGACGCGTCCCGAGCGCGAAATCTATGCCCGCGTCCGTGCCCGTGCCCGCTTGCGCGGTCGCTCAACAAAATCACCCGCCTTCCCAACAAGAGCCAGGGGAATTTTAGCCCTTGAACCGGCATCTTTCCGCAGTTCGCAATTGTATTGTTGAGACTCTGTTGGGCTATTATTAAAGTCGTTGGGATATTATCATTTTACTTCATCCTATTGTCCAGTTTGCATTTGTAAGGTGTTTCTTTTTTTTTGTTGACGAGGCTGTCCTTGTTGTAGAGGGCTGTCGAAACTGGAAAGTTTCAAGGTTTGCCAACACTAACTGATTGAATTTTTCATTGCTGAATCAAAGTGAAAAAAAAAAAACATACACTAGCTTGAACGTGGTGTCTTGAGCTACTTTTCGGAATCAAGTGTATATAACCGGAAGCAGCGAGTTCCGCAAAAGACAGAACAGTTTTTACATCTTGTGCAAACATCACCGTATTTGCCTGGACTATTACCACCCCCGATTAACAATTGAGGAGATCCAGCAGTTGCGAGTTACACAATAAATAATGGCTGTCAACAGACCTCTTGTGATTACCCACGGGGCCATCGAGACTACAATTCTCACCCCACCATCCAACTATTTGTTCTATCAACAACTCACGACAGATTTTTACAGATCGCTTCCTGATGCTACTGAAGGATTTGCCGGTGACGATGAGCCAGCTTCTAAAGCTGAATTGCTGATGAAGTTCCTTGGCTATGTCGTCAAGTCCAAGTCCATCGAATCCGAAAAACTCGACGCTGTCAAGTTGATTATCGATGAATTCGACACAAGATTTCTTCAAGACACAGATATTCACTCGTTCGCAGCAGAGTGTCTCAGCAGCGAATCACACCCAACAACCTTGGAAAAAGTGAAAAACCACTTGATCAAGAACTACTTCCTCGGTAAGCTGTATTTGGACAAAGATTTCGGTCTCGACAACACCAAATCAGCAAGTGCTGCTTTGTTCCAAGCTGCAAAGGATAAAAAGGCACTAGTTTACTCAGTCTTTGGTGGTCAGGGTAACACCGATGACTATTTCGAAGAACTCAGAGAGATTTACGATATTTACAATGGATTGATCTCGGGATTTTTGTTCAAAGTTCAATCTAAATTGCAATCTTTAATCTCTTCAACTTCTGATATAGACAGAGTCTTTACCCACGGTTTTGATTTGATCAACTGGCTTGAAAATCCAGAACAAACCCCAGGCACTGAGCATTTGCTCTCAATTCCTGTTTCTTGTCCTTTAATTTGTGTCATTCAACTCTGTCATTTCATTATCACTTGCAGAATCCTCGGCGTCTCTCCAGGTGAGATCAACAAGATCCTTGAAGGTACTACCGGTCACTCTCAAGGTCTGGCAACTGCTATTGCCGTGGCCTCTTCCAGCTCCTGGGAGTCTCTTGAGGCTCAAGGTTTGAAGGCCGTCGAGTTCCTCTTCTACCTCGGTGTTAGATGTCTCCAGGCTTACCCATCCACCTCTTTGGCTCCAACCATCGTCAAGGACTCTGAAGATAATGGTGAAGGTACACCTGGTCCTATGCTCTCCATTAGAGATTTGTCTTACGACCAGGTGTCCAAGTTTGTCGACGAGACCAACCAACACTTGCCAGAGGCCAAGAAAATTGGTATTTCTTTGGTCAACGGTGCGAGAAACTTGGTTGTTACCGGTCCACCAGAGTCTCTTTACGGTTTGAACTTGAACCTGAGAAAGGCTAAGGCTCCATCTGGACTTGAACAGGCCAGAATACCTCACAGCGAGAGAAAATTAAAGTTCTCTTCCAGATTCCTTCCAATCATGTCCCCATTCCACTCTCATCTTTTGGCTCCAGCTACCGAGAGAATCATTGAAGACTTGCAAAAATCCGGCTTGGAATTCATTGCTTCCGATATTCAGATCCCTGTGTACGACACTTTTGATGGTTCCGACCTCAGAAACTACACCGGCTCCATTTCTGCCAGATTGATCGAGTTGATCACTCTTCTGGCCGTCAACTGGGAAACTGCCACCAAATACGAGAGCACCCACATCTTGGACTTTGGTCCAGGTGGTGCTTCTGGTTTGGGTGTTCTCACCCACAGAAACAAGGAAGGTACCGGTTCCAGAGTCATCGTTGCTGGTGCTTTGGACGCTACTACTGAGGACTCTGAGTTTGGTTACAAGCAAGAGCTTTTCACCACCAAGGAGTCTTCTATCAAGTACGCCTCTAACTGGCTCAAGGAGTACCAACCAAAGCTTCTGAAGACCAAACAAGGAAAGGTCTACGTTGACACCAAGTTCTCGAGACTTTTGAGCAGAGCTCCATTGATGGTTCCTGGTATGACTCCAAGTACTGTTTCTCCAGACTTTGTTGCTGCCACCATTGAGGCCGGCTACCACATTGAAATGGCCGGTGGTGGATACGTTTCTCCAAAGAGAATGGAAAATGCTTTGAATCAAGTTGCCGAGAAAATCACTCCAGGTGCCGGTATCGGTCTCAACTTGATCTACGTTAGTCCAAAGATGTTGCAATGGGGTATTCCTTTGATCAGAGAACTCAGAGAGAGAGGATTCCCAATTCAATCTCTTACCATCGGTGCCGGTGTTCCTTCTTTGGAAGTTGCTACCGAGTACATTGAAACTTTGGGAATCTCTCACTTGGGCTTGAAGCCAGGATCTGTTGATGCCATCAACCAATGTATCACTATTGCTAAGGCACACCCAACGTTCCCAATTGTCATGCAATGGACCGGTGGTAGAGGTGGTGGACACCATTCTTTCGAGGATTTCCATCAACCAATTTTGCAAATGTACTCCAAGATCAGAAGATGTTCAAACATCATTTTGATTGCTGGTTCTGGTTTCGGTTCTGCTGAAGACACCTACCCATACTTGACCGGTACGTGGTCTCTGGACTTCAACTACCCACACATGCCTTTTGATGGTGTTCTTTTCGGTTCCAGAGTCATGATTGCCAAGGAATGTAAGACTTCCCCAGCCGCCAAGGAGGCCATTGCTGCCTGTACCGGTGTTGATGACTCCAAGTGGGAAAGCACCTACAAGAAGCCAACAGGTGGTATTTTGACTGTCAAGTCTGAGATGGGTGAGCCAATTCACAAGATTGCTACCAGAGCCGTTGTTTTCTGGAAGGAGATGGATGACACCATCTTCTCTTTGCCAAAGAACAAGATGATCGACGCTTTGAACAAGAAGAAGGACTACATCATCCGTAAGTTGAACGCCGACTTCCAAAAACCTTGGTTCGGTAAGAACGAAGAAGGTGTCTGCGACATTCAAGACATGACCTACGAGCAAGTCGCCAAGAGATGTGTTGAGTTGATGTACGTTAGAAAGTCTTCCAGATGGATTGACCCAACTCTTAGAAACTTCACTGCCAAGTTTTTGAGAAGAGTCGAGGAAAGATTCACTACCAAGCCTGTTGAGTCTGTTGTCCAAAGATATGACCAATTGGACAGCCCAGATGCTACCGTCGAGATTGTCTTCAACACTTTCCCAGAGGCGAAGACCCAACTCATCAACGGTGAAGACTGTGATTTCTTCATTTCTCAATGTCTTGCCCCATCTCAAAAGCCTGTTCCATTTGTTCCGGTTTTGGATGAAAAGTTCGAAGTCTTTTTCAAAAAAGACTCTTTGTGGCAAACTGAGGACTTGGAGGCTGTTGTCGACGAGGACGTCCAAAGAACCTGTATTTTGCACGGCCCTGTTGCTGCCCAATTCACCAACAAGGTTGACGAGCCAATCAAGGAGATTCTCGACACCATCCACCAAGGCCACATCGAGAAGCTCACCAAAGATGTCTACGGCGGCGATGCCTCCAAGATCCCAGTTGCTGAGTACTTCACCGACAAAGTTATTGAACAGCTCGACTGTATTCCAGGTGTCACTGCTACCAAGTCTGGAAGCGAGGTCACTTATACCATTGGTTCTTCTCTTCCAGACAGTAAGGCTTGGTTCAAGCTTCTTGCTGGTACTTCTCTCAACTGGAGACATGCTTTCATCTCTTCTGACAGATGCGTCCAAGGTTACAACCACGTTGACAACCCTGCCAGAAAGGTTTTGGCTCCAGCCAAGGACCTGATTGTCAAGATTTCGGACCCAGAAGACGCTTCCAAGACTGTGATCACCGTCTTGGAGCCGGTTAAAGGTAAGCATAAGGAGATTATCAAGATCGAAGCATCTGGTTCTTCCATCAAGATGAACTTGATTGAGCACAGAACTGCCGACAGTTCTGCCGTTGCTTTGGAGTTGCTCTACACTTACAACTCCACTGACGGTTTCGCTCCAATTCTTGAGGTTATGGAGGGCAGAAACAACAGAATCAAGGAGTTCTATTGGAAGGTTTGGTTTGGTTCTAAGGTTCCTGTCGACTTGGACTTTGATGTCAGATCTACTATTGACGGTGGAAACACTGAAATCACTCCTCGTTCTATTGCTGAGTTGACCCATGCCGTTGGTAACTCCTGCGAATACTTTGTCCCAAGAGCCGGCAGAGATCAACTTGCCCCAATGGACTTTGCTATTGTTATCGGCTGGAGAGCTATCATGAAGGCAATCTTCCCTAAGACTGTTGACGGTGACATTTTGAGATTGGTCCACTTATCAAACGCTTACAGAATGGTCCCAGGTGCTGAACCTTTGAAGGTTGGCGACAAGGTTTCTTCTGACGCTGAGATCACCTCTGTTGTCAACGGTGAGACCGGTAAGACCGTTGAGGTTGTTGGTACCATCTACAGAGAAGGCGTTGCCATCATGGAGGTTACTTCTGCTTTCTTCTACCGTGGAAAGTACGAAGACTTCGAGAACACTTTCCAAAAGACCACTGAGACTCCAGTCGAGGTTAGATTGGAGAACACTAAGGACATTGCTGTCTTAAAATCGAAGGAATGGTTCCACTTGACTAGCGACAACTTGGACTTGCAAAACAAGACTCTCACCTTCAGATGCGAGTCTATCTACAAGTTCAAATGTGCAGAGATCTACTCCTCCGTGTCAACTACTGGTGGTGTCTACTACGAGCTTCCTTCTAAGGAGGTGAAGAAGGTTGCCAACATTGAGTACCAATCTGCTGACTCTCATGGTAACCCTGTTATTGACTACTTGACCAGAAACGGTTCTCCAATCGAACAACCATTGCTGTTTGAAAACGCCATTCCAATCTCGAGAACTCTGCGTACCAAGGCTCCAGGTTCTAACGAAACTTATGCTGCTGTTTCCGGTGATTTCAACCCTATTCACGTTTCTAGAGTTTTCTCTTCCTACGCTAACTTGCCAGGTACTATTACCCACGGTATGTTCTCATCTGCCTCTGTCAGATCTCTTGTTGAGATGTACGCTGCCAATGGTGTTGCTCCAAGAGTGAGAGCTTACAAGGCCACTTTTGTCGGTATGGTTCTTCCAAACGACGAGCTTGCCACTAAGCTTGAACACGTTGGTATGATCAACGGTAGAAAGATCATTAAGATCGAGACCAGAAAGGTTGAGACTGACGATGTCGTTCTTGCCGGTGAGGCTGAGATCGACCAACCAGTCTCTACTTTCGTCTTCACAGGTCAAGGTTCTCAGGAACAAGGTATGGGTATGGACCTTTACAACTCTTCTGAGGTTGCTAAGCAAGTCTGGGACAGAGCCGACAATCACTTTGTCGACAACTACGGTTTCTCTATCCTCGAGATTGTGCAGAAGAACCCTAACGAGTTGACTGTCCACTTTGGTGGTCCAAGAGGTAGACAAATCAGAGAAAATTACATCACCATGATGTTTGAAACCGTTGACGCCGACGGAAACTTGAAGTCCGAGAAGATTTTCAAGGACATTGACGAGAACACCTTGACTTACACCTTCCAGTCTCCAACTGGTTTGTTGTCTTCTACTCAATTCACGCAACCTGCTTTGACTTTGATGGAGAAGGCAGCTTTCGAGGACATGAAGTCCAAGGGTTTGGTTCCTAGCGAGTCCATGTTTGCTGGTCACTCTCTTGGTGAGTACTCTGCTCTTTCTTCTTTAGCAGATGTTATGCCAATCGAGTCGTTGGTTGATGTCGTTTTCTACAGAGGTATGACCATGCAAGTTGCTGTCCCAAGAGATTCTCTCGGTAGATCCAACTATGGTATGGTTGCCATCAACCCATCTAGAATTTCTGCCACCTTCAGTGACGCTGCCTTGAGATTCGTTGTTGAGCACATTTCCAAGCAAACCGGATGGTTGTTGGAGATTGTCAACTACAACGTTGAGAACCAACAGTACGTTGCTGCCGGTGATCTTAGAGGTTTGGACACATTAAACAACACATTGAACGTGTTCAAGGTGCAAAAGATCGACATTGTGAAGTTGCAAGAGATGATGTCTTTGGAGAAGGTTGGTGAACACTTGTCTGAGATTGTGGATGAGGTTTCTAAAAAGTCTCTTGCCAAACCACAACCAATTGATTTGGAGAGAGGTTTCGCTTGTATCCCATTGAAGGGTATTTCTGTTCCGTTCCACTCCTCTTACCTGAGATCTGGTGTTAAGCCATTCCAAAGATTCTTGGTGAGGAAGATTCCAAAGTCTGCTGTCAAGCCAGCCAGTTTGATTGGAAAGTACATTCCTAACTTGACTGCTAAGCCATTTGAGTTGACTAAGGAGTACTTTGAGGACGTGTATAACCTGACTAAGTCTGATAAGATCAAGGCTATCTTAGACAACTGGGAACACTACGAGAACGCCTGATTATTTCGGATTAATGGCAATTTATTTAATGGCTTGGACGACATGGTCAATTATGACGATATTCTGAATTATTTGCTTGCAATGACTGAGTCTTTGACCAATTGTTTTTCTAACCTAGCTGCGAGCGAGGCGACCTGCTAAACTCGCTGCTCTACTACTTCTGTCTTTTTGTTCATCGATGCTCATTTTGGGACCGCAGAGACCGGATGCTTGCATTCTGGTGATTGGGGGTTGTTTTACTTTTTATGGAGATGCTTCACGGTGTGTGGTAATACTTTGGGGTTTCTTTTAAAAGCTGGGCTTTTCCCTTTCTTTGCAATCATCTCGATTCCTGTATTCAATTATATACACTAATAATATGTGAAAAAAAAAAAAAAAAGTTGTAGATCGCGTAGTAATTTTTTTCATTTTACGCGTATTTGAAATTATAAACTACTTCGAACAGCAATATAGTTGATTGATTGGGGTGTCGTTGATCGGTAGATATGTTTCCGGGATTGAACAAACGAGCTTTTCACCTAATCCATCTCAGTACATCTATCAGGACAACAGCTATCCATAGCATGCCTACACAGAAGCAGCAGACACTAGCAAGATTTTTCGGCGGAACAGCGTCTGTTGATGCGGCCAAGAAGACGTCAAGTCCAAAAAAACGGTCACGGAGTTCATCACCGACGGCTGAGTCGCGAAGAAAAGAGGTTAAAAACGTTAAACAGGAGGAGTTGTCCGTGAAACAAGAGGAGTTGTTTGTGAAACAGGAGGAGTTGTTTGTGAAACAGGAGGAAGACTCTATTGGGGAACATAAAAAGACTAGCGAGCTGGAAGACGCACAAAAAGTACTCCAAATGGACACTAAGCCAATCCTCGACTCGAGTTGCAACAACAAGCCAATTCCATACTCAAAACTTTGTCAAGTTTTTCAAAAACTTGAAAACGAACCTGGTCGGCTCAAAAATTTGGCTATTGCCTCGGAATTTTTCCTCGAGGTTTTAAAGTCTGCTAAGGACAAGAAAACCATGCAAAAAAATCTAGTCGAGGTGACATATCTCATGATCAATCGTCTAGGGCCAGACTATGAGCCTGGTTTGGAGTTGGGTCTTGGAGAGACGCTTCTGATTAAGGCTCTTGCGAACGGAACGGGACGGTCGACTCAGCAGATCAAGCAGGATTATCGTGAAGCTGGTGACATCGGAGTGGTGGCACAGAAATCGAGATCCAAGCAGACTTTGATGTTCAAGCCTAAACCTTTAGAAGTTGACCAGGTTTTTGCGAACTTGACAGAAATTGCCAAGATGACTGGAAGCTCTTCTCAAACACGCAAGATCGGAATCATCAACAAGATGTTGACCTCTTGTGAGGGTGAGGAGGCTAAATTTTTGATGCGGTCTCTTGAAGGAAAGTTGAGAATTAATTTTGGAGAGAAGTCTGTTCTCGTGGCTCTTTCTATGGCGTTTGCTGAGTACGAGACACGGGTCAAACGTCGTAGAGCTGTTTCTGGGGACATCGTGGTTCAGGCAGAAGAGCAGATCAAAGAAGCTTTTTCTCAGACACCAAATTACGAACTGATCATCGAGAATGCCATCCGTTATGGAGTCACAAATCTCATGGAACATTGCACGCTCAAGCCGGGTATTCCTCTCAAGCCGATGTTGGCAAAGCCAACGAAATCCATCACAGAAATTCTCGACCAATTCCAGGACCAGGAATTTACATGCGAGTACAAGTACGACGGAGAGAGAGCACAGTTGCATTTAATGTCGGACGGGAGTCTGAGAGTTTACTCGAGAAACTCGGAGAACATGACCGAAAGGTATCCTGATCTGATTAGTGTGATGGATGAATTGAGGAAGCAGAACCCAGGACTCGAATCCATGATCATGGATTGCGAGTGTGTGGCTTGGGACACCAATTCCGGCAAGATTCTGCCTTTCCAGGTCCTGGCAACGAGAAAGCGCAAGGACGTTCAGGAAAAAGATATAAAGGTCCGTGTGTGTTTATTTGGGTTTGATCTGCTTCATTTGAACGGCGAGTCATTGATTCACAAGTCTCTCAAGGAGAGAAGACAACATATGGAGGAAAACCTCAAGACGATCGAAGGAAAGTTCCAGTTTGCAGAGAAGATCGACTCGAGCAATCTAGACGACATTTCCAAGTTTCTGGACCAATCTGTCAAGGATTCATGCGAAGGACTGATGATCAAGACACTCAACGGCAGGGAGTCGTTCTATGAGCCATCTAAGCGGTCTCGAAACTGGCTCAAGCTCAAGAAGGACTATTTGAATGGAACAGGAGACTCTCTCGATTTGGTCGTCATTGGCGGCTACATTGGCAAGGGTAAACGTACTGGATGGTACGGAGGGTTCTTGCTTGCGTCTTATAACCAGGAAACGGGCGAATACGAGGCAATTTGTAAGATCGGAACCGGATTCAGCGAAGAACTTTTGGCCTCCCTGACCACCACTTTGAAACCCACCGAGATAGACAGTCCACATGCCGCGATTGTTTACGACCAGGACAACTCGAATGCAAGTCCGGATGTTTGGTTTGATCCGAGCGTTGTTTTTGAGGTGAAGGTGGCAGATCTAACCGAAAGTCCAGTTTACAAGAGTGGCTGTGGACTTTTTGGAGACGGATCTAAGGGGATTTCCTTGAGATTTCCTCGTTTTATCCGTCTGAGAGATGATAAGGGTGTTGAGGATGCCACCTCTAGTGAGCAGGTGGTGGAGATGTACCAGAACCAAGCTAATGTGATGAAATAAGAGATTAAGTTTGAATTTTTTTTCTTATCGTAAATTTCTTATCGGTATTTCTCGAGGTTTTTGGAGAAAAAATCGGTTTTTTAATCGGGAAGTTGAAATCAAATGAAAAATAATGATTATTTCGAGACGATTTTTTTTTTTTTCAATATGATCCGGGGTAGCAAGAAGTGGGGAGTTAGTTTTACGAGACATGACGGTTGACGGAAATCAAACATTAGTGTGTAGGGTCCCAGAAGAGGTTCTGGCAGACCACATTTTGCCTCTTTTGTGCTCGAAAGATTTGGTTTCTCTAGCTCAGTCGTGTTCAATTCTGTACCATCGATTGCGACGGAACAATTCGGTATGGTTCAAGCAGTACAAGATGATCTTCAAAGACCGAATATCGAGATCTCTACAGATATGGTATACATATGATTGGTATACACTTTTCATTCAACGAACGAAAAGCAGGTTGTACACTTGGGGAACGGGTTCATTGGGATACTCTTTCAGCGAGATTGAAGGGCCAGATTGTTATTTAACGGCTTACTCGGACACCGGACTTGCGGCGGGTGGTCGGCCGTTGCTGGTGGAACGTGTTGGTTCGGATGTTGTGATTTGCGATCTATGTGTTGTTGGCGAAGGCGGCGATTGTGTTGCTATTGTCACCGAGAGCGGAGAAGCGTTTTTGAGTTTCGCTAAGTTTGATTCTGACAGCAGAGCAGCGAGTCGATTTCAGTGGAGCAAAGACCAAGTTTTTTGTCAAGATGGATTTTTCGTGCAACTTGTTGCAGGAGATCGACTTTTGAGGATAATTGGGGCCGCATACTCGCCTTACTTGATTGGAATTGACGTTTCAAAGAGATTGTGGTTATTTGATTTGACGCGACTAAGAGGAACTAAAGTCGAGGGATTGAAGCTTGAGCTGAGCAATGGAGTGAATCTACTTGATTGGACAAGAGTGGACTCGTGCGTTGTTTCACGCAACAATCTTGTTATGGGGTATCATCTTATGGATGGCAGCCGACGTCTTTTGGTAGGTTCATTGAGTTTTTTGGGGAGCATGAGTGAGTGTGTTTTAGCAGCTGTACAAGACATACACGAGGATGTTTGTGATTTTAGTGTATCTGGGTCTACGGTTCTTTATGTTCGCGAGAGCGACGGGTCGTTGTGGCAGGCGTCATTGAAGAGTGAGAGACGACGACAAATAGGTAATCGGGGAGTCAGGTACTCAGACTTGTATACGTCTTGCAACATCACGACAGCGGTGGAAACAGTTATGGCTACGAGTGGTCAAAGGTATTACAATGTGTTGAACCAGCGAGGCATTAAAGTTCCGATGCCTGTTTTAGGAATTGCGCGAGGGCCGGATCATTTTTTGAGCATCGATTGTTGTGGGAGGCTTTACAGTTGGGGAGAGGATCATCTTGGACGGGGGTGTTTGGGACAAGGATTGGATGTTTTGGGTGTTGAGAGTCCAATGAAGGTTGATTTGGGGAGGATGGGGGTTATGGGTGTTGAGGCTGGGGTTTGGTTTAGTTGTGCGCTTTTGAGTGAATGACGAGCGAAGCGAATGACAAGCGAAGCGAGTCATGAGTGAAGCGAGGAGTCAGTGAAGCAAGAAAAAAATTCGAGCGAAGTAAATCTGGTGAAAAAGTTATAGTGAATAATTCGGCTGTAGAAGATTGATTGAGGCAGTTTTGAGTCGGAAAGAGCTTTTAGTTCCGGACGAATTCACTGGATCATACACCAGCTGGACACCACTCACGTTTTTCTGATGGTGGTTTTCTTGCTTATTTTCCGCTCATTTTTCGCTCATCTGCTTTGCTCGATCTGCTCGCTCTATATTCCCAAAGCGGTAAAAGATAAACATACAACATTTAAAAAAAAAAACCAGTCGCAAATACAGATTGAATTTCGACCTGGACAGACTCGATCAGTAGAGACAACAGAAAGGCGGTAAAGACACCACTTATTCAATACAAGACAAAATTGCACTGTTCAAGTAATATCCGCGAAAAATCAACTGAGCCCAACAAACGCCCTATCGAGACTTACAATGGTACGACCCCAGAAAGAGCGCATGGAAAGACTCCTGACAGCGGACCTCAACAGCGGTATTGACCCACTCGCACAGACTACACAAGACGTTTGGGAATTTCTTGAGGAAACCAAGTGTTATTTAGCAGACATTGAACACGAAAACAGAGGTATTGAAACAATCATCAATAGTAAAGACGAGATCAGCGAGATACACAGAGTCTACGAGTCTCTGTGTCAAACGATACCCGAACTTGTTCAAAGAACGGATGCTCTTTTAAGCACATCAGAGCTGCCGAGCGCCGACCAATCACGGCTCGGTGACATCTTGAATAGACTGGAACCGATATGTGAGCTTTCTTTGGAGGTGAAGAGAGCAGTGATGAAGTACAAACGGCGGGTGGATGTGGCGGTTCGTTACGAAGAGATGAGTCACATGGTGATGGATTCGATTGCAGCCGAGATCGAAGGGTGTGTGAAGGAGTTGAGGACTCTTCAAGAGTTAAAAATTGCAAGTCCTACGCGCAAGTTTCCACAGTTGGAGCTTGAAGAGATTTCAGCCAAGATGAATCAGGGCTCAGGAATTCAGTTACAAATGCCGACATTCAGCAGCATCGAGGAAAAGATAATGAGTTTATTTGAAGCTCTGCGTTCTCGAGTGGAACCAATTAATGCTTCTCTATTGATTGTGCCTCAGACTCTCGAGCAATACAGCGAGTTTGCCATGGAGGATTATCCGGACACCGTTCTCAGTTTGATAGGAAAATACGAGAGAATCACAGGTGACCTGCACGAGCTGGACGGGAGATTGAAACAGTTGCAACACGAGCTCGTCGACGTTCGGTGGGAACAAATATTCGACTCAATGTCCAAAGAGGTTGGCCGAATATTGGAGCATGATATTGCAGAAGAACAGCTGAATATTGTGGGAAGATGTTTGGACCTATTACGACGTGCGTTGGGCGAAAATCTCATTCGAAATGACAGAATCAGCCGCAGATATAAGGAGTTTTCCGCTCGTTTTCTCAAGTTACAGGAGGAGGAGTTTGTGAGGAAACGGAAAGAGGATCACAAAGAGCCTGAAAAGCCAACAAACACCGGGATCCTGAGCGTCAGAAGGCGCACTACTCTTATGGATGCATTGAACTTGAAACCTGTTCTCATCGAGTACAATCCTGTTTCGGCCAAAAAGAAGAATCCATTGTCAGCTGGATCTGGTTTTGAGATCCTCGAAGACGAATCACTCAGCTCTAGCCCATCACGCCGCTCAGTGTCAAGTAGCGCCTCTGTGAATGGCTCTGTCACCAGCGGAAACGTGATACAAAGGCTCATGGACCAGCTCGCCGACAAGGAGAACGATCACTGCAGCGAAAAACCTGACATTTCCTTTGATTTCGGCCAGTTACAAATCTCTTCGTCGTCTTCGTCAGCATCGTCGCCGCTGAGACCTCGATTCACAACCACTAATTTACGTGCTCCGCCAACACCAAACCCTTTCACCACGCCTAACTCCAAGTTCTACAAAACAGCACAAACCACTACCACTGCAGAGCCATGTGAGACCGATGACGAAGGCAAAGCTGTCGGCGAGACCGCTCAAACGAAGCCACTAAAGTACGTTCCACTACCTGTCCAAAAACATCCGTACACCGGAATTAACACCCGTACCCGGGCTCAACAGACGAGCTGGCTCTCTACAACACCGACATTTGCGAGCCGTATTCCGCTTCCGGAACGGCCGCAGTCACGAAAATCGCTTCTGGAGGCTGCACGTAACACATGGTATGCATCAAGCGTCGATTTACGAGCGTCTACGCCAGTGGCTTCGACGGCTCTGTCAAGTTGTTCAATGGGAGAGTTGTCAAGGTCTACGTCGAGACCTCCCTCGCGACTTGAGCAATTGAGACTGAAGTCTCCATGGGCAACACCGAGGACCACACCGAATCCAGGAGGACTGCCTGGTGCGTGGTCAACTGAAGGAATTAGACCAAGTTCACCTTCTTTGATGGTGCAACCAACGCCGTTGCGTGTCCTGAAACAGAAAGTGCACGGGAGAGCGTCTTCATCGCTTGGACTGACACGGCCAGATGCTCCTGGATCGCTACTAATGGACCGGGCTGTGCGCAAGGTTTCCGGACCATACGAGTCTTTGTTCTAGTTGAAAGCATAAATAGACGATGATGTTAAATAAAAGACTGTAAAATAAATAATTTGTGTGTGTTTGTATGTGTTTGTGTGTGTGTGACACTACTTCTCGCCAAAAATTCTGGTAATCCAGCTGTTTTTGAAGTTTTCAAGCTTTTCTTCCTCTGAGAATTCACGTATGGTGCCGTCTCTCGGGTTGTAGATTCCTTGTTGGACGCGACGTTCTCCGTTGAGATACAGCCGACGGTAGAGTTCCGCTGATGGAAGTAGGAGGAAGACAATTCCTGCAACAATTCGTTTGTATGCGTTGAGATTTTTGAGTTGGTCGGGAGGCAGAGGCATTCCAGCTTTCCACTTATTGGAGTGGGAGTGGGAGTGCTGGGGCTGTGACGGCTGTGCAGAATGCGAGTTCGGTGCCTGAGAACGTTTTTGTAGCGGTTGTTTCCAAATGGGCGTTGACATTGGTGATGATCGAATGGAGGAAGAGTGAAGGGAGGAAGAGTGATGTGAGATGTAATTCGTGTGTAGTGTTATTTCCCAAGTTTTTAGCGATAAGTTCATTCTGGAAAGCACAGCCTTAAAATTATTGGAAGTTTCACAGCCATGAAAAATATTTTTTTTTGAATTTTTTGTAATTTTTTCACTTTTTTTTTTCCATGAGTTATACCAAAGTTTCATTTTCAACTTGTTCGAGTCTTCACCACCTTGTCTTGATCAAACCCCAGTTCCCCTCTCAACATGCCAAAAGCAGTCAAGAAACAGTTTTCCAAAAAACCAGACCCTTCGGGAGCAGATAAGATCAATAAGGTGTTCAAGTTCAACACTGATCTTGGTCAGCATATTCTCAAAAATCCGCTCATTGCTCAAGGAATCGTCGACAAGGCCGAGATCAGACCATCAGATGTTGTGTTAGAGATTGGTCCCGGAACAGGTAATCTGACGGTGCGTATTCTCGAGAAAGCACGTAAGGTTATTGCTTCTGAGGTTGATCCAAAGATGGCAGCCGAGCTCACTAAGAGAGTTCAAGGAACACCACAAGAGAAGAAACTAGAGATTGTGATGGGTGATTTCATGAAGATGGAGAATCTTCCATATTTTGACGTTTGCATCTCCAACACGCCGTACCAAATTTCGTCGGGAATTGTTTTCCGGTTGTTGAGTATGCCAAGACCACCACGGATTGCCGTTCTTATGTTCCAGCGTGAGTTTGCGATGAACCTGACTGCTCGTCCGGGAGATTCTTTGTACAACCGTTTGAGTGCCAACGCCCAAATGTGGGCTAATGTGAAGCACGTTATGAAGGTTGGTAAGAATAACTTCAGACCTCCACCAAAAGTTGAATCATCGGTTGTGAAGCTTGAGCCAAAGAATCCACGTCCAAATCTTGATTTTAACGAGTGGGATGGATTGCTTCGTTTTTGTTTCAACAGAAAAAACAAGACTCTCAATGCTACATTTCGTAATAGCAAGATTCTTGACATTCTTGAGACTAATTACAAGACTTACCTTGCTGTGTTGAGCGAGCAGCGTGGCGAGATGCTTGTCGATGCGAACGCAGATTACAAGACAATTGTTAAGGAGAGTGTGGAAAGGGTGATGTCAGAGACTGGTTTTGGTGATAAGAGACCTTCAAAGATGGACCAGACTGATTTTTTGAAGTTGTTGTATGCTTTTCATCAGGTGGGTATTCATTTTGCATAAACGATGAGCGGACGACGAGCGAAGCGAGTCGTGACGGAGTCATTGTGAATTGATAAGCTAATCGAGTTGTGAGTGAACCATTGATTGTTTTGGTCCGTGATTCACAGTATGTATATTACAGATATAGAGCGAAATATCTTGATCTACCTCTATTACCTGAAAAATTGTAGGGATGTAGACGACCGAGTCACCAAATCAATCGTCGATGTCTTCGTTAGCTATTTGCTCATTAATCTATTGGTTCATCCATTATAATATGACTTGCATCGCTCGTCACCCCAAATCAACGTCTTTTTACACCCCCCTTCGCACTAAAGTCCTTTTCAATCAACTCAGTAACTCCACTCTCCTCCAACTCATCCTCCTCAATTCTGATAGCTTCTCTTCTTTCCCACCATCTCTCCTCACAAAGCTCAAAAGACTTGGTCTTCAAATACTTTCCACGAGAATGCGGATTCTGACTAATGGCCCATTGCAAGAAGTCTGCACCCGTTCTCAAATAGAACGCTCTCAGAGTCTCAAACACCTTAGGATGCGGCAGGTAAGGATGTTCATCAGGAATTTCCGGCTTGTCAGGCTCCTCTTCCTCCTCTTCCTCTTCTTCCTCGTCCTCCTCAGCAACGAGCTTCCTGTCAGTCTCCTCCTCATCGTCGTCTTCAACATCCTCATCGTCCTCATCGTCACTAAATTCATCCTCAGCTTCTTCCTTGAGACTATCCAATTCCGAAAGATCCTCCCAATAAACCTTCAATCCTTCCAATTTCGATAAATCAACGGCATAAAAAGAGTCCAAATTCACTTCCTGCTCGCCAGACTCCCACATTCCTCCATAAATATACAGATGGTCGTCCATCACACACGTCAGCGAGTTGAACCGAGGATGAGGCATCTGGTTACGAACCTCATACTGCGGCTCTTCCTCCTCTTCCTCCTCCTCTGCCACTTCAACAGTGACAGGAGAAACGTCGTCGTCATCAGCCAAATCAGCTTTCGCCAAAATCGAGTTCAACATATCCTCTAACTCCTTATCACGGTTAACCTTCTCTTTCTTCGCCGCATGCTTCTTTTTAACAGGACGCAGACTCAAGTTGTACCACCGGTTGGTCTCCACATTATAAGATAAGATAGAATTGTAAAACTCCGAATCAAGAGTCTCTTCCGTCTCCTCATAGTCGAAAACACCACCAAACAAAAGACCTCTACCTTTGTGTGGCTGCATAGAACAACCTGCACGTGGCGACGGTTGGAAACCCTGTTTCCGTTTTCTCTCAAAACGGATCTGTTTCGGATCACTTTTCATAGTTAACGCCCAACAATCGGTCAAAACTTTACCCTTTTGCAATCCTTTACCGGCTTTAACTTTGCAATAACCACCATACAAAATGGCACCATCATCAGTTGGAATCAAAGAGTGACCAGAACGAGCATCTGGAATCGTATGCATTGGTGGGAACACAACTTCCTTCCATTTATAAGTACTGATATCGAACAACCAGAGATCATTCAAGTACGTCGTGTGGCTTCCAAGGTCTCTAAAACCACCAAAAAGCATGATGTAATTCTTCCAGTATGTCATCCGGTGACCCGAACGACTCGAAGGACCTTTACTGTCCACTTTGGACCATTCTTTCGTTTGAGAGTCTAAAATCCAAGTGTCTGAAAAATGATGGAAAGTAGACTGTTTTGGAGAAGAAAATTCACCTCCATGCATCAAGAATATTCCCGAAGGATGGTAGCACATGGCATGAGAAGACCGAACAAGAGGAGAATTTTTGGAAACGTACCGCCTCCACACATTGGAATCCACTGAATAAATGTTCAAATCGTTGTAGAAATGAACGGTCTTACCAGTATTCACTTCACCACCAAACAGAACAAGTTCACGTTTACCATTGTTATTACTGGCCACAAGAGTAGCATTCAAACGTTTTGTTGGTCGTTCAATAACTTCAACATGGATTTTTTCGTATTGTTCTTGCTCCAAAGCTAGTTGTTTCAAAAGCTCGTCCAAATCGACATCGTCTTCGAGATCATCACCAGCTTTCTTCGACAGTTTTTTGAGTTTCGAATCTGATTTCTTGGCATTTTTCTCAGCTTTCTGCGCAGTACGTGCCTTCTTGGACTCCTTGGACTTCTTATCCTTCTTTGCCATTGTCAAATGTTACGTTAACGTTGATACTGGTGAGTTTGTAGTAGAAATATATGAAAAAATATGGAACGGAAATAATGTATGAAAAATTAAGTGATTTTTTTTTTACTTCAATGCGAGCGAATGATGGGCAAACCATTCTCCTAAGATTACGGTTTGCACGTCGCTTACTCACTCAGTCGCTCACGACTCGTCGTTGTAGTGAAAAAGAATATGATATATACGAAATGCTATAGTTGAAGCGTAAAATAAACACGACCCGAAACACCTGGATCTAACCTAAACATAAACCAGAGGAAACCAACAAAAATACATAGCTATTAGTGAAATAATCAGCCACAGTCCAACGGGCGCGGTTGCCCATGCTTTGTCTGTGTAATCATGACCAGCAGACCACCAGCGAACAACAAGCGAAGCGAATCGTGAGAAGGCATTAAATGACATTATTATGATGACTTGTAAGAAAGTCATTTCCGCTGAGTCATCGACAGTTGTTTCTCCAGTAATTTCCATAAACTCACCACTCGCTTTGCTCATCTTTTGCTTGTCATTCGTCGTTTGTCGTTCGCTCATAATTCGTTCATCGTTGCTCATCGTTCACTTCGACGAATCCTCCCCATAATCTTCACTCATTTCTACCTCGTCGTCATCAATAAAACTCTGATCATCATCATCAAATTCGTCGTCGTCGTCGTCCTCTTCGTCATCCTCGTAAAACCACTCATCCTCATAATCATCAGTAGTAGTATTGCTTGTTGAAACAGGAATCTCAAAGTCTTCAGGGATGTTTTTCTTTGAGTTCTCCACATCTTTCGCCACTTGTTCATAGTAAGCATCTTTTGCATCACGAAACAGCTTCGAGGCGTCCACATTTGCTGGTGAGTTGATGTTAGGGTCGTCTAGAAGCGAAATGATAGACACCAACACCGACTCAACACATTGTGCAGGACTCCAATTCTCGGATGATGGCTCTCCACTGAGTGCATCACCGGCCTCGTGCAAAATCGAAATGCACACACGCCCGTCTTTATACACATTTGGGTGGAAAATCGCTGGTGTGAATCTGAAAGTTGGTGGAGAGAATGGGTAGGTTGTTGGGAAACGCATTTGACATTTGAGATATGCTCCATTATACTTTGAATCCTTATTTGGAATATACATGCCGATATCCCATAGGAAAATGTTATCTGCCTCTAGTTCTATACGAAACGAAGGCTGGGACTTGGTCAGCTCTTTAAGCTCTTTTTGAAGTATTGCGGCAGCACTCATGATTCGATGGATAGCAGGTATCTGAACTATAGTCTCATTCAATATTGCAGAGCCAGAAACAATGATAAATATCCGTTGATTTCCGTCTCGATGTGAGAAGCCCTGAACAGCAGTGTGGCAGATAAGGTATCTTTATAAGGTTATGCTCGTATGGGAGAATGGAGCCGCTGTGTCAGATAGGTTGGTTGTGATCAAAAGAAGAGTTTGAGGTAAATAATGTTATTTGTTTCTTCCGTTGCAAAGGCGAGTGAATCGCGCCCAGGCAAAAGCAAAAAAAAAAAAAAAAAGATTTTAGATAAATCGTCGCGTCGATCGTCGCAAAGTTTAATCACGACGAGGTGAATAGACTCTTGAAAATAGTATCTCCGTTATTTATATACACTTACACTCGATAGAGTTTCAACTAACCAGCTTCGCTTGCTACCTCTCACTCTATACTCCCGTCATTTGTCACTTGCCTTCTGCTCTACCTTCTGCTCCTGCAACTGATCAGGTATCACCATCTTATGCTTAATGAACCCATCATCGAGTAGCTGCGATTCCTCTGTCAATTTTTGTGCAAGTCTCTCGCGTTCGATCAGTTCATCATCCACCGACTGCTCCTCTTCAACCTCATCAACTTCCTCTCCGTCCTTCTTTCCTGTCTCATTCAAAAGCTTGTAAAGTCTTGACTCCTTATTAGCATACAACTCTTTGAATTTACCTTGCTCTGCCAGCTGTCCATCGTGGCCTAACACAAGGATATCGTCACATTTTTCGATAGTCGACAAACGATGTGCGATCGAAATAGTCGTGATCGATTGGTCACGCATCAGGTTCGATAAGGTTAGATTGATAGCGTTCTCAGATTTAGAATCCAAAGCGGATGTTGCTTCGTCCAAAATAAGAACAGGTGGATTCTTGATTAAACAACGTGCAATTGCAATCTTCTGTTTTTGACCTCCAGAAAGCAATGATCCCCGAGGTCCAATGTTGGTATCAAACTTGTCAGGAAATTGATGGACAAAGTCACAATTAGCCTTGGCAGCTGCCCATTCAATCATATCTGACGTCACTTTCACATTGGACGGCAATCCGTACTTGATGTTCTCGGCTATCGTCCCAGGCATCAAAACCGGCTCCTGTTGAACAAATCCAACAAGATGCCGAAGCGAGTGAACAGAATACTTCGAAATGTCCTCTTCGTCAATGTATATCGTCCCCGAGGTTGGGTTGTAGAATCGCAGAAGCAGCGCTGCAATCGTCGATTTTCCTCGTCCAGAAGGACCGACAATACACACGTTCGAACCCGCCTTGATTTCAAACGAAATCTTTTCAAAGATCTTGTTATTTGGCCGTGTTGGATAATGGAATGAAACATTTTCAAACCGAATATGACCACGGGAAGAGCGGATTTTTGGTCCCACAACCTGGTTGATCTTCGGGTCCCTATCAATCAACTCGAAAAGTCTCGAAGCTGCACCTGCTCCTTTGAACAGTTCAGTATAGAAGTTAGCCACACCAAAAGTAGCACTTCCACAGTATTCTGTGTAGATCAGGTACGCTGTGAGATCACCAACTGTCATAGTTCCGTTCATCACAAGATGGGTACCGAAACCAAGAGTCAAAAGGAAAGTCATGTTACCCAAGACTCCAGTCGAGGCAAAGAACGTAGCATTCGTCAATGCATCTCTATAACTGATCTTGAACACGTTCCTGATTTGATTATCGTAACGATGCAGTTCTTTTGATTCCGCTGTGAATGATTGTATCGTTTTGATGGAGTTCAATTGCTCTTCGGCCACTTTGGTGAGCGAACCAGTAGCCTGTTGTAGTTCTCTGGAAATGGCACGGATCTTCATTCCGTAAATGTACGACGCAAAAACAAGAGGTGGACCGAAAACCAGCAGAATCAGGGATAACTTTGTAGATAAAACAAACATCATAGTAATGGATGCACCACCGACAATAGAATGTTTGATACCATCAGAGATGTTTTGTGTCACAGACCGTGAAACCACATACGCATCACTCGAAAGACGAGATATCAAATCTCCAACCTTGTTAGCGTCGAAAAACTCCATATCCTGACGAAGGGTCTTTTTCATGATACTCGAACGCAAACGTGAAACCAACTTCTCTCCGAGAACACGAAGAATGATAATTCTACCAAAAGTAGCAATCGTAGACACACCTAAAAGGCCTGCCATCACAAGCAAGAATTCGTTGAGAGAAAGTCCATAAAGCTCAATACTTTCGAGGTCATCGTATTTCCGGGTAGCATCCAAGATAGCACCCGTTATCTTAGGTAGAGCCATCACGATCGACGCACTGGTGAATAGCAGTACCACTGCCACGGAAAACAATTTGAGGTCTTTTCTTGCCAGTTTCAATAATCGAATCACCTCTCCAAAACCTGCCTGTTTTTGCTCGTCACCGGACAATCCAAACCAACGCTCTTTCCAAGACTTTTTGGGGGAAGTATTAGTTGGGATTATTTCAGCCTTGTTTTTCTCAATTTTCTTCGAATTTTCACCAGAGTTGGCAAATAATGACTGTGATGTAGTGAATTTTCGTAGTCCAGTCCAGCATACCCCCGGACGTTCTATGTGCACAGAAAGCGTTCCTGTTGACAGCATTGTTGGGGTCCTCGTTATCGAAAGCTTGATTGCCGGCGTACGGGGAAGCCGTGTGACGCCCCTTAGAAACCCAAGCGTGCGGCATGTATATAGAACCATTTTGAGGCGCTAACTGGTGGAATAAAAACACGGAATCACGTGGAGCACATTCAACTTGATGGTCAATGAGAACCGGTCCAGTCTAATTGTTGGAAGAGGAATAAATATCTGGAAAAACCTCGATTTCTCCTACTCACTGATCCGCAACAGTGTTTTCTCACTTTTGATCCCAGATTATATGTGGAGACCTGTATATAACCGCCGATAGTCGCACTTTTCACAAGCACGTTCCCTTATTTTGATCGTCACATCCTTCAAAAAAAAAATATATTTCGACCAGAAACTTGGTTGACCTTTCCACCAAAAAAAAAACGTGAAGATTCGTGCGCCACAAAAAATGTCACCGCCACGTACCATGTGGCACATGGTTTAGACTTCTTCTATTGGTCGACTCCAAATAATCAAACACTGGTACAAATAGTTGAATAAATGCTACAATCAACAAGACTCACAGGAAGGCAGTCTGAGTTGCCTTCAGAATACGCCAGTGTAATGGCCTCTTCATCATTTCATTCTAAATGTATTTTTGTTTGGATACGAAAGAGTACATAGACCAGAGCACAGCACTAGCTGATATACCTGATCTCCTGGTCTGCCGGTCCTTTACTGCATGATAGAACATGTAGAATCAGTCACACTATATCTTCAAGCAGACTTGGTGTCCAACTTGAGTTCGGTAGTAGAAATGGTGTTACCATGCTCGAGCTTTTGAGCCTTGACCTCGGTGAAAATTCTCTTCTCAGCCTTCACTCTAAGATCCTCCTTGAGGGACTTCTGAACGGTTCTTGCAGCGATTGCAAAGTATTTGTTGATTCTATTGGGGAACAGATGGTGTTAGTATCTCAAATCCGATATGACCATTCTGTCGACTCAATGATGAGTGAGTTCACTTACGAGAAACCAGCCTTTTGCCACGAAGCCATTATGTGTGTACTGTGTGAAGTATTTTAACCAACAACTTTATAATGAACAGGGCTCTAGGAAGTAATGTGTCTTCGTAAATACCTGTTTTTCTTTGAATGTCCAGTTTCCGCAGCTTCCAATGAGGGAAAAGGAGAATTCTTGTGCACAAGGGCTGCAAACCACATTCACTGGCCCGTTAAAAATATTGACAGACAAAGTGCGTCGATCGACGTTGAGAAGGAAAAAAAAAAAATCCTTGATAAATTTTTTATCCTCTTCTTTTCTCCCTCTCCTAGACACAACTCTCTCTAGTCAACCCTGTGTGACCATCCGCACTATGCCCGTTTCTAGAGATCATTACTACCGATTAGCGTCTGATTTGGAGGATGAGCGGATTTCCGCTGCTTCAAGTTTGATTAGAGAGCTTACTGAGGCCGATCAGGAAAAAGAATGGGATTATGCTTTGGGCCGTTTGATCAAGGGTTTATCCTCTTCAAGAGCATCCGCAAGAGTTGGATTCTCCATGTGTTTGGGAGAAGTGTTGTCGCTGCTGATTGTTGAGAAAGAAAAGTACACTGTCAGTCAATTTTTGCAAGACCTTTCTGTTAAATTGAAAGAGTCTGTTCCAAACAAAAACAACGGCAAGAATAATAGATCGATGCTATTCGGTGAGCTTTTTGGGCTCCAATCGCTTCTCAGCTCAGAAGCAGTGGCATCAGACTTGAAAGCTGGAAATATTGAAACTTACACGAACGTTTTAGATAGACTTGTGGAACTTTCATTGTCGAAATCATGGATCAGGGAAACCTGTTTTGCTACGATTTTCCGGTCTCTTCTCACTTTTCAAATCACCGCCAAACCGGAATATGAGCCAATCATTGTGTATCTACTGGAAAGTGTCGAAAAAGTTGGTCTTTCGTTGACCACCGAGGGTCTTTTGATCTGTCTGAGTATTCCTAGAGAGAACAGAAGCCATATTTTAGAGAAAGCTGGCATTCACCATTGGCAGAACGGCAATTGTTTGACGAAGGGAAACCTCGGATTGTTGTCCAAGATTTTGAAAGATGTTGACGTCATTGGTGCTAATTCAGAGGAAAGTCAGGATACTAAGAAGAAAGGAAACTGGAATCCTGCTCTCCATTTTGTCTGGCAACCACTTTTGAGTGAGTTGATCAGCAATAACAACATCACAACTCAATCTCCTGAAAGAAGGAAGAAAAAACAGAAGGTGGCTTCTGAAGTGCAAGCAATCACGTTAGGTGAGTTCTGGAAGACGTGTATTGACGAACAGTTCTTTGCGCAATCTGCTTCTCCAGAACGGAAACACAAGGCTTTCGGAATCTTGAATATGGCACTTGACATGCCATCTTTACAAAGCGAACAGATTGCCTACTTGCTTTCACCAAACTTGTTGAGAACTCTCATCAATCAGAGTTCAGATTCTGACAGATTGCTCAACAAATTGGCTAAAAGCACATTGGGACATTTGGTTAAAACAAGCATTGAACATCAGGACAGAATTGTTCCAGTTTTGAGGAGTTTGGTCGGTTGTTCATTAAACTTTGATAGACTGACAAAGTCTAAAACTACGCAACAGGTTCTTCTGGCTGCCAACACAGACGAATCAATTTTGGCAATTACCAAATACTTGACTGAGTTAGACCAGAACGTTGATCAAGATGTTATCAAGTACCAAATATTTGCTTTGGATTCATTGTTGCATCTTGTTAGAGCGAAAAAAACACTAGTTAAGGACAAGTTGGTGTTTGAGCAAATCTTGCGTTACCTGACGGTTCACAGCTTCATGAAACCAAAGGAGGAGAATATCAGATACAGCGACAGAATGGCTGCACTTTGTATTGAGAGATTGTACTCGATACTTGCCGAGATTATCTCTGATGGCTCAGAGTCCTGGCCTCTCTACACTCTGTTGGAGCTGATCAAGTATGATCCTGACATTACTGAATTGGAGGAATCAGACTTCGTCTTGAGAAACTCTTTTGAAGGGGAACTGAGAGAGTTGAAGGTGAGTTCTTTTGATATTTTGAACGTGATTATCGAACTGAAGAGCTCAGGAAAAGTGGACATGCAATTGCTCAACTGTTTTGAGATTCTTTTCTCGATCAGCTTGGTTCAACTTTATGCAGGAGATTCTGACTCTGCGTCTTACTTGGCTGATTTGTCTGCTGCTTTTGGTGCAGTTGCCGAAGATGGTGAGACACCAGCTGTTCCCGAAGGTGAGCCAGATGTCCTGATTGATACTATTTTGGACCTTGTTTTGTCTTTGATTACCCAGAAGACGAGTCTCATGAAGAAAATTTCGATTTCTGTTTGGGAAAACTTGGTTCCAAAGGTTGGTGAAAGACAATTGGATAGGTTGTTTGAAGTTTTGCTGACCAAAGAAAATAAAGAGGGTCAAGAGAAGTTGTTCAATCATGTTGACGATGACGAAGAAGAGGATAGAGATGATGATCACGAAGGCCATGATCATAAGGATGGGGAGGGCGAGGAGGAAGACGAGGAGGAAGACGAGGATGCGGAGGATGAGGTGGATGAGGAAGATGACGATGATGACGATGAGGACGATGAGGATGAGGACGATGAGGACAATGGGGAAGAGGATGATGAAGGTAGTTCCTCCGTTGCAGATAAGCTCAATGACGTTGACAAAAAAACCAACATTGAACTTGCCAAGGTCCTGGGAATCCCAGCCTCTGCAAACGATGACCAAGAGAACAGTAGTGAGGAGGATGATGACGACGAAGGAGACGAATCCGATGCCGAGTCGATGTCTGACGAACAGATGATGGCGATTGATTCAACTCTCTCACAGATTTTCAAGCAACGTCGGGACGCAATTGCGACCTTGGAAGGTAAATCAGGCAACCAGAGAAAGCAGGAGGTTCAAGACGCACGTGAGTTGATGATTTTCTTCAAAAACCGTGTTTTGGATTTGCTAGAAATTTTCGAAAAAACTAGAGCCGATGATAAGTTGAACTTGTACATTGCAGTGAATTTGCTTGATTCTATGGATTTGACACTTGAAAAACATATTGGTGAAAAAGCACATAAATTGGTCAAGAAGATTACTAAAACTCCAGTCAAAGTTGAAGAGAAAGAGAAGCTTTTGGAACAGTTGAAGGAGGTCCATCAACGTGCATCACAGAAGGCTAAGTTTGCTGCTTATTCAGCAGCATGCAATCAAGTTGCTCTGTTCATTGTGAGGAGTATTGTTTCCAGTTTTGGTGAGGAGTTTTTGGACGATGTGATGGAGGTGTATAGTAAGAGTTTCAAGGAGTGGTCGAGTGATAGGTCGGATAGAATTACAGCTGGGTTGTTCATTGATTTGGTGAATTGGGTTGGGTCGAGGAGAAAGTGAGGCTTGTTTCGCTCGACCAGTTGAGGTGAAAAGTTGCTTGTTTCGTTGAATAGACTCGCTGTGCTCGAGAATTTGAGTCACTTACAGTAATAAATTGATAAAAGTACTCGTTGTGATTGAGTTACAGTTGGAGCGTCCAGCTATATACATATTAGTAGGTTACGAGAGATACGAGTTATTTCCCGTCCGTTTTCCAGTATTTTGGTGATGATAGTGAGTATCTTTGATCGATCGGTGGTGATTAAATGGACTGTTGTGACTGATTACTCCCATTACTGAAACGACTCGATGCAGTGATCATTTCTTCTTCCCCTCCTTGAATCTCTCATCCTGCCTTTCACTAACCCTCGACAAGAAATCCTGTTGATCCAAATATCCTCCCTTATTCTTGAACTTCAATTCATCATTGATCTTTGACTTATCAAGATACGAAGCCCAATCCAACCTTGACTTCTCCAATGTCGACAATTTCGCATTAGATGCATTATTAATCACCTCGTCAAGCAAACTAGTCCTCTTTCGTTTGGGAGGACGTTTCCTGGTAGGTTGTGCCTGAATGGCTTGTTTTGGCTCGTTTTTGTCACCCTCCAACTTCATGGAATTGAAATGAGCTTTTGCTTCTTCGGAGTTTGAATCAACCCATTTTTCCTCGGTAATAGTCTCACCAGCAAACTCATATGTACGTTTGATGAGAATCTTCTCTGTTGTTGGAGTTTCCGAAGGCCCCGATGACTTGGAAGAATTTGGGCTTTCTTCTTTTGGTGACGGCTCCTCGTTTAGTTGGGGTGTGTTCATCTCCTTCCATATCGAATCGATATCGACTGACGAACTCTTGGCAGCAACCATATGTTGTTTCTCCTGCTGAATTTCGGCCCGACGTTGGTGTCTCGTGCGCACGAGACCACCTTCGCCAGTTTCGATTTGCGCATAATCTTTATCAAGGGCGGCGTCCGCGTCGTCGTCGGAGTCCCCGTCGGACTCATTTTTATGAGTGCTGATTGTTGGGTTGTAATCTTCGTCTTCAGATTCGTTGTATTCGTCGCCGCTGTCGGCCGCTCCAACCGTGCCAGCTTGGGATGTGGCCTTCAATGTGGCTGACGTCACCTTTTCGGCCACGTCTCCATTGGTTCTCCTCTCCGTCGTTTCTGTCATACTTCCCCAGAAAAACAAACATCACAAATCTGAAAAAAATCAGAACCACCACTTTTTTTCTCGTTTGCGCGACAAAAAGTTGTCTCCTTCAGCGAAAATGTGTGTTTTTTTTCTTTGTTTTTTCTAGAGAAAAAGTCACATTGATCAAGGGGAAACAGCCTAAATACATTGTGTCTTAACACTTTTCGACGTCATTGTGGGAAGCAGCATACTCCGAACAGCTTTTGGTGGTACTTTGAACCATGCTCAAAAGAAAAATTGAGGACACAGAGAGCAATACTGCTAAACGAGTCGCTCTAGATAGCGAACTCGTGGAACAAAAGGATCTTGAAGAAGACAAAGGACGGACCTCAGTTTCATATACGCCTGATCCTGCCGAGCCGGCAGAGACAGTGGAGATAAAATCAGAGGAAAGTACTGCGGCCAATGACCAAGAAAATTCTACTTCCCCGGGAAACCTAACCCCTGCCACACCTGCCATTCCAATCAGCTCTCATAAAGTCCATGACGATCCAACTTACGTCCATTTTCGAATGCTTTGTACAATCACCGAAACAGCAACAATTGTGGGAAAAGGTGGTGAAACAATCAATAGAGTCAAAGAATTGTCTAATGCACGTGTAAATGTCAGCGAGAACCTCAAGGGAATTCCTGAACGTATCATTACTGTTCGTGGACCATCCGAATACGTGGCTAAAGCGTTCGGACTCATTGCAAGAATCATCCTTGATGAATCACTCGATCAACCGTCGTCTCTCGAATCCAAACAACTCAATCTAAGACTATTATTTCCTCATACAGTGATGGGATATATCATTGGTAAGAAAGGTGCTCGATTCCGTGAGATCGAAGATAATTCCGCAGCAGCACTCAAAGCAAGCGACCAAATTCTTCCAGCGTCGACTGACCGCGTTCTCAATATCAATGGTGTTGCCGACGCCATCCACATCGCCACGTATTACGTTGCACAGACCGTCATCGACCATAAGCAGTATTTGTCAAAGGCAATCTACTATAACCCGGCCAATTGCAATCAGCCTAGCACTCCTGTTTCGGGAGTTGCGGTGGGGATTCCTGGAATTCCAGTTCATAACGCTTCATTGCCATTGCCGTTGGTTCATCCAAATGCTCCATCTGGAAGAAACCAATACGGTGGATATGCTCCACAGATGATGGGAATTCCTCCACAAATGATGGGAATGTATGGTCAAATGGGAGGAAAACAGCCTCAACAACAGCCACAAATGGGTGGACATGTTCAAATGGAGAATCCATATCTGGGTAGCTCTTTCCCACAATATGTGGCCAGTGGTCCACAGGAGAAGATCAATCAGGACATTTACGTTCCACAGGCACATATCGGTCTTGTTATTGGCAAGGGCGGTAAGAATTTGAAAGATATCCGCGCTGCTACTGGCTGTTATGTCAAGGTGAATGATGAGGTTCCGGGAGCAACAGAGAGGCAATTGACGCTGATGGGGGGAACTCCTTTCGGTATACAGCAGGCAATTATGCTAATAAATAATAAGATTGAGAATGAGAAGCAGAGGCAGAAGAGAGAGAGAGAGCAAAGGGAAAAGGATGGCGATAGAAGTATGGAGTGAATGAACAGAGAAGCGAATCAATTGCGGAGAGGTAGTGTGACTCATTCGTTAGCACGCCGTTTGCTTCGCTAGCCGTTTGCTTGTGATCCAGGCGATTGACAAGCACCCAACTATCCTATGATTTTTTAAAGCGTCCAACCGACCACGCCCCGCGCACCAATCTAACCATCCAGGCTCAGCATATTCCCTATGTATTCTTTGTCTGTATTTTATTTTATTTTCTTCCTATGTTTTATTTCACATCGTTTCTTTCTTATTAATTTGTTTGGTGTGGTTTTTTGGTTGGTTTTCAGAGCTGGTCTTTGGACGTTTGTGTGGATGTTAATCTATAGATGTAATACATGAAGACGTACGACGAGAAACGACGAGCAGCGACGAGCGACGAGCAACAGGCAAAGCGAGTCGTGTAAGTTGCAAGGTAATCTCAATGTTTTCTCAAAGCTCTTTCAAACCTTACTTGGGATTAGATAAGTAGTGGATCAGGTGAATTGCCAACTACCGAGTATTTTATGAACAATCAATCACTAAAAATCATTATTAACAACAGTTTTTTATAGTACGCTTCTCGAGACTGCTCTGCTTGGAAACGACTCGCTTTGCTCGTTGTCACAAGTGTGGCACCCGCAAACTCGTCATCACCAAATTCACCACGCTGAACAAACCCTCTCCCAAGACCAATCCACTACTAAAAATAATCACCTTCACTTTCTCATCCGATCCCAAAGCAGATCCCCTCTCAACAACTTTTTTCAACCATAAATACGACACAACTCCACCAATAAACCTGGCAATCGTGAAAGAAGGAACATTGTAAACACCAATCCCAACAGGGATTCCGCTTGGAAGATACACCAGGTATCTAGACCATTTGGAGTTCGTTCCTAAAGTGTTCTTAAACAACGAAATAAGTCCGAAAATTCCACCTAGAACCAAAGAAAATTCATAAACCTTCGGAGGTAATCCAGATCCATTCACTAGACGGGCACAATCAATCCAAATAATGGCAGTAGGAATCTTGAACATTTGTCCGGGGATCTCATAAATACTATTGTAGACTTTGTACATCAGAGAACTCAGAACAATTGAAAACACTGAGCCATACATCTGAGCGACGAATTGTGCTTTAGGAGAAGCACCAAGCATGTATCCTGTCTTCAAATCTTGTAGCAGATCTCCCGCTTGTTGAGAAGCAGCTTCACTGATTGCTCCTGAAATCAAGTTGGTCAAAATGGCTCCCGGATGGTCACGTGGAATGATCACAGCAAAAATCAACTGAGAAAGCTTTCCAATTCCACTCACTGGATTTAGATCTGTCTCTCCAAGTGCCCGGATTCCAAGGACCGACAAAAACAAAGACAAGATGACCGCCGTCATTATCGCGTACACAGGAACAAGCTGTCCAAAAACGAGTCGTGTGCACACTACACATGCAATACACGATAGAACCAATCCAACAGCAGTGACTGTACCAGAAATTTGGAAACTTGAATCAACGTCCGGTTCCGATTCCAAGTCCAAAACTCCGCTGACAACCCCGCTAGCAGAATCGTCTGAAGGACTACCTTTCGAGCTGTCGCCGTGATAGGTGCTGTTCGAGATATCCTCATCGGACGGTATCTCATTCTCGTTCTCAATGAGCCGTTGAATCTCATCTCGTAAGTGAGACGATGGTCGACGCGATGGAACACGCCGCTTTGGAGCATACTGTTTCATCACCTCCCTGATTGTCCGAACAATGATAACTAGAAACGAAACAACAGAATCACTAATCATAATACTCAAACTGATCCACATGATCCAGCCTTCAGATCCGTCTTTCCAATCGTCTACAGCACCTGGGGCCCAGCCACGAGCTTTGGCCAACGGACCAAGAACACCCCAGCCGAGAATCATTCCAAAAAGCATGTATGATGTGGTGTAAATGCCCATAATCATACCTTGTCCGATGTAAGATGGAGATGGTTGAAAGGTGAAGAGATACTTTTCAGCCAGTGTGCGACCGAATAAAGGTATATTGCGTATTTTCGGGATGAAATATGAGCATATAGTGTAGACTGAAGAGACGCTTGCAGTGGATGCAAGAAATTTGATGTTGTTTTGGTATGCTTCGATCTGTTTGAGTTGGCAAATGTCTTGAGACTCAATGATGGTGACGTTATTAGGCGACACTGTTGTCGCCAACACTGTAGACGATGTCGGCGTTGTCACTCCAGCCGAGCTTGACCTCCTCCGGTACTCTCCGTCCACATTCAAAGTTGTTCCATGGAAGACCGAGATCAACGTAGCCGTTGCATTTCCGCTTGGAAACGCCAACTTTTCTTTGATAATGAATTGTTTCCGTAATGGAACAGCAAAAAACACACCAAAAAATGCCAGTCCAAGCGACCAAACAATCAATTTCCACAATGGCAGCACGATTCCGCCAATTGTCCCGCTTTCTTCATCGGTCATGAGTTTTTCAATTGCTGGAATGATGCCCACGAATCCGTATGCTAACGGACCCGTGGCGACTGCAACAGCGACACTCTGAACAAACACGTTCTCCACGTCCGTGAACCGGTATTCCAGTCGATCTTGGAGTGTTTTAAATACCGAGAAGCCCAGCAGCGCAGATGGTAGAGACATCATTGAAACCCAGCCAGTTTGAAGACCGAACTGGAAATTTGACGCCAGGATGACCGACCCGATCGCCAGACCAGCTAGCGTCGAGCGCAGAGTCACCTGTGGTAACGCAGCCTTCTCCTCCCAAGTGAGGTCGTTCGGCATTGTAGTTGTGACAGGCATTGTAGCCGTTAAGTTGTATAAATGAGAATTATTTTTGGGTCTGAATTATAGCAAATTGCGGCATGTAGATCAGGCACCACGAAAAGGGGCTTTAAGCTAGGAATTCAAAACTTGATGATTGAGATGATTCAAAATTGTCCTTGTTGGTCAGCTTGATGGGCCCGTATGGTTGAATTTTTGGATGGTTACTGATGAATATATTAGTAATGGATGAGTATTTTTTTTTCACCATTTTTTGATAAGTGAAAAAGTTTCCCAATCGGGAGAGTTTGCTAATCGAGGAGAAGAATTAAGAGCTGATATTACTCGGCATTGAGTTGTATTGATGAAGTCATATTATGACGTCAACGATAAGGTTGGAACAGCTCTTTCACTTACTTAATTACTTCATGATTACTTCATGACTACTTCGGAATAAGTTTGCGACTCACGAACGACTCGCTTTGCTCGTCGTTTGTCGTTCGCTTATAGCTATCTCATAATTATCATTAATACAAAAACTCTCACTTGAGGATGCCAACCACTCACGATTCACTCAGATAAGCAAATGACTAGCCCTAATCCTCATTTTCACTCGCTCCGCTCCTCATTTGCTCTAGGCAAACAGAATATATTTCAAAATATCACTCAACGTAATCACACCAATCAACTTACCATTATCATCCACAATGAACAACCGATGCAATCTCGACTTTCTAATTGTCTCCAGAATTACACAGAGATTATCATTCAGCGTACAAGTGTAAACACCCTCGAAATCATCCGAACGTTTCATCAAAGCTTCACCCACGCTCAGCGACAGGTCAGTGTACATTCCACCTTTGATAAGCGACAAAACATCCACAGCCTCGTAGACATTGATCAACTTGTCCTGATCGTCCACAATTGGCACAGAACTCACAGACTTGGAAATCAATAAATGAATCACATCCATCACAGGAGTCTCCAGTTTGACTGCGCTCAAGTTCTGCGTCGTTCCAATGCTCAACTCACTCAATGGTTGAACCAAAATACGTGCTTCCTTACAATTCATGCTCACAAACTTCAGAATACGGTACTGTGTCAGCACAGAAACCACAATTTCACGATGCGTTTTTTCGTCCTGATCAATTAATGGGATTCTTCTTGCCGAGCTCTCAATCATTTTCACACAAGCCTCGTACAATGACTTGAACGGATGAATAGAAATCGTCTCTAACTGTGGAGCACCGATCACTTTCTCAACATCTCTTAATCCGTCAAGAGTCAAATTGTCAACAAACTGGAATTGATCAGGATTTTGTGAGTAGTATTGAATGACATTGATGAAATCACTCGATGTAAGTAAACCGGCAAATCTTGATGTTTTGCTGTTCCATAACGGAGCAGAAACAATGCTGTTTTGCAATAAAATATTCAATGCCCGCTTCACCAACAACGAGGTTTCAAACACGATAAGTCGATAGGAAACAGGAAGAACATCAAAAGATGTTTTACTTTGCAAGAACGTCCTAATTGCCTTCAACGCAATCTGTTGTTCTTTCCGAATATGTTCAGCATCCTTTCCGATGACAAGCGCATGGTGTTGCTGGCTGCTTCCCAGCCGCGACATTGCACTCATGATTCTCTCGATTTATCTTTTTTGGAATTCAACTCAAACTGGCGTACAGAATACGAGTCAATAAGTCAATCAGCAGTCTCAACAAGTGCAATCACAGTCCCCATAAACAAGTATCTCTCATTGAAACTGTGTGAATGTGTGTGTGTTTTTTTTTCCTTTGATGAAATCTCGACTCTTACTTTTTTGCTTGTCGGAATTATTATTTTATCGGTGTACGGATGTTCTACTCAAGTCTCGTTGCTTCCACCAAGAGCTCCATACTTTGCTAACAATTGTTTCCTGCGCTCAGCTCTCAAGTCGTCTTCCTCCTTCTTCTTCTTCTTCATCTCCAACATTACAGCAGTAGGAGAAACCTCAACCGCATAATTCAAATCAGTCAACGGCTTCTCCTTATTACTACCTCCCTCATTTTCCATATACTTCTTGCGGTTCTCCTCATGTCTAGAAGAAGCAAACCGCTTCAATTTCTCAAACTCCTCAGCCTCTCCCGTACTGTGCCGCACAAATTGACCCTGCTCGTTCAAATATCCTTCCCTGATGTCTTTGTACACCCGCGATTTGGGATTAAATTGCAACTCCTCACCAGTCTTGATTACTTCCAAATACCGGGCTTTTTCGTCAAGAGACCGCACAGAAATCTTCGCTCCAGTCTCTGCAGCCAGGGAATTACCTACACCAGAACCACTTTCCTTCTTGTTGTCGGTTTCCAACAACCCCAGTTCCTCCATTTCCGCCCGTTCATCGTCGTCCAAGCCATCCAAATCAATCCCAGCCTCCTCTTGTTGCTGACGTAAGCGCTCTTCTCGTTCTCGCTGAATCTCCTGCATTTTTTGTAGTTGCTCGTCATAATCTTTAACAGAGTCGTATCCATGCCAACGATCTCTTTTGGTGTCCCAATCATCTGCATCTTTCCGAACAACGATTCTGTGCTGTGATTCCTCGCCTCTCGCCCCAGAGTCGTCATCTCCCCGATATCTGTAGCTGATTTTTTGGGGTTTTTCCAAACAATCTCGCTTACTGTGTAACGTGCTTCCGCAATTATCGCAGAACTTCTGACCCCGACGAATGAGCTTCTTGTTTTGCTTCATTTTACGTTGCCGTCTCACTTTATCATCCTCCATCACTTCAAACTCGTCACTGATTCCTTTTCCCTTTCTGGGCTCGTTGTTCGGTAAAACTTCGCTGTCTGGCTGCAAACGCTGGTGTCGCAAACGATCTGAAGTTTGTGAAAGCTCGTGTGCAATTTCATCCTCGGTCTTTCGTTTCCTGGTATTGGAATCCACTGAAAGTGCATCTTGTTCATAGTACCAAGGTTTATTAGCGATAAAATTTGGAATGAAGTCATTGATTCGTTTACCGTTGGCATCATAGAGGGGACGCTTCGGAGCATCATTCGCTCCATCCCCATGTGAGTCTCGATTGAAAGACATGTTGCACGATATAGCCAGTGATAAAATCAGCAGTGGTATACAATCAACTATTTCTAGGTTTCTGAATACTTTGGGAGAAAAATTGAAAGGCTTTACCTAATCAAAAATCATTCAATTACGTAAGCCTTACTTAATCATAAGAAATTGTTTATGTAAGTTAGCACCGCCTTCAAAGGTTTTTTTTTTCATCCCTGAAATTTTTTTTTTTTTTTAATTTTTTTTGATCATAGATACTAGCTTAATACTTCTCTTGAATGCCAATCCAACTCCATAACTAACCATGGGAAAAAACATACAAACATCAGCCTTTGTGAAAAAACTGGCTTCCAACGATAGGAAAACCAGAGATCATGCTCTGGATACACTCAAAAAGTATTTAAGTGCCCGTTCAGAGATTAGACCTCTCAATCTTCTAGAATATCAGAAGCTGTGGAAAGGTTTATACTATACTATGTGGTTTAGTGACCGTCCTCGTCCACAGCAACGTCTGGCTACGAATTTGGCTGAGTTGTTTTCCCAAACTGTTCCGAAAGGTGAGTTCTCCAAGTTTGTGAATGCATTCTGGTCACTGATGTGCAGAGAATGGCCATCGTTAGACCAATGGAGAATCGATAAATTTTACATGCTCATGCGTTATGTTGTGCGTGAGTGTTTTGTGAGATTGGAGAAGGAAGAATGGGACGCTAAGATGGTTGAAGAGTACATGGATATTCTTGCTGGCCAAGTGTTGAGCGGAGACAAGAAAGTTCCTAATGGAGTTACTTACCACGTGATCGATGTGTGGCTTGATGAACTCGAGCGTGTGTTGTTTGGACAAGATGAAGAGGATGAAGAAGACGAAGACGATGAGGACGGAGACAAAAAATCAAAAGCCAAAGAAGAGAAGATTAAGGTTGTTGAACAAATTCCTGTTGCTGCTTTGCTTGGACCATTCAAAAAGTTGAGAACGGATGCATTGTTGAAGACTTTGAGACTCAAAATTCGTGATGATCTGCTTTTGGACGAGAGATTGCAGGATTGGGGAGTTGACAGCGGGGAGAAGAAACTTGCCAAGCAGGCCATTAAGACAAGCGAGGAAGAAGCTGAAGAAGAGGGAGACGACGCCGAGGAGGATGAGGATTCTGACGAAGGTGCCGAGTCCGATGAGTGGACAGGGTTTGGTAACTGAGTTGTAGCATTGCTGAGCGAAGATATATATATATATAAAAAATAGAGTACCCCACGCATAATTTTTCAGTACACTTTATTTGTCGCGAGAGATATTTACCCGGTCTAAGGTCCAGCGACACGATTCGCCTCACGCTTTTTTTTTCTCGACGCACAGGCAACTCAGATGATTTCAAGATAAAGGGCACAACAAATCTTTGTATAGAGCAGTACTTTTCATAGGGTCTTTATTGTATTTATAATCAAAAAATGGCTGAATTCGACAAGTTGACCGAGGCTCCAGTGGAGTTCATCAAGGAGGGTACCCAGTTCATCTCCAAGTGCACTAAGCCAAGCAAGAAGGAATACCTCAGATTGATCAGAGCCGTTGGTATGGGTTTCCTTATGATGGGTGTCGTTGGCTACGCTATCAAGCTTATACACATTCCTATTAGATACTTGATTGTCTAATCAAGAAGCAGTTGAGCTGCTTTGAAGACGCGATGACAGCTGCGGCCCGAGAGGCTGTTACGTCGAGTGTGTAGCATTGAGCTGTATGATTATATTTTTAGAGATTGTGGCGGTTTGATTTACTGTACAATCATGCGTATCTAATTAACAGAGATTTGGTTAATCTGTGAGTGTAGTGAGGTATGAGTCAATTGGATGCTCGTAGCTGCTCGTAAATTTATAAATTCTCCAAGGTTTTTGCCCTGCAGTTTGCAAACATCTTGTGTATGGGTTACGAATGACTGGCTCCTCTTATCATTTGGCTGTCCTGTGATTGTATTGTTCGTTTAAGGAGATGTAACGGTGTATATGAACCTCCCTACATTTCGCGACGAACGACGCGACGCTCGGGCTACGTTTTTTTTTGGCACTCGAGAATATTCAACAGGTAAAAAATAAAGTAAAAACTCTTTTGATGACCATCTACATCCGGATTTGCCACCAACAGATGCCTTTGAGCCCTAAATTGAGGCTATAATATGAGCTTTTCATCTCTACTAACCCAAATCACCAAGAAAAAAGGCTCTGATGATCTCCAAAAGGTAAATGACAGTCCTGTATCTCGAATTACACCGCCTTCGAGGGCTGGCTCGAGCCCTGGATCAGTGACAAAGAGGGGAGGTTCGCTGTCCTCAGTGCCATCGAATCATTGGGAATCGTCTCCAGCAGCAGATCCCGCAGTTCAGCGACTGAAGGAGGCCCGGAGAGCAGAAAAAGAGAGGCTTCAGGCTTTGAAAGATTCGAAAAGAAAACCTCGTAAGGTAGCAACAGCATCGACTACGACACCTTTGACGAGGCCGAAAATATCGCCACAACCAACGAGGCAATTGACAAAACCGTCGAAATCAACCCCGACAGCTTCAAAACCAACGCCGAAAGCGTCTGCGGCGACTCCACCACCACGAAAACTCACGTTTAAAGAATTGATGAAACAGGCCGAAAATGTCGATACTAAACAATTTGCCATTCAACCAATAAAAACATCACCAGAACCGAAACCGAAACCGAAACTGAAACCAACCAAAGCATCTTTTGCCGTTGAAAAACGACATCTAGAGGCCGCAAGGAAACCTCGTATCGCTTCACCAAAACCCGAACCACGACTTCCGCAGTCTTTTTCTCGACATGATTCTCGATCTGTCCCATCACCAGCACGTGCGAAAATGCCATCTTTCGCCAGACCTTCGGACAATCTGCTCAAAAAACTTGCACGGAAACAGCCCTCCGCCGCTGTGGCTGGATCCGCAGGCCGTAGAGCTCGTCCAATAGGCTCAGTGCGGTCCAGACCTCAGAAAAAGAAGGATTCTCATGGAATTGAGGTTGATTCCGATGATGATGAGGATGAATATTCTGATTATGGTTTGTATGATGACTACGACGACGTGGACGATTTCATTGTAGATGAAGACGAGGATGAGGCTTATCAGGCAGAACAGGATCGACTCAGAAAGCACAGGAGATTAGAGAAACAAGGTTATGATAGAGACGAAATATGGTCTATTTTCAACAGAGGAAAGAAGAGAAGTTTCTACGACGAGGAGGATGACGACGACATGGAAGCAACTGGAGCTGAAATTTTGGACGAGGAGGCGTTGACCTTGAGGCAGGCTCGTCTTGACGATGAAAGGGAAGCAAGATTACTTGAGCAAAAGAAGAAAGAGAAGTTGAAGAGACTCCAAAGGGCATAATAATATAGCGCGTAAAATATTTCATACATTATACAGTAGAAGCTGAAGACGAGCAAAACGATTTTGATTAGTGAACAAATCGTTCGGCTCGCTCTTAGCTGGTGAACTATAAATCAGCACAGACTTTTTGTTTTACTCAGACTCGCTGTACTCGAATTCGTACCCGTCATCGTCAACATTTTCGTAGTCACTGTCTTGACCGGAGATTTCACCAGATTCGTTCAATTCGGATTCGTCTGATGGCTCTTGAAGAACTGTTTTCGACTCTGCAATTGACTCCGTAGTTGGTTTATTCATGTCCTCAAAACCTGCTTCTTTTTTGCTGTCAATTATTTTGATGTCAAAAAGCGGATATCTTCCACTGTCAACTCTTGTTTCCGGAGCATCACTATCAATGGTTGAATGATCTATGGATCGAGTTTTCTGTCCATTGGCTTCAACCTCATTGTCGTCTTCGTTTTCGTTGTCAGCGTCGGGCTTTTCAAACAGGAATCCCCCCTCAGTATCTTCTTCGGGAACAAATCCACCTTCGTCCTCACCCGAGGTACCTGCCCCAACCAAAAAGCCACCTCCTTCTTCATCACCCGGGAATCCTTCCTCCCCCTTTTCTTCCACCACAAAACCTCCTCCCTCACCTTCGTCCACCAGAAAACCTCCCTCAATCTCATGGTCTTCCCCCTCAATCTCCTCCTTCTCATCATAAACCACATTGGACTCAGGACCAAGGAAAAACCCACCACCCCCGTCTTTCTCCTGCTCCTCCTCATCAACCTCTCCATGATCAACATTGAGTCTCTTCTTGATCTTGAGCTTCGCCAACAACAAAGTCCACGCCCTCAGAGCATTATATTCCACTCTCTTCCTAGCCTGGTCTTCCTCCTCCTCTTGCAAATACTCACAAACCAACTCAACAGCCTCTTTACTATCCTCCAATACAACAGAACCAAAAATTTTCACCGTAGCACTCGGACCACGAGCTCCCTTTCCTCCAGACCCAAAATCAAATCCAACAGCAGCCGGTGCATGTTCAACATTAATCAACCGTGCTGCCTTTTCGGCAAGTCGATGGGCAACGTGTGCGGTTCCTTTTGGTATCATCCAAGGCTGATACACGTCTATGTTACCATAAACGTTCCTTGAAAGCTTTCCATCAACTAGTGGAGGAGGCTGATAAAAATCGGTCTGGAATTCGGCATAAAGTCGAATATCATCCTCCTCTTCTTCAGAGGAAGGCTCGAAATCAGCCGTGTCGTCTTTCCGTCTCTTGGAATTCTCTTTAATCTTCAATGGCTGTTCTCCAACTTTCAACACTCTCCCACGCATATACCATGCTTTTGCAGACCTCACATTCACAACGTTCGATCGCTTGTAAACAGGGATAATTGCGCTAGACTTGCCATTTTTGCTCTTCTTCGTGACGGTTCCGCAACTGATTTTCGGCTTCAACACCTCGTTGAATTTGAGCTGTTCTTCAATGGCATATAGAGGGTGATTCACAAAATCTTGGATCGATTTGGGCATTCCTTCCTTGATAGACTTCTGCTCGAATTCCACCTCTTCAAATCTATCAATCTTGTTCATTTTAAGCCGTTGTGGAGCATTTGCTCCGTTTAGCAACTCCTCAAACCACTGTTTTCCTCTAGGCTCTCTAGTTATTCTTTTCTTTCGTATTTTTGAATTGAAACTCTCAGCATACCTCCTCGTAATGTCTCTGACTCCTCCTAGTCGGTCGTATCCAATCACATAGAACGAATTGAATTGCGCATCGTTGAGCGGTGGCTCCAGTTTCGATTTCATGTTCACCACCTCTACATATTGCTGGACAACCGGATCAATCGTGATGAACCTTTTGCTATCTTTATCCCAAACTTCACACCAAAATGCAGGATACTTGAAAACAGTACTTGAATCTAAGTCTGCACGAGAATTCGTGTACGCTGGTTTGTTCACACGGAGAGCACTGAGCAGCCTCTCGTGCTGAGACAACGGCCTACGGCTTGTTTTCTTGGGGGACAATTTTGGCGAAATTGACGGAGTTGGAGACCCAATTCTGTCCTCCATATCACCCTGAATTCTGGAAAGATTCGTGAAATCTGGTGGTTGTATTGAAAAAACCAGCCGTGCTGTAACTCCAAGCGAGCGCAGAAATGCCACAAACCCCTGTGCAGCAAGATCCCGCGATCCTCTTCTATTCCTCACTACACTTTCGAACCGTTCATTGGTAATTTTTTCAGCTTTTCCCTTCGTTTCAAGATTGTTCCACTGTTTTTTGTAAACTACCGCCGCTCCCCTTCGAAGAGACCAGCTTCCGCTCCAATACTCCATCGCATGGCGCAAAAAATCTAGTAACTTACGGCTCTTCCCTTGAACAGATAGTCTTGGACTCAACTGTTCTTCCAAGTAATTTCTGTATTCCTGGACCAACTTGTTCGGCACGTCTTTCCGAAGAGCCTTCAGCAACGAAGGCGAGTTGCACCACGAGTTTCGCACCACTCCGTGGCCAACCATGACAAAAATATACATCATGTGCATGTTTCTGCGGAATACTCTCTCCTCATTTGAAACAATGTTGTTTCTCCTGGTTTTTCGTGCTTCCTTTGTAGACTGAGTTCGAGTCAATGACACTGTGATTTCCTGTCCATCGTCTTTGTATTCAAAATTAGTGGGCGTTGCCACCTCCACATCGAGATCAACATCCTCGAAATCTGCAGAGTCAAACGACTCATCTGAATCGTTTTCGGATGCTGGCGGTTGTTTCTCGCCTTCACTTTCCGAAATTGATATCACCTCACTTCTAGGAGTTTGCGGCTTCTCATCCTCCGAGGACAATGAAATTGGCTGTTGTTGAGATCCTTCATTACCACTGCTTTTTGATTCCTCCCTTGGAGCACCACGTTTCTTGCGTCTTTTCAATGGCCGAGTCGGTGAATCACTGCCACGATCCAAGTCGCTCCTCAGCGCCTCGGCAAGAAGCTCGGTATATTCTCTCGGCAATCTTCGACTCATCGGGGAGCTCAGGGAAGAAGTTGTGGAGCAATTGGTGAAAAATAAGGGTTTGCTCTTTTTTTCATGACTAATAGGGGGTTGATTATGTAAGCTAACTGATTGACGGGCGAAGCGAGTCACTCCGCACTTACTGGGATATTGAGCAGAGAACAATCAAGTCAATCACTGCTCCTCCATTCTTCATACTTCAGACACCCTTTGTTCATTTATTGCTCATCCATTGCTCATCCATCTGTCTCCCTTCTGTCTCCCTTCTGTCTCCCATCATTCACCCAGTGCCATCTCAAAATGCCAACTTCAAACACCCCATATCTACCAATAAAACATTAATCTTTCTCTAACACCAGCTTCGCCGAAGCAAACCAACCCAAATTGCACATTTTCATCATCATCCATTCCCTTACCTTCAATCTGCTATTCATACTCTTCATAGTAATTCTTTCGTTCGCTTCCCCATTCACGTGACCAGAATTATTTCACTTTCGACCACAAAAAAAAATGCGGAGATCGCTGTTTATCTCATCTCCCTCTTCTCCTCTTCCATCTCCACCACCATGTTCCCTCCGCAAAGGCAGGTGGCGCGTTTTTGTGTTAACACGTCACGAAGATTATTATGGAGTTATCCCTATAACTCTCTGGAGATAAATCAATCCTGTCTTAACACACCAACATTCAGTGTCGTTCAAAAATGTCCAACAAGACCCCTTGCAACTACTCGTCAATTGAACAGCTTGAACCGCCATCACCAAATAAGAAGCTCTGACGATGTAATTGCCGAGCTTGCAGATCCAGAGAAACTGATTGATGATGTCAGCGACAGCACAGACTCCCAAGATGCCAAGTTCACTACTAGACTTCAACACAGATTACACCAATCTAAATTCTACTCCAGTTATCTCACCAAGGTAAAAACAGTTGGACCCCGATTCTTGCACAGATCTGGCCACGTCCAAGATACACTGTTGAGTCTTGCTTTTGGCTCTGGAGAGCATGCAGAGCACCAGCACGTGTCGGCAAAGGACTTCACACAGCTACAGGACGTGGAATCGGCGATCAGTCTTGTGATCCGTGCAATTTCAGGCAGCGTGGACCCTGAACTATGCAATTCAGATGTTGAAAAGGCATTAGTGCCGTTTTCTGCCTCCTTAAGGCCATTGACGCAGCTCTCAGTGGACTCAAACAGCTCAGTTTTCGGCTCAGATTGGCATAAGGTCCACACAAATACATCTTTCATCAATACAATTAGATTGTTGCAATTCAAAGTGAATGAGGTATATGGCTGGGGACTTGATTCACTTGCCACAGATTCAAAAACGGTCTCGTGGATTGAATCTGTTTTTGCTCCAACGTTGTACGATGCAATTTATGCTCTGAAAGAGTGTGAAAAGATCCCTGGACCAATTATTTATGAGCTTCTTCTGCGAACACCTCAAAATGAGCGAGAATTTGCGTCATTGGTGGAAATTTACAACACAAATATTGTTGAAGTGAACCTTTTGGATCAAGAAAAGTTGTTTCATATGAAACAACTACAGGTGTCAAACGCAAGAATGCTCGATAGAGACCTTCTCTTGCCGCCTGTGTTCTCGAATCTTTTTTTCTACGCACTCCGCCATAGTCCCGTAGCTCTTCCGAGGCTTGTGGGGCTCTTTCTTAAAGATAGAGACGGCAGGTTGTTGTTCAGTCAAATCGAAGAGCTGATTTGGCAACTTTCGCTCGACATTTCCGGCGAGAACGCTTCACAGCCAAGTAAGCATTACTACCAGGCTCAATCGCGGCTGATTCGTGTGGTCAACGCAGTCGTGGCTAACAACAATAACGTTTCTCTTGGTGTTTCAACAGTGATGGGAGTCGCCAATCTCACGTTCTTTAGCGACCAACACAAGGCACTTAAACTCTATGTATCGGCACAACAGAAGTTCGACAAATGGCAGCTCGACAGCTTCGATATTGACGGATTCGAAAGAGTTCTCAATTCGGCAAGAGCTACAAGTTCTCTCAATGTCAACGATCTCAGAAGATTACGGACAGATTACAGCATCAAAACCATTTGCACTTCAATACTACTTCTACGGGAAGATTTCATGTCTGAAGATCGTTTTTACTTCTTCAACTATATTTACACTACAATTCGTTACCTGGACAAGACTGTTCTCGAAAATTATCCAGAAGTATGGAGATTTGTCGTTGCCAAGCTTAAATTGCACGGAAGACTCATTGAGTACAATGCTTTACGTCTATGGGGCCTTTATCTCAATAAAAGTGGCTCGCAAGACAATCCAATGGTCACTGATCATGTCATCACGGCTATTTCACGTATTCCACGGCTAATCGGAATGCTTAAGAAGTCTAAAGGTCTGAAGCTTGACGAAATTTCGTTGGCACATCTTATCTCAAGACTCTACAAATCCAACAAGATGTTTTTGGGACCGTCCATGAAAGGACCTTTTTTACTTGACAATTTCATCGACGATTACGCAGTCACGAGGCGGACTACAATGGCACAGCGTGCGGGAAGATGGCGTCCTGATCTAGGCACTCGGTTTGAGTCTCCTGTTGAATTTGCAAGACATATTTATGCTCTAGCACCAGAAAAATCAGGTAAACTTGTTTCTAGTTATCTGTTGGGTGAGTCGATGATTGCGCCTGAGGGAGCTTATGATCGGTACAAAGAGCAAGTTTTCGCAGGGAGCAATACAGCACTGGCAATCAGCACATTGTTTGTGTCTTGTTTGCGGTTGAAAGAGCTCAACAGTTACCGTGAGACGCTTTGGGATGGTGAGCCTCCGATCGAGACTGCTATTCGTGAGTTTCACGCAAGCACTGCACGTTCGTATGGTGACGATCCTGACCGTGTTTATCCTACAAAGAATTTGGTCGTGGTGTATATCAAGACATTGAATGAGTTTGGCGAATACGACGAGCTTGTTTCTCTGCTGGACCGTCTTGTTGATTTGAAATTCACTGTGACTATGGATCTTTTCGAGGACTACATGGCATGTTTGAGTGCAGAAGACAGAATAGAGCTGATTTCCGGTCTCAATGGGTACCGGAAACGGATAGAGAGGCTTCGACAAGCCACTACAGAGTTTGAGTTGACTCAGATCAAAACGAGGTTAGCTCATGAGATGCTTCCAAACGGCCATTTCGCAAAGTTTTTGTCGAATCTACAGGTGACTTGGGATGTTGTTGAGACCTGGGAATGGCCTTCAAAGACAGAAGATTGATTTTATTTATTGGAAACCATATTTATTACACAGTAAGTGTTGACTATTTATAAACCTGTATATACGAATGCAGAATAGATTCTTTATGAGGGATGACTTGGGCGATTGCGAAATTATGGGACTCCGATGAAGGGAGTCATAAACGGGGGGGGGAGGAGAATGAATTTCAGAGGATTTCACTCACGACTCAGTTCGCTCGATGTTTGTTTCGTTCGTTGGTGGTTCTTTTGATTGTAGACTGTTCTCTCCTTTCACTTCATTCTCGTAACCTTTCTCAATAGCGTCCACAGTTTCCGAATCCTCACCATTCAAAACTCCTCCCTCGGGCTCATCCGTCTCTTTTTTGATAATTCGGAAACGAATGAACCAAATGATTTGACTAACATAGAGTCCGCACTCCAGAGCAATCACCACGGCATACAAAATCATTCCCATCACATCCATGTTCTCACCGACAATCGTTCCGGCCATTGAAAAACAGGCTCCAGCTGTGTCCATGATGAGAAAGAAGAAATTAATGCCAACAACACGGCCTTTTCTTTTAGAAAGTTCCCAGTATGGGGGTAGCAGGCCGACGGCTAGAAGAACGGCAGCGATGATTCCAAAAACCAGAGCGGGCCAATGAGTTCCATTCTTGTAGACGTGTTTGAGAGGCAATGAGAATCCCAATTGGAATGCAAGACTCGTGCCGTAGTATACTGCTCCGCAGAGCAAAACTGTCTTTTTAGGATAACTGTATGGTGGGTAGTACATGCTTTGAAGCCATGCTACGGAACATAGAATTGAGAACAGTTCAGGTTGAATTTGCATGGGAATGTATGAGTCACTGACAATGAAGTAGATTGCAAAAGGAACCCCTGATGCGCACCAGAGAAACATGAAAATAGGCGGGAATCCTGAGAATAGACAGAGGTTGAGTTAGTATGGATCAGATAGAACTAGGGGAAAAAAGGAGTTTGCGGTACTTACCCGTAGCATCTTTTTTCTTCCATAACCAGTAAACCTGTGGGGATAATTGAATGCACCTTTCAATGTGTTAGTTAATGGCACCTCACATGATGTGTGACTCAACTTACCACAGAACTGTTCCGATAGTAGTCAGGACATTAGCGGCGGTATTAGTTTGCACCATTGCTGAAGATCTGTTGTGAGATCGATTTCAGCTTTTCAAGTGCTCTCAGTAATGGTCTGGCTTTCACCCGGTGAAAGAAGTAGAGTCATAGACTCACAATTTGTATAAATTTGCCCTTTCTTCACCTCCGTTACCAAGATTAGAGATAATTTCCCTAGAAAAATTTTATTCATACAGGGTTTTTTTTTCGTCGTGCAGGTCCCGCGGAATCGATCAAGTTTTTGCGCGTAATCTATTGATTGATAGGCGTGGTTCTAAAGCTCTGCGGCTAAGTGGCTAGAGGCGCTACGAGTGGGACGTAAATTTCTAGTGGAGATGACTAAGAAATGACAGGCGAAGCGAGTCATTCCTCATCATTTCTCAAGCTCCTCAACTAACGACTTCAAGTAGTTATCATGACTGCGTCCAAGACCGGTCGGATCCAGATTCTTGAGCGACTTGTACAACTCTAAAAGATACTCGTCGTTTGGTCCACTATCGCCAGCAGAAATCTTGATCACACCAGCTGTCGCAGAAACAGATTCAGGTCCAATGAACGACTCATTCTCAGTGGTACCAATATAAACAACCGATTTCACAACAGGTTCGCCAAGTGAATTCAAAGGTAGCTGCGAAAGAACCTTATCAATCACAGGATCCGCCCTCGCGATTTCTGGCAAAACAATATTAAACTCAATCTCGAGGGTGGTGTAGCCATCTTTCTCGCGCAAATCGAGATATTCAGTGGCCTGTCCTGCGTATTCGGCTGGAATGTAGTAAATACAGCCCCAAACTTGTAAAACTTGGGCTAGTTTCTCTACATCGTTGATCACGTGACTGCCGTTTGGAACATCTCTAAGTTCGTACTCGAGGATATCTGGTTTGAACGCGTCGGTGGTGGCGATTTCCGTGTGCGGAATGATAGTCACGACACGGCCTTTTTGTTCTGGTGTTCCGCGGTTATCGTAACTGCTCTGCCAGAATCGACGGGCGTATCCGCTGATGTAGCCTGGGAACTTGATGAAAGAGCTGGAGAAGCTGTGGTCATGCAATGGTGGTTTGAACAACAACGAGCCGTAGCCAACCAGCCACAGTGGTTTTTGGACGGTATCGGGTGAGTCTTTAGTCATTTTGAGGCAACTCAGAGGCGGTTTAATTATAAAAATTGTCGTTTTTGCTCTATCGTCTTTTGTTTCTACGTGTGTTTAATTTTTCTTGAGATTTTTATTTTATTTTATGGTGAGATTTTCGAGTCTATGATGAAAAATACCAGTGCTATGTCACAGATGATATTGTTATTACGGTACAAGCTCAACTTGTGCCTGAGCCGAGACGTTGGCCCTTGCCACGGAACGCGGCACTTGTGTCTCCGGTTCTGGCAAAAGAACCCGAAGCAGAGCCTGTACCGCTCTTTAAATGCTGTTTAGGCGGATAAACGGCTCCAAAAGATCTGTTGAACGCAGCGGAGCTGTAGTCGATTCCCGTGAGTCTTGAGACGAGCAATCTGAGCCACGCAGGTGCCGGCAGATAACCGTTGGAGTAGTACCAATAATGGGTGTTTCCGTTAATGGTTCCAACGCGGTGGTTGGCTTCCTGAGGGGCCTTCTGTGAGATGAACGACACTAGTGGACCTAAAGATGAGGTTTCGATACAATTGTAGAGGTAGGCAGCAAACGTGCCCGCAAGAGCGAGCATAAAGATGTCTCTTCCGTCTACAAGCAGACGAAATCCCAGCGACACGACCGGCAAAAGCGACGCCTTGATAGGCATGAAGTAGAAGTTGACGGTCTGGTTGTAGTTTGCGATGGACCATGTGAATGTGAGAGCCGATAGGAGTGCCGGTGAAAGGGAAAGTAATGGTGGTAGTGCCAGGAATGATGTTAAAACAACGATGGGAACAATTATCAGATGGTAGTAGATGTAATCTGGTAAGTTTTTCTTGAACTTTGCTTCCTCAAGACCTTTGGAGAAGCTATAAACCATGTAAATTTCAGTGAGACCTTGCATTGGCTGTGGATGAGAGATAAGAAATCCTGTTAGCACTCTGAAGAGTTCCCAATTTTCAAAGATGAGGGGCCATGAGCAGACAAATGCCGAGTATCTGATGATTCCAAGAGCATTGAGTCCTGCTATGACCAAAGACGTGAGTGTGATTGTTCTTGTGACAGGAGGAATAGAGACGACGAATCTGGAAGGGGGAGGGTTAGGTGTTAGTTGGTGGTTGATGTATGCACTTGTAAGCTGACACTTACTGACCGAGTTCCGACATATTTGTGAGTTTTTGGGTTTATTTAAGGAATTGACAACTATTCTTCGTAGAACAAGAGAGATAAATAGTGAGATTTATGTTGTTTTATATGGTTGATATCTTTCTCGCGAGGTGGTGAAGTTGGAAAAAATACTCAAATAGCTGGTTTTTTTTTTTGGTTATGTTTTTTGACATTGAATTGCCCTGAAATTAGCCGATTAAAATGGTTGTTTCGGCCACTCGTGTGTTCCGAGTGGCAAACTCGTCAAAACTCACGTTTTGTTTGCTGGTAGTGCTTTTTTTGGTGCTGATTCGCCGCTATAGAGACGACAGAGATGGATTACAGCAACTAGACGGACTCGACCGAGGCAGCATGCCAACAGAGGACAGTGCCACGGCAAAAAACCTCAAAGAACGCGAAATATCGGGGAAATGGTTCAAAGGACTGAAAAAGACACTGGAATGCCCAGACTACGTGGAATATTCGCAATTCCGACACTCACCGTTCTCTAAAGGACCCTTGAAATTGCCGTATATGCGGCCCAGTGAGGAATGTCGCACGTTCCGGAGCGAGGCCGTTGAAAAAGTGATTTCAGACATGTCTGAGAGAATTCAGGACCCAGATTTGTTCCGGATTTTTGAAAATGCATTCCCAAACACATTGGATACAACGATTCTATGGCACACACAGAAGGATGAAGAGACGGGAGTTCCGAGAACCTTTATCTCCACAGGCGACATTCATGCAGAATGGCTTCGAGACTCTGCTCGTCAGCTCAGTGTGTACCAGCCATTATGTAAGCATGACGATAAGCTGAGACAGCTGATCAAAGGTGCGATCATTCAACAGGCAATTTACATTAGCAAAGCCCCATATTGCAACGCTTATCAGCCGCCTGCGGACTCGGGTGTGGAAAGAAAACCTTCGAGCATCGATGATGTTATTCCGAGACCGCCTTGGAAACATGTTTTCGAGTGTAAATGGGAATTGGACTCACTAGCGTCGTTTTTGACACTCACGAACGAATATTATGAACACTCGGGAGACTCTTCAGTGTTCCGAGATCCGAACTGGCTCAATGCTCTTGATTTGTTGTTTGTGGTGTTACGCAGAGAGTCTTCCCCAACTTTCAGTGAAGCCGGAAACCTGCTACCATTTTACTACACATTTCAGCGAGAGACGCGAATCGGAACGGAAACTCTACCGCTTGGAGGGTCCGGAAACCCTGTTCGAGGCGATACCGGATTGATTCGGTCAGCTTTTAGACCTTCAGATGATGCTTGTATTTTCCAATTATTCATTCCTGCCAATGCACAAATGGAAGTGGAGCTCAAAAAGTTGGCACCAGCGCTGGTGGCTACAGGACACTCGGATTTGGCTCAAATTGCAGAGAATTTTGCAACCAATATTCGAAACGGAATTGAAAAATACGGTGTGGTGGAACACCCTGATTTCGGCCGTGTTCTTGCGTATGAAGTGGACGGCTTTGGTGGAACCAACATGATGGATGACGCAAACATTCCTTCGTTGTTGGCTTTACCAGATATGGGTTTCTTAGATGTTTTTGACCCAGTCTACCAAAGTACCAGGAAAATGATATTGTCTAATAAGGGTAACCCTTATTACCTCACGGGACAATATTTCAAAGGTATTGGAGGTCCACACATTGGGCTCACTAATGCTTGGCCAATGTCTCTACTTTTGCAGATCCGTACTACTGATGATGACAACGAGATCACAGAGCTGCTGGAATTGGTCAAGACCACTACTGCGGGGCTTGGTCTGATGCACGAGAGTATTAATGTAAACTCCCCGATCAATCATTATACTCGTCCTTGGTTCAGCTGGTGTAATAGTGAATTTGGTAAGACGATTCTGGATCTTGCAGAGAGGAAGCCGTATTTGATTTTCCGGGACGAATATAGGACAGGGTACAAAGTTGCTGATTTGAAGACAGACAAGTAGTTTTGATAGCTTTGTGATTGCTGATGAATATTTATTGAAGTTGAGGCTGTGGGGATTATCTGTGGCTGTGCGGCTTATCTAATGAGCCGCACAACAGGGATCGATGAATTTGGAGTCAAAAGTGAAGTAAACGGTCAATGAAAGAGTAATTTAGCGAGTTCGGATGAAAATAGTTTGGTTGAATTACTTGGGTTTGTAATCAGACTGGGCGAGTAAATGATAGTTTTTAAAAAAAAAGGGTTATAAGAAGTGATAAGGAGACGATTAAAGCTGCATTTTTGAGGTGTATTAAGCAACTAAGAAAGGCAAAGAGAGAGGACGAAGCAGGAGGGAGGTTTACCTGTTGTTTGCCTTTTTGCTCGTTCGGTTGTTTGCTAGTACACTTTTGTTCGCTATTAAGTTGCACTGCCACACGTGGCGGTGAATTATTTTTTTCACCAACAAAAAACACATGAATATTATTATGTCCAATTATTCAAACACTTCAAAACACCTCTAAACACTCCAAACACCAAAAATGGGCAAGAAAGTGAACCTCAACTCTGTGGTGGCACTCAAGAGTGAGTGTGACGACCATCTTCCAGCTGTTATGGGCAAATTTGACTATGTGCAGTCATTCAAAATGGCAGATTTTAAACTTGTCGTTGGATATCTCGCGGTGATTGTTGCTGGTGGGTTGTATTGGTTGGAAAAGAAGTACAAAAACGATTTCCACAACGATGAGTATGTCACATACACCAGAATACTTGTGGTGTTATTTTTCTCGCTGGATTTTATTTGGTGGGGTTTTTCTAAGTTTGTGGAGAAAAATGTCAAGTTTGTTGGTGTTAAAGGTAGCAAGAAGGTTTCAATTTCGACGACGATCAAGTCCAAGACAGAACCAAATTACACGGTGAAGGTGAGTTTGAACAGTCAAGAAGTGCAGGGCACGATTGATTTGACGAAAGTTTTTGATTCGGATGGATATCTCCAGTTGAAGGAATTGACAAGTAAGGTGGGAGATTTGGTCAGTGAGATTGATAAGAAGGGTTAGGTGTATTTTTTCTATAAAGTTTAGCGAACGATGAGCGAATGACGAACAACTCGCCTCGCTTGTCGTGAATGAGTCATAGTGAGCTGATTTGTGAATGAACCAACGATTAAATGCTCCGCTTGTCATTTGCGGATGTTAAATGAATTAGTTTAAAACAGCCAGCTGTTGCCGATATCATTAAGTATCCCGTTTCCAAATGGTGCTCTAGTGTTTAAACGATGTGAGATTTGACACCTGCTCATGAAATCAAAGAAGTTGAACGATTTGCCTCGCTCGTCGTAAGTTCAACGTCGTCCATTCCACTATATCCCCTTAACCAAACACTCCAACTATATGGCAACACCTGTAACAACGGAAGAAGACGACCATACAATGGATATGCGAAAAATCCCTCCAGTCCTTCCTCCAACACCTCAGTTACACGTCCAGCTAGCTTGCGATGATCGATCAATGGAGCAAGAAAACTGTGTTCCACTCTGACATCTTCAAACATCCTTGAGGTGAGCTGACCTGGGATGAAAGTGCTCACCAGAATGGATGAGGGCAGTTCATAGCGAAGCGAAGAGAGTAGATTAAGCAGCGACGATTTGGTTGCAGAATACACTGCTAACGCTTTCGGTGAGACAAATCCCAAAACAGAACCAATTGCCACCAGGTGGAGCTTTTTGGAGCTGTTTGTATTGTTCAAATGGCCATGCACTACCAATTTTATCAATCTCACATGAGAAAAGTAATTGACCTCAAATATGTCGTGGATGTTATCCATGGACAACGCCGCTGTTGGCTGCAACTGGCGAACTCCAGCATTACAAACGAGTCCATCGATAAAATCTCCGTTTAATTCTTTCATTATGGAAGCGTACGCCTCATCCACAGATGTCTCACTAGTCATATCACAAGCCACAAACCGGACCCGATCGTTGTACAACGATTCCGGACGTTCGATGTCTAGAACGAAGACTCTATCAACTGCTGGGTTTATTCTGGATAGCAACTGTGTTGTAATTTCGAGGCCGAGTCCATGAGAACCACCAGTGACAATCACATTGCGGGAGTCTGAAGAAGGAGATGCTCTGGAGATGCGTGCTCGTCTATTATAGTAGCGTAGAATCCAACAGAAAGTGATGAACACACTGAATCGTAGCCATTTGGTGTTGGATGAGTAGAAAATAACGCTCACGACCCACGTCCCGAGCGGATTCAGAAGTGTATATAGGAGAACTTGAACAATAAGGTCTATTGACCATTGGTTGGTTTCAATTAGGAGTGGTGAGGGAAGGCAGTGCCGAGCAAAATGACGAGCGATGCGGGTCAAAAAACAAGCGAAGCTTGTCAAAAGACAAGCGGAGCGAGTCATTTAGCAGCAGCCTGGCTTAGTTGAGGTTGAATAGGAAACCCCAGACGAGTGTTTTGAGTGTAAGTGAGAGTAGATCAAGTACATGTTGAAAATTTGAAGAGTTCGCGATGAGCAGCGACGCGTCGATCGACGCAAAGAAAGAGGTTTGTAGAAGTGAGTAAAAGAAGTCTTGAGTGAATAGATTCGACAAACGAGGACCCATGGTGACCCATGGTGACTCATGATGATCAGTGATGACTCGTGGTAATCAATGATGACCTATGAATACCCATCATTGTAGTTCCATCTAGAATAAGTTTTCAATCAAGAAGTACTCTAAGTAAATGGTAGCCAGTCTCTAACACACAAAAGACTCATTACTACTCGTCGAGCATCCATATCCACCTGAGGTTCTGAAACTGCCTGAAATGTAACTCATTAAATATACTCGTCTCCAACTAAAGTGTATATCAATTATTTTTACTTATACAGTACATTGAACAAACACCTGCATACCTTAGCAATCTTTGGTAGCAGGAAGAACTAGATTTGACCAGCGAAAACAATTCCACCTTTACTTGCTCAAACTTGAACCTTGATCACCTATCCATGACCAAGTCACTTATGGCTCGAAAGAATCGTCATTTGCTCACTGTCCGCCACGCTGTCGCTCATCATTGACTCTTATTCACACTCTTATTAATCGAAATACCGTTCAACTTCGAATTGTGCGACGCCGTAGGAATAAACTTCCTAACCGTACGAATTTCATCAGCAGCATAACCAGGAATCCGGATATTCCAATTTCTCTCCAAATGCAATTGCAAATCACGAACATCCAAAGTATCCGACTTTCTATGCTTTGCCAACCGGCAAGCAAACGAAGTGACAGAAGTAATAAATTCATCTGCCAAATCAAGCAATAATTCTTCAACATCTCCATCAATTGTCAACTCAGCATCTCCCTCATCGGCTCCAACAGACCTGACAAGCTCTTTCAGCTTCCGTTTGTTCAAAACACGTTCCCCTTCCAACTCAAACGGTTGCGGTTTCACCAACGCTGGCGTTGTCAGTGCAGATGTGTTGATAGCATTACCGTTCAACATGGAAGGTCTGTTATTTTGCTTCAACGCAACAGGTTGGACACCAGCAATCTTCAATTCCTCCGGAATAGGCATGTTCTGGAAACGAGACCGAACTCCACCATCCACTGGATGTGTAGCAGGAATAGCAACACTGGCACTAGCATTCGCTCCAGAACCATCCAATCCAGTTCCAACAACTGGTTTCGAAGCAGCAGCATTAACGTTAGTCACTGGAGTTCCAACAGCGTTAGCTCCAACTTTCTGTTTCTTCGCAGTAGGTTGTCCAGGGGATTTACCTTTAGCTGTGGTTTTACCAGACTGTGGCTGAGGAGTCACCATATTTGTCATTCCCTGGGCCGATGCTTGCCGTTGTTGCATTTGAATTTGCTGTTGAGAAAGTCCCAGCTGCTGTTGCATTGGTATTTGTGGAGACATCATTGGCTGTCCAGGAGACTGAGAACGAGCAGCTGCTTGTTGTTGTTGCATCTGTAACCGAGCAGCTGCCTGTTGTTGCGCTAATTGCTGCTGAGGAGTCAGCCCTTGGGCCTGTTGGGCCTGCTGTCTTTGGATCTGCTGTTGTTGCAAAAGACGCTGCTGTTGTGCCTGTTGTAGAGCCTGTTGGTGCTGTGGGGTCAACTGTTGCATCTGTTGCTGCTGGAAAACAGTCGACTGTTGTCCCTGCTGGTAAGCCTGGGACTGCGGGCTCTGCTGGCTCTGCTGGCTCTGCGAGCGTTGCTGAGCTTGTGGAGTTGCCGAGGCTGAGGAAGACTGTGGTTGTTGTTGTTGTTGCTGCTGTGGATACTTCAGTTTATTGGCAATTTGCTGCGCAAAACCACGACATTTCTCCAAGTTCAAGTTCAGTTCCCGCTCTTTTTGAACTAATTGAGGCATCTCGCTCGCCGGAGTAGCTGGATCTGCAATCTTGTTTTTAATCAGGTTCAATTGTGCCTTGAAAGTCTCGGCAAGCCTCACAACTCCCTGATATTTGGTGATTTGCTCCTGTTTTTGCATTTGCAACTGCTGTTGCTGCTGTTGGCTGGCTGGGACAGCTCCTGGCGATTGTGCCTGTGTCTGTGATCCCATTCCTGGCCGTGCTCCAGGAGTGTTTTGAGGAGGGGAGGCAGCAGAAACGTTACTCGGTGTACGAACACCTGCGAGCTGGTTCAATTGAGCAGCTTGGGACTGTGGAGTCCCCTGTTGGGAGGTTGTTTGTTGTTGTTGCTGCTGCTGTTGTTGTTGTTGTTGTTGCTGCTGTTGACGACGCATCTGTTGACGGTTGTTGTACTGCAAAAGAATACCCTTGATTTTCTGCATTTTCTCCACATGTTCACGAGCCTCTGGAGCATGAAAACCGATCCGCTCAGCAGCTTTACGCTCGATTTCGTACTGTCTCAACAACTGCTGGGCTTGTTGGGGTCCAATCTGAAGAAACTCGGTCCGCTGTTGAGGCTGTTGTCTTGCATGTTGAGGCTGTTGTTGGGCCTGTGGCTGGGCCTGTGGCGTTGTTGCAGGCTGCGGGGACGACTGACTAATTGATGGCGTCGAGAAGTTCACCGGCGACGACATACGCGGCGATTGTTGCTGTTGTCCGTTCTGATTAGGTTGTTGGTTCATATCCAATGGAAATCAAATATGAGGACGGTGGTTTGGGAGGATTTCGGTGGTCCTGACACTCCTCACACAGAGGGATGTTTTGCACGGGAGGGGGTTGCTTGTATCGGTGCGTGGGAGCGTTCTGGGGTGGTGAAAGAGAATAACAAGAGAAATAACAAAGGTTGAAGAATTAATTATTTTCGACGGAGAGTGTTGAAGTTCGCGAGAAGTCGATCGACGTCGATCGACGCAGTATATAACCTGATATGAGTGAGTCGACTCACCTGGGTCGTCGCCTCAGTAGCCGGCATGTCATTAGTTCGGTCAGTTGAATCAATTCAAATAGAGTCGACCCGATCAACTCATATGAAATTCATCAATCCAAAGATTTTTGCATCTCAAATTAATGGTAAGCAAGCCAACTTTTTGGTCTCTAGCTTCACTCGCAATCAACTCATCACTTTATCAAATTAGTTCCTGTGTTCTACTACATATACATAATCTCATCTAGCTATGGCAGGAAACTATGCTCCACTTTCGTACCATTGGTGAGTCTTCAGAGATGATTAACAATTCACAAATGACAAAGCAAGCTCGGCATCCATTCACCTGCTTATAAACGACTCGCTCCGACTTGCTTCACTCGCCATTCGCTCCTCATTGGCTCGCTTGCGCAAGTGCACCACCACCTCTCTCCTATTCCTCCCGCCATCCTCCTTCTCCACCACGGCCACCATCACCTTACCTGGCTTCCTATTCAACAACCTCACCTCGTCCCCAACAAAACACCCCACCAACTCACTTTTCGCCTGTCTATTCCTCGAAACATGCCAAATCTCAACAGCTTGCTCACCAACCAACACCAACGATTGCTCATGACTATCAAAAACAGCATCAACACATTCAATTCCGAACCGAATAATCGCTTCTCTTGATGCAGTAACCGTCCGATAATCCTGTGTATACGTAACAAACATGCAATATCTCGAGTAAACTAGTAACAAATCATAATCTTTACCGTCCAAAGGAAACTTGAACGCAGCAACTGGACGACTACCACGTAATCTCGCCTTGAGCTCCCTATCGGCTTCAGTACCTGATCGATTCAACTGTGTGTTCCCCATACTATTCAGATTCGATAGATAGAAAATTGGATTGTGTTCATTGATATGACTGATCACGAAATCGCTGGGGTGCAACAAATTCAGATTGACCACTCTTAATGTCGGTCTCATCGACTCAAATTTCACTTTCCATCCTCCCTCAGCCGAAACTGGGGCAAACATAATCTTCTTATCAGTCCAACAAAATAACATCTGATTCTCCACGAGAACAGGTCCATGTCGAACACGTTGAGGACCAATTGCAAATCCGTTCGTCTGTTTGCTCAAAACAACAAGTCCTGAGCTCGTCTGCGATCCACTTCTATAAGCATCCATCCAGTGTTCAACACTAGCACGATACAATCGCTCGTTCGCTAGTAAAAACGTCATATCATCAGAAACAATGACAACTTTCCGTACACCAGCAATACTGCAAACACGTGTCCAGCTCGTTGGGGCATCTGGAATCCCCATATAAAGTCCATCCGTCGTTCCAATGAGGAAAAATAGCCGTCCTTCTCGTTTGAAACAATCGGAACAAAGAACTTTAGTCATCGATAATGGTGGCTCCAAATATGGCTGGTTTTTAGCCTGTCTGATAGCATTCTTGACCACATCAAATTCAGCTTGTTCAATAGCAGGGACTCGATGTTGGAATGGGAAAACCATCGTTTCGAATGAACTACCATTCACAAGTTTTAGTTCATACGTTTGACTCAATTTCTCAAAAAGAGCACTCTTGTAACGTCCAATGTCCCTAATAAACAACCGCAACTGTGGAACATGTTTGGGACTATCCGCTCGAATCGTATAAGAAATACCATTCCCAGTGTCGTGTAACATCAAGTGCAAGTCCGTATCATCGCCTTGAACCTCATATGCCAAATACTGTAACGGTATCGGCGATCTGTTCAAAATATACGTCACGCCAGTATCATCGGCTGCTCCACCACCAGAAACGGCGCCCGCACCGTCTCCTTCACTAACTCTTGGACCTTTTTTGATCAATGGGAGAACGTAATTGTCCAACATGTACAAAACAGACCTTTCCCAGGTAATCTGGCCACGCAATTGAATCTCTAAGGGAGCTCTAATCTTTCTCTCCTTATTGAAAAGATCAACCATTTCCAAATACAAATAGTCAGTGCAAACAAGTTTTTCGTTGAACCTGATCTTAGCATTCAAATCTGAAGTGTAATCTGAGATCCGGTTTATACTATCCAAAAGATCACAAATATCCTGTGTTATCGCAACCATCTTATCACTTTCTGCCTTCTCGTACGACTCGCGCAATGCCCGTGCAACAAGTCCGATTGGAGCAAACGCCTGTAAAAGATACGAGTGGAAAAGTCCAGTTGCAGAGATCAAATGAGGATTTCCGCAAGAAATTTCGTCGCTTTGTTCAGCAGCTATTATCCATTCACGAAATGCCTTCGACACCGAAATTTTCGCCAGATAAACGATGCTCCGAGAGATGTACTCGTAATCACGTTCAAGCTTCACAAGCCAATTGCGGAACGATTCTAAAACGTATTGTTCGTTCACGATAAACGTATTGTCAAATGCAGGTTTCAGTCTTTTGCGAACCAGCTTCTCCAAGAACTCGTACAGAGCTTCAATCGGGACGAATGTCTTTTTGAAATCTGCCAAATGGTTTGGGGTCAAACGACGAGCAGCTTTGAATGCTGGTCCATAATGACAGACCATCCTTTTCAAATTAATCCGAAACTTACGCAACACAAGAAACAGCTCAAAAATCTTGCTCTGTCTGGCATATTCCTGGGGATTCCATTCCATCAATGTAACAGACTCTTCCTTGGTCAAATGCCAGAAGTCAGCATATTGAAGATTATCAAAACGGTCCAAAGCATGAACAGATTCGCTTGGGCGTGAGTCCACAACCACCTTCACTGCATCAGGTAATGCCTCCTTCAAAAGAGTATTATCGCTGATAGTAGACGATGCTGATGAAATAGAAAGCCGATTGAGGTCAATCGATGTCGCATTGTTCATACTATGGCGTTGGTCGTCTTGTTCGGTTGTTTTAGCTGATTTGTGTGATCTCAAGGACATTTGCGGGTTGAATGGAGGGGGTTTCCGTGCTGTAATCGATCCCCGAGTGCTCGGGGTATCAGGAAAAATACCGCTTGTAGGAGAACGCAAGCTGCTGGCAGTAGGAGACCGCAAAATATTGCTGGCTGGTGATCTAAACACGCTTTCTGTGGGTGTTTTCGGTGAGCTACTAATCGAGGATTCGCCATAACTGGCCCTTGTGAGCGAATTTCGAGGGAAAAGAGGTGATATAGGGGCCCCATTATCGTCATTTTCATGAGCAACAGGCGGAAGTGCAGGGAGAGACTTAAATGGAGTCGTTGGATTGGAGAATGAACCTATAGAGCTTCTGGAAGGAGAGCTTTGACCAGGATATTGCGATTCCAAAAATGGTATATTTTCCATGTAAGCAGACTGTAAACTGGCAGCTTCTGTTCCAATGTGATTCCGTGCTAGTCCCCGCGGAGAGTACACGGGATCTTGTCTTTCAGTGGCCATTTCGAGGGAAACAAACGGCTTCAAACAGACTGGCACCGAAAAGTGGTCAATTGAAAGTTTCTATTGGGTTCAAACTTGGCCGCTTTATCTTTGAAATATTTCTCACAAATCAGGCTTTAGAAAGCATCAAATTTGGCCTGTTAACACTCACGATAGAGATGGTATGAGAGGGTCTTCTCCATGCCTAAGTGCACTTTTATTTTTCCTCTGTTAATTCATGAAAACAAAAAAAATACTGAGCCCGATCTGAAGTGTTGCACCGCCACAAAAAAGGTGTGGCTGAATATCACCAGAGCAAGGTATGGCTGATGACCACCAGAGCAGCGTCATATAGTAGTATCCCGGGGAATTGGACATAAGGGAAGAGTCTGTGAAATTTATCGAAAGTAAAGCAAACCCCACAGAATGGGAAGAACCACCTACACTTTTGCTGTTAAGTTTACTAATCATCAACTGGTTGTAGAGCGTCGATCGACGTAGTGATAGCAATCGTCGAACTAGAGCAACCAATCACAGAAAATCAGAACTCACGCAATAGTTCACATATTCAGAACTCATGACTTGCATCGCTCGACGTATAAGTTACCATCATCCTCCAATTCCATACCAGCTAGCTGTCATTTACACTATCACCCTCAACAGGGTTTGCCCAATTTCCCGAAAAGACAGGTGAAATTTCTCAGGAGAAATTTTTCAAGAAAAAAAATTAAAATTAAAATTTTTTTTCGCATATAAATATATAGAAGTCACCCTTTTCAGTGGTTTTTCATCAATCCACCCTCGTTTGGATGGGTTTTGTTTTTTTGGCAAATTGCTGCCCTACAAAACCTCGCATACTGTTATCGAGCCAGCATAATGTCGTCTTCTTCATCCTACCTAGACTGCTCTAAAGCAATTGAACACCTGTCCTCCTACTCGCAGAAGGATGGTTTGTCCGTTCAAGAGTTGCTCGACTCGAGAGTTCACGGTGGTCTCACCTACAACGATTTTCTGATTTTGCCAGGAAAGATCGACTTCCCCTCTTCTATTGTGGACTTGGAGACCAAATTGACCAAGAAAATCACGCTCAAGACTCCATTTGTGTCGTCTCCTATGGACACTGTCACTGAGGCCAACATGGCTATTCACATGGCTCTCTTGGGTGGTATTGGTATCATCCACCACAACTGTACTCCTGAAGAGCAAGCTGAGATGGTGAGAAAGGTTAAGAAGTATGAGAACGGTTTCATCAACGACCCTGTTGTTATTGCTCCAACCGTCACTGTGGGTGAGGTCAAGAAAATGGGCAAGAACTACGGTTTCACCTCTTTCCCAGTTACTGGTAAGTCATAGCACATTTTATTTTTTTACTGATTTCCATTTGTGTGTGTGTGTTGCTGCCCCGTTTTTCCCTTGATGATTGACAAAATTTATAACTTTCGTTCTACCGATTGCGATCAAACGATCTTGTGGAAACCATTTTATTTCTGAGGCTCCATTTTACACAGGTGTGGCGCGTACATGCATATTGGGATTCAGGTTCTCCAACCGTTTCAAACGAGGGAAAAAACCTTACTAACACGGATTATAGAAACCGGTAAAACTGGCGGAAAGCTTGTTGGTATTGTCACCTCCAGAGATGTTCAGTTCCACGAGAACGATGAGTCGCCAGTCTCTGAGGTGATGTCCACCAACCTTGTTACCGCTAAGGCTGGTATCAAGCTTCTTGACGGTAACGAGATCCTCAGAAACTCTAAAAAGGGTAAGCTTCCAATCGTCGATGACGAAGGTAAGCTCGTCTGTATGATCTCTAGAACTGACTTGCAAAAAAACCTCGAGTACCCACACGCTTCCAAGTCTTTCCAATCTAAGCAATTGCTTTGTGGTGCTGCTATTGGTACCATTGAGGCCGACAAGGAGAGACTCGCTAAGCTTGTTGAAGCTGGTTTGGATGTTGTTGTTTTGGACTCTTCCCAAGGTAACTCTGTTTTCCAACTCAACATGATCAAATGGATTAAGACTACTTTCCCAGACCTCGAGGTTATTGCCGGTAACGTTGTCACCAGAGAACAAGCTGCTCAGCTTATTGTTGCTGGTGCTGACGCTTTGAGAATCGGTATGGGTTCTGGTTCTATCTGTATCACTCAAGAGGTTATGGCCTGTGGTAGACCACAAGGTACTGCTGTTTTCAATGTTACTCAATTTGCCAACCAGTTCGGTGTTCCATGCATTGCTGATGGTGGTGTTGGTAACATTGGTCACATTGCCAAGGCTATTGCTTTGGGTGCTTCCTGTGTTATGATGGGTTCTATGCTTGCCGGTACCACTGAATCTCCTGGTGAGTACTTCTACAGAGACGGAAAACGTTTGAAGACTTACAGAGGTATGGGATCTATTGATGCTATGCAAAAGACCGATACCAACGCTAATGCTTCTACTTCTCGTTATTTCTCTGAGGGTGACAAGGTTCTTGTTGCTCAAGGTGTTTCTGGTTCTGTTCTCGACAAGGGTTCTGTTATCAAATTTATTCCATACATTTACAACGGTTTACAACACTCTTGTCAAGATATTGGTGTTCGCTCGCTCGCTGCTTTGAAGGAGGAGGCTATTAACGGTAATGTTAGATTTGAATTGAGAACTCCATCTGCTCAATTCGAAGGTGGTGTTCACGGTTTGTACTCTTACGAGAAGAGACTGCACAATTAAGGGTATTGATTTATTTTAATTGAATTTACTAGTTAGCGAACCAAGCAAGTAATGGGGAAGCGAATTGTAGCGACTTGTCGTCAGTTCATCAGCACCTCATCGGTAATTCCTCAGCGATTGATCAGCTGGAAAGACTAAAAGAACAGTTTTTGCACCTTTTTTTCCCACGAATTGCGAAATTAAAGAGCCAGAAATGAGAAATTACCAAACCAAGGAAGTCGCAACTTCTGAGACTTTACACCATCAATAACCCCGGCAAGTTCCTATGGAAGCCGTAAATTAAATCCTCATCTTTCTCAAAAAATGATCCAGTTTTTCTGCTACCATTTTCTTGCTACCAAAAATTTCACTGTAAATTCTCGCTGTAAAATTTTTCAGGTAAAATCTAGTGGATTTGCAAGCTATCAGGTGTCTAATACCTCACGATTACGTCACAACTGACTCGCTTCACTAGTGTTCACTCATCTAGCTGGTCAGCTGCTCTTTAAAACACGACATCTCTCTTCTCCATATATAGAATAAAAGACAAACGAATAAAAAACACTGGTGTTCTATTTGTTTCTGTACATTATTAAAATTAAATGTGTAGCTGCTCTCATATTCCTATCACCCTCTAATGTAATCGATTCTTCGTTATTCAAAGAATACAACCTTAGACGGTCTCGAGAACAACATCCTTGAAACCACCAGCAACCTTCTTACCCTTCTCTTCGGAAGAGCCCTCACCGTGCAAAGCAAGCAAGTTACCCAAGTCGAACTTTGGTTGCTTGAGGAGCTTAACCTTTCTGATGTGGACGTTTTGCAATGGGTAGATGGATTGAGTAGACTTCTCAATCTCTCTTCCGATAGCTTCTGGGATCAACTTACCAGTCAATTGGGCAAGAGTAGAGTTGGAGACTTCTCTGCTCATCACCTCAATCATCTTCTTTCTGACCTCTCTCAACTTAGAAGATTGAGCGTAAGTGGTCTTCTTGATTTGGTTAGCTTGTCTCTTGGTGAAGGCAATGCAGAACACTCTCAAGACGTAGTCGTCAGAGGTCTTGACAGTAACATTAGCCTCAACAAGGGATTGCCACTTTCTGACAAGAGACTTCAACTTGTCAGAAGTGAAGTCCAAACCGTGGAAGTTGGTGAGCAAGTTCTTACCTTGAACCTCGTCAACTCTCAACTTGATCTTCTTGTAAGAGTGGTCCTCGGAACCTTGCAAGTCAGCAAGACACACTTCAACAACTCTACCCTTCAAACCATCGGCAGCGTTCTTCAAACCAGTAGACTTGTTGATCAAAGTCTTACCAACGTTTCTGTTTTCAAAGGTGGTTGGAGCCTTGATGTCGTACCACTCCTTTCTGGTGAATGGGTCAACGACTCTCTTCTTCAGACCCTTCTTTCCCTTGGACAATCTCTTGTTCTTACCGATAGCCATCTTGTGTTATGCTGGTTTGCTGTTGGTACTGATACTATCGAGCAACTGTGAAGAAAGAAAACTCCTTTATGAAAAACCTCTTTAGAAATTTGAAAAGTCCTTGCTGAAAAAACTGCAAGGGAGGACGAGTGCAAAATTCTCAGGCGGCACAGCCGATGGATCTCTCGAGCCCAAGAGAGAGCACGGGACTGCACACGACACCGCGGGAGCGCGGCCGCTTGCCAGGGGAGTGGAAATTCCACCACTCTTCGCGCACCCCCCAACTGTTGCGCGTGATGTTCCCCCGGACTCCTGGCGCCTCTGCCCCCCATAGGGAAAATTTTCAGCATGAAAAAAAAAATTCAACACTTTATTGTGACACTACATCTCGCACCAGAAGCCCTTTCAACCCTCAATTCTTGCACGTGACTTGTCAAACCTGGCTGTGTTATTTGGCACCCCCCAAAAACGAAATGTAAACAATCCGTTCATAGATCGTTGCAGAAATATACAGGTCTACAAACACCAAACTTCAGTTGTTTGATACATCATCAAATATCGGTTACCCAAATTCTCAATAGCTTCAACAGGTCATCACATTGCTAATCCTTGCCATTGAATCACACCACCAGCACTTCACCATGAATGAATCCGGTCGCCGTCACCGGAACCCTGATGAAAAGAACACTGTTACCCTCAAAGTTGGACTCATAGGAGATGCCCAGGTAGGCAAAACATCATTGATGGTTAAATACGTTGAAAACTGCTTTGACGAAATATACACACAGACATTAGGAGTCAATTATATGGAAAGATCGATAAATATCAAATCAACCGAGATAACATTTTCTATCTGGGATCTTGGAGGAGAGGCAGAATTTACCAATATGTTACCGTTGGTGGCGAGCGATGCAGTTGCCATTCTATTTATGTTTGATTTATCAAGAAAAGCCACACTAAACTCTGTGAAAGACTGGTATCGACAAACTAGGGGATTTAACAGAACAGCAATACCTTTCCTAGTAGGTACCAAATATGATTTGTTTGTTGATTTGCCGGATTCGGAGCAAGAGGAGATAACGAAACAGGCAAAGCGTTTTGCAAAAGCAATGAATGCGCCACTTATTTTCTGTTCAACAAGTGCCTCCATCAATATTCAGAAAATATTCAAGATCGTGATAAGTAAAGCTTTCGATCTTCGGCTGAAAATACCCGAGATTGAGAATACCGGTGAACCAATTTTGCTTTATCAAGATTCCTGATTGTTGTGATTGATTTCGGGTCCGCTTTATCAGTTAAAAACAATAAAGATGAATATTTCGCAGCACCATGTACGACGAGCGAAGCGAGTCGTGCATGCCATCTGATTGGACTCAATGAGTGATGACAAGGTAAGGGAGAAATAACTAATGCATCGCCAACACATCATCGACTCAGCGAATCGCTCGTTATTCGATTCGCTCATTGTTCACTATGTCGCAATCACCAAATCCTTCAAAAGACTATCTTTCTTGAAACAACCCAATATTTCATCTTCACTCACATTCAATCGTATCAGCCTAGCCCGCTCAGCTCTCAACGATTGTTCAACAATAATTCCGTTCTCCTCTAAATCCTGCAAAATGAAACTGAACCCATTGACTCGAAGTCTCGATTTATTATCTCGATAAATCACATCCAATAAATCCATTTCCTCTCTCTTCAATAATGTACGCAACTCAGTAAACATGATCAAATGAATCTGGTTGTTCAACTCGTCAATAACCTCGCCCAAACTCACCTCAGCAATCCCTGTTCTCTTTCTTCTCAGTAAAATCGCCGCAAGAAATATTTTCGCTGTAAAAGACGACGAATTCAGATAGTTCGTGATCGGAGACGATGTTGTTTCGTTGACTGCCTTCATAATATGCGTGATGGTCACTGTGTATTTGTCTCCCAATTGATTTCGTTCCTCTTGTGATTTGCTAAGAAATTCAAATTCTGCAATCTCAATGGCCCTGACACAGATTATAAGAGATCTTCGGGCATCTCCACTCACAGAAGCCACTTTTCTAGAAGCAAATTCAATTGCATCTTTGGAAATTACCAGTTTGTTCTCATTGGCCCGACTCAACTTCTCCAGTCTGTGTTTGATGATCTCGCTCAACTGTGTAAATGTATAGCCAGGAAATTGGATTCTGGTCAGACCCAATCTAGAGGATATCTTGTTGGTAAGCAATCTCTCAGGCAAATCCATCGTGTTGGCCACAGCAATGACAATCAGTTTCGAATTCGAATAAGAGGGCCAATTGAAGAAATTATACATCACTGTTTGATTTTTGGTGACGATTTGGTCCAACTCATCCAAAAGAACAACCAAAGGCTGACGATTCTGATCTTCCTCTTCAAAATACTCCTCCAATTGACTCAAAGAGCTCGCACCGTTGACTTTTTTACCGGAGATTTTATGCCAAAGCATCTCGTATGCTGATTGAGGAGTCATCAGTTTCAGTCCGTTGATCTCGATGTAATTGAAAACTGTTTTCTCGTCGACACTCGCAAGATTCGCCGAAAGCTGTTTAATCACCTCTCTGATTGTGGCAGTCTTACCCACACCCGGGGTGCCGCTTACGTAAATGCATCGGCCAGTCTGGGTCTGCACCGCGTTCTCCAAACTGGAGTAAATCTGGTGGAATTCGGCATCTCTGCACGGCAAAGAGTTCAATTTGGCAGATGGATGAAGTCTTCTTTTCGCTTTACGGAAGACTTTGGTAACTTTTTTTTCCCCTTCGTTAACTTCTTCCTCAACCTCACTGTAATCCAAGACCAATTCCTCGTCCTCCTGTTCGAAGAAATTAAGTCGACGTGCAACCGAAGGCCAAACAGTGGCTTTCGAAAACGCAGTTCTCTTCCTCGGTGTTGCAGTTCTGCTAGGAGTTTTTGGTTTCTTCGGACTTGCTCTGCTGCGTTTTTGTTTGTTAGGAGTCGCAGTGGCTGCTTTCTTACGTTTTGGCTTGGGCTCATCCTCTCTAGGCTCAAACTCGTCTTCGTCGGACTCTTCTACTGAATCTTCAGACTCGTACTTGTCGTCATCGCTTTCAGCGTAATTGATCGTTTTCACTGCAGTTCGTTTGGGTGTTGAGATTACTTTTGGATCATCAATCGTGACTTTTCCAACGGTCGGTCTCACAGTCATCGATTTGATTGAATGGTAAAAAGCTGTTGAGTCTTCTGACAAAAAAGCCATTAGTTCGTCCCAATTCACCGGAGAAGTAAGGAACTCACCCTTATCATCACTGAGACGACGACAAACAAAGATACTGTCTGCAATCGACTCGTCAACAACAATGTTTTTCAGTGTATTTTCAGATATAACTCGGCACGAGTTGATGACGTTTTTGAGAAGCACTTTTTCCGTCACGGGAGTCAGGAAAACCTCGTTGGGGTAAAAATTTGAAGGTATCTGATTTTCTTCCACTTCACTCTCATCAGCTTTTGGAAGTTTCGTTAGGTCCACATCATTCATTCTGAAAAATGTAAACACTTTTATGTCAAGAAAGTTATCAGTTCCAAACGAGATTTCTTTGATCAATGCCAAATTGGGAACATCCGAATTGCCATCGTTCTCCAAAAGAATGCAGTCTCCCTGTTTGATTTCCAAATTGTCGAGATCTCGTCTGAGCACAATGGAATTGCCTTTCTGTGAATTTGCTCCTGCTGCTGCTGTTCTTCGAGATGATCTTCTAGGGGTATCTGAAACGTCTTTTTTCGACCCTTCAGTAGCTTCTGGTCCAACAAAAAACTGCCATCCCTTAAGGCTTTTGAAACTTGTAGCCATTTTTAAGGGGCATTGATGGGTGAATGGAGTCAATGATGATGAATAGTATTGAGTTTGACGTCAATCTAGGTTGGTGGTGGTGTATATAATTTTTTGCATCAAAAGTTTCGAGCCGCGCCAGGAAAACTCAAGCAAAAAAAAATCAGTTTTCCAGTCAAATAAGTGATATAATTTTGAAATTATCAAATCACTTCAAGACAATATATGGATATATATTTATATATGATTATATTTTTTTTTCAGAAGGGGGACACTTTCTAAATGATTGGGTATTCTAGCATAATCACATGCTAGTGCCCAAAAGAGACGTCTGGGTTCCCGGGGGAGCACAACCCCTCCTTTCCCTCTTGTCAGATAAGTTTACCTCCCCTATTGTATTGCACAGACGCCATATTTAACTATACCAATCAGTTCATCTCCTATATCAACTCAATAAGATAAAACGCTGAGAATCAACTCAGTAAATATAGCTGTGAGTTATATGACTTCTTTTTTGTTGCAAAAAAAAGGGGATACTTTTTTTTTTTTTTTTAATTTGTCGTCTAAATTATAAATCCTTCTTTCTCCACACGCTCGTTTTATGCCTGACGAACACTTTTCAAGCCGAACTCATCTCTTTTATTGCTATTAGAGCTATCTGCGCTCTATCCACCATTTGCTGTTGAGAAGAGACGTAATGTTCTCAAATCAAACACCAAAACTCCCAGAAACTTTCATCAAAAACAAACCAATCTTCAAGCCGGTGTTCTTCACAGAACCAGGTAATGAAGTAGACTTGGACCAACAAATAAACAAAGACCCACTCAGCGAGCCATCAAACCCGTTGATGAGAAGTATGGGGGGGTTTATGCAAGATAACTCGTTCCCTATTGGCCACAACGGATCTACAACGCTACCATACAGCGGTAATTTTACAACGACCAACAATCCAAGGACGTTTGATATAAGTTCAGCAGATAATCCATTTATGGCAAAAGAAAAATCAAACCCCATGCCGCTTCTTTCAAAGACGCCGTCGGGTAGCCCACGCGCGATGGGGACGTTCAATCAGAGCCCAACTTTGGTAGGGACCTCAACAAATAGCTTGGTCGATATCAGAAGCAACGAAAAATACAACATAGCAGAAAAAACAGGTGATCTGAGCAGTGTGGGATTATCAATGACATACTCATCTATCCCAAGAACTTCAACAATGGAATCTACCAAACGTTATTACAATACATTCATAATCCTATCATTCTTCGCTCTTATGATGTTTTTCCCGCCTCTTTTAACGGGACTAGTCTCTGCTTCTTGCAGAGAGGATACAGGTTATTGCATTCCGAAACTTGAGTTTCAATTCATCGACGACTCCTCAGATTCACCTTTGGCAACCATCAGAGAATCAATCAAGGTCATCTCATACTTTGCCATGGATCTTGGCTCAGATAACGTCAATGTCAAGTTTTCCGACGAAGATTTAGAAGAGATTGATACATTTTCGGTTGAGAACCTATTTATGCTTAACTATCTTGGCTTTTGCAAATACAATCAAGTCACAGGCAAGCAAGTTTGCAATTCTTTCAACAACGGCATGGACTTGCCTAGCGTCCTTGTCAAGGATGCTGGAGCTAGCTTGAGTATTGCTTCAAGTCAAGGATCACCCCAAGAAGTGGGCACGTCGCTTGTTACTGCATTCCATGCAATTCTTCAACATATTGGGGACGACAATGAAACCGCTTCCGAGGCTAACATCATCAGGCTCATCGGACAATTACTTCCTGTGGTTATTGGATGCAGCTTTGGATTTGGTTTTATTGCATTGATTTATGTTGTTGTTCTTGTGTGTTTGTTGCGATCCAAGTTGAGGTTTGGATCAATTCAGCGGAAAGTCCTAGTGTTGCTTGGATTTCTTAACGGCATAAACGTTTTATCCTTGGCGCTCAATTTCGCTGATTTGGCGATTGAGTATGTTTATGCAACGAAATTGAATGAAATCAGCAACGACCACGAGCTGGCCGCCGTTGATCTTGGAATAGGATTTTATGTTCAGATTGCCTCGATTGTGATTCAGTGTATTGTTTGTCTGGGAATAGGGCTTCTGATAATTGTGAAGCCATGGGCTACAAAAAACATGATTTGATTAGGACAAACATTTGATTTTTCCTGTTGTCGTTTTTTGTGATCTGTTCAACTAGATTGGAGTCTGCTTGTCGGTGGAATAACACGGACATTATGCTTTCTATACAATGTTTATTTCTTTCCTTCGAATTATGTAGACTAGCGTAGCTGCGATGATGTGATTGGAGTATTTTTTTTCAAACATTGAACAAAGAACCTGGTGGTTTTTCTGTGATTCTATAATCAAATGAACTAATGCACTCGCAGTCAAAAGATTGATTAATTTTCTCGTCCACTATCATACTGAGAGTAACTCCAAACCAAGGACTATACAATGGTCTTGGTGGTCTAGTAGCCGGAAGCAAATCAGCAGTTTCACCTAATCTGTTACGCCCCGATTCGTCGAATCTCACTTTGAGTCTGGCTAAAATGACGTATTGACCTTGTGGCTGCCCTGTGGGGAGCAGATGAGCATCGTAACTTAACAATTGGTGTTGAGTCAATGGAAGTGTGGACCACATTTCTTGAAAAAGCGATTTCGAGCCGAACGGCGTTCCATTAATGACAACACGAGACTGTGATATGAGCTGCGGAATAATTTGCACTTTATATGCGTCCAATGGTTGCTGTGCTTGTTGAAATGGTCTGTCGAGCGATCCCACGATCGCTTTTAGAAAGCTTTCAATTTTCACTGTAGGATCCACCGGAGTCTGTGGTTGTGTAGGAATACCACCAAAACCCCCTTGCTGTGTAAATGAAAGGTTTGTGTTCATCATGGCAAAAAACGTGGATAGAAAATTGCTGGTACTGGTGGCTTACGAGAAAGTTATCCAAATGTCACTGAAAAATATACTTTAGACCGAGATTTTTTTTTGGAGATTGATTTTTTTCAAAATGAGACAGATTTTTTTCTCTTTGTGTACGGGTGTTAATCTTTATGGTGTACGGGTGTTGAATTTTACCTCTCACCAGACACGGTCAGGATCAGCGCTTTTGCAGGGTTCCATTTTGGGAACCTGGGGGGCGGCAATTATTCTGCGTTATCTGGGCCAACGCGGTCAAAGCAGAAAATTGAGGCTGTTTAGTCGTGCACGACCCAGGACTTGATTCTCGAGGTGATAGTTCTGTTTCTGTTTTTGGACATTTACCCAGCCTAGCCAGGAGGAGTCTTTCCATTTTCGGCGCATACATCAATGCAGCCGCATTAGCTTTTATTGTCTGATCTAATTGGATCAATGCAATTTCAAGTTACGCAACAATGTATGCACGAAAATCCGGATTCACGCTGGAGGGAAATTCAAGTGGATCAGATCAACAGCAGTTCCCTGAAAACAGAAAAAACATAAAACCCGCCATTTACCATAATACACTGGTAAAGGTGGCTATAATCTAAAAACAAACAAATCAAACCAGTCAACCCGGAGCAACATTGTATGTTTTGCATCAAGCAGCTACAGTAAGCCATCTTATATACCAGCCATATCACAATTGCCCCAGTTCCAGCCGGCTTGCATACATATAAAGTAGAGCTTTCTTGCTGTGTGCCGGGATTTTTTGACAACAACATCTTTGCTCAAACAACAAACCCACTTGAGCATCAACACTCGTCCATTCGTTTCTTTCGTTTATTACTTCGCACAATCAAAACACCCCCCCTTAACGGTTTTTACCCCGAGATCCTGCTTTCGTTACCATAGATACCTCAGAGTTCAGATTTCAGATTTCAGATTTCTCCAGATCGAAGGACCTTTAAACAGTTTTATCAACGATTCACACTCTCTTAGAAATGTCTACTATCGCTGCTTCAGAGCTCAACAACATCCTCCTCAACCATTCGAGATCCCAATCCGACTCCACCAATTCCAAGTCGTCGTCTTTTTATAACATGGCTCAGCCTAGATCCGAAGACGTGGCTTTGATTCAAGATACCTCCTCTGATCTCAAGAGATCCTACGAACAAATGACAGAAGCCTTTTCCAACACTACCCCAGACACCACTGTTTCGTCGTCTCCATCAAAGAAGGCCAGAACTGCTCCTTCCTCGCCGGTTGGTGCCGTTGTTCCAGCTCAACAACTTCCTAAATTATCTGCTCCAAAAACTCCAAGTTCGGCGATCCTGCCCGAACTTCCGCTCACTCCTCCATCGCAGTCGGTCACCTCGCCAGAATTGCACAAGGTTACCATTTCCACGCCGATTTCCTCGCCAAAACAACAGGAACAGAATATCCGCGACCAATCCTCGTCGCCAGCTACACCACCGATCTCGGCCTCAGCCTCGCCAAAGCAGACGGCTCAGCTACTCAAACCATCCTGCAAACCACTCCATGTCCACACCGAGTCGGCCTTCCTATTCCCTGATACCTGCTACTCGTTCAGCCTGATCAACGCCTCGGCCAGCAACATTAACGAGAGTAACGAGAGAGGCTGCTTAATTGAGCAACAAAACGAGGAGTGGAGAGATTTTTACTCTTCCAAAGTGAAACATGAAAACAACGAGCTTTTTAAGAAGTACAAAGAATACTGCAGCACTCTAAAGATCGAATCTTCAAGAGTCACAAAACCAAAGATTTCTTCTCAAAGACTGAAAACTTTTTCAAAACTCTCTCATTTCGTAGAGTCTCAGTACAATCGCTATAATGGTCTCGTTGATTATCCTTACTCCAACAATTACACCTACCAGCAATCAGGTTATCTTCGCGACGTTGAACTTCTCACTTCTTCTTCTTTCCTCTACAAAGACCGTCCAAGGTCAGGATCCATGTACTCGGAGGGAGCCCGCCAGAGATTCAAGCTACCGCCAGTTACAAACTCCATTACCTCCAAGCCACTTGTCATGCTTTCATCTATCGACCAGGCCTCGGTCCATCCTAATATTTACTCGTCTGAAAATCAACATTACCAACAAAAGACTCCTGCTACCAGCTTACCTAAGCTTGTCGAATCTCAACCTGTGAAAACTACTCCAGAGCAAACTTTCACTGCTCTTTCGCCAACCACTCCAAGTGCACCATCATCTCCTATTTCCAAGTTCATCAACAGCTCCATTGTGACGCAAAAGACCAGTTTGTCGCCCAAATCACCTGCCTCGCAGCATGCTCACGTTCACACCGCACCATCGCCAACGACATACTCATCTACAATCCCTTCGAGAAAATGTATTTCCTGTCATTCGGCGCAATCACCTTGCTGGAGACCTTCGTGGTCCTCTTCCGAAGGTCAACTTTGTAACTCTTGTGGTCTCAGGTACAAGAAAACTAAGGCTAGATGTCTCAACCCAGATTGTCTGAGAATCCCAGCAAAGGGGGAATGGACGTTGATGAAAAATAAGGGCAAGGTTCTTGTCGGTGACAAGAGACATGCTTATAGATGTCTTCACTGCGATGGTGAAGTTGAAGTCGACGAATGAGTAATGATGATACGATAATGTTTGGAGGTGGCACAACGAGTGCTGCTTTTTTTCCTGTTTTTATACTGTAATGATACACACTAATTTATGTTGAAAACCTGATAATGGGTAAAAGGAGTGGAAAGAGTGAGGCGAACCATTATCATAAAAATGAGTGATGTTCACATCAATTGTTGTAATTGTCTTAGTTCTTGGGGCACCACCCATGGTTGAATATATACTTTCACGACCTCTGGTTACGTAATCTCACGTATCCGCGGTGCTAAACACCTGTTCCAGATCTGGACAGACGGCTTTTATCAGCCTTTTCCAATCTCCGACCCGAAAATCCAGATCAGATCTCCAGATAACGCATTCTGCTGCGATGTGCATGTTTCAACAGTTTGATCATTCATTGAGTTCATACTTCTCATTCTGAGTTCCTCATCTTCTTGTCGTTACCGTTCTCTCGATTCGTGAAAGCAAGTCACAACTACGTTTTCCAAAAACAGAAAATTGTCGGTACACGAAGATTTATTACCCTGGGCCACAGCTAAGGTGAGATTGGCATCGAAGAGCTGGGAATGCGAGAGAGGGATGGATAGATACCGGAGAGGCACTTGATTTGAGTGGAGAACGTGTGTTTTAGAACTTGTTAATCATCAGCACGACTATCTGGAGCCGTTCCTCTCGAAGCCGTGCTATCACCTTTTTCACAGGCTTAATAGGCAAAGCAAACTAAACAAAAAAAATTTTTTTTCCTTATCTACATATTCTTGTTCAATATTTAGTCTCCCCCTTTTTTTTCCCTTTTTCTCCCTTTCCTTCTCTTCCCTCACTATTACTTCTGATCGTATCAATTGAGTAAACAATAACACTAAAGTGTTAAATTGATCAAAGTCCCCCATTTTTGCACCCGCCACTTACCACCTGCTATTTTCCTATTTCGAAAAATAGCTTGAACGATCCAGGTTGAACGGAAACAATTACTTACGAGAGCTGCCGCATAACGTCCTTTAGCCCTTTGAAATACCTTTTTCAAACAAAGGTATTGTCCATCCGCCAATCTCACTCAAAATTACCCGTCATATTCCCCTGTCTCGCTGTACAATAGTTCATTTCTACGTTGCAGACATTGTGAAGAGGAAATAAAAACCACCTTGAAGAAACTAGCAGGAATCATATGTTGTTCAGGAACAACACAAACATCTGGAGTATTCCCAAAAGATTTATTAGTTCTACCACCAAACAGCAATCAATTGTTGCCCCAACAAGTCTATTTGGTGATAGAATGAGTCCTGTCGCGCCTTATAAGTCGTCCTCTGAAGAGTCAATCGAAATCAGCTACCAGGATGATTTGCAAATGAATCTTATAGGTCAGAAATTGCACTCAAAAATAAAGTCGATCGACATCAACACCTGCGAGCCTGACGATCTGGATCCATTCTATGTTTGTGATCTCGGTGAAGTTAAAAGGCTTGTCAACCTGTGGAAGTCGAAGCTACCTAGAATTGAGCCATTCTATGCCGTCAAATGCAACAACAACTCAGGCTTGTTGGAGTCAATGATCAAGATGGGTCTTGGTTTTGACTGTGCTTCCAAGAATGAGATCAAATTGATGCTAGGTATGGGTGTTGACCCTTCAAAGATCATCTATGCTAACCCTTGCAAAGCTGTTCCATACTTGAGATATGCCAACGAGAATCAAATCAACAAGACTACCGTTGACAACATCGATGAATTGCACAAAGTGGCTAAATACCATCCTAATTGTGAGGTTCTGATCCGGTTGCAAACAGACGATTCTTCTTCGACTTGTCCTCTCTCTGTCAAGTTTGGAGCCTCTTTGAAAGAGTCAAAAGTTTTGGTTGCAGAGTGCAAAAAATTGAACTTGAACTTGACCGGTGTTGCATTCCATGTTGGTTCTGGTTGCAACGATTTCAAGACCATTCAATTAGCAGTTAGAGACTCAAAAGCCTTGTTCGATTACAGTTCTTCCATGGGTTTCAACCTAAAAATGCTCGATGTCGGCGGAGGTTTTGCCAAAGAAACTTTTGAACACTCTTCCGAAATCTTGAGAAAAGAAATTGATGTTTATTTCCCTGAAAACGAGTATTCTCATCTCAAGATAATCTCTGAGCTTGGTCGGTTCCTTGCTTCTAGTTGTTTTACTCTGGCTGTCAACATCAGTTCCAAAAGAGCCGATCACTTGAACGAAAGAGTCTATGTCAATGATGGTGTTTATGGAAACTTGAACTGCATTTTGTTTGACCATCAAATTGTTGAACCAAAAGTGCTTACCTCGAATGGTGATTTCAAGTTTTACGATAATTACTATCTCAAGGAAGAAGAGCTGACCAGTTCTCTGAAGAATTACTCTGTCTGGGGTCCTACTTGCGATGGCCTTGATTGTATTTCTGCCCGTTGTAAGCTTTCTGAAGAGGTTTATATTGGCGACTGGCTCTATTTCAAGAACATTGGTGCATACACTTCTGCTGCTGCCACCAATTTCAACGGTTTCGAATCTGAATCCAGCTGTTTGTATGTCGATAGCAGTATCGATGTCTAGTTTGTGGTTTACTTATTACTCTTTACAATTGTCTATTTTTGTTTTTATTTATCGTAACTAATAGATTTCTTGAAACACTGTTATTAAGTCATTTTCCGTTGTTTGCGCAACTCATCATCAGCATCTCTTCCTCTTTTCACTCCGTTCACGTTCCCAGTCAGTTCCACATACATGCTGCTGTCATTTCCGTCATCAAAGTTGAGCAAGTCGTCGTTCAACTCGTCATCTCCCTGCCCCATTTCGCTCAACTTTATTTCCTCGTTGTCGAATATTGCGTCATTGTCGTCCATGGTCATCTCAACTGAGCTTTCAGGTTCAACCTCATCGTCCGAATCTTTGTAATTTGATGTCAATGCGATACACTCATTCAAAAAATGGAGTGCACTTTGCAAACTCTGTGATTCCGTCATCTCTGCAAATGGCTGGAACAATGAGTATGTATTTTCACCACTTGTTGGGTAGAGATAACACTCTATTGGGGCTTCTTCGTGGTTTAAACCAACTCCAAGATTGAGATAGAGCTTTCTTTCCTGAAGGCCAATCAAAATTATAGATTCATACGATACTTGGTAGACGGTATCGATTAATGGAAAGTTCAAAACCAGCGATTCATTGAGAACAAATATCCAAACTGGAAATCGAACAATGACAGTTTCAGGGGTATTTTGCGATAGTATCGAGTTGATTGGCAATTGAGAAACTTCCAACGTTTGTTCGTTTGTGAAAGGTAATTGGATTACAGTTCCATTGTTGAGAAATAGACATTCTAGCTCGACGTTCCAGTTTTGTGAGCCGTAATATATGAGAACAACGTCTCCATCGGTGTAATATTGAGGTGTTGTGTATTGGTAATCTCTGACAAACTGGGTGTTTTCAATGGTTGGAAGATCCTTAATCTGTCGCACTTTCGCTTCCATGATGCATGAAATGATGGTTATCTTTTCAATGGTTGTTTTATGTAGTATTAGATTCTCAATTATATGTAGAAAAATTTTAGACTTGAAAAATCCCATGAAGATATTGATTAGGGCGGTGCAACGAGCAGGTCAGCAGGTGACCGGTGAATGTTACTATTGTGATTTATACTAGCTCATTAAACAATCTACTGATGTATTCACCATCTCTCCCCACCACTTCCTGCCACTCGCTCTGTTCGTGTTGTCGTGTTCGTTGCTCGTTGGGACCCTGATCTAGTGCACTGCAGCCAAAGGAGAGCTACAGGGACATAATTCACAACCAAACAATTGACTGATGAACATCATTTTATTTCCCTCCTGGAACCCCTGTCGTGCTCGCTCATCGTTGTAATTGTTCTCATTCTCTCGCGAAAGACCCACCTGTAAATCTTGGATTCCCACAAAGTGATCCAGTAGATCAAGCCGCACCAACTCGTCCCAAGCAGGAGTTTCAGATAGTGCAGTGTGGAAAAAAAATCTGTGAGGGAAGAGATGGTAAGAAGAAAATGAGTTCAAACGATGGGATAACTACATCTACATCATCACAGCTTTTACTTCACAATCACACTGTCACCACCAAAAGGTCTGGTATTCCCCACCAACTTCCTTGTACACCGTAACCACGTTGTATTTTTCCATATTACTTGCAATCACTGACTGCACTGCATCGCTAAATGATGTGATGTGCATGGCACAAACTATTGTATTTTTTGGTTTCAGAAGCCCTAATACAATAAATGTCTGTTTCAAATATATTGAATCAATAACCATTTAAATGCAGGTCTGCACAAGCTAGAAAAGCTGCCACTGAACCTTAATTCGAGTTCTCCCCGCACATTTAACACACAATGTTTGCCGACCTGTAGTCAATTAGTCTTGTTGTGGCATGTCACCCAATTCGATGTTTTAGATTCTTTTCTAGTCCGTATTACTTGAAACGTCGCAGACCCCGCTGTGTGAACTCGGAAGCTTAAATAGACAGCTTTATCGCACTTTGAGAAACCTCGGGACATCTGTGGATACTTTTGCTCCCCAGTTGTCATCCAAAAATGCCTGCTACCACAGCACTAGGAAACCCTTTCATCGCAAGAGATCGCACCACCAATGCCCGCAAAAAAAACTCTCTTTCTTCGCTCTCCTCAGTCGGCTCCGTCTCCGGTTCCGTCTCATCAACCACCGGAAAAACGTTCAAGCTCAGCGCCCCACCACTGTTCCGCAGCTCAAGAACACTCTCGCATCGCGGCCCAAACATAACAGCATCTCCGTTCCGTCATTCTGAGCATGAAACTTCCTCGATTTCCTCCTCAGCATCCTCCTTCTCGCTCACTAGATACAACTCCGACATTTCCTCGAGCCAAACCTCGCCATGCAACCGTCCAAGCGTCTTTTCAACCCCGTCTTCCTCGGGGGTAGACAGAAAGAGATCCAAAATCGCTACGGATGAAAACTGTTGCTTCTGCGAAGAAGCTTTGCTCAACATCTTCGAGGGTGAAACTCTTCTGGATCTGTCCTGCGGCCACCATTGTCACTTTGACTGCTATTCAGAAATGCTATCTCTCGAAAATTCACACCTCCAAAATGAAGGATTCCGTCATTCCTCAACACATTCCACCGTCTACTGTCCGCTGTGCGGATCTACAAACGTCTCCGGAGACGACGATATCAACGACAGCATAGTCAGAAGCCGCCTTTTATCCTCGTCAACTTCCCACGACTTCAACGAAAGAGACTTTGCCGCAGCTTCCACCCCTGCTACCCTGTCTCAACAGCTAGTCACTCCACTAGCTGCCTCACAACATTTTCTCGAGCCAGTCACTCCTCTCAGACAGAGTCACTTCGAAGAATTCTACGATTCGCCAGTCCATTTCGAGTTCTCCAAACCGAAAAGTCTGCCTCTTGATCCACCTTCCCCTCGTACAAGACCTCTCTTTGTAGAGTCCCCCGTCATCAGCACATTCCCTTCTAACAGCCATCTTTCAAGGACACAGCGATCAAGCCAGTCATCTAGCTCTATCATCGACACTCTGTCGGAAGCAAAAGTGGAAATAGTGCCTGAATTTTCGAAAATCATTCTCCCAGACGATATGATCCCGGAGTTCTACGAGCTCTCCTGTGTCGTCAACATTAAGTCAATCGACTACGAGCCATCGCCAGCGATGCTACCTGAAGACAAGAAAGCGTCTGAGTGGAACAAAAAAGAGGAGATTGCCAAAGAAGTGATTCACAACTTTGAAGTCAAATTGCCAAACGATGCAGACTTGGATGTTGCAAATCTGGGTCATCTCATCCTCTTTGACATCTTTGAAAAAATCACAATTGGCGGAATCCAGCATCAAAAGGCTCAAGTTTATCTGTTTGACCAAAGGCTTGTGATCCTCAACATTGTTGGTGACATTATCGTTCACAATATTCAAATCAATGAACAACTTTCTACAGTTTTTGAAGACTCCGAACATTCGCATATTATTCTCAACTTGGCGAGTTTGAATACCCCAGAAGTTGTTCTTTTGAGCGAAAATAAGCTGGTCCACGATAAATGGCTCAAAAACATGGCCAAGTTCGCCAACAGACTCAACAAACTCAAACAAACCATACATTCCTCAGACAACTCAAGATCATCTTTCGAAGACCTCAAAAGCATTTCCCAAGACATACCGCTAATACAAATGTCCACCAATGCCTGGGGTCTTCTCACCAGAAACCAGAGCGCTATTCCTGATGAAGTTCTTATATATAACAAACTGGTTTCCAAAGGTCTCGATTTGCCAATGGGGTTTCTGAAAAGACAAATCTCACGGCCAGATTCGAATCCAGTGGTGGTTATGTTGGCTATTCCGCTGGTCAACGACGGTGCTCTTGGATTGTCTGACGAAGAATTCACACTTGAAATCCGTAGACTTGTCTCACAGACCTTGAAATCCCTTCATTCAAATGATAAATTAGGGCTCGTTTTTGTTGGAAACAAAAGATTAGACTCAACTCTCGGAAACTACTATGGCTGTATGACCAACAGTTGGGAAGGATGGTCGGACATCATCGAGTCTATTTCGTGCTACACACCGCAGGACGGAGACGAGGTGAAAGATGAAAACTACAACATGTGGGTGGATGGACTCAAATACGTCAGACTCCTCGCAATTACTAGTTTTGGTGTGCAAGATGCAGTTGAAAACAGTCATTCGATTCACGAGATAGTCTTCATCTCAACAGAGAAATTAAAAGAAGTCAAAAGCTCTGCCGACCCAAAGAAACAGAAATCTGTCAACGAGATCATCACCTCGCTGTGCGAGCAATTCCACGCAACTTTCCATTCAATTTGTCTTTTTGACGAATACACCTACCATCCCAAAGAGATTCTTGGACATTATCAGGAATTGGTTGGCTTTGAAACCCCTAAATCACTCCAGTGCATCAAACAGCACATGGTTCTGGACTTTGAGAGTCTCCACGAAACGATGACGAAACTCGTTGCACATTTCCACGATGTTTTGATCCACAGGTTGAGAACTCGAGTAGGTGTAGCAAAGGGAGTCAAAATCACAGAGATTGAGAATTGCGGCAAACTGCACAAAAACAACAGCGATGAAACTTGGTTTGATATTTTAAATCTCGTCAATGTTGAGAGTAATTTTGAAAAATCGATAATGATGAAGCTCCAAATTGATTTGAACACGATACCCCTCAGCTCCATCAAACAAGGCATCAAAATCGATCTTTTGAAAGCTGTGACGGAATTTGAAGTACAATCCATTCGCAAAAGAACTGAGAACACAACATCAACAAGAATTCTCATTAGTGGAGGAGACTCAAGTCCACCACCATTACCCCTAAACTTACTCATATCCAACATAGAGGCAGACAAATCGGGAGACTTTAGTCTCTCGATTCAGCCTAGACTCTCATCGATGAAAGATGCATTATTTGTGAAACGACAGGCAGAGTTGCTGGTCATAGATGCCTTGAAAGCAGGCGTTTTTGACAAAAACGTCTACGATTTTGCTACTAAGGAATCAATTAAATTTTGTTTGAAAAGACTGACTGGCAGGATTTGGGAGCTGGTCAAGTCTTGTACTAACTCAAACACCTCAAACATTAACAAAAACAATATTCAAACTTGGTCTGAATCCTTGAACGATGAACTCACTGTTATCGAAGAGGGATATTCCATGAGAAACTATCAGCTGAGCAATTACCGGTGTGTTATCAAGTATTTGCAGCTTATATAAAAATGGCACCCAAGGACACTCTTGAAAAAATTGTAAAAAAATTGCAAAAAGGTAGGGGTCAACAGGGAATTGAACCCTGGACCTCCTGCTCCCAAAGCAGGAATCATACCACTAGACCATTAACCCTTATCCTGTAAAGGTTTTGGAGGTAAAATCTGTACACCTATGTTAATTGAATAAAGTTGAATTATATACCGGTTGATATTGAACAACTGAAAATTATAAAACTATGATAAATAAAATTCTTGGGTAATCCAGATGGAAGGTGAAACGCTTGTGTCTATTGGCTCGCCGATTTTGAGCTTTTCGTTCACTCCCTGATTACCTTTCAATGGCCTGCAATGAATCACCTCGCTTGTCATTTGCTCGCCATTTGCTCGAAAAAACAAGAATCATTATTACAAATCTGTATACACATTAACAAAGAGGTCATGAAGCAGAAACCAAAATCAAATTTTGAAAAATGCATAAAAACTCTTCCCCTCTCACTCCAATTTGAACAGAACTTTGAGGTTCTCGTACATCAGATAACTGATAGAAACAGCCGGAGCAACTTTAGCCAAGTTGGGGACTAGCCCCTTGAATAAACCTGGGAATCCTTCCCTTTTCACTGTTTGTCTTCCCACATCCCAGAAACCAGTATACGTGTAAGGATGAGCAAAAGTGCCTTGAGCTTGAAGTCTTGTTCTCAACAAATTAATTGGATAAACCACAGTAGCACCAAATGTACCGCTCATAGCACCCAAAGTAAGAACAATGTAGTTAGGCACGTTGACGTCTTCTATTGGAACATTTTGGCTTGTTGCTTCTCTTCTCAAGTACCACTTTTTAACAGTGGAAAAAGTTCCAAGATCCAATGCAGCATAAGGGAACATTCCTCCAATTCCAACAGCCAAACCTCTGTAAAATAGTGACAATCCGCCTTCTTTGTACATGTCTTTAGCCGTTTTGATCAACAGCTGATTCCCCCTTTCTTTTGAATCTAGGGAAGCGCATTGAATTCTGTATTTCAAAGTATCAATTGGATACACGGCCATTTGAGCAATAACTCCTCCGATACCTCCACTGACATAAGTAGAAACTTTCGAAAGCTTCGAATCGTCATCGACACCTTCGAGACGACACATGAACCTTTTAGTAGCCTCAAAAGAACCAAACTTGATTGCACTTTCTGGGAAAACCTTGAGAACGTTCAATCCATTACCGACGTAGAAAGCCCTAATTCCCCCTTGTTTATACAGTGTTTTAGCAGCTCTCACAAGAGGAGACTGAATTTTTTCTGGTGACACTTTTTGATGTCTTGATTCTTCAATTTTGTGTTGCAGAATCTCTTTTTTCGTGAGCAAAGTAGACGATAGATCAGCTCTCGCGATTAAAAAAACCTTGACTCTGTCGAATGGAGCCGTGCAAGTTCTCGAAACCACACCGGAAAGACCTCCGGCAAGGAAAAAACCTACGCTTTTGAGGATATCGTCACTGATGGTGACGTCACCTTCCGAAGACAGGTTATCGAGATTGTCGTTGAAGAACTTGAATGCTGTTCTAATTCTGGACCCTTCGAGTCTCGGAATGAACAAAAGACTGTCTCTGAAGGCTTCAAAAGTGATGTAACCGTTGTTGTTGATATCGAGAGTATTGAAGAAGTTGTCTAGTTGGGAATTGGTTGGCTTGAGACCCATTTTGATGAGGTATTTTTCCACATCTGTTTTGGTGATTCTACCATCGTGGTCGCGATCAACGTTCTCGAATCCGGTCAGAAGCTGTTTCTCGGCGCTTATCAAGTAGGTACTGAAACTTTCAAAACTGATTGCGCTGTTACATTTTGAAGGTGATGAGGGGTCTGCTCCATTGAGTGATTTAAATATTTGCATGACAGCGAAATCTGAAGCTTTGAGCGGATGTTTATTTTTCTTTAATGCTGTTTCGAGATCTTCAAGTGTGAGTCTTCCGCGATGATCCAGATCAATTTCACCAAATAGTCTTCGGTGTCTTTGAAGACGTTCACTGAGCGATTCCCCCGGGGTGGACATTGTGATTTTGCGATTACACGAAAGCGATGGTTGTAATAGGTCAAATACGGCTGCGAAAAAAAGGCAAATTTGAATGCCGTAACCACTGGCAAAGAATAATTGCGGGATGTCGGTAATGTGCGTCCGTCAGAGGGTTATAATGGCGGGTTTTGGTGAGATGTTGGTGAACAATCAGTATGTTTTCTCCGGGTCCAGGATTATACAATTTTTTTATTTTTTTTTAGCATTTTTTTTTGACTAACACGACAGTAACAAAGAGCGAGGTACATAAAATTTTCACGTCGATCGACGAGACCGACCTTTACAAATGTGTCGAAAATTTTTCCAATGGCCAAAACGCGTTGTTGCAATTGATACCATAAATCTCTGCTGGCAAACCACCATTGATCAGTAAAACGCCACCGATTTATCAACAACTCACAACCAAATAAAACCAAAATGTCTGTCAATATTTTTGGTGATCAGGTGACGGAAGAAAGAGCAGAAAATGCCAGATTGTCCTCGTTTGTGGGAGCGATTGCCGTCGGTGATCTTGTGAAGAGTACTCTAGGTCCAAAAGGTATGGACAAACTGTTGCAAAGTTCATCTTCTGGCCAGTCGATGGTGACGAACGACGGTGCTACCATTTTGAAGGCGATTCCATTTGATAATCCAGCGGCTAAAGTGTTGGTCAACATTGCTAAAGTTCAAGATGACGAAGTTGGAGACGGTACTACTTCTGTTACTGTTTTGGGAGCAGAACTGCTCAGGGAGGCTGAGAAACTCGTGGACCAGAAGATCCACCCACAGACCATCATTGAGGGATACCGTGTGGCGTCGAAGGCGGCGCTTACTCAACTTGAGACTCTGGCTGTTAATAACGGAGCAGACAGTGAAAAGTTCAGAGAAGACTTGATCAACATTGCCAAGACGACTCTTTCATCCAAGATCTTGTCGCAGGACAAGGAATACTTTGCTAAGTTGGCAGTTGATGCGATTTTGCGTTTAAAAGGCTCGACCAACCTCGAACACATCCAAATTATAAAAAAATCTGGTGGTAGACTTGCTGATTCTTTCTTGGATGAAGGTTTCATTTTGGATAAGAGATTTGGTGTTGGACAGCCAAAAAGACTGGAGAAAGCCAGAATTTTGATTGCCAACACTTCAATGGACACCGACAAAGTCAAGATTTTTGGTGCTAAATTCAAGGTTGATGCTACTAGCAAATTGGCAGATCTGGAGAAAGCCGAGAAGGACAAGATGAAAAAGAAGGTGGAGAAGATCAAAAAGTTTGGTATCAACTGTTTTGTGAACAGACAATTGATTTACGACTGGCCTGAACAACTTCTCACGGACGCCAACATAAACTCGATAGAACACGCCGACTTTGAAGGTGTTGAAAGACTTGCTCTTGTTACTGGTGGTGAGGTTGCTTCTACTTTTGACCATCCGGAGAAGGTGAAGCTCGGTTATTGTGATTTGATTGAGGAAGTTATCATTGGTGAAGACATCATGACCAAGTTTTCTGGTGTTGCTGCCGGTGAGGCTTGTACCATTGTGTTGAGAGGTGCCACAGATCAATTGCTGGATGAGGCTGAGAGATCTTTGCATGATGCTCTGTCTGTTCTTTCGCAAACCACTAGAGAGACGAGAACTGTCCTTGGTGGTGGGTGTTCTGAGATGAACATGGCTAAGGCAGTGGAGCAGGCTGCACAAAAGGAGGACGGTAAGAAGTCTCTGGCAGTTGAGGCGTTTGCTCGTGCTTTGAGACAGTTGCCAACGATTTTGTGCGATAATGCTGGTTTCGACTCAAGTGAACTGGTTTCGAAGTTGAGATCTTCCATCTACAGCGGTATGACAAGTTCTGGTTTGAATTTGAACGAGGGTACAGTTGATGATATGAGACAGCTTGGAATTGTTGAGAGTTACAAATTGAAGAGAGCTGTTGTTTCATCTGCTTCGGAAGCAGCTGAAGTGTTGTTGAGAGTGGATAATATTATTAGGGCCAAGCCTCGGACTGCGGATAGAAACATGCACTAAGCAAACGACGAGCGAAGCGAGTTGTGGGCGAGGAGGATAGTGAGTAACAGTTCATTTACAAATCCAGAGAATCGTGAGTGACTATAACGTGAGTTGCAAGAGAAATTCAATGACAAATCGAGCGAGACAATCGAGAGTCACTGAGTGGTAGGTAGAGTATAGCTAGGGGTTAATATACCACAAACTAGCGGATGACAACCAATGACGAGCGAAGCGAGTCATTCAGCGAGTCATTTGCAAGTCATGAGTGAGTTAGTTTTGAATTTTGAGTAATTTTGAACCGGTATATAACAAGCTTGAATTGAGTCAGTGGGTACAAATGATAATTTCTTAAATAGTGACCAAAAGCTGCTCTCATTCAACATCCCAAATTTGTTTGACACATGTAGTCTGCTGAAATCACATACAATCATAATAGCGGCTTAATGGTCTAGTGGTATGATTCCTGCTTTGGGTGCAGGAGGTCCAGGGTTCAATTCCCTGTTGAGCCCTATTTTTTTGCAATATTTTTTACTTAGAAAAACTGCTGGATCTACTTTGAAAATGTAGAATTGGCTTGTTGGTTGAGCGAACCGACGGCCGCTGGCCTGTTCAAAGTTGATTTTAAAAGTTGTGAATTAGTTTGTTATTTGATTTTTCATAAAGATTTTTACAAAAATTCACAATTAACCCAGCTTGTTGCTCGTTGCTCGTTTACCGTATTTCCAAAGTTTTATTAAAGATCTATTCACGATAAACGTTAGGGTGACTTGATGTCTATCCTTCAGGGTCACTCACAACTCGCACGGCTCGCTTTGCTCGTCGTATGCTCGTTTAATAAACCTCCAACACATATCTACCCTCCTCCTTCAACTCCTCAACCTCCTTAGCGGAATCGATCTTGACACCTCTCTCCTCAGCATCCTTTTCAAGAATGTCCTGCAAACATCTGCTAATATCTGGGACAGGCCAAGTTGGACCACACAAATAGAAATGACCATTCTTGTTGATCATCAAATCGGTCAACTCAGTCAAGTTTTCTCTGATCTTGTCCTGGATATAAACCTTCTTAGCTTGATCTCTAGAGAATGCGGCACCAACATAGGTCATAATACCAGAGTTGATGTAAGCCTCCCAGTACTCACCGTACAGGTACTCTTGTCTCTTATGTCTAGAACCCAAGTACAAGTAGATCTCACCAATCTCATGACCTTGCTGAACTTGATAGTATCTCTCTTCAACAAACGCCTTGAATGGTGCCAAACCAGTACCAAGACCAGCCATGATGATTGGCTGTTTAGTGAGAGGTGGAAGTTTCATGATAGATGGTTTGACGGAAACAACCAACTCCTCACCAATACGAAGATCACTTAAATACTTGGAACATTGTCCGTATCTTTGGCGACCCTTGTTGTCGATCCAGTCCACAACGACAATCAACAAATGAACCTCGTTAGGGTGCAACTTCTGAGAAGAAGCAATGGAGTATTCACGTCTCTTAAGAGCTGGAACCAGTTGAACAAGTTGCTCAGCAGATGGTCTAGCAGATTGGAACATCTCAAAGATGTCAATGTAGTTGTAAAACTCTTCGTCTTGGAACTTCTTGAGCAACTCTGCACCATCCGCAGAACCAAGAGTGGTCAATTGGGCCTTCTCCTTGTCGTCGGTAGCAAACTCAGCAAGAGATTCGTAGAAACGTTTTGGAGGTTTACCCAAAATGTCCAAGTTTTCAATCAACGACTGGCGGACAGTTCTGACTTCAAACACGTCTTCGTTCTCCTTAGAAACGACTTGAACAAGATCGTCAGCGTTCAATCCGTACATGGAAATGAACTCATCAATGAGAGTTGGAGTGTTTCTACCGTGAATACCCAAAGCCTCACCAATGTTGTACCTCAAGTCAGTTCCAGTGGTGTCGAACTCAATGTGGAAAATGTTACGATCGTAGTCGTCAGGAGTCAAACGCTTGTTCTCCTTCACCTTAACGACAAAGTTCTCCACAGGAAGATCTGGTCTGAGGGAGGAAGTAGCACCATAGACTTCCTTGAACATCAATTTCTTGGTCAACTCTCTCTTTCCGTCAATCTTCACACTGGTCTCGTCGACAAACTGTTCTCTTGGGTTACCTTGGAAAGCAGTCTCAACAAACACTTTTTGTTGCTCAACCTCCTCTTCGTTTAACCAGTCCTCAGAGAACTTCACCTCCTTGATACCCGTTTCCTGAACCTTTTCAACAAGGTTGGAGATAACAGAAGCCAACAACTCAGCCTCAGAGCCAAAAGCTTGCAAGATCTTGGTAACAACAGCACCAGTATCGAGACCTGGATAAGCAAGTTTCCAAAAAGCAACTTGGATGGCAATAGAGGAGGTTCTACCGGTGGTTGATTCCTCTTCACCAATCAAGTTCAAATCAATGACCTTCAAGTTGAGCTTACGTTCGGCAAGTTGACGCTTCAGAGCACCTGGCAGAGTCTTTTCGACAAACTTAACCTCGTCAAAAACGGTTTCTGGACCGTTAACAACCAAAAGAGAACCATTAGTCTTCAAATTGCTGACAATAGCCAAAGACTCGAGAATTTTGACATCTTCAACAACAGCAACATCCAACTCCGAAACAAGAGTGTTACCGGCGCGGATGTCCGCAAGGAAAGTACCAGCGTTCAAAACGTTGTTGAACTTTGGTCTGTATTGCAATTTGAGGTCAGCAACAAGCGACAAAGCGTGCGCAATCTTGGAAGCAACGTCAGCGAAACGTGAATTGTCGTTGGCAACGAACTGGAAGTGTGAGCCGGTCTGTGCGATCTCGAATGGAGCAGATTCAGGGACAAATTCGTAAAAAATTTGGGCCAAAGCTTCAAATTCAAGAACATCACCAATAAAAGAACGATCGACAACATCAATAAACACACGGTTGAGGAACAGAGCGGCCTGAACATCGAGTTTGAGGGGGTTCACACCGTTGTATTGTTCACCAATAACAACCAATTTGGTGGTCTTTGGCGAGACCAATTGGGCGAATCTGGCAGTCTCAAATGGGAGTGGAACACGGACGACAATAACACCGGCTCTGGAGTCGTTGACACGAGAAATCAGACGCAAAAGATCCTTTGCCTCGGCAGCAGCGTGGACAACGAAAACAGTCTCGGCATCTTTAGCACCGTGGTACTCGAATGGAGCGTAAGAAGTACCGAGAACAGCATTCAAGGCGTCCAAAGCAAGAGGAATCTTGCTGGAAGCAGGCTGGATTTGGCCGTTCAACTTCTCGTACAAGGCGTCGGCAGCAGAGCTGACACGGTCGTTAGCAAGAGAGCCTTCAATAGTCTCGTTGGTCTTGACGAATGACAATCCGTCAAACAGATGGACGTTAGTAACGTTCAATCTAGCCAAAACAGTCGACAAAATGGCAAAATGTTGGGCCTCGAGAGCGTCTGCGGACGAAAAAACTGGCAAACGGAGGTTCTTAGCCACCGACAAAACACGAGAGTACTGCGAAACAAGATTGGCCTTGGCAAAATCATAATCGAGAGCAGCGATCTGGAAAGAGGCAGCCAGGTTGTGGTGGTTTTGATGATTTTGAAGCAAAACAGGTTCCATAAAAGACAAAGCAGCGCTTGGAGCCACCACAGAGATTGGTTTCGAGTCATTGGACTCGCTCAGGTATCCAAGAAGAACGTTACCGCATCCCGATCTGATCTCGAGGTTGTGCAGTTCTGGGACAACGTTATTGAGGTTCTTTCTCTTGAGATTAGTCCACAAGTTCAACACAGATTTCTTGGCGGCATCGGCAGACTCACCAACAAGATCGTAGCTGAAGATTTTGTCGTTCAAAAGGTAAGTTGTGGCGAGCAACAAGTTGAAAGGTGAGGTCAAAACCTTACCTTTGAGCTCGTATGGATCCAGTGGAAGTCCGAACGGCGAGCTGATTGTAGCCGACGAAAGTGCCACAGAGGCCGAGACAGAGTCTGTTTCTTCACCACGTTGCGAGATGGATGGCATGGCGATGGTGTAGTGGAGTGATGGGAGCTGAGAAATGATGAATAGTAGGCTAAGATTTTTGATTTCTGACTGAATTTTTCAACTGCACGATTTTTTTTTCGGCCTTTGGAAAAAAAAAAAATGTCGAAAAATCACGTGACACTTAGCAAAAGATGAGCCAAAGACAAGCGAAGCGAGTTATACAGTGAATAAGTCGTTAAGACCCACTCAATTGTTTGAATACACCTGCACGAAACTCGAACAACTTCTATGATAAATCAACCCAACTCCCAAGAGATCTGCTAAAACGGAGTCGTTTCCAGTTGAGCAGATCACGTTGTTCACGGAGATCTTCAAGCACAGAATCGGTAGTAGTCTCCGAACCGGTCTCTTCTTTCATAGCAGCACTAGCCTGTTTTGGTGAATTCTCTCTCTCTTGAATGCTTCCTTCCAAAAAATACAAATCATCCTTGCAGCTCTCCAGCTTATCCTGACGATCACTGAGCTGACTTTTGATCCCTTCCAACCCTGTTTGAACCTTCCAGATCTGCGACAACTTAGGAGTCCCCAGAGCATGGAAATAAGGCTTCTTGAAGACCTTAGACGTTTCTAAATCCTCTTCGAACTTACGCTTCTTGTGCTCAGAAAGGGCAGTAAGGTCGGCGATTTTTTCGTGATTGAACTGTTTCAACTTCAAAAACCGCCAGTAGTACTCGGTGTTATCCACGATATGCTTCATCACGCGCCAGAACTCGGAACTATGTGTCGTGTAGTGTCTCTCGATGTCTGTGAGCAGGTCTCCCAGAGCAGCTTTGGCGCTGTCGTTTTCGAGGATTGCTGCGAAATCAGGTTTGCGAAACTTGCGAAACTTGCGGTTCACTTCAGTGATCAATTTTGTCCATTTGGCGTCCGTAAGGTCGTAAATAAACGATAACATTATGTAAAGTTGAAGCGAAATGATACGACGATTCTTTGCGTCGCTGACCTGCATAGCAAATTCGTCTGAGTTCAATAGCCAATCGCACTCGTGTTCTTTTTTGGAGTATTCAGAGACAACCATTGCGATCTCCTGTTCTGAAGTCACGGAAGTTTTTATCTTGGGTTTCGATGTATTTTTATTTTCGGCCACATCCAACTCCTTAATCGCTCTTACCACCTTCCGACAGCTTTCAAGAAATGAAGATGACTTAGCATAACGACCACCACCTCTGGTGGAGTTGAGCTCATCGACAAGTCTGGTGAAATCGGTGCTGAAATACAGTGCCAGATTCATGTATTCGGCGTAAATTTCGCCCGAAGCGCCCCTCCTGTTGTTCTGTGGTCTTGCTGCACTGAAAGGCCACTTGCGGGACTTGGAAAACTCAAGGTATATGCGATCGAACTCGTTGATTTTCCAATCGCTGGTCAGTAGGAGTTTATCATTGATATCGAACGAATTGCTGATGAATGTAAGGAGTTTGGTTGCAAAAACGTCGTGTGGTCCAAGCTGATTGATGAGTTTTGGAAGTAATGTGTTTCCAATTTGAAGAAGGGTCGATCCAGGCTTTGTCTTACCCACTAAAGTGTTGTCTAAGGTGAGTTTGAGTTGACGACCCAAGTTGCTATTGTTGAGCAAAACCGGTCCAAAAGACTCGGTTACAAACCCAATTGAACATGTGAGCATAATTGAGTTGAGTGTCTGCATGGGAAACGTTTTGAGGTTGTCATATTTGGTGTACGCCACGTATATTGAAATATCTAGAAGAATGAGTGTCTTTTGGAGTAGGGAATCAGTATCGTGAGGTTGTTTGTGCAAGACTGAAAGGTAATTTGATGTGATTCCATTAAAGAAAGAGACTCGATCGATAGGAAGGTCTTCAAGTTTCAACAGTTCAAATGTGGTGTCAAATGAATCCTTCAACTCAGACGAGTCGTATAGGCAACATTGTTTGATATTTTTGAGTGTTGTCTTTTCGGCTAAGTTGTTAATACACCGGGACATTCGGTCGGTGTTCTCCGCCAGAAGTTCATTGAGATTGTTCATCGTGGGAGGTGGAGTAGTACAAGGTGGTTGTCTTGTTGATGTGTTGGTTGTTTGAGGGTTCTTTGGGTGACTAAAATTTTTAGGTGCGAAAATTTACTAATGACGAGCGAATCGAGTTGTTTGCCTTTTTAATTTGGTTTATAAACCTGAGGAGGAGAGTAAAGACGAGCGATGCCAGTCGTTTGAATAGTTTGGGTTTGCTGAAGACAGTGAGACACAACACTCGCGTCATTTGTAGTTGATTTGACTTGCAATGACGTGCAATGGCTCATTCACTCACGACGAGCGAAGCGAGTCGTTCGTTCGTCGTTCGTCGTTCGTCGTTCGCTAGCTCATCTCAAAAACCACAACCCCAAAATACAAAAAACAATCAAGCTCGATATAATCAAAGAATCACGCTTCTTTCTGGTGTTAATTTTCGAAAGAAGCACATTCAACCCCGGAACAGTACCCAAAGACCGCTGTAACTTATTCCCCATATTGGAAAGTGTGCTTCTTTGTCTCAATATTTCATCCCTAGTCTCGTAAACCTGCCCTATAAGCGTATCCATAACATTATGCTGGTTGTTTATTCTAAGACGCTCATTGAGCATGTAATCATCTTCATTACCTGCAACACCCGTGCTGTTTTCAGTGGCTCTTCTTTGATTCTCCTCAATATCTGTGCGGACATACGATAGAAGATTAAGTCTTGTTCGTTCTTGTTGGATGGATGACTTGATTCTATTGAAGTCTAAATTGTATTGGTTAAGATTTTCCTTGTGTCTTGAAAGTTGTTGTAATTTAGAAGTTGAGATAGTGTTATTCAGAGATTGAGAATCCACTATTTTGTTTAACTGTTTGACCAGATCTGACAGACTTTGCAATTCTGACTCAACACCACGTTCTGCTTTCAATTCATCAGAAGTTGCAGAAGAAGATGCTGATGTTGCAAATGAGGAGTATGTTGTCAGTTGTGCGGACAAACGGTTCTCCGCCGTTATGATTTGTGTTCTTATTTGATTGAAGGAGGTGCTCATGGTGATGGTGTTGTTGAGAGTGAGGGCAAGTGCTGTGTTGGTATGTGTTGAGTAGAGAGTTCAAAAACTCGCGTCGGATGAAATTCGGAGGACATCCGTACACCGAGAAACTGACGAGCAAATGACGAGCGCAGCGAGTCATTGCGAGTCTTTGCGAGTAATCGGAGCGAATTCAAGAGTAGACCAGTCGACAACCAACAACAAGCACATCTCGCTATTCTCATTGGTCAATAATAATTTTACACTCATAAATCCCAAACCAGTATATTGAAGTACAGAAATGGTCAACGTCGTCGTTACCTATACTCACAACGAGCTATCGTTCGATCTATCGAATTCACGACTCACGACTAACCACTCGCTTTGCTCGTCGTTCCTCATTCGTCGCTCGTTAGAGTAACACACACGAATAAAAACCCCACCAAGCCCCTAAAACACATCCCTCACCCCCCTTAATCTGCTCTAACAACTCCCTCGATTGACAAGGATGTAAAAAATAATACGGACCCAATCCAAGATGATGATCAGTTATACTAATGGAACTATCCAATCTCACTTGACGGCCTATCTCAATGCTGTTTCTTGGCCTACTCAAGAGTAGTTCCAATATCTGCTGATCAAACACGAGTTTGCGAATCTCCACAGAAATGCCATCCTGCAATGACAATTCCAAAGCGAATATTCTAAAGCTCAATACCGGCGTTTGATATGAATCATGGTATGAAATGGTTATTTCCAGTTGTTGAGGTGGAATCGAATGGTGGATAACTAGGTATTTCTTATGGGCATTAGCATGGGCATTAGCGTGGACAATGGAAGGGCACTTACTTCATTTTGTAATGTTTGTTTGAGTTCAACCAGCTCGTGTTTGGTAGACAATTGAGAGGTTAGTTCGAGTAACTCGACCTCAAATTGGATTTTATCCATTGTATTTAATGTTGTAGCTGAGATTAGATATTTATTTTTTTTCCAAAATCTTATCTTTTTTATCTACACGACGTACAACGAGTAGTAGGGCACGACAATCGAGGCGAGTTATGGTTGACTCACGACAAAGAAGTCAATTTTCTAGTTTCGTCCACTCTTAACTATTCACTACTCACTACTCACTACTCACTACTCACTACTCACTACTCACTACGTACTACGCACTACTCACTACTCACTACGTACTACGCACTACGCACGACTCACGACTCACGACTCGCTTCGCTCGTCGTTCGTCGTTCGTCGTTAGTCGCCCGTCGCTCATCTTTCAACATGAATATAGTTTAACATTGATAAATAAATCAACAAGCCAACCCCATTCGACTAATCGAAAGCCAATTGCTTCTTGATCTCAGCGATGGCCCGACCTGGGTTCAAACCCTTAGGACAGGTTCTTGCACAGTTCATGATAGTGTGACATCTGTACAAAGACATAGAGTTCTGCAACATCTCCTTTCTCTTCTTGGACGCCTGGTCTCTAGAGTCAACAAGCCATCTGTAAGCTTGCATCAAAACAGCAGGTCCAAGATATTCCTGTTGATTCCACCAGTAAGATGGACAAGAGGTCGAACAGCATGCACACAAAATACATTCATACAAACCATCAAGCTTCTTTCTGTCCTCAATACTTTGCAAGTTTTCCTTACCATCAGCTGGCTTTGGCGATTGAAGATATGGCTCAATCGACTTGTACTGCTTGTAAAAGTGCGTGAGATCCGGCACAAGATCTCTCACAATGTACATGTGTGGCAAAGGATAAATCTTGGTCTCCTTGCTAGCATCTTGATCAATCTTACACAGACAAGCCAGCGTGTTTCTACCACCAATATTCATTGCACAAGATCCACAAATACCTTCTCTGCACGATCTTCTGAATGTCAATGTGGCATCTTGCTCGTTCTTAATCTTCAAGATAGCATCAAGCACCATAGGACCACAGTTGTTCAAGTCAACTTTATATTCTTGCATGTATGGCTTCTTGTCAGGAGTATCCGGTGACCATCTGTAGATCTTGAACGTCTTGAGTCTTTGCTCAGCTGCAGTTGCAAGACCTCTGAGGCCCAAACCTCTCTTGAAAATGCTTTGCTTCATCATTTTGCTGGCTATCACTTAATGTTATTTGCAAAAAATGTTATTGAAACAAATTTGTAAAACTACTTCAGTTAAAACTAAGGTTCAAGAGTACGGGACTTTTACCATCACGCCCTTCATTAGTAAAAAATGAATTCTCATTGGCTGCGAGCATCCCTAATCCCCCCGGAACCTCGCCGGGCAGGAAAAAACTTCGGATGCGACAAGGTTTTATCCTACGCGACCAGCTCGAACTCAGAAACACGCCGTGGATCCTGTCTGCCACCCCGGGGATTCGCGCGGTTTTTTTTTTTTTTTTTTTTTTGTTTCTTCCGCACTTTTTGATTTGCTTTTCCTTTTTCCCTGTTGGTTGATTTCGTCGCGGGGTCCGGAAATCCACAAAGTTTATCCGACACGATTTGCGTCGTCGCGTCGCGTCGCGTCGTTTTCTAAGCTAGCTCGCGCGCCACGTTGTCAAATCTCCCCTACTCCCCCATATCGGTTCGGCAATATACACCTTTCTCTTTTTTATCATCATCAAAATAGTCGTTTGGTTCTATGTATAAGTCATCACAAACACTAATGTAAAAAATTAATCAAACATATCTAAAGGGTTTTCCTAACTTAACCCAAATGTCGTAATATCATAGTAATCCACAAGGCCACCCTTGAGAACCCATTCATTTAGTAAACTAATGCCGGAGACGGACCATTGGCAGGATTGCCAATGCTCAACAACCCTTTTGCACTCTCGTGAACACCAAAGTGACAATCCAAAAGAACATTGGCATCGTCTCCATGCTCACTCTCAAGATCTTCTTCATTCGAAGAAATAGATGAACAGTGCGAAAGATATGGCAAATCATGGTGGTCGTCATCTTGTTGTATTTCGTGCGTCGTCACCGAGAATGCCGATCCAACATCCAACAAGGACTGCGACCGAGAATGATACAGAGGTGTTATTCTCGTCAAATAATCATCCGTATTACAATCACTGTCATCTTCCGAGTCGGTCTCAAGTTCTTCCTCATGGACAATCGCCTCACTGTATCTATCAAGCGACTCCCTTATTCCCATGTTCGCCATTCTGCTAGTACGTCCAAGCTCTTGCAATTGCTCTAACTCGTCCTCTGAATCCGAAATCTCCTCGTAGTAAAATTCATATCCGTCATCTTCATCATCGTAATCTAAGTCGGAATCGTCAGACTCGCCAAAATCAGACTCATCCGAGCCATAATAACTTTCAAGATCGTTCGATTCGGTGCGTTGTTTCTCTTCGGCAATGGAATCAAACGAAAATTTAACACCGCGGGTATCGCGCTCGGACTTTTCAACAACTTCAACCTGCTCGATTACACTGTTATCACTATCGCTGTCACTTCCAGAAGCTGAACTTGAGTTCAACTTGTTAATCAAAATATCCAACAAATTAGCCTGACAAACAAGACGATGTAAATTGACGTCTGATTTGACAGCTTCTTTGGTGAGTTTCGACTTCACTCTAGAAGCTAGCATGTATGTTCCGGCCAAGTTCTCTGATGTTCCGAGCATGTTGAAGGTGTTTGACTCTACGATTGATTAATGCTCTTCTTCTCTTTGCAACAGCGGCAACATCCCCTCTTCTTATACAAATCATATCTCAAAATTACAAATCATTACAAATATACCGGCCCGTTTCTTTTTTTCCCTCATTCGGTTTTGTTTAAACTCCGTTTGATCCCAGCGGCTGAATTAGAAATTCTGAACGCGCGCCATTTTTCTCGATGTGCCCAGCCGGTTGCCGAGCCGCTTGCCACGAGCCAATTCACCATGAACAGCAAAGGGGATGAGTAATCAGCAAAACATTGCTAAATGACTGGAAAATTGTCGTTTAATCACCGCTTATCAATCAGCAGCCATAACTATTCGGGCTTCGCTCGGATTTCACTTTTTGAGTTCCCCCTTGCCGCGGGCCCCATATCCAGACAGACTTCGCGAAATTTACCCTTTGCGAAAAATCCATCGCCCCGACTTCTGCCGACTTCCCTCATCTTCCTCTGACTCTGACTCGGACACTGTGACAAATAACCGTTCTGCACCTTCTCAATAGAATCCTGCAATTACTTTGCCCAGCACCGCCGCGGCGGAGCAACCGCGGACCGACCTTGCATGGACCTTGCAGGACACACGACCTCACTGGCGCTTTCGCTTCCACTGCTCAAAACTCATCTCTTATTAATTAAGTTCGTACGGCTGTACTGGTTGGTCTAGAAATCGGAATTGCTCGGCAGGCTGAAAAGCTAACGGCTTTCCAATGTCAACGTCATTCAGAAAACATCGTGCTATTTACGCTCAAATTCATACCAAATCTCGTCTCATTGAAGTCCCTTCCCCTTGACATTACGTGGTGATCTGGATTATTCACCAATGGCTTTAAGCTATCTCCTAATACCGCAGATCACAATCCCGAAGTCCCTCAAAACTCCGATTGACCCTTAAAATTCCATAGGCCCCATCCCCCTCCCCCAAAATCTTAAAGCCGCTCCCCAATAGCAATTCCAGCCTTGCCTTTCCCGTTCGGTCCGATTGTTCCCCGGAGTTTAGAATTCTTGAAATAGAAAAATCTTCGCGCATTCGAAGGCGGTGTAAAATTTCCAACGGTTTTTCTTGGCACAAAATTTCCGAAACGCCAAGAACACTCAATTCGTCATACGCTATGCTTTGCAATTCATTCTTGATACATACACAGCTATAGAGAAAAATATGCAGTATTGTGTGACACGGAATGTCACAGCGTATCATTGACATAAATCAAATCACCACGTTGTGGAGTCCCATTTCGTCAATTCTTCTGCTTGACTCAGCACATCTTTCTTACATTTCGTCCGCATGTAGAAGATTGGACAGTCCTTATTGGAACATAAAACTTCCTGGTGTAATGAACCTTGACATCTCTGACACTCAGTCCATAACTTGCTGAATTTGACCTCTAAACTGTTCATTTTGGCGAGTTCACGTCCATAGAGTTCTCCTGATAGGCTTATGCAATTCTTGCATAATGCTTCCCCCTGAGGAATAGGAGATTTGCAATTCTTGCAAGTATTGGATTTCCGGGCAAACTTCATCAATCCACCAGTTTTAGCTGCAGATACAGCCACAGTTCTCGTATGAGATCCGTGTAATAATTCTTTTGTGCGTCTTTCACCTAAAATAGGCTCAAAAATTCTTGTGAGAGGATTTGCCAATTGATTCTCCAAATAATACTTCGTATCGATTGGCAGCGAATTCTCCAGAACATACAACGGATCTTCGGATTTTTCGTAGTTCTTATCGCCAGCAGTCTTAATAATCACATACGCAACACGGTCTCCCAAAGTTGGAGCAGACCCCGCATCTCTTTTCCTCATCCGTTCGGCCAACTCCACATGTGCCTGCTTGGCTGCATAATCTTGTCTTGATAACGCTTTACTGATAACCAATTGCGAAAGGTCAATTCTGTTTTGCAACAAGTCTGCAATCGTCTTTTTCACAAAGTCTTCAGCCCCTGTAACATCTCGATCTTCCAAAATGAGCTCTAAAACACGGGTGATCACGTTTTGAACAAGCCGACAATTGTCTCTTCTCACCGTCTCGATACCTTTGGTGTCCATCTTGTCAAATTTATTCGGATTCGTCCAGAATAATCCAGCATACCGTTTCTTGTTGATCAAAAGATACGGGAAATACACTTTCTCGAACTCCAATTTGATTGGATTCTTGAATTTCGTGGAAACAAAGTCTGCTGCTTCTTCACCAATCTTCATACAAGTTTCAAGATCCTGGTACCCAAACTTAACCATAACGGAATCGGTATCGCCATAAATCACCTGTGCATCGTAAGGGAATCCATTTTTGATGCTATATTTCTCCTGAACCTCTCGTTTGGTCTGCTCAATCATAACACGACCAAAAGCCGTCACAGATGATGAGATTGAAAGGCACGGCAGCTTTCCAATAGTGGCACCAGTGAATCCGTAAACCGAGTTTGCGGAGATCTTAAGTGCAAGTTGACGTCCATTGAGAACCTGTTTTTTGAAAGGATCCGTCTCCTTCTTGAGATCTGCTTTTGCCTGTTTTCTTGCCGCAAGAAGTTCTTGTAAAATAGTTGGCAAAATACCCTTACGAAGCTCTGATTTCACAAACAAATCACCATTTGGGGTCACAATATAGTCTTTATCTTGCTTCAATCCGAGACGCTCCACTGTCTGTTTGTTGAGTAACGTCGTGTAGCACAGGTTGTGCGCCATCATAATCGACGGATACAATGACGCAAAATCCAACGTAGCAATAGGAACATCGTAGTACCCACGAACAGGCTCAATGACAGTAGCACCCTCGTATTCCTCGTTCACACCTTCTGATCGCATATTCGGAATGACAATGTCCAAATCCAGACATTTCCGGAACAATTGCGAAATAACCTTGATCTGCTGACCTCTACTAAGCAAGAAGGAGAAAGGAACTCCAGTCACACGAGCCATTTCCGTATAATTCACGAGACACATGAGTTTTTCAGCGAGTCTAAGCGGTAAATACGCATCTTTCAAACAGTAAACTGCGAGTCTTCGACGGGTTTCTGGTGTTCCGTTCTGTAAATCTGTGATAATCGAATGGTGAACGTCTTCTTTCTGTTCATTCAAAAAATGGGCAGACACAGCATTCAAAGTGTACGAGCGCAGCTTGTACTCACGTTGAATGAATTGCAGCAGATCCAGTTGCATTCGGCCCTCGATATTGACAACTTTGTTTTCACGCGATCCATACGCTTTAGAACTGAAAAACGAATCACGAACCTCCTGTTTACTGGTCAACAGTCTGCTGAAGTATGGGAAATCGCGAGCTCCAAGAGCCTGTGCACGATTTATCAGATAAGGAAAATCGAAATTGGCAATGTTGTAACCGATGATCACGTCTGGATCCACTTGACGAATGAATTCACGCCATTTCAACAGCATTTCGGCCTCATCTTCGTATGAGAATATCTCTGATCCCACAATTGGTGAACACGACTTAACAGTGAATACGTTACGAACAAAGGGAACAGGATCCCCGGCTTTCGAGACAACATTTGCGATTTGAATCACCGGATCTTTCTCGGCTTCTGGGAAAATACCTTTACGACCTGCACATTCGATATCAAACGACAGAATCCGCAAAGGAGCCATACTCAAGTACTTTCCTTCTGAAGGATGTGAAACCAAATCTTCGTAATTGATTGTGATTTCAAATTGGCACGTGGAAACTTTCTGGTTTGTTTCCACCGTCTTGTACTTTCCTCCAGGGGCCGAGAGCCAGCCCATTCCGGTGATTCTGCAATCAACCATCATACGAAGGAGGTATTGAATATTATCAAAAGTCATTGATCCAGTTGGGGGAAAAAGTCCACGGAACTCAATCTCACCTCTTTCAAACGCCGAGCGCACTTTTCCAATCTGTTTAATACCATCCATCACCACCTTGAGAAATGGAAGTTTTGCATTGTTGTTATAACCCCAGATCGACTCTTTGAAAGCGATCTCAAGTCGCAATATTCCGGGATAGTTGGCATCCAAATACCGTTTAAACTCGCTCATATCTTTTTCTGTGAGTCCTTTTGGAACTGGAACATAAAAATAGTGTCTGAAACCAACAACATTGCACAAAACAGAGTATCCTTCTTCGGTGACACCAAAGAAACGGACTGCTGCTTGGTCGTGTATCGTCGTTTCTTCAGCATCCAATTGCTGAAACAAAATCGTATACGCCTCAGGATCGTATTCAGGCACTGGTGGACGATTCCATGTTTGTTTCTCAGTTCTTGACTCGTGCGACGCGTCTCCAGACATCGATTCCAGTTCTTTCTCAAATGTGCTTGGGTCGTTTTCGACCTGGGAAGAAGTTAGTTTCGTGTGCAGCTTTTGCGAGCTAAAAGCCCCGTGAACGGGGAGATGGTATCCATGTGATTGTGTGCTCTGGTTTGCAATCGGCAGGGCGTGAGATGATCCTGTTCCCACAGAGTTACCTCCCTCTGAGTCCACCATAAGATGTCTTTTCTTACTACGTCCGTCATCGGAGGCAAACGCGCCGCTGTGTTTCGTTCCGGACATGTGAAAAGTTGAAATTGTTTAGTACGAATTGGTTGGTGATTGCCGTTTACAGGGTATTCAACACTCGATCAGTAAAGAGCAATGCCAAATCAAAGTAACGCGTCACGAAATCAATTTTTTTTTCTCCCTTATTATTTTCCTTAGTTTTTTTGGTTCATAAGGTCGTGAGCAAAATTCAATCCCCTGACATTTTATTTGCCCTTGAAAGAGTGTGGTTGATAACCTTGATTCCTTACATTCTCAATCTTATTAACAAGGTATCATCACTTGCATCATCAATTGTATTTATTGTGCTCCATGAACCTCAATTTCACAGGATCCACTAGAAAAAGACAGGTCAACCTTGGAAATAGGAGTCTGCTCCAGAAAAATAAACTCACATTCCTTCAAACAGCACAACAGGAACGAGATAAACGAGAACTTCTTCGCAGGGAAACTTACGCCGCAACCACCATCCAAGCTCATGTTCGTTCATATATAGATCTTGTGCATGCTCGTGCTCACTACAGCTCAATTTGGAATGGCAAATGCTTAGCTGAATTCGCTTTCTTCTTCAGCCATGTCGTTCTCACTCAAAGCATGGATAAGTCTATATACCAGCTCGACCAGTTGAACGAGGAGCTGGAAAGTCATACATCATCGTCACATGTACTAAATAAACTTGGAAGTTCCCTAGTTGATGCCCTCTCCTCAGTTGTCAATGAAAATACCAGCTCGCTCAATCCGCTTGTCCCGCGCATCCTCCAGTTAATTCTTGTCGTCGAGCGATTGCAACCTGGAGCTGCCATTTCTGCTCAAATGGTTAACACTCTCTTCAAGATCTGCGATAAAGACAAATTCATCCTCAAGATTCTCCTCCAAACAACTCAAGTCGACTCCAAAAACACGCCCTCCATCATATACGAACACATCCAATATTTCCTCCAACCAGACAAAGTTTTCATCAATTTCGCCACATATTGCCATTTTGGAACGGAATTGCTCCCATATTTTCAACCTCAACTTCGCTGGATCGCTTCTCATAATGTCGAATTCAAAAACCTTCAAAATATACAAAAGTTCAACTATCTGATTAACCTGCTTACTGTTCTTTTTGAAGCTGTTCCAGAATATACTTCCATAGTAAACACTGAATTCATACAAGCTTTCGCTGTCATACTTAGGAGTATACCATGTGGTCTTGTTTTCCAGGCTGAAGATGAAGAAGATGCGATAATTTCACCCTCACCAAAACCCCAAGAGTCCATAACCGTCACTACAATTTCAAGATCAAAGATCGAAAAGCTCTATATGTCGGATTTTGCCAGGAACATATTGAAGTCGGAGGCTCTCGGAGTTGATGCAGATCTCCTTGTCTCCTTCTATTACTCGCTTGTTCAATTTATTTCCCATCGTGAGACAACCAACAACTCCCTCAACATGGCATTCAAAAACAATCTTCTTGTTACATTGATTGTCGCCTCAGCCTCGCAAAATTTTCTCAACACTTGGTTTCAAAAACTATGCGACAACGAGTTCTATAATCAAGTTTTGGTACTCATCGAGGAGCAACACTACAACATAAATGACGATGATGAGCTTTGGGATTCGGCATTTTCCATCAAGAACGAGTCATGGTGGCAGACATTGTATTTATTTGAAGAATTGTATTCCTACCTTCTTTACGTCTCGAATGACACAGATTTGTTCAACAGGGGTCGACTTTCAAAAGAAGATTACATTGCTTTTATCGCTTTTTTGAAGTCATTCTCCATATTTATTGTACTTGGAGGCCGTAACGTGAGTGTTTCGCTAATCTCCAAAATGGACAGTCCGCTTTACATCAATATGTTGGAATCTTTTCAAAAAGCGGGCCGTCTTTCCGTGAAACTACTCAAACAAATCTATTTACGAGATTTGCGAATGAAACTTGTTGACGAAGATTTTTGGCTAATGAAGAATTCGACGTTCTCAACCCGCAGTCTCGCTCCGTTGTTGGTTTCTATCGAAAATCAGCATGAGATGGAGGATGATGAGGATATGGACGAAACCAGTGACGGAGGTAATGGGCTCGATTTGTTTGCTACCAAAGGAGTCAAACTGTTCGGCAAGATTGGTAGCCAGCAACAAGTTGACAACTTGCTCACATTAACGTACCTGCCGTTTCTAATACCGTTTGATTTGAGAGCAGAAATTTTCCATCAACTGATAGAGTTGGATAAATCAAAAATTGGTGGCTGGTTCCCACAAAAAATTCAAGGAACTGTTTCCCGTGAGAACGTACTATTTGATGCTTTTGAACAGTTCGGTAATTTGAGAGGATCTCAATTCAAATATCCATTGTCGGTTGAATTCATCAACTCTTTTGGTGAGAAAGAGGCTGGTATCGATGGTGGTGGGCTAACCAAAGAACTGCTCACCAGTATTGTCGACAATGCATTCGTCGTTTCGAGTTCAAACGAGTCTCAAAACGGAGGATTGGAATTTTTTAAAACTACTTCAAATTACCAGCTTTATCCAAATCCTGATTTTTACTACAAGCTCAAACTTCAACAACAAAACCCATCTTCCGAGATTTTGGACAAAGAATCAAGAGCTTTCTATCTTCAAATGATGAGATTTCTCGGAATGGTGATTGGAAAATGCTTATATGAGAATGTATTGACCGATATTTCGTTTGCTCCATTTTTTCTGAGCAGATGGTCATCTGCCACGCAGGACGGTGTGAACTCTAAAGATCTCATGAGTTTGTCTCGACAACAAGAAACCCAACAGCATCGAATTTCTTTCGATGATTTGAAAACATTCGATCAAGAATTGTACCAAAATTTGATCAAGTTGCTTAGTATGGATGTACAAGAGCTCGACGCTTTGGATCTCAACTTCTCCATTAATGAGAAAGTACAGGATACTCAATCTGTTGTGAATTTGAACTTGATCCCTGGGGGCTCGAATATAAAGGTGACCCAGCAAAATAAACTGCAGTATATCTACTCAATTGCCAAATTCAAGCTTGACCAGTCCATTGCTGTTCAATCAAACCACTTTGCAGAAGGATTGTTCGAAATTATCAAGCCTCGCTGGTTGTCGCTTTTCAACCCTTACGAACTCACGAATCTCATTTCAGGAGGTGAGAAGGAAATAGATATTGACGATTTGAAAATGAATACCGTCCTTGGAGGGTATTTGTTTACCGATGACACTGTAAAGGCATTATTCGAGATTTTGGAAGAGTTTGGTAATGAAGAGAAATCGAAGTTTCTCAAGTTTGTCACTTCAAGTTCCAGAGCACCGTTGTTGGGTTTCAAAGAGTTGAATCCCAAGTTCGGCGTTAGGAATTCAGGCTCGGATGCTACTAGACTTCCCACTGCGTCTACGTGTATCAATCTGTTGAAGCTGCCTGATTATAAGGATAAAAGGGTTATGAAGGAGAAGTTGTTGTATTCAATTAATTCGCATGCGGGATTCGATCTGTCATGAATGACAAGGGTTGGTAATCATTTGCAACTCCTGACGTTGAAGACAATGAATCGGCTGGAATCGGTTGGAATCGATTGAAGCTGCCTCACAACTTGCTTCCCCCGTTATTCGGTTGTCCTTAACTAAACCATAGATCACGAAAATAATCCTATGGAAACTAAATCTCAATTTCATATCGTAGGAACGAACTGAACATATATAAATAGTAGCAAACTTCTCCTTAGATTAAACGTAATTACTCAGAGTTACCTCGAGTCATTCTGAGTCAGCAGTAATCAATTACTTGGTTGCTCACAACTCCATTGTAAGACTTCTATTATCATCATTGTCCCCTATCTCCTCAATCTTGCTAGAACCAGTCAAAGATGATGATGAAGAAATTTGTGGCAGTGGTGCAGTCTTTTGCTGATCACCACCTTTCTGATCAACACTACTTTGTCTGTGGAGTTCAACACCTGCGAATCCATCTTTCAAGTGTTTGGCGAAGTTGGAACCACGGACGTTTTGCGTCTTTGTGAGCTCTTTCAACTGATTCATGTTGTGAATACACTTTGAAATCGTTTGAACCAAAAGTGATGGTTTCAATGGCTTTGATAGGTACTCATCCATCTGTGCTTTCAAACACCTCTCTCTATCGCCCAACATCGCGTGAGCAGTCAGGGCAATAATTGGAGTACGGAATGCCATTGTATCCACATATTTCTTCTTTTCCCATTCACGGATCTTCGCAGTGGCCTCAAAACCACCCATCACTGGCATTTGAACATCCATCAAAACAACATCGTAATGGCTCTTCTTCACCGCCTCGACAGCCTCCAATCCATTCTCAACAACCTCAACGGTGTGACCATGATTCTCCAAAATCTTGACGGCCAACTTCTGGTTGACCAAGTTATCTTCCGCCAGTAAAATCTTGTACGAAACTGACCCGTCACTGTTAGAAGGAGCAGCTCTGCTCTCCAAAGCTGGTTTCAGAATAGAGGCCAAATCTGTAACTGAACATGGGGTATTTCCATAAGAACTGATACCTAAATCAAGACAGAGTCTCATGTTCAAAGCAGGAATAGATGGATGTAGAAGAACCAATGGAACGTACTTGATTTCAGGCAAAAGTCTAAGTCTTCTTCCTGTCTCAATAGAGTCAATAATGATGATGTCGTAGTTGAACGGTTGCTTGATGCTGATTTCTGTAACATTTGTAACCACAACAGGTTCCAAATTCAATTGTTTGATATTTTCTTTGATCAGCTCCTTTGCTTCGTCATCGTGTTCCGTAGAAATGAACAGCACCTGATGACCTTTGAATGGGAACAAAATCTCTAATTGTCTGTTCAAATCAACCTTTGCTGGTGAAACTAAGATTGTGAAGTAAAAGTTAGAACCTTCTCCGTAACATGACGTAACCCAAATTTCACCACCCATCAAATGAATAAGCTGTTTAGAAATAGATAATCCCAAACCGGTACCACCGAACTTTCTAGTGGTGGAACCATCTGCTTGGCAGAAATTATCGAAAATCACTCCCAATTTATCTTTTTCAATTCCAATACCTGTGTCACTAACGCAGAACTCCAACAGCAACTTGTGAGTACTGTTCACTATTCTTGAAGTTTTTTTCACACTAACAGTGACTTTTCCATGGCTAGTGAACTTGATAGCATTACCCGTCAAGTTTAAGATAACCTGTCTCAACCTGAAAGAGTCACCAACTAAATTGTCAGGGAAAGAATTGTCCACTTGATAAATCAAATCCAGCTGTTTTTCAATAGCCTTCACAGCAAGGGTCTTCAATGCTCCAAACACCGTTCCTCTCAAAGAGAAATCTATTTGCTCAATAGTCATTCTATTGGCTTCAATCTTCGAGATATCCAAAATATCGTCAATAATGGTCAGCAGCGAGTTGGCCAAATTGTGAACAATAGAAAGCATTTCTCTCTGGTACTGAGTCAGTTGTGTCTCTAGCGTCAACTGAGTCATACCAATGATACCGTTCATCGGGGTTCTAATTTCATGCGATGTGTTGGCGAGGAACTCAGATTTCGCTCTGTTTGCAAGCTCGGCAGCTTCTCTTGCTGCCGTGTTTCTTTGAATCGACTCTCTCAGATTCAAAACCATCTGGTTGATCTTCGTTTTCAAAGCATCCATTTCACCAGAAGCCTCAACGGTAATAAATCTTGTGAAATCACCGTCGGTAGCAGCAGCAGTAATTTGTGCAAAAGCTCTCACTTGGGTTGTCAAATTGGCAGCCATGATGTTCACATTCGTCGTGATTTCCTTCCACAATCCATCAACATCGTTGACTTCGGCTTGAACACCCAGTTTACCGTCAATTCCCACATCTTTGGCCACTCTAGTAACCTCTTTAGCAAACACTTGCAACGAATCCACCATCTTGTTGATGGTATTTTTCAATTGCAAAATCTCACCTTGAGCCTCCACCTTGATTTTTTGCGACAAATCACCGTGTGCCACTGCAGTGGTCACCGTTGCAATCGATCTGACCTGGTTTGTCAGATTGTTGGCCATCACATTGACTTTCTCAGTGACCTCTTTCCAAGCACCGTCAACATCCGTCACGTTGGCCTGGCCACCAAGAATACCTTTGGTACCGACCTCAGTAGCCAAAGTTCTCACTTCCTCCACAAAAGTCCTTAACCGATCAACCATCTTATTGATGGTGATTTTCAGCTCGAGAATCTCACCTTTACAGTCTGCAGTGACTTTGGTCGAAAGATCTCCCTTGGCCACCGCAGTAGTCACGTTGGCAATATTACGAACCTGTGTGGTCAGGTTGGCAGCCATGGCGTTCACATTATCGGTGAGTTCTAGCCAAATTCCCGAAACGTTTTCAATTCTTGCTTGGCCTCCCAAACGGCCTTCAACACCAGTTTCACGGGCCACGCGCGTCACCTCAAAAGCAAACCGTCTCAATTGGTCCACCATCTTCGTGATGGAATTTTGAACTTGCAAAATTTCTCCCTGTGCGTAAACATTGATCTTTCTAGACAAATCACCAGCGGCGACTGCCGAGGTCACTTCAGCTATTTCTCTCACCTGATTTGTCAGATTAAGAGCCATAGCATTCACGTTGTCAATCAAAGACCTCCAAACTCCACTAGCCTGATTCTCATGAGTTTTCACTTGTCCTCCGAGTTTTCCGTTGGCCACTTCGGTAGCCAAATTGGTCACCTCGTGAGCAAACGTCTGCAACTGGTCCATCATTGTATTGATTGTGATCTTCACCTTGAGAATCTCCGGGTCGCTTTCCACTTCGTGTATTTGAACTTTTTTAGTCAAATCTCCCATTGCAACGGAAATCATCACTGTACCCAACTCAGAAAGGGCCTTTTGGAAAGCTCTGTTTGTAGCCTTTGCCTGTGCTGATTCATTGCTTAGAAATGTGTTTTCCTCTTGTTGGGCTTCAAACGATTGTAACAGATCCGCCCGGAGATTTTCCCCGTACTCTTTAAAGAGAACAGGGTCTTTCAACACTGCCAACATGTCTGTTGTGGCCATTTCAACCACTGTATTCGTTGTCTATACACCCAATGAGATAAGAATCTCAAAACGGGCTGAAATAACGAAAAGTCTGTAAAACAGCAACCAAAGATGACCTTTTAGATGAGATCAAATTGTTTCAATGGTGTTCCTCGAGTCGTTCAGCTCGTTTTTGATTGAAAGAACAGTGTGTTTAATTAATGATGTGATAATTAAAAACAGGCTTTTTTTTTGGCACTTTTTTTTTTTACTACTTTTGGGGGAAATCGCATATCTTTTTTTTTCTGGCTTTTCAGGGAGGTAAAAAATTAAGATACACTAAAAATCAAGCAAACGACAAGTAAATGGAGAGCAAATGACGGATAAATGAGTGACAAAAAGAGTCAATTTCAGATCATGATTGAGGTACTCCCAGCACATTCTCCAGCAAGAACTGAATCCATTATTCACTATCAAGTTCTACCACATTTCTCTCTCCCCTGAACACGCACCATGCAGCTGGCTGAAACACACTAATTTATGCTTACGTTATCAGTTATGTAAGTAAGAAACGCAACGCGCCGCCACTTGACAACTTGATCTTTTTTTTTTTCTTGTCCGATATATTTTAAAAGATCTGTCGGAGTACAACTCCACCATAAACCACCACCCACCTACCTACCATGAACTCGGAGAGTAAACAGTTGTATGGAGGAGCAATCTCAGTTCAATTGCCCTCGGGGCTCGTGGATGCCTCGATGTTTCGTCAGATCCCAGACACCCAGGAAGTGTTTGTGACCGGCCAAAGTTCGAGTCTTAACCAGGAAGACACCATCATCGTGGATCTTTTGGAACCCATCGATGTCAATGAGGATTCAAAAGCCATAGAACAACATTTGTGGGAAATTTGCAAGCTCAACGGTGTTGAGTCTGGAGAAACTAAAATCGTGTACAGAGACAGCGTGACAGCAAAAAATTTCCCGAAAGATACTGCATATTTGCTTGTCTCATGCCAAAGTGCGAAAAAATGGGGCAAAATTCATTCTCCATTGGTGCTAGTGCTTGGACTCATTCGGATCAAAGAGTCCAGCACGGATTTACTGATTTCTTACAATTTGCCATTCACCTCGCAAGAAGAACTGGTTGATCTTGAAAAATATTTTCAAAACACGCACACGGGGGACAGTTTAGCGGAGAAACGTATTGAACAGGGTAAAAGTGTCGTTTCAAAAGCGATCGACACATTAAAGGTTGAAAATTGGGGACTATTTGGATAATTTGTATAAATTCTGAAAGATACGGAAAAGAAAAAAGCCGTTGCACGTCTGTAAGTCACGTGACACATCATGTGAAACAAAAGATATATTTCCGTTGGTCCTAAAGCTACCTTCAGGGTTTACGGAAATTGCAGAGCAACCTAAAGGATGCTTTTGAAAATCTGGGGGTACCGGGAATAGGGTAACTAAGCTGCGTTTGCTAGATGGATATTAAATTTACTCTCTACGCTTTTGACTTTTCCCATTTGGCCTTTGACACGGGGACTCCGATGCCCCGGGGATTTTGACAAATCCGTCCCTCCTTACCTAATTAGGGAAAACATGGGGTGAATCATGGGTGTTTGACTCAACCTCGACAATTGTATATAAAGATGAGCAATTCCGCTTTTGAGAAATGATGGAATGGACCTATGTGCTTGCTTTACAACCATCAATATGTCTGCATCTGCTAAATCCAACAAAAAGCCCAAGAACACTGCTATTGATTTGATTGCGGGTGGAACAGCAGGGCTGTTCGAAGCACTATGCTGTCACCCGCTTGACACAATCAAAGTTAGAATGCAGTTGTTCAAGAAATCCACTGGACTAGGTGGTCGAAAGCCTCCGGGGCTATTTCAGACTGGTGTCTCGATAGCTCAAAAAGAAGGGTTTTTCGCTCTTTATAGAGGTTTGGGGGCAGTTTGTATTGGAATTGTTCCCAAGATGGCTATTCGGTTCTCTTCGTACGAATTTTACAAGTCTCTGTTTATCAACACGGAAACCGGTGCAGTTTCAACTTCAAGCAATTTCATCAGTGGTGTCATGGCGGGTGTCACCGAAGCTGTTCTTATTGTGAATCCGATGGAAGTTGTCAAGATTAGATTGCAAGCACAACACAACTCGCTCAAAGATCCACTCCAAGTTCCGAAATACAGAAATGCACCTCAGGCTGCATTAATGATCATCAAGGAAGAAGGATTTAAAACTTTATACCGTGGAGTGGCTCTCACTGCAGCGAGACAAGCTATCAATCAAGGAGCTAACTTCACCACGTATTCTTTCCTGAAATCCAAGCTGCAGGACTACCAAAACTCTGAAGTGCTTCCTACATACCAAACTGCAATGATTGGATTTACGTCTGGAGCAATTGGTCCATTCTGTAACAATCCGTTGGATACGATCAAGACGAGAATGCAAAAGGAGACTGCAATTACAAAAGAGTCGAATATCTCTAGGGGACTACGGATTGGTGCAAACTTGTTCAAGGAAAGTGGTGTGAAGGCATTCTACAAGGGTATCATTCCAAGAGTGATTCGGGTTGCGTCAGGACAATGTGTGGTGTTCCCAGTTTATGAGTTTTTTAAGGGGTTTTTGTATGAGTTTACCGGGGTCACCTCTAAGCCTGTAAAACTCAAAGATTAGAACTCGGAGAATTATGTAATTGCAATAAAAAAAAAAGTTGTAACATTCCGAATTCAAGCAGCGTACTCCCGGTCTCCGGAATTGCGGGGTACGGGTAGGGGGAGGTTACGGGGTCTAGTTGACCCCTGGCTGAAACTTGAAAAAAAAAAAAAATTCCGGGTTCGTCGATCGACGCGTCAATTAGCTAAGACGATCGACTTGAAATTTTGCTCTTCGAATCAGGACTTTGAGGCTCAAAAAAGGATTAATTAGACGCATGACAAGATAAGAAATCATTTTATTTAATATTTGAAGCCGGAATTGCATTCATGTCCACTAAAGTTGCACACGGGAACTCGAAAGAAGAAAGCTCCCCTCGCGGGAATTCGGCCACAAACATGGCAATATCGGAAAAATTATTGACTAGTATTTTCAATGTTTCGGCAAATACCAAGATCAGTACAAACAATGGGCTTTCTCATGGTTCATCAGTTCAAGTTGATCCTGATCAACAATTTGAAGGTAAACTGAATGAAATTATTATCAAGTTATTGTCAACTAACAATGATGATGTTGACTCTGGCGAAATTGCCAACATACTAAAGCTTTGTCTCATTAAGATCAAACAGTTACAACTAAGTTTGAGTTTTGTGAAAAGTGACCAAACTTCTCAGATCGAGCGACTTGAAGTTGAAAGGGATCTGATGCAAAAGGAAATTGAGTTCATCAGAAACAAACAAATGTCAGATTCGCCTACTACACCAGACTCTGGAATGATGCCTAAGATGCATGGTATGACTCCGCAAAAACACTACTCTTCTACAAATCAGATCAAAATCATCAACGTCTCGACTCTTTCATCCACCGGCACAGTCAAAGGATATTCTGGAGACAGCAATCTCAATTTGCATGGCAATGGAAGCTCACCAATCAGTTTGACATCGAGTCCACAGAAGAAGAGAAAGGAACAACCGCAGTTTTTCCATTACTATACTAATGAGATGGTTGAGAATGACAGAGTTTCCGTCGATAACCGGAGAAATAAGAAGAAGAAGACGGAAACTGTTCTTCACAATGGAGAAAAGAATAAAGCGATCGGTGAGCAAACAACGAGCGAAACGAATCGTGATGAAGTGAGTGAATGAATCTGGCCGTGACACATTCTCCCATTTTCTCTTGATACACTCAAGAGACTCTTGAATTTCCAATGACTCTATGATGACTGTTTTACGACTGGATTTAAAAGCAAATGACAAACGAAGCTTGTCATCCAACTTCACCTAATACCCATTATCTGAACGGTTTTGTATTATAACATACGTATGATATTGATATGTTTTGTTTCGCCACACATGAACCCATTTATACAAAAAAGAACTGTAATGGTAAAGACAAAAAATGCTTTACATGTTGTCTCATTAGATGAATTGGTGTTTGAAACAACACATCTTTCTCTCGGATTAATTAACAGTCTTTGATATAATTGTAATCATATTGTTTAGTCAAACAAACCGAAACCCATGTCATCGTCTTCCTCTTCTTCCTCTTCAGAAGCCTCCTCCTCAGCTGGAGCAGCGGCAGAAGAACCAGCAGCAGCTGGAGCAGCAGCACCGGCAGCTGGAGCAGCGGCAGCAAGGGAGAAAAGAACCTCCTTCAAGTCTTGACCCTCAAGGGCCTTGGCGAAGATCTCGGTCCAGATACCGTCGACAGAAGCACCGGCAGCGGAAACAAGAGTTTGCAAGTTAGCAGCGGAGATTTCCAACTCAGCGTCTGCCAAGATCAAAGCAGCGTATGAAACAAGAGAATCAGACATTTTGATGTTGTTGTGTTATGCTATTCAACGGTTGCACTGGTGTATCAAAGGTTAATATGATGCTCTTCAATTGTTTTTTTCACCAACTCTCGACGTTTTCCAAACTGCGCGAAGTTTTCGCAGGTGAAAAGGCACTGCCAAAAATTACGGCCGCGGCCGAGGGCATTCGCGGGAGTGGCCGCACGCGCGGCCGCCCACCAGTGAAAAATTTAACTCGTCTTCGCTAATCTCTTATTTCCCAATTCGGAAGCACTGTGACTGCGACTTTTGCTTAGTCGCCGCTTACGTCATTAACCAGCTCAACCATCTACACTACACCTTCTCTATTGATTGATGAACTCATTATTAATACTCGTGTCGACTATATACAAAAAGAATAGAAGGGGATACCCCCTCAAGAACTTTACTCGTTTAAAAGAAAGTTTTCAACTTGGAGAGCCAAGAAATGTACTCGTCGTTCTCCTTAACGCTTGCGTAAGCCAAGATGAACTCAGCCAATTGCTCATTGATTCCTCTGCTCATCAAGTACTCATTGACAGAGTCTTGTAATTCCTCAGCAAGGTTAGAGAATGCTGGGCCAGAGTAAAGCATATCTCTCTTAGCAGCAGCGTCTGGGCTGTCGCTCAAAGCAACAGATGCATCCTCAAAGTTGGTGACACCAACAACAGAGAACTGGTTGCCAATAATAGACAAAGCCAAGTCAAAACCAACAGCCTTACCGGACTTTTCAACAACAACGTTGACGTCAGCGTAGACGGAATCTGCAAGTTCTTCGTTATCATCAAATTCCTCGGAGTTCATCTCCTCTTGCAATTGTCTGATCTCAAAAGAAGCCTGGGTGATTCTTTGAATGTCAAAGAAAACATGGATCTTTTCCTCGCCATTCTGCTTAGCCAATTCAGCCAAAACCTTGTTATCGGTGTTCACAATCTCGAATTGAGACTCTTTAATGTAATTCACAAAGCTCTCATCCAAACCGTAAGCATCATTCTTTTCAAAATCAAGCTCGGTGGTCAAAATCTGCTTCAAATCGGTGGTTGCTTGGTTGAAGAAAGCAGGAGTAGTAGAGAAGCTTGCAGTTCTAGAAACGGCAATGGCGGATCTTGCAGCGCCGGATCTCAGGCAAAGTCTGGCAGCTGGAGACTTCAAAGCTTGTGTAAGGATGGTTCTGGTAAACATTATTGAAGAATTGATTGGAACTATCACTAATACGTAGCAATGATAGGTGTTGAATTTGAAAAAAAATCACAATTTTTCTAGATTTTAACTTTTTTCTGTGAGTCTTTTTAGAAATATATTTATTTGAAAAAAAAAAATAATAAAACTGCACAGCCTGAACATATATATGTTCTGCACAGCCTCGAAATAGCAATAAAGCAAGATTGGAATCTATAAGGCACAACAAACAAACAGATAGGTTAAAAGCAGGTGAATAAAAAACGTAGGCGAAACGGATAATGAATTAAAACGACAATGACTGAGTTAACATTCAAGAGATTCTCTGAGATACTCTTGCACAAATATTGAACTTCTTTTGAATCTCCGTTCAGAATACTTTTCGAAAATGGCCTTATGACTGTTCTTGTAGTCGATGCAACAGTCCACTAAGACATCTGCCAAAGGCTCTAGCTGTTTCTCGGAGTAACCACTGTAAAAAATGTGAGCCTCCGTCCATCTACCCTGGTGAAGCATTTTTCTAGCCAGGTAATGTGATCCAGCTGCCAACCAGCTGGGTGGCGACGAAACGAATCTTGGATCCATAATCGTTATTTCGAGGAAATATTTCGCGAGTGTTCTTGTTTCACTATCATAATCATCGGCTTTTGAGGTTCTTCTTAAAAATGACATTGGGCCAGGATATCCCATTTCGAATTTCAATTCATTGACCATGAATCTTTCTGCTTTGAGCAACTCTTCGATAGTGTAATCGTTAGAAACCATGTATGCCATCTGCTGAACAGAGGGACAATTGATTTCCTCGTATTTTGCTGCAATGAAAAGAGCAATGGCTCCACAGAGTTGGAATCTAGAGAGCGAAATAGCTCGTTTTGACAGAAATCTATCGATAAGATTCACTGCCAAGAACAAGGTTTCAGGGAGAAGATTGAACCTCGAATGAACTTGGACAATCCAATTCATCAAAGTGGCCCTATTCTCCCATGTTATCTCCGATTGAACTTGTGGTATGTAGTAAGGATATGGGGCGTATTTTGCCTCGAGATCATGTAAATAGTTGAAAATCTCGGGACCATATTCTGCCACCATTGAGACATCCCATGTGTCTTCGTCCTGTGGATCCGGGTCAGTTCTATGGAATTTGCGCACGACTCGTTTCAATTCATTGTGAATTTCCGAGTTCCATTTCGGAGACATTGGTTCCACTTGATCTTCAAAGGTGCGAGAATCATCTTCCTCCTCTTCCTCTTCTTCTTCCTCCTCTTCATCTTCAAAACCATAATCCGTCGTGAAACTATGTTGTTTTTTTAACGAAGACTCTCTTTCTTCTTCATCATCAACCATATCATCCTCTGTTTCATCATCCAAATCATCCAGGGTCGTGGTATAAGTTTCATCTTTTTTCAAAACAATTGTCTCTGGTTTCAATGAGGATTTTGCAGGTACTTGTCTATTGAATTCGTTATTCGAGACAACTCCAAGGGCCCTTCTAGACCTGTTGGTCTGTAGCGATAATCTAGCAGCATTCTGTTTGGTTGCAGGTTCCAATGAATTTTCATCACTAACACTGACTGTATGAGCAACGTTGAATTTTCTCATTTTGATGGTCCACTATTAAGCGAGTGCAATGCAAATAAAGGGTTTAAAAAAAATAAGCAATAAATGTAAACGAATGACTATAGTTAAATGACGGAACTATGCCGTAAATGAGCGACTTAAAAGGAATTATTCAACGTTATGATGTATCACCAAAACAAACAAGGGTTAGGAACTGTGCTAGCGAATGTAAGCGAATGAAATGAGCGAATGTTGTTGTGCTAGACTGATCCGTGCCAGGCGTCCTCAAGCAAAAATGGACCTACAGTGTTCAGGTCCTGCCTTTTCTGTAATTTCAGTTCAAGTGACTTCCGTGAGATTCAAAGAGAGAAGAAGTGTAACTTGTTGTAAATCAACTGAAATCCCATACAATATTTTTTGCTGTTGTTTGTTTACATTATCTAGTCTGTCGGGGTCGATTATGTGTCAATAAGGTATGGCGCGCGCGCGAGCGCAGGGCTCCGCAAGGGGCGGTCTCCCTGGCCCACGCGAAAAGCCCCCCGAGGTCGCGCGGCAGCCACCATTCCCTTGCGTGCAATGCAAGGGATGGTTGTTTTTGTTTACACTGAGATTGTGTGATGCACGACCTTGTGGTGGAAAAAATTCAAAAAAAGAAAGCGACCTCGGTGAGGATTGAACTCACGATCTTGCGATTAACAGTCGCATGCCTTAACCAGCTTGGCCACGAAGTCCTGTGTTGTAACCTTCTAAAAAGAATGGGTATATGATTCTTACAGGTTTTTGTTAATGGGGCGAAGCGTTCTCTTGATATGGTTGTATCGAGCAGTTAATATTCTAGTCCATAAAGCTTAGAAAGTGGAGCTGTTCAAATACCACAAGTGGCAGCAATTCCGAGATTTTCTGACATCTTGATCATATAAATAGCTAGGTTTTTAAAATATGGAGATTTTAAAAAGTGCTAATTAAACCGTGCGATTTACGATAATGCCCACACCAACCTTGAAGATCAAATTACTCTGACAAATGGCTCCCGTATATGGGCGGGGAAATCTCAGATCAGCAAGAACTGGTTTCAAAAAAGGGATCGACTTGTTCCTGATCAAGGAGCGAATAAGGAATAAAACAGGCTGTGCTGGTCCAGGGACACGCTGAGCGAAAAAACACACCAGTTGTTCAAACATCACTTTTGGGTATGCCAGATATGCTCATTCAATTTTTGCTGGAATCGGTATTCACTCGTCGTCTGCACCTCGTCTGGACGTCGTTCTCTTCTGTTTCACCCCTGTTCTACCTGTCTCACTCGTCTCACACGTCGTTGGCTCGACCCATTTTCAAAGGTCCCAGCCAAAATACGCTATTCGCGAAAAAACTCCTCGACGATTTTTTTTCTCTGTTTACTCGTCGAGTGAAAAATCACTTTCTACACTTCTCACAACCTGTCCTATTTTTCAACCACCGCCATCACCGCCCCCCCTTCCCCCCCCTCTCGCTAAACACCCCTTTGATGTCTACTTGACACACCTCTTGTATATTCCACCACTTTCCATGAGCGACACAGAACCCCGTGTCGATCCAACCAGCGAGAGTTCTGGTACTAGCACCACTCCCTTCATCTACCAACTCACAGAGATTGAAAATGCGGCAGCACGACTGGCAGATGAGGCTAGAAACGTCCAGCAGAACTATAATCAAAATCAGTTCCATCACTACAACTACCAACGTCAGAAAAACTATAGAAAAAATTATCAGCAAAACCCTTATCATATTCAAAGTTACCAATCCCAACAACATCAATCACTCAAACATCATAACCGCATCAGACAATCTTCCACTTCACCAAATGGCCAATACATTTCCAATGCACAAGTAAACACTTTTGCATCGTCACACCCGACTGTCAAGCACCAAAACCATCAAAATCTTGACCATATAAACTCTCCATTCTTCCAAAATCAAGTTGACTCAATTATTAGAGCTGTCACTCCAACCCAGCCAGTGACCCCTCAAATAGCTGTTCAGCAAGTTGAACAACAACCACTGTCTCTGCTGCGCACACAATCAGAGATGTCTACATTCTCGCTGCAAGATCAAACATCATTTTTATCATCGCCTCTCGCAAGGTCAAACACTCTTTCAAATCTGTACAATTCTCCCTCTGATGTGTGGGGATCCTCGTTGCTGAGCCCTTCGATCTCGGCGTCGGTACCAGCAACTGCAGGCACGCCTGACCCATCATCCACCGCGTCTTCCTCCACCAACGACTTCATCAACTGGTCAAAAGTTTGGTGAAGATGACGACTTTAATGTACTCTTATTGGTTATCTCATTTATCGTGTTTTATTTTTTTTTGTTATTGTTATCATTTGGAAGGTCATATTCATGCTGTTGTTTCTTGCTGTTCTGTTTTTGGGCATTAGGATTTGTATACACGGGTTTACTCAAAAAAAAGAAGTTCTTTATTTAACACCGAGCGAATGACGAGCAGAACGAGTCAATCAGCGGGGAATTAAACAAGTAACCAATAGCAAGCGAGGCGAGTCATGAGTAGGACAAGCTCTTTCTCGCAATCACTTCACGTAGCATTTAATTGCCATGCAGGAATTCCCCTCGGCTTCATTCCCTCCTCTCCATTAACACTCGATGCCGTCGAGCTCCCACCACCACTGGTGGCAGCCAGTTGCCAAGCAGGAATCGAACGATCTGGACTCGTCTGGCCTTCAACGTCTCTGGTTTTTTCTTTGCTTAGAATGTCTTTGATTGACGGAACGGATGTTGCTGGTGGGATATTGAGATTGGAAAAACCTCCTTCAGAGACTGGGGAGCTTCTTGAAGACGATTCATTAGGAGGAGTATGTAAAGCCGTCGTGACAGCTGAAGTAGACACACCTCCAGATTTCACATTGGATTTGATGTCCTGCATCTGTCTTTCTAATGAAGCTAATTCGGTACTAATAGTGGATTTTTGACTATCAAGAGTTTTCATCAATGTAGTTTTGATACTCTCAATTTCAAGCTTCAAATACTTCAACGTTTCCTCATTACTCAGGTTTTTCTCATTGGTTTTGTTGATAATTTCGTCGATTTCCTTCAAAGTTTCATCAATAGCCTGCGACTTAGCTTCTTGTTTCTCATAAAACTCTTTTTGATCTGCTTCGAATTTCTCTAGTAACGATTCAACTCTTTGGAATTCTAGATCGATAGCAGCTTTATCATTTTCTAGCTGAGTTTTTGATGGTGGAATGACTTTGGGGACTACATAACGCTTGACCAGTTGATAGACGCCGTAAGATACTCCCGCAGTTGCTGTGGCCATGATGAAGTAATCCTTCCAGTCTCTCTCAGGAAGGGGAGGAGCGGAGTAGTAGTAGTCGGGTGGTGGAGCGACTGGGGCGACTGGGGCGACTGGGGCGGCAGATGTCGAAACTGGGGCTGTTTGCACAGCTCCGACTCCCCTCTGAGCTCTTGCCAACGCCTCTTGAACTTCCTTATCTGTCAACCCCTTTGATTCAAGGAACTCTATTTTTTTTGCCAACGGCGAGTCACTGATCGACTTGTCGAGCAGAAACTCCACCGCACTTGTCACGAGTTCTTCCCTTGTTTCGGACATGCTTGGTGTGTGAAAAGCAGAAAAGGAGGAGAAAGAGAAAGAAGACGTGATTTGAAGTCTTTTTTATTTCCTACTTTTTAATTAATCAATGGCAATCGAGTGGGGAGAAATAGTTGTCGGTTGAAGTTGCTGTATTGGGAAGGAAACAATCATGTGGTTAAGAGTCACATGTTTATCATCATGTGAATCTCAGCACGTGGTCTTATTAAGAATCACACCCTTTGAAACACGATTGGTGTTTGATGGATGGATCAAAGGATAGAACATGTGTTTACATACGCATGCGGAGGTGTGGAGTGGAACAGTGACCAACTCACTCGCTAATGCCAACATGTTTCGCCCGTCGTGAGTGAGTCGCGACGGTCGCTGATTGGCCCAAATCTCCCACTTCCACCGCCTTTGGACCCGAGTGGAAAAAAAAAATTGCAACAACGGTAGAGGACGACCGGGGGCCCATGGGCCCCAGGGATTATCGAGAGGAGCAAAAAATTGCGCAAGGTGAGGGGGTGGACATTTGAGCAAGTGGAATTAATTCTGTTTAAAACGGTGTAGTTGTCACGAGGAGGAGTTTGAAGTTTTGGACCAACGCGTTTTTCGATATGACAACTGCGACAAGCGATCCACGAACAAGTGACTTAAATGGGACACAATTAGAGGCGGCGCAGGCGTCGCAAACGTCGCAAACTTCTCAAACATTGGCGCCAGATGAAGTGGTAGAAAACGATACAAGTACAAAGATACAGTCACAAACACAATCACATAGGGTAAGTTTTGTTTGATTGAAGGGTTTTGGTGATTTGACAGGGGGGAAACGAAAAAGTCGTGGTGAATGGCGGGAACAATCTACTACATTATGTGTTTTAAATTGATGGTTTGCCACTCAAATGTGGACGAAATTGGCGACCGTTGGCAAGAGCTGTTCAGAAATGGCGTTACTCGCCTTCGGTATCCCCCCAGATCTGAATATTCCAGCCGTACACGTAAGGTCATACTAACAAGTGATAGATGTCAATTTTGGCTATGCTGTCATCACCTAGCGAATCACATGGAGATGGCAGAGAAGAGGTCGAATCAGCCACAAATGGCGCCGCTGACGCCGCTGACGCTGCTGGTGACGTGGCTGTGCCGTCGGTTACAGATCTCTTGCACGCCCATCGAACTCGCTTGAAAGCGATTGTGGAGTTGGACGCGGTTAATTTTGGCCCAGCCAACCGACTGAAACTTCTCGATAACGAGTTGAAACTTCTTGCGGCTCCCAATGGAGTTTTTGTTGAGCGGAAGCTCGTAGAAGCTCTGCGGACGCACGTGACTGCTCTAGACGGCAAGATTCTTGAAAAGCTGGCCCGTCGTCATAAGCTTGAAATACAGGACGAAGATGAACTTCGCGAATTGAAAAGCGAGCAACTGGCGCTTTTGGTGGAACAACAGGCCGAAAAACGTCAACACATCGAACAGGCACGCGCGGAGGCCGCTAAGCCGAAAGGAAGAGCTGCTAAAGGACGTGCCGCAAAGAGACGGCGTGATTCCGGAGTTTCCAGCGGGGCATTTGTGGACATTGCACCGAAACGGGGCGGTCGGATGGCCGTGGAGAGCTCTGAGTTGGACGTTGGAGGAAACTCCCTTGAAAGCGACGAAGAATCGACTCTTGAGAGCCGTCGCAAGAGACGTCGGCGTGTTCCTGTGAGAGAAGAGGTTAAGCAGGAGGTTGAAGAGAGACCGAGACGCACAAGGCGCAGAGAAGTTGAGCCAACAACAACAACAGCAACGGTGGCAGCGTCAGAAATATCCTCTAGAAGCAAACTGAGAGGCAAGAAAGAGGAAGGTGAGAACGGTGGAACCCCAAAAGTTACCTTAACATTGAAACCCCAAATCACAGCAAAAGAACAGAAAGCAATCGACAAACAGTACGACAACACCTACGTTTCCATCTGGAAAGATCTTTCTCGTAAAGACGGTCCAAAGGCTTACAGAATGTACCAACAATCGACACAAGCCAAACAGATCAACTTACGTAAGACGGCATTGCTTGCAGCTCGTGAATCACGTAAATGGCAGGCTAAAACAAACAAGTCTCCGAAAGATCTGCTTACCAAAGCAAGACGGTCGATGCGTGAGATGCTCAATTTCTGGAAGAAACATGAGAAAGAGGAGCGGAATTTGAGGTTGAAAGCTGAACAGGAAGCAGTTGCCAAGGCTAAGAAAGAGGAAGAAGAACGTGAGGCACGGAGACAGTCTAGGAAGTTGAATTTCTTGATCAATCAAACGGAATTGTATTCTCACTTTATTGGCAAGAAAATCAAAACCGACGAGTTTGAAGGTGAAATGGGTGATACAAGCTTAGCTGCTGGTGCTGGTGCTCGTCATCAAGACGCTCCAGATGATGTGGATCTGGCTCATGCCACGAAAGACCTCGAATCGATCGATTTTGATGACGGAAATGAGGAAAATTTGAAACGTATGGCAGCTGCGAACGCTCAATCAGCATTGCTTGAAGCTCAACAAAAGGCCAAAGAGTTCAACAGTGGTGTTCGTCAAATTGATGAAGATGGTGAGATGAATTTCCAAAATCCAAGTTCCATTGGAGATTTGAATATATCACAACCAAAACTCTTGAATTGTACTTTGAAAGAGTACCAAATGAAAGGATTGAACTGGCTGGCTAACTTGTACGAACAAGGAATTAACGGTATTCTTGCGGACGAAATGGGTCTTGGAAAGACAGTTCAAAGTATATCTGTTCTGGCATATCTCGCAGAGACGCACAACATCTGGGGTCCATTTTTGGTGGTCACGCCGGCTTCAACGTTGCACAATTGGCAGCAGGAAATCACAAAGTTTGTGCCTGATTTCAAGGTTCTGCCATATTGGGGAACAGCAAAAGACCGTAAAGTCTTGAGAAAATTCTGGGACAGAAAGAGCATCGTCTATAACAGAGAATCCCCATTCCATGTGGTGGTGACATCGTACCAGCTGGTGGTGGCAGATGTGCAGTATTTCCAGAAAATGAAGTGGCAGTACATGATTTTAGACGAGGCTCAGGCTATAAAGTCATCAAATTCGTCCCGGTGGAAGTCGTTACTCAGCTTCCAGTGTCGTAACAGACTTCTTTTAACTGGTACTCCCATTCAAAACTCTATGCAAGAGCTTTGGGCTCTTTTGCATTTCATTATGCCATCTCTCTTTGACTCACATGATGAGTTTAGTGAGTGGTTTTCAAAAGATATTGAGTCTCATGCTCAATCCAACACGCAATTAAATGAACAACAACTGCGGAGACTTCACGTGATTTTGAAACCGTTCATGTTACGGCGTATCAAAAAGAATGTTCAAAGCGAGTTGGGCGATAAAATTGAAATTGATGTGTTTTGCGACCTCACAAACCGGCAAAAGAAGCTTTACCGCATGTTGCGTTCTCAGATCAACATTATGGATCTGATCGACAGCAACCGGAAGATCAACAGCAGCAGTAATGATGACGATAGTAACGGTGACACTCTGATGAATGTGGTGATGCAATTCCGTAAAGTTTGCAACCATCCGGATCTCTTTGAGCGTGCCGACACGAAGTCCGCATTTAGCATGAGCAGATTTGCCGAAACAAGCTCGTTTGTCCGTGAGAGCAACGACTCGTTGCTTGAATTGAACTACACAACAAGGAACCAGATCGAGTACCGGATGCCGAAGCTGGTTTTGGACGATCTTTTATCGCCTCATTACAACAATTCAGCATTCGATAAGGATTTTTTACTGCGTAAGTACACTATTTGGAGTCCTGAAAACATTAAGAACAGTCGGGAGTTCAGCTTTGTCCGGCTGATAAACGAGACTCCTAACAGAATCATCCGTCAAAGTCGACAGAATGTGTTTGAAAATGCCTTCGATTTGAAATCATACACTTCAAAGACTGCTGGAGAAATTCTGAACAGGTTCGAATTAATGTATCAACACGACGAGAGTGAACAATTCGTGCCAACTCCATCACAAAAGTTGTTTTTGATCAATGTCGCTGAAACTCAAAACAATTGCTTGGGCGAGCTTGTAGAGGTTCAGCGCACAGTTTATCAAGACATGTATTTAAACGTGGCACAGCCGGGAGCTTTCCCTGTGGCTTGTGCTCCACCGATCGAGGTGACGTGCTCGCGGCAACGGATCAACTATATCAAACAAAACACTCTGTTCAACCAGAAATTGCGGTACTCATTGCATCCATTGAGTCTGAACATTCAACAGGACTTGATTGAGAAGAAAGTCCCAGTCGATGAATGGCCAAAAGCGGAAATGAACGTTCAAACAGTGAGCTCACAGTTCGGATTTTCCTCAATCAGACTCCCTTCTATGGATCGGTTTGTTATTGAGTCAGGTAAATTGGCTAAACTGGACGAAATGCTGGTGGATCTCAAGAAACATGGTCACAAATGCTTGGTTTACTTCCAAATGACTAAGATGATGGATCTTATGGAAGAATTCTTGACCTACAGACAGTACAAGTACATTCGTTTGGATGGATCTTCGAAGTTGAGTGACCGTCGTGATCTTGTTCATGATTGGCAGACAAAGCCCGAGCTTTTTATCTTCTTGTTGAGTACACGTGCTGGTGGATTGGGTATCAATTTAACAGCCGCAGATACTGTTATTTTCTATGATTCTGATTGGAATCCGACAATTGATTCCCAGGCAATGGATCGTGCTCATCGTCTTGGCCAGACACGTCAAGTTACCGTGTATCGGTTGCTTGTCCGTGGAACCATTGAAGAGCGCATGAGACACCGGGCGAAACAAAAAGAACATGTTCAACAGGTGGTTATGGAAGGAAAGTCTACTATCTCATCCGAAAAGAAAGACAGCAAGGAGAAAGACAAGGAAAAGAAGGAGATGGCGATGTGGCTTTTGGATGATAGCGACGGCGACGACATTGATACGCCACGTTTACCGGAGACTGTTGTTTCTGTTGGTCCTTCAAAGGATTTGAATGGTGGGGAAAAAAAGCAGTAGAGATTACATAAACTTCAAGTCAGCGAATTGTCATAACAGTGTACTTTTCATATGGATTACATAATAAAATAAGGCAGCGATTGGAAAAGTTCTGGAGACTTTTTTCTTTCTCGATTTTTTTTTTTTTTTTTTTCAACCAACGTTTCTCTCGTACAATAAATATTCATGGAAACAGTTGGATCACCAGGTGAAATAGAAGGCGGACGGAATTGAGCGCGATACGGTATCATAGAACAACGACACAGCGCAGAATATCATAGGAGAGCGCAGTACAACACATCGGTAGACCGTGGGACACACAATTTACGGGGAGATCCACTACCACCAATACACATGACGACAGACTATACTTCAGACCAAAAAGAGGTGGTTGAACGAATTTTACGGATCGAAAAGACGGATTACTATAAGATCCTAAGTGTGGAGAAGAGCTCAAACGATGGTGAGATCAAAAAATCGTATCGGAAGCTAGCAATTAAGCTGCACCCAGACAAAAACAAGCACCCACAATCTTCGGAGGCATTCAAGAAGTTGGCTAAAGCGTTTGAAGTTTTGAGTGATGAAAGTAAGCGCAGAATATACGACCAGACGGGCTCCGATCCAGACTCTCGGGGTGGTGGAGGTGGAGGTGGCGGTGGCCACCATGGTGGCTTTGCCAGCGGATTTGCGGGCGCCCGTCCAACAGCGAACCCTTTCATGAATATGAACATGAACCAGGGCGGGCCTGGTTTCATGTTTGACGATGATATCTTCAATTTATTTTTTGGTTCTCCTGGTGGTGGACTTGGGGGGAACGCGTTCACATTCAGTTTTGGTGGGCCAGGCGGCGGGGCCACATTCAGAGGCCCGCGCGGGTACCAACAAGGTTTTCACCAAGGGCGGCCCGGTCGCACAAGGGGTACGAACGGGGGCGGCGGACATGGTGCCGGGGCGGGCCCCGGCACTGGAGCGGGAACTGGAGAAAGAAAATTTTGGGACATCCTTACACAGATTGGACCACTTTTGGTTGTGCTGATACCAATGCTTTTGAGTACACTTTTCGGAGACAGCAGTTCCAACTACAGCAAATTGCCGAAATTTTCGTTCGAGACGTCACCCTTTATGTCACTCCAAAGAGTCACGCCTGTGTATCAAATTCCATATTATTTGAACAAGGCGTCTTTGGAAAAATACGCCGGTGGATCGGACAAGAAGTTACGCACGCTGGACCGCGCAGTGGAGAACTACTATGTTAATGACCTCAAGGCCAAATGTCATCGTGAGGAGTCGCATAAAGATCGATTAGTGGAAGATGCGTACGGTTGGTTCTTTGTGGACAACGAGAAGTTGGAGGAAGCACAAAATTACGAACTGCCGAACTGTGACCGCCTGCGCGACCTTAACCTTCTTTGAGTATGTAGATGAGATCAGCATTGTTGTGTTAATAATTTGTAGTTGTAGTTCCTATTGTCAACAACACGAAGAAAGTTCCACACCGCCCCTTGCGGAACAGCACCTGCCGCCCCAGTTATCGGGCTGCTAGACGCTGGTAAAGAAGCCGCAATCTGTGTATACCTCCCCCCCCCCTCTCGTTTCTTTTGCGGCCGCCACCCGCCGCCCGCCGTTTGCTGCCGCCCCACCACTGGTGTATTTCGCCCCCGGGAGGGTGCGGAACTAAAAGAGCAGAGCAGCGGCTTATTGATTGGTTTTTGCAGCTCTGCACGCCCGGCTACCTGTTACAAGCTTTTGTGAACTCTCCCCAAGTTGACTACAATTAGATCAAGTTACCAATGTTTCATCCTCTGTCCTCACTGACGCTTCTCTTTCTGCCGCTGAATTTCTGGGGTACCTTCTTGACCAATCATATCGCTCCCCGAGAGCGTGCCCGGGCTCCAAATGGCAGCACTGCCAATCTGTTGAAGTTTTTTCCAGGTCCCAGAAAGCCCCCCCGCTACCTGCAGTGTTTGCGGTTTTTCCCCCCTGCTTGCGGTTTCCCCTGCTTGCCCTGCTAATCCTGTAATTATACACAAATTTCCCGGCCCACGTCAAGATTGGTTATCGCATAAGCATCTGATTCTATTATCTCATAATTGCCGTACCTGCCGCGCACGTACAATCAGCTTACTGTGATCTTCTTTCCGTTACGCGTCAGTAAGCACACTGTTGCCATTGCCCAGATTGTCACTCGAGCTGCACCAAGGTTTTTTGTTTACTTTTCGGACTTTGACCTGTCAATTGAGCTGATACGCATGTCAGGGCAATGGATTATTCGTCGTCCAGACCAAACCAACAACAACAGCATGGCCAACATGCTCACCATGTAAGAAATCTTTCTCAAGAACAGCTACAAGGTATTTACAAACGCCTTCAACAGCTAAAATTTCAACATGGTGACGCGGCCAATCAGATGCCTGAGTACACTGAACTCGCAACCATTCTCACCCAATATGTTCAGCACCAGAAACAGTTAAAGGCCAACTCGCGTGCCCGTCAATTTCAACAACAGTCACAACAGCCACAGCCTGAACAGTCACAGCAGCCTCAAACTCAGCAGCCCCAGGCTCAACAGCCCCAACAGCAACAACAGCCCCAATCGCATCAACCTCAACAGCCCCAACAACCTCAACAGCCAATGTTCAATCAAAGTTGGCCACAACAAATGTACAATCAGACACAGAATCAACCAAGCCGAACGCCGCTACAAACTCCGTCCTCTTACAATGGTTCTGCCTCGTTCCCTCAACAACAACAGCAGCAAAACGTTCCCGCTTCTTCTGCTTCGTCTACGCCAGGAAATGGCCATTCTAATCAACCTTCCAACATTTTTGCGCCTCAACAATCTCAGCTTCTGAAGTACCAAATTGCAGCATTCAAAAAACTCATACAAAACCAGCCAGTCGATCCAGAAATCGCAAACGTCATCAATCTTTCATTCCAGCAGTATTCCAGACAGCAGCAGCAGTTACATTCAAACAGTCTTCGTGATGCTCCCCTTTCAATGCAGCAACTGGGAACGGTTCCGACTCCTGATGTTCTTTCCAAAAACATGTTGAAACAGAGAAGACCGAAAAAGGCAGCCATTGCAAATTCTCCCGTCATGGCAAAACCACAGCCTCAACAACCTCAAAAACAGAAGTCAATGCCACTGCCACAACAGGCAATGCCACAACAAGCAATGCCACAACAGGCAATGGCTCAGGCTCAGGCTCAGGCTCAAGCTCAAGCTCAGCAAAGCATTCTAATGAATCAGCAAAACAGAAATGCTGTTCAGCCTCAAATGGGAGCTCCTGGAGCAGCACCGGCCCCAATGTCTTCGTATCAACGCATGTCCAATTCACCGGCAGCACCAGAGCCAGTGAAACAAATGATCGCCAAAGGACTTCCACCGCATCCACCAGTTCCTCTTAATAAACTGTCTGAAAAGTTTCCTCAGGTTTCTAATGTTATTCCAATTCAGGACCCATTATCAGTGGTTGATAGTTACTCTATTCCTCAATTCCCAAACGACATTCCATTTGACTATTTTAATTCTCCGAAATCTAAGATTATAACACCTTCAGTTTATCCTAAGCCACTTGATATCACCAAAGCTGGTATTGTTAGAGAGTTGGTGGATAATCTGAAAATAGATCAAGAACTTGAGCGTCTCAAAGAATTGAAAGATACCGATATCTCGTTCTGGATTGATTACGAAGCTTTGAGCTTGTTATCTTATCAAAAAGCTGTTAGAGGTCATGTTTTGGCGTGTATTTACCACCAAAATCTTCTGCTAACCAACCACCTACCCAACTTCTCTGCGAAAACGAGACTTATCAATACCAATGATGCCTCCGTCACGCATGCGTTGTACACTCAACAAAAAAACATGGCTCTTTTGTCTCAAAGAAATAAAATCGAAGAAAGACAAGCCAATATTTTGAGTGCTACGAACGATTACAGGAAGTATCTCACTTTGAGAAAGGAAAGAATTGCCAAGATTGCCAAAGGAATAACCAACTTTCATGCCCAGACAGAGAAGGAGGAGCAACGAAGAGTAGAGAAAAATGCCAAACAGAGACTTCAAGCGTTGAAAGCCAACGATGAAGAAGCGTACATCAAATTGCTCGATCAAACTAAAGATACTAGAATTACTCATTTATTGAAGCAAACCAACACTTTCTTAGACAGTCTTACACAGGCGGTGAAAGATCAACAAAGAGAAACACACGAGAATATGTTGGAAGTTGGACATTTGCAACCTTCAGCCGAAAACAATGAGGCAACAGAAGAGGACCGTGAAAATGCCGATTATTACTCTGTGGCACACAAGATTCAAGAGAAAATTGACAAGCAACCATCTATTTTGGTTGGAGGAACATTGAAAGAATATCAGCTTAGAGGATTAGAATGGATGGTTTCGTTATTCAACAACCATCTTAACGGTATTTTGGCAGATGAAATGGGTTTGGGAAAAACCATTCAAACGATTTCTCTTCTGACGTACATTGTTGAGGCGAAGCAGATTCCTGGTCCATTTTTGGTGATTGTTCCATTGTCAACATTACCAAATTGGAATTTGGAATTTGATAAATGGGCACCTGCATTGAAGAAGATAAGTTATAAAGGAACCCCTCAAATGAGAAAAGAATTGGCCCATGATGTGAAATCGGGTAACTTCCAAGTCCTTTTGACTACTTATGAGTATGTGATTAAAGACAAAGCTTTGTTGTCGAAGATCAAGTGGGTTCATATGATTATTGATGAAGGTCATAGAATGAAGAATGCAAAGTCTAAGTTGTCTTCCACTTTGACAGAACATTATCATACCGATTATAGACTCATTTTGACTGGTACTCCATTGCAAAACAACTTGCCAGAACTCTGGGCATTGCTCAACTTTGTTTTGCCTAAAATTTTCAATTCTGTGAAGTCTTTTGATGAATGGTTCAACACTCCTTTTGCTAACACTGGATCTCAGGATAAAATCGAGTTGTCTGAAGAAGAGACGCTTTTGGTGATCAGAAGATTGCACAAAGTTTTGAGACCCTTTTTACTGAGAAGGCTCAAAAAGGACGTGGAAAAGAGTTTACCAAATAAAGTTGAGAAAGTCATCAAGTGTAAGAAATCTGCACTTCAGAGTAAGCTTTATCACCAAATGCTGAAGTATAACCAATTATTTATTGGTGAATCAGATAGCAAGGCGCCTGTTGGAATCAAAGGTATGAATAACAAATTGATGCAGTTGAGAAAAATTTGCAACCACCCCTTTGTTTTCCCTGCTATTGAAGATATGATCAATCCTGCTCATGAAAATAACGATAAAATCTGGAGAGTGAGTGGTAAGTTTGAGCTTTTGGATAGAATCCTTCCTAAATTCCGCGCTAGTGGACACAGAGTGTTGATGTTCTTCCAAATGACTCAAATTATGGATATCATGGAGGATTTCTTGAGATTCAGAGGTATGCATTATATGAGATTGGATGGTGATACCAAAGCGGATGATCGTACTTTGTTACTGAAAGATTTCAATGCAGAAAGCTCACCATACTTTGTGTTTCTGTTATCTACAAGAGCTGGTGGATTGGGATTGAATCTGCAAACAGCAGACACTGTCATTATTTTTGATACTGATTGGAACCCGCATCAAGATTTGCAAGCACAAGACAGAGCTCACCGTATTGGACAAAAAAACGAAGTTAGAATCTTGAGATTGATCACAAGTGATTCCATTGAAGAATACATTTTGGAAAGAGCACATCAAAAACTTGATATTGATGGTAAAGTCATTCAGGCCGGTAAGTTCGATCAGAAATCGACTTCTGAAGAGCAGGAGGCTCTTTTGAGACAACTTTTGGAAGCTGAAGAGCACGACAAGGATGACGACGATGATCTCGATGACAACGATTTGAATGAAATTTTGGCTCGTAATGAATCAGAGATGGAATTGTTCAAAAAGATGGATCAGGAGAGACATGATGAGGAACTTGGTAAATCAAGACTTTATACCGAAGCCGAGTTGCCCGCAATTTACTCTATTGAACCTACCCCCATTGAAGAGGTTGAGGATACCAGCAATTACGGTCGTGGAGCAAGAGAACGTAAAATCACCCATTACGATGAGAACGTAACTGAGGAACAATGGCTTCGAGAGATTAATGGAATTGTCTCCGATGAAGAAGCTGATGAGTTCAAGCCGAAGAAGGGCCGCAAACGTTCTCGTAAGCCAAAGAGCGAAGATGGCATGGATGGGTCTGTCGAGCCAAGCGGTGATCTCAGTGACTTCGTGGTGGATGATAATGACGAGTCTGCTTCTAAAAGAGTGAAAACTGAATCGGGAGTTGATGGGTTAAAGATCAAGACTCAACGGCGTGGGAAGTCAGTGAAAAGCTACCCGTCTTCAGAACCGACAGAGTCAGCACCATCGACACCTTCTGCTACCAATCTCACGAATCGGAGGAAAAAGACAAGAGGCATTCCAGCATCAACTCCAATTTGTCGCCCGGCCAATTTTGTCGCACCAGAGATCTCGTCGGATGAAAGAGAGACATTGCAGTCGCAACTGTATCATATTTTGGAAAGGATGTTGACATACACCAATGAGGAAGGACGCAAGCTGTCGACAATCTTCATGGTAAAACCAGTCAAAAGAATTTATCCAGATTATTACGTGATTATCAAGAATCCAATTGCGTTTGATGGTATCAAGAGGAGAGTTCAAAGCGCAGTTTATTATACACTGGAGGAGTTTATTTTTGATTTGCATCTCATGTTTGCAAACGCTCGGATTTACAACCAGGAAGGATCCGTGATCTACAACGATTCCAGAGTCATGGAAGATGAGGCTCTGGAAATGTATGGTAAGCTCACAAATGGTAAGGAGATGAATTTTTCTGACTTCGACGCGAGGTTTTCGCTTATTCGTTCGTCTGCTCAGCCTCAGACAACAACAATGATCAGCGAGAACGAATGCAAGAGCCTCAATCCTGACAGTGTCAATATTAATGTTAATGAAGATGATGAAAATTGGGCCCTCAATGGTTCTGCAGCGGAAAAGACAATTGCAAACGATAGCAGTGTTGATGGTTCTGCATAACGCTGTTTTTTTATTTCATTTTGTTTTTAGTTCGAACCCCCTTCACTATATTAGTTCATGTGTATTTTATTATTATGCTTTTTGATAAAGTGTCAAATCGACTTTTGAAAATGTAAATATTTTTCTGATTTTTGCTTCTCATGTCCAGATCTTTAGAAAAGTTTGGGGAAAGAAAAATTATGTACTACTACTTACTTTAAAAAACAAACTAGCTTCGATTGTCTATCCCTGGTCGTAACTCAAGGTTGGACTTTCCATAATTTCTGCAGAGCTTTCAACTAGCTCGGGCTGAGACACCAACTTGAACGGATCCAGCTTCATCACCTTATTTTGCTGTTGTTGCAATGGTGGGTCCGATAATTCTGTTCGTTCAAACTCTGATTGTACACTTTCAACTACTTGAGAATCAAAGTTCCCATCTTGCTCGTAAGCGGACTCAGTGATTTCGCTCTCTTCCCCTTCATATGATCCATGGTCAAATCCTGGGTTTGGCTCATGATCCTGGTGATGCCTTTCTTCGTCCTCTAGATTATTATTGTACAATTTTTTTTCGTAATCCCCTTGGTTCACAGTTTGAGGACGTTCAAGTATTTCTTCAACAAATACACCTCCACGATATCCTCCACCAGTAGCGATGGTGTCTGGAGCATTGGTTTCAGAGACTTCTGAACTCACTAAACTTCTTCTTTCTGAATTTGGTTCTTCCAAATGAATATCGTCATTGTCATACATTTCTTCCTTTTCCTCTTCCTCCTTTTCGTTAGGACTTAAAGTCTGTTGCTCGGGTGAGTCGTCTTTAAACTCAAAAAGAGAATCACCAGTAGACTTTGAAACGATTTGTAGATTTGTGGCTGATGGAATACCTGAAGAGAGTAGTCTCTGGACATCTTTCTTTCTCGTTTCTGGGCTTGCAGATCCAGAATCGGACTTTGAAGTAGAAGGGGACACTTCAACAAATCTCCTCTTGATACTAGACGAACTCAATGCTCTGATACCGAAACCTCCACGTTGAGGTTGATCAATGGCTTGTTGATAGACGCGCATACGAGACAGCGATCTTTTCTTCTTTCTGTTCATGTAAACTTTCCAGATCCAACTTTTGGATAAAACACCTAAAAGAATGAGCCAGAGTAACTGGAAAAAATCAAGAACAGTGCTGTAAACTCCCAATTCGTTAGATTGTTTGCCGATTAGGATAAGATTCAAAACGATATTGACAGCCATCAGCATGAAACTGCTCACAAAGCACAAGATGGCCAAGACAAACAGCATTTGATTCACTTTAGACACCGCAAACACATCACACCGGTAAAAATTGTAAGGAATAACCACACAAAGGGCTTCAGTAAGATAAATGAGCGAAACAAGGAAAATGCCAAAGTTAATGTACTTGAGCACAAACGAGTAATCCAACAAAGAGTCAAGATTATACGAGCTTTTTGGATAGCCTGCTGCCTCATAAACGGGTGAGATAAGTTTATGGATGAAATCGTTGGCTTCTTTAGTGTGTTCTTTGAGGTCAAATGCAAAGGGTGCAGAAGGATGATATAGCATTCTGCCAGGATTCGTTTGTGCGCCAAAGACATGTTTGAACTCGAGTGATCCCAAAGTTCCATTTTTCAATTCAAAAGATTGATCTTCAAAATAATATTTGAGAGGTTGCAACTTGATTGAGATCTCGGATTCATCCAATGAAAATAGCGGATTCAAAACCAGGGCGTATTTATCATAGTTGTCTAAGTACGAGTTTTTGTGCATTTCAAACACTTTGCTGAGAGCAATATAAAGCTCTATGCTATCGTATTTGACGTTGTTATACTCTTCATTAAAGTATGTCTTTGTTGCGTTGAGAAAAATGTCACCGTTGTTGAGAACCTTGACCAGATTAATGGCGGGTAGTTGACAGCGGAAAGTTGTTTGTTGGGAAATATTCACGAAGTTGAACAACACAAATATTGCCATACATACGAAGAACCATCGACTGGGATAGTCAACTATCTTTTTCTTCTTCTTTCCAATGAAAGCACGTTGTTTGAATTTTGGTAGTCCAGGTCCTGCGCTGAATGCTGTCGACAGCTTGCTCCAGCCGCTTGATATCATTTTATGAGATAAAACGCCGTCGAGTGGCAAAGTGAGTTTGGGGCTGTTTCCAAATGGGAGATAGGTTTTGTCTTGTAACAGGAAGCGGTCTTTAGGATAAAAGTTAGCCAAAGAAGTTTGTGATGTAGTTCCCTAGCAGTTCCAATTTTACAAAACGCTCCCTTTTTGAACCAGGCGCTGAGCTTATTTCTCCCTCTTTTTTTTTTTTTGCCCGATTTGAGCCGCACAAAATCTGCCGCCCAACAAACATCCTTGCACAGGAAAGTTTTCAAAATGTTTGCGAATAATACTTATAACGTTGTTTCCCATAAACTCGTAAAGGATACATTGAAGCGAGTTAATTTCCTCCACTTACAACCATCTTGGCCCCGCTTTCTTCCACACACTCATCGATTGGCTAATATTCCAATTGCACCGTATGGAGGTTCCCACGGGCCTTGAAATATGATAACACATACTATATTCCACCAGTTGATACAAGACAACATTAGAGTAGAACTGGTGTATGAAAACTACCCCATCATTGCCGGTTCCGACGAACTTTCCCTAATATTACGGTTTCGTTATATAGGCCCTGTGAATAGCAACAGCACTCCAACAAAAGCGCACAAAGAACGTGAACAGACTCGTGATGAAGACGAGAAGATCAGCCATGGTGGAGACGGTTGGTTTGGTGGAAGACTCTCATCGCAGCTTTCCAACGCAACCAGAGCACTTTTTTTGCAACAACTTGAGACATTGAATGAGGAAGAAGATTATTTGAAGGACATTTCTGTATTTCTGGGGTATACACAGATTTTTGGGTACTATTCGATAAATGATCAGATTTTGGACTCTTTAATTTTCGAGGATTTGCAGAAGAGCACAACCATTGAAGGAAAATTGGCTGGAATTAATGGATTGGAAATTACATTTGGACAGAATAAAAAAGGATTACTCAATGGATTGACCACACTTTTCCAGCAAGAAATTGGAGGTAATGAATCTGAGACAACTTCCAAAGACACTCACATTATTCCGGTTTACTCTACTACACAGTCCATTTTGTTTAGTGACATAACTTTCAAACCTTCACAATTGAGCAATGTTTCAACATCCAGCGAGCTTACGAGGAGTTTTTACATCAATCTCAAGCTTCCGAAGGATATTCCTCCTTCTTATAAGTCAGAATCTGTTCAGATCAATTATAACCTTATACTGGGATATCAACTGATGGAGGATGACGGAAAGTTCACCAACAAGACTTTATTTTTCCCGTTGAAAATTCAGCCATATCTCGACAAGTTTGGAAGACAACCATGTTATCACTTGGAGAGACCGCGATTGAACCAGCAACCTGAGGCGTTGAAAAGTGTCGATATGAATAGTAACGGGATACCGGATACTTTTGGTGGTCGCAAGGTGAGTTTCAAATCGTTCAAAGTGACAGAGCCTAGCGATTCTTATAGACCGAGAAGAACTTCATCGAACGCTAGTCTTGCTGGCCTGATTGGAAGAAAAGGGTCTGTTGCGAGCATCGAGTCTTTGAGAAGACGGATTAATATGACTGATGTGGAGCCTCCTGGAGAGCTTGACTTGGACAATGACGTTCAAACACAGAAATTTCTAGGCATAATCAATGAGTTGAGCAATAACGATGTGAACGAGGTAATAAAGATACAGGAGAAATTTGAGTATGAGTTTTACGGTGATGAATTGAGCGAAACTAGCACGAGACAAAACTTAATAAGCATTCTAGCAGACTACCAAAGCGTTCAAAAACATGTTTTCCGTCCTGAAGATGATGTTGAGGATATGGAAGGAATTATTCCCAAACAACAGCAGACCAAATATATGATTAAACAGAGTCATTTGAGGATTGCAAGTTTGAATTTGAACAAGAGTATATTCAAAGTTGGGGATCGGATCATGTTGAACATTTCGTTTGCCGATCACCAGTTGGAGACTAAAGGATTGGACGTTCAAATAATCAAGGATCAGGTTGTCTATCGAGACGAGTACTTGAAACGTCACGAATATAATGAGGTTCACAAGAGTCTGAGAAATGGAAACCACTTGGAGACGTGTGTTTATCAGAAGTTGGCAAGTACTTTCAATTGCGAGGAGCAAGACATGAGTTTGTTGATTCCTTACGGAACTGAGCCGCAATTCAAGACCAACTTCTTTCAAGTGAGATACTTTGTTCAGGTGAGGTTTATTTTGGTGGATTCGTATGGAAGATTACTGAAACAGAAAGAAAGAGAGAGCAGTGATGGGAAGGAGAAGGGGAAGGGAGAGGAGAGTGAGGGAGAAGAAGGTCAGTTAGAGAAGTTGAAGTTTGATTTGGACTCGATTTTCACTGATTACAAGGGATCGATTTTGTTCAAGGGAATTGATCATTTTGTTAATGGATTCGAGTTTACTGTGAGGCTTCCGATTACTGTTCTTCCGACCTATGAAAATGATTTTGGGAGTATCATCACTAGCAAATGAGAAATTGATGGGCGCGAGCAAAGATGAACAACGCAGGTAAAGACGGGCACAGCGAGTCATTTACCAAGAGTCTCATTTCTAAAGGGGTTGATTTGCTGAGCGCACTTGTGAAGACGATCTATAGCGAAAGTAAAAGGTGTTTTGTTGAAGTGATTCCTCAAATTACTTGCTTAATAGTCACGTGAATTACCCCTGAATGAATGGACCACTTTACTTTCAATTCACTTGTCATAATAAGATATATGCCCACCGCCCGAATCGAAATACTTAAAAATGGCAGACTGAGAATTTTTTTTTTTTAGTATGAAAAATTTGTACAATCAAAACGGTGAGGAACCAAAGGGGGAGTAAGAAGACCATTAAAGTACACAAGGAACGGCGAGATTATCACAAAGTTCGTGATATCACGCGTGTTGACCGTCATAAAGGTGCAAACCGGATTTTTTGACTCATCAAACGCGTTCCTTACCCATTTTTTCAACCCCTTACCTCCATCGCCATATTCGTACACTCTTTGCACTACAACCTCTCTGGGGTAATTAATTTGATCTCGTCGCGCGCATTTTGAACACAAATATTGATTTTAAATGTTTCTCAATAAGAAAACCAGATCGATTGATCCCAAGAGCATGAGTCCCGGGCCCACGAAGAACAGTCAGACAAAAACGTTCGCCACCGTTATTTCTGCTCCTACATTGACAGGTCAAGATAAAGCTGAACGCTTGCATCGCAAGTTTACCGACGCCAAACGAAACAACAGGGGTCGTTTCTCGCCCTCAAGAAGTGCTGAATCTCCTCATAATACGCTAAACTCGGGCTCGCCGCCCCGCGGTCGACTCAGCAAACTATACTCTGTTCTCAATCCAAAACGGTCTGTTCTCAGGACTCAACAGCGAGGCATTCGCAAGCCCATTGGCCCGAAACCCAATCGTGGCTCCGCAAGTGTATCACCAGAGCCAGAAGTGACACCAAAAGATACGAGTAATGACTACACATCTGATGTTCGCACTCCGGTTCCCAAGGCTTACAGTGCGCTGCATCCGGACAGAGATGGTTATCTCAAGACAATAGAGTGTTTGACAAGGAGGAGGCAAGAAACTCAGAGAGAGCCGGACCAACAGGAGACCTTGAAGGATGATGATACAACGGAGAATGGAAAGGAGAAGGAGAAGGACCCGAAAGAAAGTCTTACACCCGTTTCAACTACCGAGACCTCAATTCAGCAGGTACAGCCAGAACTACAGGAGATACAGCTCCAATCACCACAGCAGACCCAACCATCTCAGCCCCTAGCAACCCAGCCAACCCAAAACGACGAATTCCCTCCTGTTGATCCCGTCCAACCGTCCACACAACGCCAGGTTTTCGAACAAAACCAACTCATGTCATCGCCACTAAAATCATCTGGAACAGAGGCACAGTCTTCTTCTTCTCCTCCTCCTCCTCCGCCACCGCCACCACCGCCACCGCAAACACCACCACCTCCGCGACGCAAACAAGTTATCTTTTCTAGCGATGTTGAGTTATCACCAGTCGCAACAGAACCATCCAAAGATCCGCGCGAGCCTAAATCGATATTGAAACAGCCACAACTTTCCTCGGCACCGCCACAATCCACAGACTCATCTGCAGCGACCGCAATGGATTGGACCTCAGGTCACGTTGTCCACTTAGAGCCTGGATCTCCGCGGTGTACTGCCGTGATGCGTGGCTGTGTTCGAGAACTGTTGAACCCAAACTCGGAGCGCAAATACGAGGCATATGCAACGATAAATCAGCTGCTGAAGGTGAACTCAAAGCATTTTCAAAGTCAATTGATCACTCCAGATATGGCCAACACGCTTGTGACCATTATTGGGAATGATCTTTCGTGGGCAGCGAAAAATTCGGGTCCAGAAAACGACGCATTTGTGTCACGAATTGCAATTCAGGCAGTCAAAGTATTGACATTTCTTGTTTCATGTCATAAGGTTACTGGAGCTTCGTTTCTCGTGGAACGGGTCTCTATGTGGCTAATGTCGGAAAACATTTCAAAGGGATTGGCAGCTGCGTACCTACAATTATTCAAAGAACAGGCTAATCCAATGCCAGCAGCCCACGTTGAGCTGATGGTCTACTCACTGCTCAACATGAAATACTTCTACAGTGCATCAATCATCAACGAGAAGTTACAAACACTGCGAAAATTGCTTCTTCGTAACACATCCGTGATGTTCAAAGTGTGCAAGCCTTGGATAAGCTTCGTTTTGTCCGTATTGCTCAACACAGAGGCTCCTTCGTATTCGAGACTCGTTGTTTCATGTTCCCAGATTCTTAGCGAGATGACGAGACTGTGCACTATGAATGAACGCCAGGTAATTTTCGAGCTGCTGAACGAAGATGCAACAAATGAGTTGCGCTCAGAACTCACAATCATATCAGAGGACTCCATCACGGGACAGGCCACGGTCTGTCGTGCTTTGGTTGAGACACTCAAATTCATGATTCATCGTGGCATGCACCAACAGGCGATGGAAATTTGGACTAACTTGACTTGTCTGACCAGCGTTTTCTCCTGGAACAAAGGCTTTGAGTCGTGCGATTATATCGAAGCCTGGATCAGTGTTTTCACGATGTGTTTCAACCAGAGTGGTATAGAGACTAAAATAACAGCTCTTGAAGCTTGGAAAGGGGTTATTTTCGCTTTGCAATCCTCCTTCCCTACGCAAAAGTTTGTCCCTGAAGGTGCCGATGACAAACACTTGCTTGAGAAAAAGTTTTGCGTGTTTTTCCATCCCTTCAACTGCTGTTTCGGTCAAATTGATGAATCGCTCATGGAAAGTTACTGGATGTTGTACAGACAGGTTTATTTGTCAATGGGCAAGCCCCTGCTGAATCCGTCACAATCAAAGGGTGATAAGTGGGTTATATCTTGGTTGCTGAGAGCTTTACATCTCATTTGTTTCTCTGAACCGGCCGGAACCAAAGCTCAAGCCGTTTGTGGATATACAATCTTGATGAATTTTTTTGCTGGAGATAAATGGAAACCTCAAACAGCCTTGAGTCCTATACAGTTGATGTTCACTGATATGAAAGAAGGGTCCAAAGATCTCCTTCCACTGTGTCCGTCGTGGGTCTATTTGCATCATAGATCGTTTACATCGCTGATGTCCAAAGCTTTTGCTTGCGAGGAGCTAACTACTGAAATGAAGTTCAATTTGATGATTCAACTTTGTCGCTGTTACAATGTGTCTCGCGTTCCCGGAGTTTCTGATGATCCATTCATTGTCAGATTGAAAGCTCTTTTACAACAGATTTTCGATACATCATCTGAGAAAAAAGAAAAAGTAGATTTTGAGTTGATGAGGTCTTCGATTGGAACCATCCGCCTCTTTGGATGGGAAGGTCTGATTTTACAAGTAACAGGCGAGGAAAATGGTAGCATATTGGAAGTAGTTGCTGATTGGCTTTGCAAAAATTTCAAGGGAGCTGAAAAGGCAGACTTAGTCAGCAAGTACTGCAATGCCCTTTCTGACTGGCTTGGAAAAGGTATTGATGATTTGTTTTTGGAACTATTGAAATCTGATCAACCGAGCTTGTACCTTTTACTGTTGGAGGCAGTTGAAGTGTTGAATGACTCAAGTTTTGGCGATTATATGATTGCAGTTGACAATTGGAAGCAAATTCTTGCCAAGTTTCCAAAGAAAACAGCTATACAGTTCCTCACCAAAAGACAGGCAAGCATTGCAAATTTGAAAGACTCTAGCTCCAAAACTCGTGAATATGTCGAGTTTTTGGATAAGATTATAGAGCAATGGGAGGCAAAGGACATATTACTGCTGCTTACTGCGTTGGTTAATTATCAGAGTAGTTCCAAGCTTGATGCTGAATTAGCTACAATGACAGAAAACGTAATATTGTTCACTTTTGACAAATTACTTTCTTTGTGTGGTCAAACTGACCTCACAATTATCGGCGAGGTTTCTCGTTTGTTTATTGAGAACAAAGTGTCTGACGATTTAATGGACATTCTTTTCGTGTCTACGATGAGATTTTATTCAGAAAGGGATAATTCGAGCTCGTTTGCACAAGAAACAATCAAAGACTGCCGGGCAGGTTTCTTGCAACATCTGGATGAGTGCAATCTTGAAAGAAACCGTTATTTGGTGAATCTGGTTGAAGGCAGCATTTTAGCTCCAGAAAGGCTAAATCAACAGGTTAGGGAGAATGACCAGAGCACTCCCAATGACGGTCAAACGAACCGGGGTTCACCAATGAAATCCTATTTTTCTCCTCCCCAAATGGATGAACCTATGAGTTCTTTATTTGTCCGCGAGGATAGCACTCCTCCACCTTCGACGATTGTCGTTGATGAAGAACCACTATTGAACTCGCCTGGAGTACTTGACTTGAGTTCTCCAGTTGAGGAAAGCAGTAAGATCACGACTCCTAACGAGCTGAGAGAGATTTTGAAAGAGGCTCAGCAAAAACATTCGAATGTCGCCTCCACTGAAGTCACACCAAGTGTTTTCAAATGTTTTGGGTTTCTATCCGATGGTAGCAGTTGGGGATGTGGTACTCAATTTGCAACGCTTGATGAGCTCAAGGGGCATTTTATGACACCAGTTGGTGGTCAGTGCATGCAAAATTGGATTCAGGAGCAAAAGGAGCTGAGTTCAGATAGTTTGGCTGCTGTTTTGTCTGACAATTCGGTGGATATTGATAAAGAAGACCAGTTTTTGAGACCTAAACAGGCTGGAAATTTTACCACCAATGGAGCCAAGCAACAGCCAGACCAAACAAGCAATGATTTCCAGCCAGTTCGTATGAACGACGAGCAACTTCGACTTTCAGAAACTCCACAGCAACAACGGGCTATCCAGCCTGGTGCTCCAGAACCAGATGCAGTGTTACAAAAACCTAAACGAAATCAGAACGCTGGACCAGGCCCAGATGTTGTGGTTCATGTGATCACAGACGAAGATGAAGAGGAATTTTCAGAATCAGACCCGATCACGGTACCTGTTCGGAAGAAAAGAAGGGTGAACTTTGATGGTTTTGCTCGTGCACCAGTAAGTGAGCTAACAAATCAAAAGCCCGAATTGCCTGATAGTGGAGATAAATCAGAGAGTACCTTGCAAACTGTGACAAATGATAGCCACGAGGAAGTGGCTTCGTCGTCGGTTTCTTCAGAAGGTTCAGATAAAACGACTCCATTGGAGGATTGGAAAAAATTGGATGAAATCACTGCGAGATTGAATAACAAAACTTTTGAAACGCCTCTTACTCCAGAAATGAGACAGAGATTAGAAGACAATTTGTTCTCTCTGATTGTGCTACTCAAGAAGACGAAATAATGGTTTGTTTGTCGAGAACTGTATAATATAAAGACCGATATCAAAGATAATCTTCGAATCTAACGTAGGAACAGAGCAATTCTGTGCCGACTTTGACAGAGTCGATGAACTTGAGATTTGGGAAATCCTTTTTGAACTTCCAGTCGAGACTGCTAAGTCCTGCGCACCCAAGTAAAACTATTTTGACATTTTGAGTAGCCATTTTTTCGATTTTCTCAGTGAGAATACGGTAATTTACAGGGTCTGTAAGCTTGAGTACATCAACGTTTGAGGCAACAGTTGGGACGAAAAATTGCGGTAATTCATCTGAGTCAAAGAATTTGAGCACTGAATTGTCGAGAATAGCCTCCCAGCTACTACTTGAGGTGAGAATTCCGACTTTGTTGGAAGCATTTGCGGAGTTGAGCGAATAGATGAGTGTAGCCTGAAATATGCCCATGACTGGAACATTGACGAGTTTTCTGAGAGCTGAAACGAGCGGATGGTCAGAGTAGCAGCAAACTAGGTAGCCATCGTAACCAAGAAACCGTTCTGGATCTGCATCAATTTCAGCTAGACATGCCTCGGTGGATTGAATGCCTTCCTCGGAGTTGTTAATCGAGCTTGGAGCTGAATTGGCAGGTCCAGTGAAGAAATCGAGCGAGAATCCGGGGATTTCGTGGGTCAAACAGCCGGCCATGTTGTTTGTGATTGATACGGAAGAGTTTGGATTGATGAGGAGAATTCTTTTCGACATGGTTGGTGGTTGTTTCATGGAAAGAAGGGATGACGGCAGTCCAGCTGATGATGCGATGAAAAATCTACGATAAGAAAATGACAGAAGCGAATCAGCAAATCTGTCAGGAATTTTTTTGATAAGGTGACGAGAGAGTGCGATTAGCGAGCGAGTTCAAATAACGAGCTTAGCAAGTTATTCAGCGAGGCCTGCGAGCCCGATATGAATATGAGGCCTGGAAGCGAGGCTGGATTGGATTCCATTGAAGCAAATTCATGCAGTCAGCGCTCTCAAGTAGTGACTAATAAAGAATAATCGAACAATTGATTGATCTATTGATCAACTCTCTGATATAAGCTCACTAAATCACTCGTCGTTCGGTGATATATGCGGGTATTCAAGTCGAATATATACGATTATAAGAAACTTATCAACTCATTCAATGCTTTCCATCATTTCTCTCCAAAAGCCTTATCACCTCTTCGCGATCAGCAGAATTCTCAAACATGCCTGACAAAACTCGATGTGTTTTTGCAGAAAGCTTCATAGAACCGCCAAACGATCGCACAAGAGCCACAACTCTATCGATGTCGGAATGGCCGCTGCTGTCGACGATTTTGAGTAAATAAATTAATGTATCTTCGTCCACCACACATCGACGCTTGCGAACCATCGCTCGAACAAGCTGAACGGCAAGAGACAGATCGTTCGTAGAACAACTCAGACTTTTCAGCAGAATGTTGAGCGGAAGCGTATGAAATGGTTTGTTTGTGATAACCTTGCGCAAACGGTACTTACTGGACTCTTTCTTAGGCTTTCCCATGCGAGTGGATGTGAGCGGGAAACGTGCCTTAAGATCACCAGCATCCAGGCTGGCAAGTGTACTTTTTCCTAGGGCAAGACGTCGCCTATAAACACGGAAAAGTTGCTCATCGGGGTGCAAGTTTCGAGAAAAACGTTGAGTGTGTTCACGAATGTGATAACCATGCATTTGTTCTATGATGAAAATTGCATCTTGAAGTGTAGAAATGGTGAGATCCCGAGAAAGCTCGCCAAAATTGCTGGCACGGAGCGAAGACTCTGTAAACCGAAGATTGGAAAACATTCCGTTCTCGATCACCTGACGGGCACCGAGCTTGCGGATGTAACCTTGGAAACGCAGCAGATCCATTTCAAGTTTGTATGCGGTGATGGTTTTTTTTGGTAGATTCTGTGCCGTCATCTTACGAACTTGATAGTCAACAAGACGGCCAAATGTGGCGAAGTCAAGTTCAGCCACGCATTCGTGGCTGAGTCGCTTGACCAATTCATAAGAAAACTCCATTAATGGACTATCAAACATGTGGACAAACCCAACAAAGAATGTCTTAACAAGGTCAATACGGCCTGTATCGAGCGCTGCTGCAACGGTGAGCTCGAGCAGCTGCTGATTGAGCACGTGGGTGTATTTGTGGCGATATAGCGTGTCAATCAGACTGAAGACGCTATCGAAGCGATTTTCGAGCACAAGATGATATGCCAGCAAATCGCACACAAAACGGTCAATGTGTGCTCCAGGCGGTGAGGAGTCGATGACGGCAACCGCGGCGTCGTAGTTGCCGTCAAGAACACTACGATGAGCATGCAGGCTGCGCAGTTGTGGTGAATCTGTAGATGACAGCAGTGACAAAAGGCCACGAACATCTTTGTGGGCTGAATGTGGCAGCCATGCAGTGAACAGAGACGCAAGCAGTGGCCGGGGGAGGGAAAGGTTGTTGTGGAGTGATCGGAGAATGCGCAGTAGAGATAGACGGTCTAGACCGTTACGTAAGCTTTGGTCAATCGCTGCAAGATCTTTTGCTATGTTTGAAGCATCACGGGTATTCGGATTGCTTGAAGGAGAGTCGGTGAAGGTTTCTGTGCTGGTTTCGATAGTGGTATCAGTGTTCAGTGGGCTTTTGACAGCTGCTCGGTGATCGCTGACTAGGGTGCGCTGGCTAATCTGGTACAAACACCGTCGTCCTCGCGTAAAGGATCGGGCGAAATGTGGTATCATTGTGGATTGCGTTTGTTTCTACTGGTCATATCTCAGCACTAGTTTTTTTGATTTTCAAATTTGGTTTTTTTTTTCAGATTTCTCAATTTTTTTCGAGCTCGTTGATATTTTTTTTCTAGTTTGATGAAATTTTTCACTTTCTCACCACCTCAGTGCTGGTCAGAGCATCGATAATATCCCCAAAAAACACCTTGACATGTTCAAAATAGCGATTTCGCGCGGTCTGGCCAGTCGGACTGGTGCTGCTGGCACGGCTCGCATTGGAGCACTGACTCTGGTGCCCCGGATGGCCCCACAGACACCACGTACACAGATGGTTTTCAACTCAGTTAGACTCAACAGTTCGGCAGCAGCAGCAGCGGCTCCGGCAGCAACAAATACAGCAGCAACCAATGCAGCAACAGCGACTTTTGACTCGTCTCTTGCTTTTGATGACGCAACAGCAGCAGCAGCGTCCACTCTCACTTCCGACCAGTGGGGATATCTCAAATCTGTTGGTCTCGTTGACGGATGGTGGCCATCAGATATTATTCAAATGACAATGGAGGCAGTCCATGTGACCACTGGTATGCCATGGTGGGCCGCTATTGCTGCGACTACGATCGGATTCAGACTCGTGTTGTTGCCTCTCTTTATGATGTCTTCTGATGCTATGGCTCGTTCGCAAGAAGTGGCTCCCCAGACCAAGGAGCTGAGAAAAGAGGTCAACTTGGCAATGTCTCGTGGTGACCAGCGTACACAACAGGTCAAAATGCTTGAACTAAGACAATTGAACGCCAAATATGGTGTCAAATACTCGCGAATCATACTTTCTCCGCTTGTGCAGTTCACCTACGGTATTGGTTCTTTCTTTGGTATTCGTGAAATGGCCAACATTCCGGTGCAAGGGTTTGATACCCAAGGTTACGCATGGTTCCCAGATCTTTCTGCCACTGATCCATATATTGGTTTGCAACTGATGTCTGCTTGTTTGTATGCTGCTTCTTTCAAGTTTGGTGGTGAAACGGCTGTCAATCAATTCAGTGCGAATACCAGAAAACTTTTCATGGTTTTGCCATTTGTTTCGATTGTTTTCACCTGGAACATGTCTGCTGCTGTTCTAGTTTACTTCGCTTCCAACGGTATATTTTCTATCATTCAGGCTCGTTTATTGAGGAGCGCTGCTTTTAGAAGAATTGCTAAGCTTTATCCTCTCAAAGATCCTAAGACTATCCAGAATGACGGAAAGGGGATGATTGAGAATTTTAGCGAGACATGGAAGGAAATGCAGAAGAACCAGGATACCAAGTTCCAGCAGGATGAGAAGGCTAGACTTGCCACTGCTTTGCAAAGGGCTAAGGCTCAATCGGGAAAGGTGATTGTGAAGAAGAGAAAGTAAGCGACGGATGAGTGGTGCGGACGACTAGCAAAGCGAGTCGTGAGTGACATGAGTGAGACATGAGAAGCAGCTTGTCAGTAATTTGTGTTTGTCAATCCTCAATCATGCCAATGGTAGATTGGTGAAGATGATGGTCTACATTCCCGAAACTTCTCCGGTCTTAGATATATAGTCCCTGTATATATTATTTATAATCAGCTAACCAATGAGTAGATGACGAGCGAAGCGAGTCGTTTTGATAGAGGATACAACTAAATGATACTACTAGATAATACTAATAGTTAACACTAAGAGATAATACTAATAAATATAATTATAATAAATATAATAAATAACAATAAATAAATATGATTGCCATCATCATGCTGCCATCATGCTGCCGTCAAGATCTTTGAAATCTCTGCCTCGCTTAGAGTGTCCAATTCCTTCTTCACTTCAACGCCCTTATCGAAACGAATGACCAATGAAGGTTTCACATTTGAAGCCTCTCTAATCAAAACCGGAAGGTGTGGGTTTGAAGCCTTAATCGACTGGTACTGTTTTGTCAGAAAAGATCTGATGTCGATGTTAGTATATACAATCTCAAATCTCAACTAGTTCGCACACTTACCTCAACGGTCCCGAAGAGGATCCTGTTTGAGACAGGAAGAATCTCAACTCTCTCACGTTTTTCGACAACAGAAGTTTCGACGACATATGAAAAAGTGATAATTTAAACAGTATTCTTAGGTTAGAGTAATTGATTTTATCGCTGTACAATAGTCGTTGTTACTATTTGGTTTACTTTTTTGTTGTCCGCACAAATCAGATACCACATATTAAAATGAGTGATGAGAAAAAATTATCATCCATAAATTCACGTGACCTCCCAAGGCTCGTTTTTAATATAAACCACTTCATCAGATCCCAGTCCAAGAGACGATAATAACTGTTGATCGTTATCCATCTTCTCTAAACAATCTCCCAGTTTGAAATAAACTTGAAAATGTAACACTCCGAGGCCTGTTCGAGCACTTATTCTGCCCCGAAGTCGTGCTACCGTTGTCAATTGCGGTAGCACAGTAAGAACAAAAGGTTCTCCTTTTTTGTTCTCCAGAACGACTCGCAATTTGAGCGCGCCATATGCACCTAAGGAAGAGGTAGGTTCTTTGGTATGGTGACTGTTGATTCCATGTTTACTGCATAGTTGAATCCAGCGATTTCGTGGACATTCCCATGACTTTGACCTCACCTTGCTGATGAAATAGAGCTCTGAATTGGAACGTTGTGCCTCAGTGTAGGCCGTTCCGTTCAGCTTCTTCAGTCCAGGCAAGCGAGACAACAATTGCACGGAGTCGAGATCGTAAGCCTCCAGATCAGCTTCTGAAGATGCGAAAAGCGGATTTTGCGTCACGTTCAGTGAGGTTAGATTTGGGAATTGATCAGCAAGATGGTCGATTTCTGTCCAAGTAGTGATTTTGTTATCCGAGAGATCAAGCCAATTGACGGAATCAACTGAGAGTTCACTTGGTTGCACGTTGATGTCGTTATTGGAGAGATTTACCCTGCTCAGGTTCAGTTTGGATAGCAGTTCCAAATCAATAAAACCAAGATTGTTCAGCGAAAGATCAATGCTAGCGAGACTCGACAGGCCGCGCAGACCGCGCCGCAGCTTGTCGAGAGAGCGGAGTCCATTTCCGGCAAGAACGAGCGACGTAACTTGCAGGAGACTGCTCAAGAGACTAGTGGTCAAAGTCTCGGAGTAGCCATGCAATCCAATTGAAGCCAGTGATAGCGAGGTAACCGACCTGTTGGGCTCAAAAAAGTCCAAATTCTCATTGAAACGACACCCATTCACATTTAACGAAGTCAATCGAGGCAATTGGTTGACAATCTCCATCACTGTAGTCCAGCTATTGATGAGGTTGAACCCCATTCGCAGTTCTTTCAAATTGATTAGAAGCTCCGACAAGTGGTTGGAGGCGGAGTAAATGTCCAATCTTTCAAGCGTTACAATCTCGAGATTTCTGAAATCTGCCTGGATGCGTGCTAAACGCTCAAATCCATAACTTTCCAGTGTTTTAGAGCCAATTTGAAGACTAAATGAATCCAGTAGACCGCTGTCAGTAGAGGTAGAATTGATGCTTTCGTCAGATCCGTACTGGTAAACAAGAGCATCAAGAAACGTTCGAGGCTTGTGATTGATTTTTTTTTGCTTAACAAAGCTTCCAGAGCAAATGTTATCCGTTGTTTCAAAGTATTTGACCCCATTGAGAACTCCGTTGTTTTTTCCTCTACTTGGATCATCCCATTCCAATCCGTACGCTGTTTGGCCTGGCCAATTGAGTATTTCCCCAACAAATCGTACGGTAGCAAGTTCTCCATCAACACTTACTCTGCTGCCAACATTCAGCTGGTGCATCGTCAAAAGGTGGTATGGTTGACAAGTGATAGTTAAAGAATCACTGCTAGTATAAAATAAAAATATAAAAAACTAAAGAAAATTATCAAAAAAATATTTTTATTCAACCTACTTCACTTTTCCCTAGGAGTTTATTTATTGATTGCTTCATCCCCTCCGTCATGAATCAAATACGAAAGATCCAACAACTCAACGATAGAGAACTTGAACTCAACACCTCCCTCCAGGCCTCATGGCACTACGAATATAGAGACACATCATACATTTACATTGGAAATCTGCCTCCAGAACTCAACGAAATGGATTTGCTCATTGTGTTCTCTCAGTACGGAGTGCCCACAGCACTCAAATTGATGCGCGACAAAGCTTCCGGAGAATCAAAGAGATTTGCCTTTCTCAAGTACGAACAGTTCGAGTCAACAGTCCTCGCAATAGACAATCTCAACGGTTACTCTTTTGGTGATCAGTACACCATCAGAGTCGACCATGTCAGATACAAACCATACGTTTACGATAAGGAGTTCGACGCCAATAAGGATTGGGATGAGGCTCTCGCGAAAGAAATGCTCAAAGATTTTGCACCAGTTGAACCGGAAAACCCTAGAAAGAAGGAAAAGAAGGCCATCACAGACTCCTCTTCCTTGGACTTTGAAGATCCAATGGCAAGCTATTTTAAACATAAAAAGTCTTCTAAAAGGTCTCAAAAAACGTCTTCAAAAGATTAGCGATTGTTGTATTATACATGGAACGGGTCCAATTGTCATATACACATCATGATGCCCATTGACTAGTGAGAATTCCACTTGTTGCAGGCTTCACAGTTTCCACCGTTGGCGATGTGGCTGTAGGTAGCGAAAACGTCGAGCTCTGGTCATTGATACTGTCCTGATCTAACTCATCAATTTCCTCTTCTTGATTTTCATTACCTTCGACAGTCAGGTTCTCGAGTTTGGCAGATACTTCTTGTGTCTCTTTCGATGACTGGTTAGAGCCATACGTTTGGTTCACAATCGGAGGCGAATAGAACGTATCGTTTGTCTCATCCTGCTCCGATTCCCCCTCTTCCTCCTCCTCCTCCTCCTCCTCCTCCTCATCATCATCGTCATTATCATCATCATCTTTATCATCATCATCATCCTTCCCGCTTTCTTCGTGGCTGGGCAAAATGGCTGCTGGAGTCACGTCATCCAATTCTGCCGCAGGCAGCTGCTCGGGAGAAAGAGACTCATTTCCAACTACAAACTGATTTTCCTTGATGGTAGCACTGGCCATGACCGACACATCGGAATGACTCTCATTTTCCCTCTTGTCGTCTGTGTGCTCATCAAACGGGTCTCCGCGACAGAACTCGTTCAATAAAACATCTATTCCTCCGCCGGACCAGGCCTTCTTTGCAATATTCTCATACATCATTGTCTCCATGCTCATTATCGAGCACGTGTTGCCCAAAACCTGCAAGAACGAGTCTTGAACTTGGTCAAATGAGGACACATAGTAATCGTGCTTGAGTCGATCTATCTCATCCAACTGAGAGGCCAATTGCAGAAGATTTGACTTGTAAGCAATGATATTTCTGGTTTTTTGTTTGCTGAGCTTGAGGTTGGCTGTCTCATGCTGTCTGAGTTGTCTAACTTTGTCCTTGATTGTATTCTTGAAACTAGTCTCATTTTCTTGGTATGTCTTTTCAAAAGCTGAAACTATCTTGCTCACTGGCTGTTGAAAGTTGCTTTCTATTGCGTGTGAAAGAATTTGCTGATGATTGGCTATTTGATAGTGTATTCCACTTGACGTCATCAATCCATCTGAAGCTTTTCCTGCCCCTTTGCAACGAGCGCAATCTTCTAGTGCACGACCGAACTCACTTGCGGCTTTGCTCAGCGTGAGCAACGCCTCTTTGTAAGTAGCGGATGTTTTAAGTAGGTCCTGACAGCATTTGACGGTCTCTTGAACGTCTTTCTTGGTAATGACGGTCTCTAGGTCAAGTGTGGAAGGCGTGAGTGACGATTGCATGGAGATCATTGATTCTGAGCGATATGTGTTGTCTGTGAGTCGTCTTTGACGACGGCTACTGTCTCTTGTTGGGGAACTCTGTGCTCCTAAGCTGGGAGAGCCTATGTTTTGAGCAAAGGTCCCATTGGCGCTTTCGGTCCCGGACGACCCTCCAGGACGTCCCCGTGTGCGATAAGGACTTTCAGAACTGGTGGTTGCACTTCCCGGACTGCTCGATGTCCCATTGACGTACGAGTAGAACTCCGATAAGTGTGGAGGCGGTGGTTTGCGTATAGGCGATTTTTTTAGCGTGCTTCTTTCCATAATGACAGAGGTTTTGGGACACTAAACTCAAATCCACTAGTCCCTGTACGATGAACACAAGAAAAGGTCAGCTTGTTCGGACAAAGGAAAGTCAGGGAGGATCGTAATTGGTAGTGTTGCTATCATAAACAGGTAGATACCTTTCTTTGTATTAATTTTTTTTTTTTTATATATATACTTTCCAATCCTCAAAGAAACATCAGAGTCAAGTCTATCGACTTGATCACGTGACTCTCTTCGCATGGTGCAGTTACCCGCCGTTGTTGAATTTTTTTTTTTCAACCATTCGAGGCTAGTAAATTTGAAGAGAACTTGGTGAAAAGTGATGAATTCACTTACGAGTTGAGTTGTGGTCAACTAGGTTCAGCGGAAAAATCAACAGCATGTCGTTTCTTGGGACTCGGTTAATTCAAACGCCGTTGCTTGGCTACAATGTGCTGAAAAGCAGCAGTCTAAAGACTGTGTTGTGGCCTTCAACAAGACTATACTCTGCTGTCGCTGCCAACACAGCTGTCACTGATGCTAACAAAATAACGACCCCACCACCGGCAGTTGAAAGAAGAACTGTCAAGCCTATGCACTCCAGAAAGACTTATCTTATGGACATTTACAAGTATTTCAACGAGACCAACGAGATCATCCTTTTTGCGCACCACAACAACTTGCAAGCTTCAGACAATGATCGTATTAGAAAGCAGTTGAAAGCAGCTGGCGCAGATTTTAGAAAGTTGAAGTTGTCTGTGTTCAGACACTACTTGCGTGCATCTTCACACCCAGACCCAGCTTCGAAAGCCGCCTACAGACAGGTGAAGAGAAAGCATATTAGACATCCATTGGAGCCACTCCTCAAGGGACCTACAGCTGCTATTTTGCTCAAGACTGTGGACCCTGCAGCGGTGAAGGAGGTTTTGAAGGTTCTCAAATCGCAGAACGAAAAACTTTTCTTGATCGGTGGTAGAATAGGAAAGGATGTGGTTGATCTTGAAAAGATCAATGAGTTCAAGGAACTTCCAACTCTGGGACAACTCCATTCCGAGCTGGCTGGTATACTCACCATGTTGTCTGGTGCTGGTTTAGTGCAAACCTTGCAGAGCGCGTCCAACGTTTTGTACCTTACTCTCGACACTCACAAGCAAGAGATGGAGAAACCAGAGGAAGAGAGCGCTTCCGAGTCGGACTGATTGAACCGTTTTCTGTAAATAGCAGGTTGTATATACACACACATCGAAACATTTTCATGATAAGTCAAGTCCGATTTCATGGCTGTGCCATTTTGAAAAATTTCTTGCAAAAAAAATATTTCAAGATCTGAAAAAAAAAATTTCAACTAGTTTGAAGCTGTAAATATCGTCAAAACTATATTGTTTCCACAGCTTGAGAAACGATGTCCGAGGAGAACAGGAACCAAACGCACGATGCGACTGCTTCGGCCGATGTTGTTGTGGTTGGACAGCGCGAAAATAAATCCAAAAGACAAAAGTATCGGGTTGCCAAGGAAGAAACACGCAAGGTGATGAAACATGCTAGAATTGGCGACATTGCAGTGGTGACCTCTACAGCAGACGAAGATCAAACTGTTAATCTTCCCAAGAAAAGATTCTACAGACAAAGAGCCCACTCGAATCCATTTTCGGACCACAAACTCGAGTACCCAAAAACTCCAGATACTATGGACTGGGGAAAGTTCTATCCAGGGTATGTGGACAAAGAGACCGGTAGGGTCGATCGTGCAGTGGAAATTGCTGATATCGGATGCGGATTTGGTGGTTTATTAATTGATCTCGCTCCTGCCTTCCCAGAGACGCTAATCTTGGGAATGGAAATTAGAGTTCAAGTGACGCAATACGTTGAGGATCGTATCATCGCTTTGAGACAACAGCACAAGGATTCCTCCAAATACCAGAATATAAGTGTCATCAGAGGAAATGCTATGAAGTTTCTCCCGAATTTTTTCCACAAGGCGCAACTGTCTAAGATGTTCTTCTGTTTCCCAGATCCTCATTTCAAACAGAGAAAACACAAGGCTAGAATTATCACCAACACTCTTTTGAGCGAGTATGCTTATGTTTTGAGAGAAGGCGGTGTTGTCTATACTATCACAGATGTTTTGGATCTCCACGAATGGATGGTGAGCCATCTCAACGAACACCCATTGTTTGAGAGGCTCTCCGAGGAGTGGGAAGCACAAGATAAATGTGTTGAGATCATGAGGGATTCTACTGAAGAAGGTAAGAAAGTGGCACGGAATAAAGGTGACAAGTACGTGGCTTGCTACAGAAGACTCCCAGACCCAGAATTGTAGGACAGCGGACTACTGTTAACAAAGATGTGTAAAAAAAATGAAAATACTCAAAGCGCTATCAAAAGAAACAAAAACTCAAATCAGGCAAAAGAAGCAGCCCTATGTAGTGATAATAATAATCAGCAAGATATCCAAAATCCCTCCCCTCTCTGTTCAATCTATTGGTTATTTGAGTTTATGAATCTCTCAGAAACTGCATCCGAAACAACACTGGCGGCCTCTTCATTATTATGCTTTGACCCAGCAAATCGGAAGATGGATGAAACTGCCTCCGATCCTCTTCGTAAAGAACCTCTAATAGAACGAGAGTCGTCAGTTTTGAACTTGTAAATGGTAGCCAGATCTGGTGGTTCTATATCCTGTTGGAGAATAAAAGGTTTTCCTGCCGAGGTAGAATGCAACACCGGTGACTGAATTAGCGGGGCAGTTTCGTTAATCTGGCCCACAGGTTGTCTGGCCAATTGAGCTGGATTTGAGTTACTGGCAACAACATATGAATTTCTCGAGTTCAAAGCTTCCAAATCGGAAGCCGAGTTGTATGAAAATCCACTCGAATGTGACGAAAGCACCGACGAATGATCATCAAAAATTGAATCCATATCTTCAAGACTGATACCCTTCGTTTCAGGATAAACCCTCCAAACCGTAATCACTGAAATGAAGCACGAAACCGCATGGATCAAATACAATCTCCACTTGATCTTTTCAAGCAGAATAGGAGCAAGCTCACCAACAACGAAGTTACACAGCCAGTTGGTGGCTGTGGCCATCGCCGCTCCTGAAGCACGCGCTTTTGTTGGAAGAACCTCCACATTCAGCCATCCAACGGGTCCCCAACTTGCTCCAAAGAAAGCATTGTATATCATGACAAAAATCACAACCAGACTGGCACTGTGTGAGCTGTAATGTCTGCTCGAAAGTGCCACAGCAATAAGTGCAAATCCCATTACAGTTCCACCCATGATAAGGACGGGCTTTCTACCCCAACTTTCCGTCAAATACCAGGGTGGAATGGTACTGACTATGTAAATGAGGGAGTTGATTCCGGTCAAGAGAATGGCATCCCGTCCGAGCCATCCTGCCTGCTCGAACACGAGCGGAGCGTAATATGAGATGACATTGATACCGTTGAATTGTGCAAATGCCTGTGAGCTCATTGCCATGAAGATTCTTCTCGGGTATCTCCTGAAAACGTCCAGATAACTGAGGTTTCCCTCTAGTCTTCCTATCAACACCATTTCTTTGATTGCTTTGAATTCCTCGCGAGCCTTGTCGCTTTCGATGAGTCCATCCGAGTACAAGTCTGCGATGGTGATGAGTCCCTCGGCATCATGGTCATGTTCTAGCAGCCAACGAGGACTCTCGACCAACACAAAAGTACCAAAGAAAAGCACTGAACCAAAGACAACTTGTAACACAAGCGGGATCCGGAACGATAGGTTGCTTTCAATGAAACTGCAACTGTAATCAATCCAAATGGATGATGAATATCCTAAAATATTTCCGGTGAATTGTGCTGATCCTAAAAAACCTCTGTTTTCCGGACTAGAGATTTCTGCTTGGAATGATGGAGCAGTTCCGGACAAAAAACCAACTCCGATACCTGAAATAAATCGTCCCACAGCAAGCTCTTTGACGGATCTCGATAATGATTGGATAGAACCACCAATACAGAAAACGAAAGCTCCAAGACGGGTAGTTTTGCGGCGCCCCAACTTATCCGAGATAGGGCCTAAACTCAATGACGATATCAAGGCACCAATCTCTAAAATAGCCACAACAGTACCAATCTCGAGTGCGCTGGGATTGTTGTAGTAGGCTTTGAAGTATCTGTTTGTCAAAATTGAGCTGAAATAACCTTGATCATATCCGAATAAAAACACACATAGACTAACAAAACCTGTAGTGAAATATAAAAGCGGCTTTCCAACAAGCACAGCCTTTGGAATGTCATCGATTGTAATCTCTCCGCTCATCTTGAAATGGCGTTTAAGCGAGACAATTCTTCAGGAGACAACTCGTGTTGTAGATGTATAGTGCAAACTCGGTTGTGGACACTTCAGTAGCATCGCAATTGCAAATCACGGAAAAAAAATATAGAAAAAAGATAAGACGTGGGGAACAAACAAGAAGCAGAAAAAACAAGAGAGTCAAGAATGAATTTTTAATTGAGGCGTCGGCCAAGTGGTGTACGGATGTATTTTACAAGTTTCGTAAATGGACCAGATCGATTCATTATTCAGCGTAAAGTAAGTCTAGGAGCCGTGCTCATCATGTTCAAAGTCAGCACCATCAGCTCGGTAAGTCTGAACGTTGAAAGACACGGCCGGAAGCCGATTGTTGACAACTTCGGCCTTAACAAGTGCCTGTATTCCCAGACTAGCCAGGATTCCACGAATAAGACCACAAGGAAGCTGTAGATAAGGCTCAACCTTGCGTAGCGTGTCGGCATCGCCTGCAGCACTGTGAAAGCCTATTAACGGACGGAAGTTGTTATCGATCAGCACAAATGTGCCAATGTGATTGGTTCTGAGGTTGTCCATTTGTTTGAGATAGAACATTTTCCATACATCTCTGCATATGAACTTCATGATTTCCAGTACTTCCAACAGTTTCACATTTGTGCCGTCGCTCGCGTTTTTCAAGTAAATCAAACAGTCGGTGACTTTCAATCCTATTTCGTAGCCATAACCTTCGATTCTGTCAAGATTGTTGAGACTTAAAAATCGTGTCTCGTTTTTAAGGAAGTCGACTCTTCCTGCAAAGAATTGATCTGACTTTTTATTTTCTTTCTTGCTATCATTCACGTCGAGTTCGGCCATCAGCTCAGTCACTTCGTTTTCTCTCTTGGATAGAAGCTCATCCACACGCATAGACAGCGGCACGCACTCGCTGATGAGGTAATCCAATGCCATTGCGCTCACTTGTCGGCTAAAGAACTCGTCAGGCTCTGCCACTTTTTCGACAGATTCAGATGCTATGGAATGCTGATGCTGGTGCGACGGCGTGTGCGCCGGTGTCTGCGGCAGCGGACTGTCATGTTTTATCACGTGGCCCGTAGTACTCATGAAGGGGATGGGTTCAGTAGGAGTGGTGAATGGCTTATGAAACTTGAACTGTGTTTAAAGAGCGTACAAAAAATATAGGTGGAATTAACTTTTTTTTTCTCTACAATCAACAGTCGCGGTGCGTCGATCGACGTATGGCGCCATTGGCGAAGCTAGTAATCGTAGATGAGTCGTTGTGTATGAAGCGCAAATGAGGGAGAAGCAAGTCTGCGTGTTCTGGTTCAGCGTTTAGTTTCTGAGGGATCCATTGAAGAAGACTCCGAGGATGAGCCAGGGCTCAAGCCACGGGTAGTGCTAGAGCCTGAGCCCGAGCCTGAGCCTGAGCCTGAGCCCGAACGATGATCTGCCGTTCGTAACAATCCACCTGCATTGGACCCGTTTGAAAAGCGTTGATTATCTGCGCCTGCCACACCTCCTGCGCTATTGAGCGGTTTGATGTTTGTTCTATGATGTGGCATATGAAGAACAGGATGATTTGGCGAAAGTTCTGCGCCACCCACTTTGAATTTGACGTTGTCAATGCCTTCCAAAGGATCAGATGTCAATGATGGGTTTTTCTTCTCGGTCATGGTTGTGGGTTGGTACTGAATAAACTTCTTAGGCACAGATTTGTGGGGCAAAAGCAACTAATTTGACAGAAACTTGAAACTTTTTTTTCTATTGAATTAGGGCCACTGAAAAATTGTAGTGCGCTCTCCGATCACTGTGGCATTTACTCAGTTGTTAAGGGCTCTCAAATGATAAGTGAAAACCATATTCATTCCTAATATACAATTATACGACTAAATATAAAGTACTAAAACCCACCTGAACGAAGCGCAATATACAATAACGTTCAACCACACTTTTAAGCAGAGGTTGCCGAAGTGTACTTGGTGACGGCTCTGGTACCTTCAGAGACAGCGTGTTTAGCCAACTCACCTGGCAAGATCAATCTGACAGCAGTTTGAATCTCTCTGGCGGAGATGGTAGACTTCTTGTTGTAAGCAGCAAGCTTGGAAGCCTCAGAAGCAATTCTCTCGAAAATGTCGTTAACGAAAGAGTTCATGATAGACATGGCCTTTTGGGAGATACCAGTGTCTGGGTGAGTTTGCTTCAACACCTTGTAGATGTAAGAGGAGTAAGTTTCCTTTCTGGACTTGCTTCTCTTCTTAGCGTCGGTGGAAGCAGCGGTCTTCTTTCCGGCTGGCTTCTTCTCAGCTGGAGCCTTGGAAGCTGGTTTCTTTTCTGCCTTTGGAGCCATTTTATATTATATTGATGATGTAGTTAACGAAAACTGGTGTGGAAAGAAAAGAAAATTCAAAAGAAACCTTTTTTCCAAAAACGCAGCATGCCTTTAAATCGAGGGCAGATTCATTGCGTTATATATGCTCATAGATTTGATCGAATCCCTTGTGCGTCCCCCGAACACGCCTAAATCTCCACGGTATCAAAGCTGGAGTAAAAAGCGCGTCTTGAAAATACAAATACCAGTGCCTAATTTTACTGACGCGTCTGTGTAAACTGAGGCCCTAATATTTTTTATGTGTTTTTTATCGTGCGTAATTTTACTCAAACGCGGGAGTAAAATACAGTACTAACATAAACACGCTTCACCAGATTTTTTTCACTGGTGGAAATCTTGGCTGTGTTTGATAACCATACATTGCATGTTGGGTATATAAGATAAAGATATTCCCTGCTGATCAAAGTGGGCTTCCGGTGCGTACGAGATTTCCTTTTTCTTTCCTTCCTTTCTCGTTTTTCATATCAATCAATATTATCACAACAAAATGTCCGGTGGTAAAGGTGGTAAAGCAGGTTCCGCAGAAAAGGCTTCGGTCTCCAGATCTTCTAAGGCTGGTTTGACTTTCCCAGTTGGTAGAATCCACAGACTCTTGAGAAAGGGTAACTACGCCCAAAGAGTTGGTTCCGGTGCTCCAGTCTACTTGACTGCCGTTTTGGAATATCTCGCTGCCGAAATTTTGGAGTTGGCCGGTAACGCTGCTAGAGACAACAAGAAGACCAGAATCATCCCAAGACACTTGCAATTGGCCATCAGAAACGATGAGGAATTGAACAAGTTGTTGGGTCACGTCACAATTGCCCAAGGTGGTGTCTTGCCAAACATCCACTCTAACTTGCTTCCAAAGAAGTCCGCCAAGACCAAGGCTTCCCAAGAGTTGTAAATATGACTTTATCAACTTTGGGTACTTACGATTACGGGGGGAACGGTTACCGTTTGAGATTTTTCTTATAAGAGTGTATATTAGTGTTTAATATTATAAGGTTTTTAAACTTACTATGTTTGATGAGTAAATTAGCGTTTGGCAAGTAAATCGACAACAATATTAATGATGGAAATCACCACCTCTGCACCAATGAGCATAATCACAATAAACTCCAAATATTCATCGTTTGTATGACCCAATTGCTCTTTAAGCATCTGTAACAAGTCAGAGATGACCTCTAGTCTTTGGTTAAGCAGTGCGACTCTCTGGTTAATTTCCAAATAACCTCTTGTGGCTTGGTAAATTGGCTCCAACTGAGGTTCCGACCACATGAGTTCGGGCGAATCTAGCACAGAACCATGCAAATTGATGTTAATTCTTAAAATGAACAGTTGTCCAATAGATTTCATGATTTCTTCTCTTGACATCTCCACTTTACCGGTCTGTGCAATCTGTTGTGGGATATCTTGAGTGTCTTCAATGGTGTTGTCCACAAGTTCCTCAAACAACGAGATCTTGACTGATTGTGATATGGCGTACGATATACTAAGTTTCAACATGTAGTTAGCATCATCTCTGAGAGTAATGAAATCGTTGTAAATTCTTGGCTGATAACTCTGTGTGATGTAATAATTAAGTTCTTCGGTCTGAACGTCTTCATCTGCCAACTTTTCGTTTTCAAATTTAGCCAAATCAACTAAGAATGCGTCTTCTTCTTTACGACTGAAACCCCATAAAACAACGACTCCATACTCAAAAATGAACACTTCAGTAGAACGCTTACCAACGTCGATTTCTCCACCTTCATCATCCAATCTGATCAACTCGGATTGGAGGATTTTGTCCCCATTAAGCAAATCGGGCTTCTTTGAGCTGCTAACTGAACTGACACTGTTGCTTCTCCAGTCCTTATATGCGAAAGGGGTGTAAATACACTCATCAAACAATTTAGGAGAAGTGGCATGGATCCGTTTCCTGTCTTTCAGCCAGCGGATCAAGTCCCGCATCTTGTACGAACCAGCCGTGCAGTAAGCGGTGACTCTGGGCAAGAGTGATCTGTGTTTTTTACCAAGTCTTTCTGCGTCCTTACGAGCCGGTCTATCGGTGATCTTCTGTAAAGAATACGATTTGTCAACGCTGGAATCGAAAGAGGTGTAATCGAGCGATTCGGGAAGCAATTTCAATTTCTGTATCGTACGACTCGTTCTCTGTGGGACAATGTTAGGTCCGAGTTCTTTGGAGATTGATGCTTTTTGCGAAGAAATGGCTGGGTTTGTGGCGGAAGTTGTGTTATTGCTACGGCTGGCATTAACGCTGCCGTTGTTGGAGTCCTTTCCATTAGCTCCATGCGACATCGATCGTTCTGTGGGATTCTGAGATTCGAAGCCAGTTGAATGCGATTCGTATGGATTATCGGAAAGCAGCGCTGTTCGTTCTGATGGTCCAGACATTGTATGTATGTGATGATCAAGGCAGTGAAAGAAAGAGATTGTTCATCAATATGGAGGATCAAAACTTCAAGAGTGTTGGGTCTTGCAGTAGGCCAGATAGGTGTGAGTTTGTTTTGATATTATAGGCGTATAGGGGGTAAGAAAAGGGATAAATCTTTTTTCTGAATATATATATAACTTTAATTCAGAAAAAAAACCAGACTTTTTATATTATACTAATTAAATCGACGCGTCTTTCGTCGCTATTTTTTTTTTTTTTTGTTTTTTTTTTAGACCTTATTGTCTACTATGCATAGTTTGAAAATTTTATTTTAACACTACAAGATTAATTTGTATTACCGTTCATCGCTTGTATTTTTACTATCCATACCGATCCAAATCTTCAATCGACACACTGAAATGGTGAAAAAGAAGGGAACCGGATCGTCACGGAAGTTTGCGTTTAGCTCTTTCCGTGATCGAGTGGATGCGATCCAAATCGACCCTATACTAAAGCTCAATAAAAAAGCCTTCCATGAAGCGGAAGTGTCTCATTTCCTCTCGACCCTCGAGCATTGGAGGGAGGTGAATCTTTCAAAGAGCTTTACAGAACTTGTTGAGACAATAGAACCGCTGTGTTTGAGTTTGCCGCAGCTTTTGTATCACCAAAAGACGATATTCAACAGCTTGCAAACTACACTCAAACTCAATGATAAGTTGTCACTGCAACCAACACTGGAGTTGCTGACCCAACTGTGCCACGATCTTGGACCAGATTTTATGCCATACTATTCTGATTCGCTGGAGATGCTAAGTGGGATTGCTCTTGACCAAACAGAGTCCGATCCACTCGAGTGGATTTTCAACTCGCTGGCTTATCTGTTCAAATATTTGTCTAAAGATCTGTCCAAAGACTTGATCCCAACGTTCGAATTGCTTCTCCCACTTATGAAGCTGGAGAAAAAGGACTATATTGCTAGATTTGCCTCTCAGGCCGTTTCATTTCTGGTTCGCAAGGCCAACAGCAAAGCTCTTACCGATTTCATCCAAAAGTGTTTCTCAGCTCCAGAATTGCAAGAGAATGACGACGATGCCGCAAACAGCAGCTATCACAGTTCCTTGGTGACTATCTTTGCAGAGGCGCTGAAAAACTCGGGCAACACGTTACACTCTAAGTCCCCACAGATCCTGAACGAGCTTGCTTCCACCTGTCTGATGACAGCAAAGGCAGAGTCTGTGTTCTCTGATATTGTGATGGAGCTTCTTGCACATACCGATTCCCGTCAGCTTGCAGAGCCTGTTTACAGCACTACTCTAGCGAAAGTGGCACAGATCATGGCCGAAAACAGCAACGACTTGTACATACTGACGAGTACGGTTCAGGTTCTTACAACGCTAGCTTTTGCTGAAAGTGGTAAAAAAGTGCCTCAATGGAGCAATTTGCTTGATTTTGTGCCTCAAATTGAGTCTGTGTTGCCAAATTTGAATCTCGACAGCAAACACCGTATCGATTTCGGTGAGACATTATCTCAGTTTTGTTCTGTGTTGATCAGAAACTCTGAGCCTGGAGATTTGCTGAAGTACCATATACCAATTTTTCAACTGATGATGAAGTACAATTCGGGCAGCCAATTTTTGCCTTTCGTCGAGTTGGCAATCGGTCTTTCTCGGGAAAAGACGTTGCGGTACTGTCGTCAGTTTGTGACAAGCTTTATTGCACAAAGCTGGCGTACCAGACAGAAGGAGATTGCTTTCTTCCTCGGCAAAATGGAGAAACTCGGTTTGATCAACGTGGACAAAGAAACTCCAGAGACGCTCAAAGTGGTGATTCCTCTCGAGTTTGGCGAGCACATCGTTGATGCTTTCAGTAGAGATGGAGATTATGACCTGGTTGAAATGTACTGGCGTTTGTTGGTGTTGCAACACACTCCTGCCAAAATTCCAACCAGGTCGCTTGTGTCCTTTTACGAGCGTTCTGCCAACAACGAGTCGAGTCCATTTGCGTCTGATGTGAGCGGATCGGTGCTAATTTCTCTTGCGAACCAGGAACTTTCAGCGCAGGATAAGGTGACCGTTTTGAAGAGCATTGTCTCTGCGTTGGGAAAGAACATCCAAGGAACTCAGTTCTTGAAGGGACTGCGTGCAGTGCTGCCACATATGAATACCGCGGAGACAAAATCCCTGTTAGTTCAACATCGGGATTCTATTTTGGCACATTTAGCAGAGAATCTTAGCTTGCCAAGCCATCTCACGAGACTGTTGTCTTTGGATATAATCACAGCTTTGTACAGAACTTTGGGTGAAGAAACACCTGAGCTTCTTGCTACCTGTGCTTTGATTGAGCAGATTCCACTGGACTTGAGCACTGCTAGAGACATTCAGTTGCGGTTCCGTGGACTTGGTTCTCGCTACACTTCTCTAGGATCTTCACAACTTGAGGATAGCGTGCTTGTGAATTTTGTTTTTGGACAACTTACTAACAAGTTCTCTCCCTCGTGGGATGGAGCGTTGGAGTTTGTGGAGACGATTTCTGGCAAAACAGGCCAACAAATATGGGAAAAAGCTGAAAAACTCATCACACTCAAATATGACGATATTGTCGAAAGTGAGTATTACTCTAGAGATGAAGAGTTCTCTTCTAGTGTTGTGGCTAGTGAAGTGGAGAGCTGGTTTACTCTGGACACTCGTTTGAGATCTAATGCGGAAAGGGCAAAGGAAACCTGTGACAGCTACCAAATAGTTGAGGTTTCATTGGTTGAATTTGCAGAACAAGAGCGTGAGAACGTGCAACTCACGAGTTTCTGTCGGGAACAATCGATCAAGCTTCTGGGAAAGGTTCCGGAGGTTGCTGAGCGTAACTTCAAAGTTCTGTATCCATACATTGTGAACGAGGATTTCGAAGAACAACAAACCGAGTCAGTTCTGGCTGGATGGTCGACGAAAGAGCGTAACATGTTGATTGAGTTGCTGCCAAAGTTCAAAAACATGAAGGCCGTCTACCGTGCTGCTGAAGTGCAAAAGTTCCTGATGAGACTTTTGTCGAATAGAAACACAAAAGTCCAAACTTTGGCACTCAATGCCTTGTTCAACTGGAAGAGTCAACGTTATAACAAGTACCAGGATAACCTACGGAATCTTTTGGATGACACTCTATTCAGAGACGAGGTGATCAAACTTCTGCAAAATGCAGACGAAACTGTGATCGAGACCGCGGACCAAGAACTGGTGATGCCTTTGGTGCTGCGTATTTTGTTTGGACGGGCGCAGACGCTCAAGACGAGCGGAACGAAGCAAGGACGTAAGACGGCGGCGATCAAGATTTTGGCGAATTTGGAAGACGCTGAAATGCGCCTGTTTGTGTCGTTCTCCTATGAGAAACTGGATTTCACTGGGTTCTGGGAGACTGGTGAGACTGGTGAGATTGATATGAAGCTTGTTCGTACGCTAAGTGGTTTCATGAATATGGTGAGTGAGCTGCTACCAATTCTAGGAAGCACACGCAAAGAGTGTCTGGAGGTGCTGGTTAAACCTTTGATATACGGTCTGGTGGTTGCTGAGGCAGCAATTCCACCTGCTTCTGACGAAGAGACCACCATTCTCGAAAAGGCAGCTAGAAATGTCAGACAGCTTGGAACCAAACTGTTGTACGAATTGACAGCCTTATTGGGTTCAACATTCGACTGGACTGCTTACGGAGACGTCATTTACTACCGACTGATCCAGTCGAAGCTGCCTCGGTTTGCCGAGGAGAACTTGCAGCAACCTTCCGCTTTGCTGAGGTTGTTAGTTCATTGTGCTGAGCCAAACCTGCGGTTTGTTTTATACTACGAAAAGTTCCTGCCTGTTCGTGCGCTAATGTCTTTGTTGGCAAATTCACACGCAAAGGATTCTGTGGTTCTCGCAGTTCTGCAGTTTGTGTTGGCTCTGCTTGGCGGCTCAGATGAGGACGAACGGTATCTGGAGATGATGGCCTTGGTTGTTTCTGATTGTTTGGACACGTTAGTTGGACTTTTGGAGCGCAGTAGCAGTCGTGAAGTGAGTGGAAAGTGTGTGACAATTCTCCTCTCCTTGATTGAGCGTGATTTGGTCACCAGTAATGAACTGCGTGTGTTCTTGGTTGAGTCATTGACGTCTGTTCTCAACAAATCCAATGCGTCGATCGACCTTTCAGCCAAAGCGAGCGTCGCGCGGATTCTGGCAGCAATAGTCGCGACGATAGACTGCACGCTCGAAGAACTCGAACCATTGTACCGTACCGCAGCACCGCTGCTCCGTGTCTACCACGAGAGAGACATGAGACTCGCCGTCGCAGAAGTGTTTGCCAACCTCGGTGCGCGGTTTTCCGAGCTGGAGCGCGTCGGTGTATTGGTTTACGACTTGAACTCTTACTCTGCCAAGCATGTGCGTGAGGCGGACTACGAGCGTCGTCTCGGTGCGTATGCTGCGATCAATCAGGGCGAATACGTTGGTTTGAGTGCATTACAGTGGCTCCCAATTGTCTACACGGCTCTGTATCACATCAATGACGAAGCTGACCAGTCTATGCGCTCGTCTGCTTCGTACACTCTGACTAGATTTGTCGATAGCTTGGCTGCACAGTCTGGTGAGATCGAAGCTGGTGCGCATGTGGCTGTGTTGAGAGAAGCGGTGCTACCACAGTTGCGTACAGGTTTGCGCAAGCGTAACGAGTTGGTTCGTAACGAGTACGTGAGTGTCGTGGCCCACGTTGTTCTCCATGCCCAGTGGTATACAGATTTACGGGATATGCGTGTTTTGCTAGGTCACAGCACCGCCGCAAGTACCGCCACAAGTACCGCCACAGCTGACGATGAAACCAACTTCTTCCGTAACATTGTCCATCCACAAGTTCATAGACGTCAACGTGCTGTTCGTCGTCTTGCCGAGAACGCGGCAGAACTTTCGTCGGAGTCCCTGGCACACTATGTGTTGCCAATGGTGGAAAATTACGCTCATTGGACTGATGAACGGATGAGAAATTTGGCTAACGAGACCATCAGTGTGATTCCAACCCTGCTTTCGCACGTCAGCTGGAACCAATTCCGTGCGATCTTTACACGGTACTTGGCTGCAGCTAGTTCCAAGCGTGATGAGGAGCGTGAGAGCTCTTATGGAGAGCTGAGAGACTCTGTTTTGCTTGTTACTGCTGCTTCCGCAGCTTTGAAGCAGATGGTGGCAGCTCCGCCACGTGATCTGCCTAGCGCCGACAAGATCGATTCCTACGTTGTCGAGGGACTTCTCCCTGCTTTGAAGAAGGTGTTGACAACGAGAAATGAGGGCACTGTTCTTGCTCGTGCTCCGCTTTCTGAGGCTTTGGTGGCTCTTGTTCTATGCTGTTCGCAAGATAAAGTTCAGTCTGAACTACCTGGAGTTTTGACTAGTGTGTGTCAAATGTTACGTGCTCGTTCGGAAGAGCTCAGAGACACTGTGAGAAAGCATCTGGGCCGTATTGCTTTGGCTCTAGGCTCGGAGTATCTTAAATTTATGGTTCAAGAACTGCGTACTGCATTGACCAGAGGTCCACAAGTGCATATCTTGAGTTACACTATTCACCATCTTCTAGTGGTTCTTGCGGACCGTCTTGAACAAGGAGATTTGGCTGAGTGTGCGTCGATGATCGTTGAGGTGATTATGAACGATGTCTTTGGAACTGCAAGCGAGGAGAAGGAGGCTGAAGGTTATAACCGTAAAATGAAGGAGATCAAACACAACCGCAGTTACGATACGGGTGAACTTTTGGCAGCGAACTTGGAGTTGAAGGATTTTGGTATGCTGATTGCTCCGGTGAAATATCTGTTGCAAGAGCGTTTGGCTCTGCGTACTCAAACGAAATTAGACGAGCTTCTGCGGAGATACTCCGTTGGATTACAAAAGAATCCGCAATCTGGATCCACCAGTGTTTTGGTGCTGTGTTTCGAGTTGTACGAACAATCAGAGGAGCTGGTGAAAGAACAACAGGAAAAGAGAGCATTACAACAGCAACGGCAGAAACAACAATCCACTGAGGACCATTTCCTCGTTCAATTGGATGCCCGTCCTGTGAAAACTCAGACTGAATACTCCCTGTATATGCGCACGTTGCAAAAGTTCTCTTTCGAATTGTTGCAAGTGGCCATCACAAGACACCAGGGCTTGTATAAAGCAGCACATGTGGCCACCTTTGTGCCTCTCTTGGAGCAAAGTTTGGCCGCCGGGGACGAAGGTGTCAAGATTTCAGCTCTGAAGGTGCTTGTTCTGCTGACCCGTTTGGAATTTCCTGAAGATGTGGATGCAAGATTCACTACATGTTCGCGGACTACTTTGCGGATCATTAAGGATTTACCTCAGACCAACAACGAGCTTTTCCAAGGTTGTCTCAAGTTTTTAAGCTCGGTCATCCGTCACAAGGAAGGTTTGCAGCTCAAAGATAGTGCTATCAGCTACATTCTTCGCAAAATTGAGCCTGATCTCGACGAACCACAGCGTCAAGGTACCTCGTTTGGATTCGTCAAGAGTTTGATTGCACGCCATGTGATGCTTCCGGAAATTTACGAGGTTCTCGATACCGTTGCTCGGATCATGGTGACCAGTACTTCTGCTGAGATTCGTCAAGTCTCACGCAGTATTTTTTTCACCTTTCTTATGGAATACGACCAAAGTCGTGGTAAACTTGACGGCCATTTCAAGATGATGCTTGCCAATTTGGAGTATCCTGCACAGGCTGGACGTCAGTCTGTGATGGAGCTCATTTTCATGGTTGTTCGCAAGGCTGGTCGTGAGCTTTTGGAAAAGCTTTCTGGTTCGTTCTTCGTTGCCCTTGCCAACCTTTCTGTCACCGATGAGGCACCATCCTGTCGTGAAATGGCTTCTGAAATTATCTCTGTGTTGTTCCACAGACTCCAAAGTCTTGGTTGTAGTCTTGAGTTTGTTGAGAAATGTATCAGGGTCTGGGTGACACAGCGCAGAAATGAACTTCTTGCACGTTGTGGTCTCCACATGTACAAATTGTATGTTGGATCTCTCGGATACGACTCGAATGTGGAGCTGAGTGCTGTGGTTATTGAACGTGTGGTTGAGATTCTCACCGGAGCTGCAAAGGGAAGCAGCGAGGAATCTGGCAGTGACGATAATGATTCCCCATGGGAGCTTGTTTATGCTGCTTTGATGGTGGTTGAAAAGTTGCAAGAGTCAACTGACTTGTACAGCGATGTCCACCAGAAGCTGTGGACCCTTGTTGGTGATACCCTTCTGTACCCACACAGTTGGGTGAGACTCGCTTCTGTCCGTCTCATGAAAGGTGTTTTGAAAAACGGGGATCAAGTTTCGTTTGTGAACGATCTCATGTTGCAAACGACTGCCAACAGACTGTTCCACCAGTTGAGTGCTCCTAGCGTGACTGAGACTCAGGCACGGGAAGTTTCTCAATGTCTTGCTCTGATTTCGCAGCGTTGGGCTAAGAACAATACACAATTCATTGAACAGAAAGAAAACGCTGATTCTCGGTTCAAGACGGCATTTGATTGGGCCGTTAACCGTTCCAGTCAGATTCTCAAGAGCGATTCACAAGGTACTAGAGATTTGATCGTGGCCAAAAAAGCTATTATCCAGTACTGTGGATTCTTGGTTTCTTTTCTTGATGCCGAACAGGTTGCTCAAACTGTGGCTTCGCAGGTTTTGGTTCCGTTGATTACCATTTCAGAGCAAGAGCCGTCTATTGGAGATGAAGGTGATAACTCTTTGCAAGCACAGTGTCTCAAGTGTATGGAGCTGATCTCGAATAAGATGGGAATTTCAGACTATAACCTGGCTTATTCTGCAGCTAAGAAGACGATTTACGAGAGAAGATCTGACAGAAAGACCAAGCGTGCACAGTTGTCTCTGAATAATCCTGCTGCTGCCGCTCAAAGGAAGTTGAAGAAGCATGCTAGAAGTAGAGATAAGCGGAAGTTGTCCAAAGATGAAAATGGGTTGTATAAACCAAAGAGGAGAAAGCAATGACCAGCAAACCATGGGCTGCAGGTCATAAAGTGATTATAATGTATCCTAGATAAAATTTACTATATGTTTATTATACCTGGTGACGAGCGAAGGGGTTGCAAGTAAGACATAACACTGAGTCGTGAGTGAAACAATGTATCATACTTGAAGAGTATCACTTACATTTGCACTTACAAGATAGAGACCTTGAAATGTTTACTGGTGACCCGCTCTGCTCGCCTGCTCGCTATGCCCATCGAACTCAGTACTTTCACAATTCGAAAATGACTCGCTTAGCTAGTCATTCGGTTCGCTCCAATTAATTCTACAAACCCCTTAACCTACTCCTTGCTCTCCTCTTCGTCCGGAACAACACCATTCGAAACATCCTCTGCCTCAACTCCAACCTCAACCTCTGCTTCCAACTCAGGCTCTTCCTCCTCTTCCTCTTCTTCTTCCTCCACCTCCACGTCCACCTCTTCATCGCCATGAACATCTTCCTCTTCCTCTTCCTCCTCTCCTTCTTCCTTCACAATCAACGACCCAAACCCGTCGGCATCGTCAATATCCATTTCGGTTCCTTCAGCCTCTGCATCGTCTTCATCAGCCACAAATCCAGCCTCAGCCTCAGCCTCAGCCTCAGCCTCCGCAGTCTCGGTTTCTTGACTCTGTTCAGCCTCTTCAACATCCTCCTTCTTCACCTCCTCAATAGCCTTCACAGAACCGTTTTTCCCGTTCTTTTGTTTCGAATTATACTCCTTGATCTCCCGCTGGTATCTCATCCGGTCCTGCTCATAAAGCTCGTAGAATGGTTTCCTAGCCACATCGTCAAGACCTCTCCAGGCTTCGGTCATCGCCTTTGACAGATCAGTAGGAACGTTGGGATCTTTGTCAACAATCTGCTTTTTCACGCGCTCTTTCTCCATTTCGCAGAAAATCAGATATGCATTGGTGGGTCTCTTTGGAATGTTTGGATCTTTCAACCGCTGTTTCTTGAGCGAGTTGGCTCCAGTTCCACGTCTCCTCTTGTTCGTTCCAACAGTTCCTCCGCTGCTGGCAGGTAGACTGGCCCGCGCGCTGGCCAACGGCGTCTTAGAAAGCACATTCACAATATCTGCCAATCGAATTCCTTCGATATTCTCGCCGTCAATGTCATCAACACTCAATTTCTCAGCATGAGGAATACTCATATCTCCAGCTTTTTTCTCCAAAACCTCCAACAGTAAAGCATATTCGAATCTCAATCTCCGGATCACTTCATGTGCACGTGAAACAGCAATTGATGCCACTTCATTGTGATTCTCCACTTCCAGCACTTTTTGTTTCAAATCCTGACACTTTTGTCTCAGCCTTGATTCTGTCAAAGTAGTTAGTATAATTCATCTAATCAAGCACCCCTCTTTTAACTCACCTTCTGTCTCAAACAGAAGAGCCGGACCAGTCACGTGCTTGTTGCTTGCACTCTTTGTCACCACTTTGCCACCGCCAACACCACCAACACCAACACCACCTGCTGTCGCATTGCTAAGTGGACTCGAACTCATTATAGTTGATCTCAATAATTCCCACTCTTCTCGTACCTCTCGTTCTTCTCGGTCTTCTTGTCCAATAACACCAGATTGAATATAACCTCCTCGACCAAATCAATCCTCCTACAACCATACAAATCGATAAAACATTTTATGTTTCGCTAGCCCTTTTCTCTCAAAAAAATTCCATACTTTCATCTTCATTGCTTCGTATTACCTCATTCGGTGAAAAAAAAAAAATCTCACTCTCCTTTTTTACAAGATTTTTTTCTTGGTTGTCACCATCTCAATTTTACAACAAAGTTTTTGTCATAAGTGACGGACAGATGACAAGCAGAAGACGAGCAGCAGACGAGCGGAGCGGGTCGTTTGTGGAACTTTGTCTGCCATTCTAAAAAGGCCTTTTTCAAAACCTGTCACTCGCTTCGCTCGCCATGAGTACCTCGCTCGTTATTTATATTCTCTGAAAACCCTCTATTCACCACAAAAGCTCCTCCTCAAAGTAATCAACATTCTCCTCACCACCTTTAAGGCATTCAACAGTGGCAACACGAACATCAGCATTCAACGATTGCGGACCACACGCAATAACTGCAGTGCTTCCCCGAAGACACCGAATATAACTAGATAACTCTCCACTTAAATCCGGACGCTCTCCAACGTTCAGACTAACAAATAAAACTTCATCACGCATCAACCGTTGCAAAAACTCAACCTTTTCCAACGTTTGCACTCCATTTTCTTCGTCCAAAATCATTTTTTCCTCGTCCAGGTGGTCATGGACCTTTCTTGTGGTTGGTACCCTTTTGCTAGGTCCTTTAAACTCTGTTTCACCACTGAAATACTCTTCGTACACTCGGCTCAATGCTGGATCAGCTAATCCACGAGTAATGAATATCTGCAATTCAACAAGACCTTCAAACCTCTTTATTGATTCGATCCCCTGTCGGAAACTGAATAACGACTCGAAATTCGGTGTCATCCATACAATCGAAATTGATTTGTCAGTCTTGAATTTTTGGCCACGTAAAATCTGCGCTCGGTAAGTTTGAGCAAGATACAACGCGATTGTGTAAACGACCGTCATCCCAACACCGCCAGCAACGAATACAGAGTGATCGTACGCTTTGAACGGAATAGTCGATCCATATGGACCTTCCACAAGTAACCAAACAAAAGTCTCTGCATTAGGTTTCGTGGCAATGTGTTCAGCTAATCTTTTAGTCAACCCTTCCTTCACCCTGATAATCAAAACTAACTGATTGAAATTCTCCTCAGCAGTGGATGAAACTATGGTAAATGGATGAGCCTGCCAAAACATACCACTCTTCATGAAATAGATCCAGCAATATGCCCCAGGAAATGCCCTCCACCATCCAGAATGGTTGATTTCAACTCTTATAGCGTGTGGAACGTCAACCTGTTTTTGATCGCCTGTTTCAACAGTTTCAAATAAAACTTTGCATTTAGCTTTCAAAACACCACCACTCACAATGATTTTACCCAGTCGGAGAACATATTCGCTGGCCCAGATAGAAAAGGAGACAGCAACATATTCTATCCATCCAAGAGTCAAACAATGGTACCAAACTCCCACTACAAATGCCACAATCAGTAACTTGTGGCTCATTTTAAACCACTCATAAAACCGTTTTCTCACAAATGCAGAAGCAGTGGTAATAGTCAAAGCAGCAAAAGCAGCATTTGCGAATCTCCATTTTGTCAAACCCCATCTTGAAATGTAATCGCCTTTCGCATCAACATACAACAGGTAGAACGCAGTGTGCAATACAATCAAAATGAAAATTATCCGTGAAACCCATTTATGATACAATTGAAACTCTCTATAAGATGTACCGGTAATCACCAGTAATGGATTGTTTCTAGAAGCAAACAGAAAACTCAGAGGGAGTTGCACAATAGCAATGATACCTGTTCTATCTGCTATGTTCACATATGTCTGTCCACGAGAGCAACGAAAGACAGTGTTTGGCTTCACTTGTCTGTAATTGATACAACAGAAAAGAGTGACCAACAAAATATAGGTGGTGATGATGATAGCATGCAATCTGATTGGCAGGTTCGAATGCAAGTCATAAAGTGCTCTTTTGATTCTCGGACGAGATGGTCCATGGCTTTGCACAGGTTTGATCAATTGTGAGCATATGAAATGTCTTCGGACCCATTTCACCAGACCGGTGTTGCACAACTTGCAAAAATAGTATGGGAAACACCATCTTGCTATATTAACGATAAGTGCAATGAAAAACACGAATCCCCAATAAGCCAATAAAGCAATCCCGTATTTAGTTGCCAGCGCTCTCTGTTCCATCAAAGAACTGACACTCTTGTACGTAATATCGTACATTTCCTCATCGAAAACTATTGGATTGTGTATGACAGAAAGATTTGTCGCAGCATGATGATCGATACGATAATCACTGGCATTTTTGTTTTGCTCAACCAGATCAGAGAACTTGTATTTGACTAGAGCCTGATTCTCACATACATCGAGCACATAGTTGAAAGCTTTTGTTAGAGTAGAGCTATCGTTGCTATGGCTTTCGATACACATGAGAACAGAGCCAAGAAATGCTGGACAACGACAACGACATTTATACGCCAAGTCATCGCCTTTGCAATCAAAGGGGAACTTTGTTGAATTGTTAGCAATATAGAGACATGTTGCACCCTCTGCGTTGGTAATTCCTCTTGCTAGCACATTCTGAGCGAGTGACGAGATGATCAACGCCAGAAGCAATCTGCGGCCAAACATTTTTGTTCAGTGCAGTCGATTGTAGCAAAGGTCTCAAAGCAGTGAAGATTTCAAAGGTTCAAAGTAGTGGAGATTCTTTGGGTTCTGAACTCACCTTTATTTATGGAGAGAATGTCAGAAAAAAGATTCTTATGTTTTATTACGTTCAATACAGCGGTTCACAGGCAGTCTGACCACAATTCAGACCCGTGTTCTATTGTGGCGACATAAGCATCATTATGACTAATGGGGGAACAATGTACATCCAATATTTTTGAATAAAAGATTTCTCTTGTTCCTCAGGTTTAGCGCTGACTACACCATCTTTTCCAACAGACAGTTTCTTATTTTCTTTGAAAATTGGACCCGGGATGCGTTTTGGCGCTTCGAACTCGACAGACAATCCCGGTTGGCTCTTTTTGTTCGTTGATGTTGCAGAGTTTGTTTTGCTGATGAGAGAAATTGACTCTATCAATCCATGATCGGTAGATGTCGAGTCTGTAGTTTCGATCACTAACGTTTCGTTTAATGGGAATCTCAACGTCTTGTAGTTGAAACATGGAATGATTTTTTTCTCTGCCTCATGCAATGAAATACAATAAAGTCCATCCTGCAGTTCTGATGAGTCCACGTTTTGAAAATTCCATGCATTCTTTGCATCATCAAATTTGAGAGCGCCTAATGACTGTCTGGTAACGCCTGAAGATGCTATCAATTGGTATGTGGAGCCTGGCAAAAGAGAGAGCGCCGAAACAGCGGTCAACCAGAATACAGTGTATGCAATCCACATGGTATGAACAAAAATGTTGTTTTTTGTACAATTGATAAAGAACCTAGACTAATTGATTGAAATTGAGCTCTTTCTAGATCAGTTTGCACAAATGAGAAACAAATAAAAAAATGCCCTGGTTATATACATCTGTACACCGCGACATTATTTTTGCTACGTCTTTTTAATCCAGACCCCAAATAAATGCTCAACATCCAGCATAAACTTTAGCAGTGACAATGTTTCATCGTTGAATGCTTGTCTCCACTTGATAGTACAATTATCGCTATCTGAAAAAGAATACTTTTATTCGTTTATATCTTGAAAAGTTTTATTGAATAAGAATCAAGTAATAACTTTAATATTAATCACCAAATTTAATATTGGCTAGTTCGGGAAGTTTGTAATAGCGCTCTTACAGATTTTTAGACTTATTCCAAACCACCGTTGTTCAGTATGGACAAGAAGTCCACCACTGAATGACGGCTGCTTGAGTCTTGCGAATTATCAATCTCTTGTGGAATCAGGGCAACTGATCCGTTTTTTTGAGATCGCCGTCGAAATGAAGAATCCTCATCTTGGACACCAGAACCTTTTTGTTGCGAAGCATTCCTGGTGGCGTCATCAACACCATTGAAGTTGAGCTCAATGTTTTGAACCTTATTTTTAAAGACTCTCCAAGGTTTTTCTCGCCAAGCAAAAATAACGGTTTGAAGAAATCCATCGATAGCCTGGAAAAATGCAGTCACGCAAATTAGCGTGAGAGGAACCTTGCCAGCCTTGAATCGATAAACTTGTGCTATCAGAGGAACAATCCAAATAACAAAGTAACTTGCGGGATACACAAAAATTGATTTCAGGGCCCTCAAAGACTCTTGTTTGCGAGTTTTGAAATCTTGAACAGTTCTGGCGAAAATCTCGTCGGCCAACTCTCTTTGCGTTTTCTCCTGCACCAACTCACTGTTCGGATCGCCACGCCTCGTTTCAATTGTAGTAACTTGATCCTGGGAACTTTCGTCACCAAGAGTGGACCGTACGGAATTGTCCATGAACGAGCCTTCTGCTTTAACACCCACATTGAATATGGAGTAGTATATTCCCATCACAATGTCTTCCAGCATTGTGAAAACACGGTTGACTCGTGATTGGGAAGAAGGGTTTGCCTCGTTATCAGATGAACGCAATTTGAGCAACTGTTCGTGTTGAAGAGTAACTTTATGAAGCCCAGAGTAAATGTAAATGTAGATGGAGAAATAACAGCACAGAATGAACAACAATACCACCAAACGTGGAGCCCATGCTGAAACAACTCTGATCCATATGGGTGAGTTTGCTGAGAAGCAAAAACTAACCACTGGAAGCATTCGATGCCCCCCAATGTAACTCAGAGAGGTGAGAAGAATAGGTAGTAAAAAAACCAATCCCACAAAAATGAAGAAATTGTATCGAAATAAACCCGATTCTTGCTTGTAAATGTACATCGGGGTCTCAAAGTAGCCATGGTGATTGACTATGAGGCTTCTTTCAAACTCTGTCAAGATTTCGGACCCATGTGGAGGACCAAAGAGGAGCGTTCTCCAATAATTTTTGTTTTTTCGAATTTTGTAGAGAACGGCACTTTCCCGAGGCCTGAATACTATCAAAAGAGAATGAAGTGCGGTTGCTGCAATGACAAAATTGCTTGAAAGGAATGACGAAACTAGAAAGAAACCAAAAATGTCACATCCAGCTGAAGGAACTGATCTGAAGTAGATGGAATCGTAGTCTTTTTTCGCAATGGCTGCCAGTGTGAAGAATGGATAAATGAAATGAACAAGCCCTCGCACAGTGTCTCCAATGGTGAGATAAAAATACAGTCGGTGTCTGAACACTTTTTTCGAAGGATCCATACGGAAATACCAATAGAATGACACCAGTCCGCCTATCAATGAAAGCGCTCCAGGAATCAAAGTCAACATATCTTGGGCGAGGATAGAACCTCGACTTCCAGAGTCACCATAACTGTTCTGTGACACTGTGACAGATGTCTCCATAAGGATATTCGATGTTCCAAATGTTAATGGTTTATATTGTACCTTTTTTCTTTTAGTTAGCTTAACAATTATCAACAATTTCAATCAAAAAAAAATCCACAAATTCCATAGAACAATAACACCCATAAACACACCAGCCCGGATTTAATTCTTCACTAGGAAAGTAATTTGATGTTCTTACTTATCTGAGTTATGTTGGCCGTCTTCCTAACAACAAATTGTTTCTAGGCGTGTGTCAACCTATTTTACAATTGCAGAAACTGAGGTTGCTTTCTTTAAAAGTTGGTTGCTGAAAGTGGACTGAAACTCTGACAGCCGTGCTCGAGCTCGGTAAGTTTAACCTTCGGCTAAATTTTCGAAAGAAAGCCCAATTTGCAGAGTGTGTACGAAACATCCGGGTGACTTAGTTTTGTTCACAGCCCAGATGGGGTCTCTCGACAATCCCAATGTTGGTGTATCACGTTTGCTGCTTCGATACTTTTGTAGACCAATAAAACTTCTGGAAAACCTTTTTTTCCATCCCACATAAGCAACTTAACTTATATTGCACCCCAGAATTTCAGAAAGTACTCTGTATTTTTTCTAAATTAAAATCCCACAGAAGCCGCACAGCCATGCGGTAAAAATGTACGAATTTTCAGCCAGAAAAATCTCTTTTTCGAAGTTATATTTTTATGTACAGATAAAAACGTTTAAACGAAGCAGCCATGATGATATGCTACAAGATGCAGCTCTAGATCCCTCTTTATTTATGCTTGCACAGTGCTGGCAACAACAACGTCTTTCAATCCCTCGGGAATTGTGTATCCTTGTGCTTGACAAACACCAAGAACAGTTGGTAACTCGCGACCGTAGAAGTGTAGCTTGGCCTTGTCGAGCTCGCTAATGACAAAGTCAACAAATTTGCGATCTTGTGAAACCATAGCAGATCTCAACAGGAAGTAGAAAGTGAAAAAGTTCGGCTTGTCGGTAGGTCCAGCCTTTTGCTGCACAAATTTGTAAAACTTCATAATAGAGTCTGTATCTGAGGTTGGAACAAAACCCTTAAAGATACTGTTGTAAAAGTTTGGGCGAAGTTTGATTCCTGATCTAAGACCGTCTTGGAAATACGTGAGTGCAGCATCCATGTTACCTGTGTTACACTCGTAAACCATCATGGTGGTGTATGCCATGTTTGGAACACGGAATTTGCTGTCCTTCATGTATTGAAACAGAGTGCGACCGGCTTCCACAGTGTCAGGCTTGGACATCAAGTGGTTAATGATAGAAGTGATTGTAACCTCATTTGGCTTGATGTTCCTCTCAGCCATGGCACTGAAAATGGATCTAAGCTCCTCTTCCACAGATATTTCACTATTTCTCGATCTCTTAAGCATGATATCAATAATGGATGAGAATGTAGCAACGTCAGGCTCCAATCTAGGAGAAGCAACAACAGTTTGCACAATATTTGCGGCTCTGTCGATCTTACCGTCCTTGAGAAGACACGTCAAGAACTTATTGTAAAACTCGATACCTGGCTCGAATTTGCTTTCACCATCAGCCTTAGCTTCTGCCATGTATGTCTTGTAGAGCTTGTCTGCTTGCTCCAGGTAGTTGTTCTCCAAAAGACCTTTCAGCAAGGATTCCTTGATGTCAGGGGTGACAAAGCTTGGGTCTTGTTTCTTGAGCAATTGAATAACTTCCAGTGCCTTGGGAAGGTTCTTACACATAAGATATCCACGAATAAGAATACCATATGACTTGCTGTTTGGATTGTGGTGTTGATTCAAAAGCGACCAAACACTTTCAATTCTCAAAAGTCTGTTGGCAGCAAAGGACATGGAATGAGCATACAAAAGTTCATTCCAAGCACCAAGAGACGGAACGATCCCGTCCTCTTTGGTCATTCTATTCCACAAGGTCATAGCTCTTTGGTAGCCTCCGTCAGCGTTGTAGATTTCCATTAGTCTGGTATACGTCTTTTCGTTGAAACGAGCGTCTGTTTTTTCGACGGCATCCATCAGTTTTTGAATGATCGCCTCCATACGTCCACTTTTTTGCTGTTTCGAGGCTTCATAAGCTGCATTCAAAATACCGATATCATTGGGATCAACAGGAATGGTAAGACATTCGTCATATTGTCTGATAACAAACGATTTGTCCTCTGGAGTAAAACCAGAGAAGCTGTTCAGAACTCTGCTCAAAACCCATTTGTTGTGCTTGGCATCGTTCAAAATGAGCTTGATAAACTCGTCGTCTGGTTTGAGCGATTGCTCCTTCAAAGAAAGGAAGTAAGTGATCAAACCAGTAACCCTGAATTGAAGGTCAGCAGAGAGGGATGATTTGGCCGATGCTTTTTGATCTTGAAACTGATCTGGATGTTGATTCAGGTACTCAAGGGACTCCACCCAAAGTGCCAAGGCTTTGGCAAACTTTCCCTCTGATGCAAGCTGCTTAACAGCTCTATCTGCGTGAGAAACATGCATGATTTTGTTGGTGGTGAGAATTCTGAACAATCTCGAGAATAGAAGTGAGTTTGGCACACTTTTATTCTGTTGCGAGGCATTCAGTTCTTGAAGTCTGGTAAAAAACTCATGTCCCACGGGAATAGCAGACCTCTGTGCATATTGGGTCTTATAAGTGTCGCTCATTTCACCCAAAGTAGTCTCGAATTTTGTCAAAACTTCGGATATGGAAAGTGACTTATCGGCCAGAACTCCTCTTATATTAGCTGCACCAGGTCCTGAACGAGGTGCATGGCGGAACCCACCGTTGGAAAATGCCACCTTCCGTGTCTGTTGTTTCTCAGGTTGATGCTGCTCGGAAGTACTAGAGTTCATTCTAGTACAAGAAACAACCATCGAGCATCTGACCGAAGCCAGACACGCGTTGGAAAACACGCGTCTCCTGTGTAATGCCAGAGAATGCGAGAGCATGCTTGAAAGTGTAAATCTTATTCGAAGAAGGGTACTAGATGAGCTGGCTGAATGATAGTTTGAATGCTTAAATTTTTTCAAATTTTTTTAAAAAAAACAACCTCGACGACAGCCCCAGTATCGAGAAATCCGAAAAATTTAGGGGCTGCGAAAAACATCATTACTGGATAGAAAATCCATCATTTATGATTTATGCACCGGAGCAGATATACTCTATTCAAATGCGCTCACGCACACTCGGTTGTCATACTTGTCACCCATTTACTCTGGACTAACTCAGGACTCGCTTTGGTAGTTGCTCGCCGTTCATTCAATATATCAATGCTGTCTTTAAGTATGTTTGATTAAATAAAATATTCAAATTGGCGGGCATCTATCTCTATAGATGTCCTAATGAAGTCATGTGCGCACTCGAAACTCATTTAAGAATGGCTATTGGCGAGAATAAAAATGCCAAGAGTGTTTCGATGGATGAGAAAAAGCATCCAAAAACAGTTTTGGAACGTGAAAACTTTCCAGTTACTCCAGTCTTGCGTTGAGCAACTCAGCGTATTTCACAGTGAATTGATCGTACCTCATTGGGATGGTCTCTGTCTCAATCCTGAGCACGTTTTCAGTCATATTGCTCTCAAGCAGCTTCAAGTGTTGGGCGGTATACTCTTTTGTATGTTGGAACTCTTCGATCACTTCATCATCAGTACAAAGCTCACCTCCTCTATCATCACCGGGACATTCCTCATTACTGACCCAAAGTCTGATCTTCCTCTTGTAAGTGTGTCCATCTTCAGTATCTCTGTCCAAAGCACCAACATACTTTCTTCTCAGTAGTTTTTCAAAAGCGTGAGGAACATGAGTTCTCACACCTTCAAAGTAAGTTGGAATCATTGGCGACAACTCCTCAAGCGAATAAGGATTATCATTTCTGCAATGATACAGCTGTTTTTTATTTTGCAATTCCATGGCCTTCTCTCTCATCTCGTTCTCGTAAGCGTCTCTGTCCTCAACGTGTTCACGACGGTCTGTATAATCAGGATTGATGATTTTCTTGATAGTATCATCAATGTCGCGCTGATCAAAGTAGTTATCAGTCCAAGCAACAGCCGTGATGTCAATGTAAACACCAGACATGGTATCGATCATTCTCCCATCGATGGCGTTGGCTCCTTCTCCTCTGACTCTCGTGAACCAAGAAGAACCAATGTCCAGGAAATATGATCCAATACCAGCAGCGTAATAATCTTCACTAGAAACGTCGACAATCAGAGTTTGGTTGTGATTTCTGGCAAGTTTGTACAAACTGTCCATAGTGACAACAACATCAATATCTTCATCCCATGGAAGAGTAAGACCGTTTCTGATCCAACCCAACATCGAACCGTATGCCACAAAAGTTCTGAGACCTGCTTGGTAACAGAATCTCAACCAAGCTCTACCAATTCTGTGAATAACCGCCTTTTTGTAGCTTTCTGGATGCTCAATACCGTTGAAAAATCTCCAATCAAAATGTGCACCTTTGTGCGTGTGTCTAACGTAAGCTTCACGCAGATATGCAGGGAAAGTGTTGCCACGTTCTTTGTACACGTCCATGGCTGCCTGAATTCCCTGGATCAATTGATGATCGAACATAACCTCCTTGCTGGTATTTGGATACTTGTGAATGGTGTCTTCTAGTCTTTCTTGAATAGCGTTCATTCTATCTTCGTTGTCCCACAAAAAGTCCTTTTCTGTAAGTTCAAGCGTGGTCATCGAGCTCACTTGTGAGTCCAATTTCAAGAGGTACGACTTATCGAAAAGAACTTCGTCCTCACCGAAAATCGTTTGTTCCTTCAAATCTTGGTTGTATAACTCAGAAAGGTTATCCACAATGTCTTGAATGCGGAAACCCTTTTTGTAAACAGCCTCCATGGAGGATTTTTGTAACCTGGCCTCTTCTTTGAGAACCTGGTTCAACATAGGAATGAGCTCACCAGTTCTTCTCTCAATGTAAGGAGTGAAATTTTCTGGGTCTCTCTCAGTGAGCAAGATAACAGACGATTTGTTGAGTCCAGCACCAAGGAAGTGCACTCTAGCTGGAGGGGCTGCTGATGTTGCCAGGAAAGAAGCACCATACAACACTCTACCAGGGTCTTCCAGGTTGTTAGGACTATTGGTGAAAATCTTGAACTTGTGTGGGTAGTGGGGAAGCTGATGTCTTTCTTGCAAAACCATATCTCTGCAGTAGTTAAGGATGCTTTCTTCACCGCTAAACAAATCTTTGAATTGTTCACAACTCATACTGGACAAACCCTTGATATTGTAATCAGGATTTTCTTTGGCGAACTTTTTGAGGAACTCAGAGTTTGGAACCAGTTTAGATGGGAGGTCCACCCAGTCGTACCAAGAAAACGGAATTGTGAAATCTGGGTCCACAACACCGTTGTTCTCCATGAGATGATACTGGAGTTTCTTAAGCCACACCACCACCGAAAGTCTAGGATCAAAAAGATACCCCTCTTGCAACTCATCGACCAAGTTCTCTCTTGGGGGCAAAATAACGTCTGCGAGTCTTTCAGTGTGAATTTTTTGCAACTTGCGGAACGACGTTTCCGAGGTCACTTCGTATTCATTTTTGGCCAATCTCCATATAGTCTCATCCATGTACAAGATAGAGGGCACAAAAAATATAATCACGAGGGCCACATATATGGATAAGATGGAGGTTTTTTTATTGGTTTTTGGCAGCAGTTTGAAAAACCCACTAAGGACCCAACTAAATGGTGCAGTCAGTTTCAAGAACATTCGAAGTAGAAATCCTGAACTGTTGCTATTGCTGTTGTTGATACTGTTGGTGCTGCTGGTACTGGTGCTTCCTGAACTTGTATCTGGACGTGTGAACTGAGCGAAAGTGGTCCCGGATGGGCTCTTTGGACCGTCGCGTCCAACGAAATTTTGTGTTTCCGAATCCGAGTCAGCCATTGTGAGAGGTTGAGACGTGAAGCGGTGCGGTCAAGCAAACAAAATACAAAGAAAAAGAGAAAAAAAGACTAAGAAGACAGGTTGAAAAAGTGCTATTGGGAAAAAGAACACTTTGTACTCAACAAATTCGATAGCAAGAACCCTGAAAATTATCCTACGCTTGCAAATTTCACGATCTGCAGCTTCCTGCAACGGGATGCACCAGACGCGCCGGGACGCTACTTCGGTTCCTAGATTGGGAACAGAGACGTGCGACCGCAATTAAATGGTCTTGTGCCTAGTTTTTTTTTCACCCTTTCACCGCGAAGCCCCAAGGTAGGCGTTACATAAATCTCAAGAGCTCGCGAATGCCGGGGACTTTTCTCGGGGGATGCGGCAAAGGATAACTGGGTAGCCGCTATAATAGTATTTCATGGTAGGATCTAGGAACCCGGGCCGCACCGAATCCCAATTGGCGCTAAAGTGCCCATGAAAATTTGCGTATGGCTATTCATCTCTATTGTTTCCGCTTGACCATACTGGCGGATAACAATACCAACCTAGCCCAAGATGCCGAGAGAAAACAATAAGACTCTAGGTCGAATGAAATCCCGATGGTCTGTAGTGCCAGAGGACCGTTGGGAGAGAACCCGGTAAGGTAGACTCACTCAAACTACACACTTTGCTCAGATGTTTAGCTCATTGCAAGGCTTATACGAGCTTATGTAACTATATTGCTGTCTACGTGCTTGGTACTGTCTTTTCCCTATATGGCGTCTCGCAAATTACTTACAATAGCTGGTTTCTTGGCAAACCTAAAAACATCTTTTTTTTCACTCTTTTTTCTTTTGTTTTCTCATTTTTGCTTGATTTTCTGTGATGGCCTGCGGCTTCTATGCAACTTTTCGATCTCCCCTTAATCCCCACTCCCTTCACAACTCACAACTGTTATTGTTGAAGCCCTCCTAGAGTTATTGACTCGCAACGCTTCCTATGCACATCCTTGTGGCACTGCGAGGTGCCAGCAAATTGGTCTTGTGACCAAAAAAAAAAGCGGGGCTTCTGTCTTGTGAACAAACATGCAAGCGCAGTGTCACAAGCTATCACATCTCTTGTCCACACACCGATAAGCTGGCCAGCCTCCTTCTTCAAATCTGCATGTCAACCGAATAAGCAAAAAAAAGAGGCTCCGTAATTTTCTTAATAACACAAACAATCCTCTCCTCCGCGTGTTCCGAATATGGGCATGATCCTATCGCGACGTTCCCTTTAATGCCTTATCTGCGTTCTAGGGGGACAGCTCAACCAAGACGATCTCCGTAAAATTTTTATATCTTCCGTTGCCGGCCGATCTCCGTGTAAGGATGTACCTTCAAAAAAAAAAACAGAGAGGAACATGCCAGGGAAACTACTGTAGCATACATCATCCTTCGTAGACTATGCAAACACCAATCAAATGTTCGAATTGCCATTTAATAGACTCCTTCAATTCAGAAAAGATTACTTTTGAGACTTCAATCATAAGCAAAACCGACAATTATTTCCCTAGTCGGCAAATGTGAGAATCAGTTCGAAAACCACAGTGACAACTTTTTGCAGAGTTGCTCCTTTGAATACAATCTGGAATCATTGCAGCTACTGTAATCGATCTGGATTAAATCCATACGGCAGAAAATTCTTCTATAACAACTTTTATGGGATCAATCACATAGTGTTAAGATTTGAATAATCGAATTCTTTAGTCTTATTATCTTTGATTACCCAATCAATTACATAATCGAAAATATTCCTTCCTCTAGTATCTCTCCTTCAATCTAGAAGCCACCGTTCTCAAGTTACCGTACACTTTTCCTGGTGGGCTTCCCAAAATAAGACTCATAACAGCCTCACGGGCCATGCGAATATGCGAAAATCCACCCAAAATGTGCACCTTTGAATCAGCAAGTACTATTCTGGTTCTCGTTGCGTTCTCAATGGCGAATTTGGTCTTACCGTCCTTACCTGCAATACGTCCAATTGCTCTCGACATGTGGTCTCCTTGAAGCGTCTTAACGTCCTTGATTTCAAAAGACTCGATATACAAATCGTCCAGTCTAAGTAATGCGATAGCGTCGTCAATGTCAAATCCAAGAGCAAAGGCCTTAACAAAATCAGCCCCCTTTTGCAATGCTCCTGGATCCTCAGTTTTGTTGCATGTTTTCAATTCAACGTTCTTGGTCTTGAGGTTCATTCTCACTTGCAACTTTAGATGTTCCACTATTGGTGGGTAGATCTTTGGCCAGGCGCTCTTCAATGGAGACATACGGTGAGGTGGAATTCCAACTTTCCGTGACTCGAGTTTCACCTTCATTCCTGATGTGGCCTGGCTCTGGAACTTCGGTTTTCCAGACTCATCGAGCACTAATCCTGCTTGTGGTTTATTTCTTTGTGTTTTCTCGTCTTCTTCCTTAGTAGAAGCAGAAACGTCGATCAACATTTCATCATCAACGGGAATCGACCCGCTTCTGGGCGTACTTTCGCTCACTTCTGCTGTTTGCTTCTTCGCTGCTGTAGGAGCTGCCATGATGTGTGTTTAGTTGGGCTGAAGTTGTTCTCTTAAAGCTATTTCAACGGTTATTCGATCATAAATCAATGAAAAAAAAAAAAAAAAAAAAAAAAAAAAAAAAAAAAAAAAAAAAAAAAAAAAAAACTGAAATTTTTCTCAGAAAGTCGTGTACTCAAAACAATTTGGATTCAAAATGTCTTGGTCGTTTACAAAATGTCATTATCCTTAATGTCAATGAGTTATCGCTTTTGACACCCCATTTTCTTACCATTTCTTCAAATGAAAACCGTTTCTAGGTTGTTCTCTTATAGATCCAGGCAGTTCGTTTCTACCAGATGTGGTTTCTTGTTTCCCATTGCTAATCAAAGCTTCCAGCTCAACGTCCGGTTTGCGTCAACCGACTCGGAAAAGATGCTGGAACAGAGGTTTTTGGAGTTGGAAAAGCTTATCAACTCAGAATTGAGATACAGTGAGAAAATTGCACAAGATCAGACGCTTGCGAGGGCAAAAATACTGGATTTGCTGAAACGTTGCAAAATGTATCAAGACTCGCTATATGAGTCTCTCAAACTGAACAGCGATAAGAATGAATTGACACAAAAGTCCACCACATTAGTAAGCCGAATTTTGAACTCACCTCACTTGAAGCTCGACCAGGACGTTTTGGCTGAATATTTCAAACTAAGGCCTCACTTTGACTCGATAAAGGCCGCCATCGACTCATTTTACTCGCTAAATGCACAGAACTCAATTTCATATGAAACTGCAATGATTCCTTTCCGTCATATGTTGTACGATGGACAGTACCACAAAGCTCTCGACTTGGTGGAATTGACGACTGGTCATCAGAGATACTTGGAAAACAAGGCTTCCACATGGAAGAAACTGGTTTTAGGATTTTTGGGTTCTGTTGGTGCATTTGTCGGTACTTTGGATGTTTCATTGAGAGTATTTTATCCGTCAATAATGCAAGGGAACGGAATCTACGGAATCTATGGAATGATCGCAACATTTCTAGTGAATTCGGGATTTATGGCTACTCTTTCCTTTTCATCAAAAGGTATGGAAAACGGTACTCTACGGTTTGTCAATAATACACTTCCAAACACTTGGTACAAACAAGTGGATCAATTGAAGATGTGTGCGATGGTGGTTGAGGGAGATGCAGAAATCAATGGGTTGGACGGGTTTGCAAGCAGACCAATTGTGAAAAGAGTTCAAGATATGGGTTTTGTTGTGAATGAGCCTGAACAGGAAGTGATGCTTCGACAATACTGGGTGAGTTCTGGAGAAGGATTTGTTTGGTGTGAGCCAGACATTGATCCTGCTGATCTACTCTGGTGGCAGCATCTAGACTCCATTGGGGTGAAGAAGATTTGGGACAAGAATTACGCTAAGTTGGAGGAAGAACAAAATGACGAGGCCACCGATCTTATCATTGAATAGAGGTGATATAGTTGTACCACCAGCAGCTTATTTATCTCACCATATTTATTTTATTTATACTACGAGCAAACTTCTTTCAGCATAGCAATTTTTTATTAATCACGTCAAAACCATTAAAAATAACCAAAATGTAGAAAAAGTCTGAAAATAAACATACAAGCCCAGCAACCTTTTCAAAAGGACAAAAAAAAAGAGAAGTAAGAGAAAAATGGAAGATAATAAAGGAATGAAATAAAAATCATGAGAATCTAGAAAGCCCCGAAAGTAGAACCAAGCACGCACGCACGCACCAAAAAATACACCATCACAACAACAAGATATACTAGGTAAACAGAGTGTCCAGCTCAGCCAAAGAAATGTCCTCTGGTGTGCCAATTTCTTGAGTTAAGAAGCCAGACCTCACAGTTTCGAGCCACTTCATACTGATTGATGGCTCGACAGAAGGGTCTGACATGATGGAAGAGGTGATGGAGCTCACAGACTCTGCCGGTGTATTGAAAGAGCTGAGAGCAGCAGCTCTGAGAGCAGCAACAGCAGCTGCCGCACTAGGACTGTTGGCAATTGATTGATTTTTTGGAATTCTAGGAGTGGCAGCAGCAGCTGTGAGGTGAGTTTTTGGTTTTTTCGAGTTGATAAAGCTCATCGATTTGGATCTCTTACCAATCGTCGAAGGCACCTTATTATTGACAATCATAGAACCACGTCTGTAATGGTTCATTCCACCAGAATAGAGGTCGTTTTCGTCGTCATCGTCGGCAGCAGGGGCCGAACGTAAGCCTTCGTAAAGATCATCACCGTCCTCGTCGGAGTCAGAATCTTGTAAATTGCTGTTATCACCGCCATCAAACCAGGCATGGTTTCTGGCATCTTTCAGAATTGTACCTTTATTGGAATTGCCGACAGGCTCAGCATGAACTCTGACATTTGAAACGCGAGTTTCCTCCGACTGAGTGGCAATTGGTTTACTCATTGCTTGTTTCCCTGACTCATCGAATGACCCAACAACTAGCGATGCTGTAACCGGGGCTGCCGAGTAAGGAATGGATATATTAGGTAGTCTCAAGTCCAATGGAGTCTCCATGAAGACAGACCGTTTGTTTAGCTCCAATCCCGCTGGCGAAACTCCGTTGACATGGGATGAAAAGTCTCCAGATCCAAGGGCGTGTCCATTTGCGGCAGCATGTGCAAGCTGGGCAGCATGCGTTTGAGCTTGAGCTGCTGCTAAAGCAGCGGCATTCTGGGCAGCTTTCTTACTTTTCTTCAAGTCTTTAGCATCGGCATCAAAATCAGCACCGAGTGGGGCACTTGCTGCTTCCAAAGCCTTCTGACTTTCGAGGTATTGTTGGACATAAACATGGTAGTCTTTAGCCAGAGTACCACGGTAGACATAAACCATTCTTTTAGGAGAGGCGTCGGCCCAATCTCTAGACAAGGCATAGATGATGGCCTTTTCTCCCTTCTCAACTCTCTTGACATAGGCATTCAACTTAGCAGAAACCAGGTTGGACGTTTTTGAAGACAATTTAGCCATTTCAGGGTGTTTGTCAATCAAAATATCACAAATTTGTTTGACAGTCATACCTTGAGCCTTTGAGTCGTGATCATAGAGAATTTCGAAGATCGCAAATAAAACATCATCATCCAAAGTAGAATGATGAGTTGGTCTAGGTCTTTCACCGGAGACTGGAACAGTGGTGGAAATACCACTGGCAGCAGCCACATTGCGGCTTGCACTCTTGTGAGACTTTCTGACTTTTTCTTTGTCAAAATCCTTGTCTTTTTTCGAGGATGGTGAAGAAACAGAAGAAGAGCTTGTTGGTGGAGTGGAAACAGCTCCATTTCCTTCTCCTGAAGCCGAAACCGACTGTTGTGAGGTAGAATTAGCAGGAGTGGAAAAAGACGAAGAAGACGAGGATGAGGAAGGAAGCGAGGAACTCAGCTTAACCAAATCCGAGGAGTCCACAACAGACGTAGCGGCGGTAGATGTGACCGAAAAAGGAGTAGAGCTTCTATCGCTCGAGCTCATAGGAGAATCGGGAATGATGGAATCAATTTTATCGAAAGCATCAACCGAATCATGGGAGAAATCATTGTCAAGGCCTGTGATGTCCTCGAATGGCTGTGCGCCATCGATATTTTGTTGAACAGCAACCGAACTAGACATTGTTCAACCCAAAAAGAAAGAAATCACAAACTGGTCGTTAAAAGCTTTTGATAAATTGAAAAATTTGCTTCAAAACGACTCTGGATAAAAGATAACCAAATAACTCTTAGCCGAATCAGCAAATATGTCAATAGCTAGTAACGTGAAACTAACGATAACACAGTATTAACAAACTTTGAAACGAGGGATATCCGTCAAAGTCCAGCCCTAATTATTCAAAACTCATAAAAGTCCTCCAGAAACAGAGACACAGATAATCGTTTCAATTTGAGAATAATAAAAGGTTGAACTCGGGTTCAAATTTAACTCCGGAATTCAAAAGCTTGTGAGCAACACTTCGGACACTTTAAAAGTATAGTGTGATATTTAACTCAATAAATACCGACACTTATAGTTTTTCTAATCTGACTTAGAACAAAACGGGGAACAGCTTTAACAGACACAAAGAAGAAAAAAAGAGCTAACGCTATGTAGCTGACTTCAAAAGTATTAGTATTGGTTCAACTCCCTAAAGATTTTTCCCAGGTACATACTCTTGTTTCCTGTTTGAGTGTTTGCAATATCGAAATAAAGCTTGTGATCGAGCGTTATTAACTCTCTTAGCACCCTTGTTCTTTGAAATCAATTATCAGAACGTTCTGATCAAGAAAAGTGAAAAATCTAAATAAGGTGTAAACAGCGAAAATTTTTCAAAATTAATTTTTTTCCTACTTTTAGGATGTAACAAAAAAAGGGGGGAGGGGGGGGGAGGGTTAAAATAATAAATTCAAGCTTTTGTGGGCTTGCTAAATCCTTTGACGGTCTTCACTGAATGAACAAACATATTCATAAGAATCTTTAGTACAGTTCTTGTGATTGTAATTAATAGAGTTGTTTGTGAGTGATTTTCACCATAGCTTTGTAGCAAGCTCGTATCGCTAGATCGTTTACTCAGCCAATCGAATGTGCACCCCAAGCAAACACCCCCTAATCAAAAACATTTCTACATTGGTTCTTTGACTTCTTTGACCAGTGATTGCTACTACTTCATCAAGGTATGCTGCAATTTGATTGCTTTCGCCAGATTTATTAGCATCGTGTGGTAAGTTATTGGGGAATTGCCCACTTTGGCGTAAATTTTCATTACTTAACCATCATAGCAATTTATTTTTACAGGGAGCCCTTGCCCTTTTTTTTTCCCTCAGCTTTATCTATAGATAAGAGCAAGAACCAACTTGCTCATACTCAATTAGAACAACAAAGGCTTGGTTGACTACTTATACCTGACTAGCATCATTAACTGTCAAATGGCACAACCTAGTGACTTTGAACGAGAGTGAAATATTAAATCTTGTCACACAGGGGGTGAAGCCGCTTTGGCCCTACCCCGTGGTGGCTCCTCACAATCTCATGCCTCAGTCTTTATCAGAAATTATCACTTGAGAATGTGGGGCGCGTACGTAGTGTACGAGCTAAAAAATACAGTTAGACAAGAGTCTGTCGTGCACTCCCCAAACACATCGGGTTACAAACCCTTCATCGAGTCACGTGATTGATATCCACATTTTTTTCCCTGAATGCTCTGCAGATAGAGTTTTAATCTACCCCGCAATATATAAACCGTATCTATTGTTCCAATATGCAAGCCCACTTATTCTTTCACGAAAAAAACCGCATGCATAGTTAAACGATATGGCGAGTCCGTTTTCCTTAACACTCATTTTGAAGACTCCACTCATGCTCCCTGAAATAATCAATCGCAAGCTTGGTGCGCTTGAAGTCGTCTGACCAGTAGTTATCGCCATATGGCTGTTTCTGAGAGTGCCCATTCGGAGGAGCATACCAGTAGTTTATAGCAATATGTGAATTATTGAAATTGTCTCCATATGAGGTGACCTCATGAAACCAGCCAGCAGGCAAATAGAGCATATCCCCTGGACACACGGAAACCATTATTCTTGGCACAGAGCGAATTTTATCGAATTCCTCAACCATAAGTTTCGTGATTTTTTCTTTGGCATCGGAATCGTCAACCTCATCCAAGTGTAACAAAGCAGGTGGAACTCGTGAGAAAGAAGGTGGATCTTTTTGCACTGTTCCCCATTTCGCCGCATTGGCGGTTACCTGAGACTCTTGAGCAATGATTCGCTTTAATTGGCGACGTCTTTCGGGTTCGAGATTTTCTTTGGTTTCAAGTTCCCATCGAGCCACCTCTTCGAGCAAAGCTCCATCACTGCGAATGTGCCTCCAGCCTGGTGCATTCTCATCTCGATTGTAATCGATAATGCCGGAATCAAATACCTCGTTCACAGTTCCATTAGTGTACAAATTAGTTGCCTGATCTGGCGAAAACAAAGTGAACCTTTTATGCCCAGAAATGGGGATGTACAGATTATCTGCATGATCATGGTGAAGGCCAGATGAGGTTGCATTCTTGGTCGGAATCGCTCTACCAAGACCAAGATTTTTCTCGTTATCAGAAATCGAGATTCCAGAACTGTCCTTGCTAGAACAACCCATCCACAAGTTTATTTGTTGCGGAACCAAAACGTTGAGGAGTTTTGGACAGATTTCAGCCCAAGACCATTTTTTGTGAAGATTGGTCAATGGTTTTTGGAGTAGCTCTCTCAGTCTTTGCTTTCCTTCATCCTCGGTCAACACGCCACCCACGCAGTTATCTGAGATGATATCTCCTTCACCATCTTGTTCAGAATCGTCACTATCATATTCTTCGAAATCGTCCTTGAGATTTTCGAGATCGATGGATCCGATCTCCGATGCACTATCTGCCGCATCATCGTTGACGTCAATTGAATCGAATTCCGACGATGAATGATCTCCGTCTTCGAAATTGTCTTCCTCAGCATCATCCCCACAGTCCACATCGTCTTCGTCATACTGTGTAGTCAGATACAGCGAATCATCGCCTTGACCAAGTCTTTCGAGAAACTCTTTTAAGGTCATTTTTTCACGATTTTCTCCAGAACCATATCCACCATCCACTTTGCGCTCAACCTGCAAAACCTCATGGAAATCAAGGGTTTCAGCCAAGTTCTCCATCTTGAGACTATTTGCATTGAAGTCGGGGTTGATTCCGCGGATCAGACATGGTTTGCGCTTGAAAACATAATCTTCTTGAAATTTTTTTTCATCGAGATCGTTGATATGGACAGTATCAATCAATACCTGTCCACTTGATAAAGTGTAGCCCGAATAATTTTTGCCAATATCCGAAGAGGATGCTTTGGAAGCTTTGTGTTTTTTCAAAGCCTTGTCACTCATGTTGAAGGTGTTATTCAGGCTCCATTGGGACGATTTGAATATTCTTGAGACCGGTTAGAATTCTCTTGAAATTTTTTTTTTTCAGGGTTGCTAAAAAAATGGAAAATCGGTGTTTTTCTGGGGACGTTGAAAGGAAAAGTTCGATCGGAATGGAGAGGCTGTAGAAATCATTGAATTTTTTTTAGAGAGATTCTATTAAAGTGCTCGGAATGACAAACCATACATTCACACAAAGGATTTTACGAAAGTTAGTCAGTTGATTTTCGAAGCCATGCCACAAGGCAATTTTCAACAGACCATCTGTACACAAACCAAAAAAATAAGTAGTTTGTGCTACTCAACTGTACAGGGATTCTTTGCAGTTGATGGAAACGGCTTCAAATGGCTGCTCGAAGGACAAAAAGATTATTTAGGCTGGTCAGCAGAAGCTAAATATTTTGGCCAGCGCGGCTAACACACCAAATATCGCAAGATTTCAAGCGTAGAGTAAAACCCTGTCAGGAAAATACAGCGGCTTGCGCAAATATGCAATTTCCATGAAGAGATCAGATCGCAATATTGTAGTGGTCTGACTTTTCATTCCCCAACATTTGGGCGAAAACAGGTCAATGCTGCAACAGCTTCAATGATGAAATTGCTGCGCAACTAATGACATTTCCGGTCTACATCACCAGTGCTCAGTTATCGGGACAATTATTGACTGGCTAATATTATTGTTTTTTACGCCAGCTAAGCTTAACCAGATACAGGTTTTTCCGTACCGAAAGTCGGAATCAATTTTTTTTTAAGTCACCAGACTGCTCTGGGAGGCAGTGCTAGTGAACCAGGCCATGAAACTGTGTATACTGATCTAGACCTTACCCAAGATAAATTTTTTGAGGCGAATATGTGTGTTGTAGCGCGGACTCTTAAGTTCAACAAGCAGAATGGGGTTTCTTGAACTAAGTCAATCACCTTTGATTGTTCGCTGATATACGTTGAACCGCAAGTTCTAAGTATTGAGCAATAGCGAACCGACACGCATAAAAAAAAAGAAAACTTCACTTTGTGGCCGCCTCAGATAACTTTTTAGTTCGTATGTAGAAGAATCAATCTCCACGAAACATGAACATTTCTTCTGTGATGAAGTCGAGCCCCTGAGAGTATAAGGCTATGTTTAAGGGAAGGGTTCTCCATGCCAAAGGGTTTTGGTTATCGCACATATTGCAGATTTTATTGTTCAACATTCCAATTTTCAAAAATAGCTGTAGCAACTGCTCTGACAAGTGTTCTCACATCCCAATTCTTTGCCAAAGATTGATCGTGCAAGATTTTCGGCCTTCCGACGCTTGAATTGTTTCTCATGTGAGAACCATTCAACCACAACTGCGGAAAATTACGAAATTCTAGGATCCTAGGAATTTGATACGACATCGTGTAAATATCAAACCCTTTCGCCAATTTCAGATCTATGATTTCAAATTTGAAAAATGGCTAAACTGAAATCAAGGTTCGACGTTCAGTTTGGAGAGAAACGATCGGCAGGTACTTTCCCTTTCCCCGCTTGTTCTATCTATCTTCAACTAGCTGGCCAGATACGAGAACTGAGCCGCTCAGCTCAGTCTGTCAAAAGTTTTTCTCCTTACTTGAATGATTGAATATTGAGCGAAACTATGATTTCCCAATTGGGGCAAAATCAGATAACAAGGTTCAACTTTATTGAACCATAGTGTAAACAGTCGAAAGATGCTAGGGCTTGCAGCTGTGACGATGAGGTTGAAACTACCTATTGTTTTAAGACGCTAGTGCGGTAACACTGCCCACCCAAAGTCTAGAAAAGAATCTCGATCTTCGTCTGGCAGATCATTGGCGGAAAATCAATAGGTGTTTCTTAGCTATTGCAGTAAACTTCTACAGCCTAATGCCTTATAACTCCATCTTTGGGAAAATATACTGCCTAGGTGCTGAAGACTACTCGAGGCGATCTCAAACAAGAACACATCGAAAGCAGTACTGAAAACCGAACTACGGTTCGGTTCTCGTTTCGGAAATGAACAATCAGATGATGCATGGAAACAATCAACTCATGCATCTATACAATTGAAATTACCTAGGACAAAAATCGCTATTCTTACTCATGGCTGTGAAGCTAACAGAGGCGTCGAGAAGGGATATTTTTCTTTCATTCCATATACATCACACAACTCCATTCTTTTGATTCTCTTGCGCAGAGCGGCAACTCGATTACAACATGTCTTCCTACAGTTGAAACCGATAAATATTTAGCGGTTTGCCGGAAACTTTACTCTGATCCAGGTCAAATCTGTAGTTGAGTCGAAGAAGGCTGACCGCTAGGCTTGTCGCCCAACTTGAAGCGACCTGTGTAAACTCCCTAATGATATGCATTAAGGTTCTTGGTTGGCTATCAGGTTATATCTGGCTCGGTACTGAAAAAGATTTTTTTCTTTTTGCCAAAATTTTCCCAGTTACCATGGTGGTAGTGGTGGAGATTTGTTTCCGATCACGTAAACCATTTTTTGTGATGGTGTGCGGCTTGCGGAAATATCGACTGATGCCACTCTTTCGCAGTAAAGCAGCCAACCGTTAATTGTTCGAATCTCCGGGGAATCACTACTCAAAGTCATCACGTCCGAAACAATTTTCTCAAGTAGCGTAAAAAGGTAGTGAATTAGACAGATCATCTAGCCCGTCTCACAACCCCCAATTACTAACAATTCGCAATGTTTTGTCGACACCTCCCAGCTTCGAAAAAGAAAGCTTTGTCGTCAGATCAAATTAAATGGCTGCACTTTCATGTTCGACTTCCAATTCCGCTTGCTGGTGAGATCTCGGCGGAGATCCTGTGATGCAACCTGATCTGCGACCTTTTACTCTTCATGCACAAATCTCTTATTTTTTCCTGGGAGGTAATCAAGGCAGTGTAACGGAAACTATATACTTGCGAAATGGGGAACTTGCCTTATTATGGCAATTTGTAGAAATGCAAAAAAAAAATTAAAGAGACTTGAGCTACCACAGCGACCAGCTCAGCTACGGTAACCTGCTCGCAGGATAGGGATCATGTCTTGGTTATACATACCGTTTACTAACACAACGCATATTACGGCACTTAAACCTCTGTAATTAAAATTACTCGACAGATGTACAAGACTTGCGGGGATTGAGACCCTAGTCATGAAGCATAGTGCCTACACCCCACTTCCGTGATCTACTCCACCCTTCAACTCTTATTCTTATCGGCATTTCATGCTTTGATATTATTAGCGGTGAAACTTTATCTCACTGCTCAGTCCTCGCTCGCTTGAACTTTGCCCCAAAAATAAGTTTTTCGATCGCTCATGTCCCGCGGCTGGCAGCAGTAGCGCACGTTTGCTTTTTTTTTTTTTTTTTTTTTTTTCTGCAGACCGGAAACAAATGATTTCCGGCTCAAAAACCTTTCCACAGGCGGATGTAGTGATAGCACATAGGCGGTTTATGTTGAATGCATATTATATGAGCGAACAATACAATGCTATTTCAGGCTATTGATTTCATGGCTTAACTCTTCCATTATCACCTCAATAACTGGTTTCTGGCCCAAGCCTCTGCGGAACTAGTCGTCGGTTTGCGATTGTGGGAAGAAAAAGAAACTGAGCTGAATCCCACGCAGAAGGAGGCGAAAGGCTGGCCTGAGCCTCTCTATCACACCGGACTCGCCACTTCTTGCAAACTGTACAATACATTTAAAATTTCTGTTCATATTCCCCCTGAAAGTCAGATCCGCGAACCTCGTGCAGCCTGCAAAGTTAAGGTTTCTTTCTTCGAACCGGTTTGCAGACATTTTCTTAGTACTAGTTGGTGTATATAATAATTGGAAAATCCATACAGGTTTTTTCGACTGGTGCCTAATTTCTTGAAATTTCTCTCATTTCTGTTTCATCAGGACACAACAAACCTTGTTGCAAAAGACTGTTCCTTGTTCGGGTTCATCTCCATTAGCATTTATTGTCGCTTGCATCAGGTTGCTTGCTTTTCTTTCGTCACTGTCATTGAAGACTATTCATCCTATTCAGCCCTCACTAGATCATCTCTCTTTCTCATCAACCAATACTTACTTGTTTTGAACAAACACATGTATATGAACATTCAATTGCACTGACTACACTCACTCAATTCCATCTCCTATCGGATCACATCACGTTTGTCATTACACTGCATTCTATTCCATTAAACTGGACTTTCAAACCATCTGTACCATCACTTCATCCTCAACCAAAAGTTCAGCATCTAACGGACGTTTTTTCTTAATTGCATTGTTGGACATCACAACTCACTACATCCTTGCATCTTCGAAACCAAATCACACACCAATTGACTTCAAATTATGACCACCCATCTACACACACAGCTCCAAACCTCTACACAGTCATCACAATGCTCTCAGCCGATAAATCAACAAAGGCTGTCCAAACATGAAGCCTTCGTTGACTTCATGGAAAGACGCACTCAACAGTCAATCATTAACGAATACAGAAATGAGATTCATGACGACCTTTTCCAATTGGAATCCAACTTGAAACAGAAGCCCGTCGCAAGACCGCTTCAATCAGAGATCTCCGAGCTCAGGCCAGGTCTCTTGAACTCCATCTTTGATGTGGTGGAAAGACTATCTTGGTCTTTCGGAACTTTTTCGCTGGCCATCACATTGATCGATAGATACGCCTCCAAGACACATATAAAGGAACATCTTTACAAGATGGTCGGATACTGCTGTCTCTGGATAGCTTCCAAATACAATGAGAACAAACCCAAGGGGAAACTGCTCAATGCTCTCATCAAGAGAGCTGGCTACAATCTTGACCAGAAGAAACAGTTTCTCAAGCTCGAATTTGATATTCTGAGCGCTGTCAACTGGGAAATCTCTGCTCTCACTGCCGACAGCTTCTTGGATCTTTTCCTCAGCACTGCACAACCAAACCAGTCTGAAAGAAAGTGCGGCTCGGTGCTGCTCTGCGAACTGGCTGTTTTTGACGAAAACATTTGCTTCACCTACACTCCAAGCTCAATTGCGACTGCGGCCGTTTTGCTCAGCAATACAGCCATCTCGGTTCCAAGTCCACCGGACATGGCCTCAATGTCGCAACAGTTTGACGGACTCCAGAAAGCTTTGTTGCAGGCTCTCATGTATCTTCCAACCTCTTTGCGGGTCAAGTACTTTGACAGAACAGGAACCGCTTTCAACAGAGTCGTCGGCAACCTCGTGAATCTTGCAACAAGTCTCAACCAGAAGCAAAGAGCACTTGACTCACTCTACTGTGGGTACTCAGCTCAAGTCAGCTCACCAATGCAAGAGTTTGTTCTTTATTCAAACCTGCCTATCTCTCCTGTTGCTTCTCCTATCCACCACCACAGCCGACAACACTCGATCAGTGCTCTCAGATCACTCAGCATTGACACTTCGAGATCACAAAACGGCATCGTTACACCTGGAACTACTCCGGTCTCTAGCACAGCAACAACAGCTTTGGCTACGGGTTCTGCTACAACTTCTGGTGAATCATCTACGTCCTGCATCGTCACAGGCATTCCTTCACATGTGTACACTTGTTCGCAACAAATTGTGACTCCTGTTCAACTCCCGCCGCTTACTCAGCTTGCAACCAAGCCATCGACGGGAACAATCTGTTCGAACATCGCTTCTTCTTCTTCGTTGTCTTCGGAGCAACTGGACGACTCCAAAGCTCTCAAGAGAAGAAGACTTCGATAACGCTGGTAGCAGTTGCTACCAATCTGGGTTTACATTATTTTTGTTTGTTTATTTTTCACTCTTTCTCTGCATTATTCTTCTTCTGTTGCGCAAATAGACGACCGTGATTGCCTTGCAAACCGGAGATATATTTGCCTCATCGTTTGCTTGTCTTTTTTTATTATGTTTCCTTCTTTTTTTGAACTCGAGTTTTACTTTTTGGTATTAGCTTTATTTAGGAATCTTCTATTTCTCATTGAAGGTGTTGCTATCTATTTTATCTCCAAGTAACGTGTTTCATTACATCAATTGCCTTTCTTTCCGGATCGAGGCTGCCCAATTGACCTCGTCGTAGATTTCTCTCAACGTGTTGTTTACTCAGCCTTCGGTCGACGTTGCACATCCGACACTTCTATACTTCCTCTTTTGGCTATAGTAGTTGGCAACTTAGAGACTACTTGATTCGGGCTGGCTGTGCGACGACCGGAAATGAGCCGCAGAGCCGCAGAGCCGCATAAAAGACATTTCTGGGGCATAAACTCGCCGATTTACACAAGTGATCCAGACTCAAACGAGCTGTTCCGCCGAAATTCAAAAATAACCACACATCAAAGCTTGGCATGTGTGAATGCCCCATATAAACGCTACCTAATGCATCACTAGGGTGGTAGCTGATTCCTTACATTGAAAAAAAACACTAAAAAAAATCCAGCTTTACTACTGCCCCTATTTTTAAGTTTTCAAACAATCTTACTGCCCTTATTTTCCGTTTGTGGAAATCTGCCTTTTCTTCGCCCTGGCCTCAGACCCATTTTCAATCAATCTTCTTGGCAGCTAGACACTATCACCAGACCAGAATTGCATTGCGCAATGTGTCCAGTGGCTCACCTCACCAATCCCACGATATATTCCTAATCAATCCGGTATTCCACTGTCGACGTTGCAATTTCAAACTAACACAATTGCAGCGAATCTATTTCACACATTCCACAACATGCTACTGCCTAAAAATCTGGGCTAATTCACTTTAGGTTTGGTTACATTTGGGCATTTTGCGCGTTCGACGATAATTGACGAAAAAACGGATTACAAAACTATACAGATTTCATGCGGAATTCGAAACTAACCAAGCCCGGACTTTTTCTCCACCCCTGTAATTCGTGTGTGTATTGGCTCGCTTCTCAGGCGTAACGTGCAATAAATTCGTTTCACTGGCGTTTGAAAATCGTCAATTTGGGAATTAAAGGTGTCCTGGAATTAGGGGCATGAACGACAAACATTTGTAGATCATACGCATACGACCTCGATAGGTAGTAAGGTTGAACAAAAGAAGAACATGAATGGGTTAAACTCGGTAGTACCAACGAAGCATCCATCCCTCAAACCTTGATTAATTGACAATGCTGGCTAATACCCTGCAGCATTTTTTTTACGCGGCCTCGTCCCGCGGCCCCGTCCTGCGGTTGACGTGCAATGAATTTGTTTCCAATCCCAAATGGCCGGAAATAGATCTCGGATTAAAATTTTGCTCTTCCGAAATCAGCGAATTATAGTTATTTCGGAACAGCATTACCTCAGATTCGCGGCACTGCGGCTGATCACTGCTATTTTGGGTAACTATCAGAGATCCAGGTAAGCAGCATTTTTACACCTTTCCGCATGGTGATGGAATCGCACAGCCTGCATATGTCTAATTTTTTCAACTAAAACTGCGTCGATTTGTTCTCCGCCGCTCAAAATCGAGTCTGCGTCAGCGAACGACGTAAGTCGACGCATGTCGACGCGACTCGCAGATTCATTAGAGCGAATTTTTCGCTGATCTTATACTAGGCGATAGTTGGGGTGAACATGATCTGTACACCTTCATGCGCAGCTTACTAACTGAACACTGAGATGCAAACGACAAGGATCATAACAGGTGGTACACGCCTCTCATTTAGATGGTACTCAGCACATACCTCCCAAAGGCTATTTGGTCGTCCAGGAAATAATCTCACCAGTGGTATCGTTGGTTTGGCAAACGTTGGGAAGTCGACCTTTTTCCAAGCTATCACTAAAAGTAACCTTGGAAACCCTGCGAACTATCCATTTGCCACAATTCAAGCTGAAGAGGCCATTGTTTCTGTGCCTTCTGAACGTTTAGATCACTTGGCTGCGTTATATGGATCAAAGAAGAAAATCCCAACCACCCTCAAGGTTTACGATATTGCGGGTCTCATCAAAGGTGCTTCTGACAACAAGGGCCTGGGAAATGCGTTTTTAGCTGACATCAGAGCTGTTGATGGAATTTTTCAGGTGGTTAGAGGATTTCGTGACGACGAGATTACCCACATAGAAGGTGATGTTCACCCGGTCAGAGATCTGGAAATTGTTCAAGACGAGTTGTTGCTGAAGGACATGGAATTTATTGAAAATGCTGTTGAGAGGCTTTCGAAACAGCTGAAAAATAAAGGCAGTAGATCTGCACACGAGATTAGCAGGATCGAAACCGAACTTGAAGCCCTTAATGTTGCTTATGAAATGACCATGGAAGGTAAGCGGATCATCGATAATCCAGACTGGACAAATGAGCAGATTGAATCTTTGAATCGTCACACTCTGTTATCAGCCAAACCAGCGGTTTTTCTTGTGAATGTCAACAAAGAGGATTATCTGGCCCAAAAAAACGAATTCCTCAGTGATATTAAATCCTGGGTGGACGAATACGCTCCTGGTTCTCCTGTAATTCTAGTCTGTGCTTCTTACGAGACCGAACTGAATCAGATGGCTGAACAACTAGGCAAAAAAGATCTCACTTCTGCTCCAGAAACGTCTGCTCTTCCTGAAATTATTCAAAAGATGAGAGAGTCATTGCAGCTAATCAGCTTCTATACTTGCGGACCGCTTGAAGCTCGTCAATGGACTGTCAGGAAGGGGACACAGTGTCCCCAGGCAGCTGGTGTGATTCATACCGATTTCGAAAAGACTTTCATCAACGCTGAGCTCATAAAATACAAAGACATTGAATCACTTGTGCCTCCTTTTGACGAGAAATCTTTAAAAAGTAAGGGGAAAGTGTCCCGAGTCGGAAAAACTTACGTTATAGAAGACGGAGATTTACTCACGTTCAACGCCGCAGCTGCGAAAGCAAGAAGATGAAACAACCTGTGAATAGCCTTATACATACATTAATTAACATCACGCAGCGAATTGTAGTGCTCGCCCAATCCAAAAGCATGCTGGTAATAAACAAGCTTGAGCTCTGGCTGCTGTGCATTCTCATTGATTTTATGGGTTGCACGTCCACTCATCATCACGCTAATTGGACAATCGAATTCTTTCGCCAGAGCCATTATTTCGAGATCGCCACCCCATTTGGCTGTGGCCTCAATTTCTTCTGTGTAACTATCAACTTCCTGCATTTGCATAGTTTCCTCGTCAAACAGATATGGAGAATACGTTTCTGGATCAGCTCTGATGTGATTTGCAGCCTTGGTTCTGAGTTCTTGAACTGTTGTAGTGATTCCGTGTCTCTGATCTAGTTGGTCTGCAATCGATGCAAATAGACAATGACCATCTGGCTGAATATCGTGCTGCTTCAACTTTGCTACAGTGCACAACTGAGCAATGTTATTCAGCTCCATTTCCTTGAAATTAGGCTGCTTGGAAGCTTCTTGCTGAGCCTCTTGTTGAAGTTTCTTGATTTCATCTTCCCTTTTAGCCAATTTTTCCTTTTGTCTGTTTCTTTTCTTTTTCACTTGTCCCTGTGGCGCCGCAGCAGACTGGGAAACGTTCTCCGGAGTCTCCTCAGACTTCTTAGAAAGTTCTAATTGCGCCAGCAATTTTTCAGGGGTCAACTCGTCATCATCTTCATCGTCGCCACCAATACCGAATTTCTCGTCTGTACTTTTGGTTTCTGCTCCGTTATTACCAAGTTGACGCAGCTCTTGTTCGTGTCGCTGCTTTAAATCTGTCTCCATCTCCTGAATCTTTCTCATCACCTGTTTACGAGTAGATTTCGTGGCCTGTTTTTTCATTCCAGTGGTGGTTGCCACCAAATCACGCAGCTCTTTCTTGTGCCTTGCAACGAGCTCTTCTTCGGTGGTCATTATGGAAGTTGGTTAGAAAGGTTAATCAGTAGAAGTGATCAATAAGGTATGAATAGCTACAATTTTTTTTCTCACCACTCCTTACTCCGTTAGTTACTTCCCCGGAATTACATAATCTAAGACATCCTTGCACCAAAGGGCCTTTTTTTTTTTTTTTTTTTTTCTTGTAACTTTTTTCTTCTGACATAAGCACAAATTCAAAGAATATTGTGGACTGAAACAAAATCATCCACTTTATCTCCTAACTGAGCAGTTGAAACTTTCACAACTTGATTAACACTGAAATAACAGCAAAATGGGTTGGTTCTGGGCAGACAAAGTGTCGGATCATTCAATTTCTGCACTCAAGGTCGATGACACAGTAAGTTAGAATCAGCCGTCAGCATAGGCGAAATCATAAGGAAGTTTACTAACATCAGCTTTCGAAAGCCTGCAAAATGTCCCGTTGACCACAGCAAACTGAACATCTCGGCTTGTCCCGTCGTTAAAAAGGGCGGAGACACATTAGATGATTTGAATCCACTGAATAATATGCCTTATACCTTATCCACCGAAAAGGCTCCAGGTCAAACTATCGATCTTCCAACAACTAGAACTTTATCAACCATCCCAAGAGGAGAGAAGAAGGACGAGGGAGTTTGGGAGTATCCATCTCCGCAGCAGATGTTCAATGCCATGCTGAGAAAGGGTAAAGGAGACGTTCCTGAGGATGCCGTTGAGAGCATGGTTAGTATCCACAACTTTTTGAACGAAGGTGCATGGAGCGAGATTCTCGAATGGGAGAAGCCATACACCGAAGAGACCAAAGAGGAGCCAAGATTGTTGAAATTCACTGGAAGGCCCCACGATATGACTCCAAAAGCGAGATTTTTCCAGGCTCTGGGAGCTATATTCCCGGATAAATACGGTACTGAGCCACCTTTTGATCGTCATGATTGGACGGTCATGAGAGGCAATGGCCAGAAAGTGCGGTATGTGATTGATTATTATGGGGGTCCAGAAGATGAGGAAGGAATGCCAACTTTCTTCTTAGATGTGAGACCTGCCCTGGACAATGTGAGCAATGCCAAGGACTTGGTGAACCACTGGGTTACAGAGACTAAACCAACCTGGGATAAGGCACTCGGAAGAACGCAATGATTAAGTGGTTTTGCTTTTTTAATTTTTAGTTTCTGTTCGTTTTGTAAGTAGTTTAAATTATGATACTAAGGATTACGTCATTTGGTATTTTGGACCATCACCCCCTTCAGGAACAGTCCAATCAATGTCCTGAGTTGGAACTTTGATGTCACAGGTCTTGCAATGGATGCAGTTTTGAGAGTTGATTTGGAACTTGACTCCGAGTGGTTTTTGTTCATCTGGCAAATATTCGTAAACTCCTGCTGGACAAAAACGTTGTTCGATACCTTGAAACTTTGGATAACTTTTAGCTGCGTGTTTGTCCAAATCTTGATCCGGAACTCTCAAATGGCATTGCTCATCCTCTTGGTGGTAAGTGCCTGTTCTGGAGACCGAGGTGAGAATGTCAAAAGAGATTTCACCGTCAGGTTTTGGATACTCGATTTTCTTGTATTTCGAAGCATCTTCCACCAGTTCCGCATCTGTTTTCTTATGCTGAAGGGTAAAAGGTTCTTTTCCTCTAGTGATGAGTGTGATGAGACCAGAAACTGCCATTCCTCCCCACATTCCGAGCTTCGTGTGGAACGAAGGACGAACGTTTCTGATCTCGTGCAATTCTTCTCTGATCCAAGAGTTCTCGTAGGCGGTTTGGTACGAAGCGAGATCAATTGCTTTCCATTCTGGAAGTATAGTCATCTCATCCTCATCTTCTTCCTCATCTTTTTCTTCCATATTCTCTTCTTGCTCACGCTTTAACTTGAGCACTTCAGAATACATTTCCTCTGCTGCCAACATACCAGATTTCATAGCCGTGTGAGAACCTTTGATTTTGGGCACGTTCATGAAACCAGCAGAGGCTCCCACGAGCACTCCACCTGGGAAGTGCAACTTCGGCACAGATTGGAAGCCGCCTTCGTTTAATGCACGTGCACCGTAAGAAATGCATTTACCACCCTCCAAGACTTGCTTGTAGAATGGATGATGCTTCATACGTTGGAACTCTTGGTAAGGCGAGACCCATGGATTTTTGTAGTCGAGACCAACAACGAGACCAACAGTCACTAATCCATCGCCAAAATGGTACTGGAAGCCTCCTCCATATGTGTCTTTATCAAGTGGATAGCCCAATGTATGAGCAACATAACCTTTTTTGAAATTCTCAGGCTTCACTTCCCAGACTTCTTTGATTCCGAGACCATAAGTTTGCTGGTTACGTCCTTCTCTGAGTCCGTATTTGCTGATAACCTGTTTGGAAAGTGAACCATGGCAGCCTTCAGCGAGAACTGTGAGTCTAGCATGAAATTCCATTCCACGCTCAAAGCTGTCCGAAGGAGTTCCGTCTTTAGAAACACCCATATCTTTGGTAGCAACACCTTTGACTGCTCCGGTAGAGTCGAAAATCAACTCGCTGATTGCAGTGTTTGGATACACCTCTACACCAGCTGCCTCAGCCTGTTCGCTCAAATACTTCACCACCTCAGACAACGAAGCAATGTAGTTGCGGCCGGTATTAACCATCTGTGGAGGCTCTGGAAGAGGAATAGCAGAGCCACCTTCAAAAAGAAGTTTCATGTGGTCTTTTTCAACAAGGGTCACCAGATCTTCTGGTAGAGGAATTCCCTCATATTCAGAATCGGGGAACAGTTCATTAAGGGCTCTTGGTTCAAGAATGGCTCCAGAAACAATATGTGAGCCCATATCTGGGGCTTTTTCCAACACAATCACGCGCAAATCGCCGTCTTCGTCCAGTTGTTTGAGTCTGATGGCCGTTGCCAGTCCCGCAGGACCACCTCCAACGATACACACGTCGACCGTATCGACAGCACGTTCCTCGGTCAACAACTCCTGTTGTTCTTCGTCCATCTCATCAAACCGAATTTCCTGGAGTCTTGGGACAGAGGTCGTCAATGTTCGGCGCCATGATGCGAGCTTATGTTGTCTGGTCAGAAAATTACTATGATTTCTTGCTGTTATCAGTTGAGTTCTGTTGCTGGCCCAAGTAATGATCCTGCTGCCGGTCTTGCTGCCGGACCTACACCGCACAACAACGCTTCTCTGGGCTCCAAGTCGCGAGAGCATGTTTATGAAGGTTGTACGTGTGATTGACCGTTTGTTTATAGGTTATTATTATTATGACTCCGATAGCGAATTCATCATAATTTTTCATTTTTTCGATGATTTCTATTTTTTTTTTCCTCGAGAAACTTTTCACATCCAATAAAAAAGGATATAGATATAATACATACAGAGAGGGTTTCTAAATGGAAAAGCGATGAACAGTTGACAAAACATGTTGCCCAAAGAACAAGCAGATGCTCGTTTTTCATTGGTAGCAAATTTTTGAAAAATTCGCAGAATTTCAACTTTACGAAGCGGTTTGACCGGGTTGCTCATTGTAAGCCTGTAAAGAGCTGTACAGAAGGCTTGCTGTCGGCGTATATACTTGGTAGGAGTTGGTTGGGACCACACTCACAGCTCAGGCTCTCGACTTGCACGATTCGTGTTGCTCGTCGTTTGGCGTTGGTTAATCCTTCACTAACACATTCAATATCCTCTCCTCCTCATCCTCAATCTCATCCAACATCTTCTTCGCAATTTCCCAATCGTCACTTCCTTGGAACCTCACGAAATCACCATCCTCATCCTTGAACCTTAACTTCGTGTTTTCCAAACGAAATTGGCGTTCACCGTCCGCGGAAGAGCCAAAAGAATAGTTCAACTTACTTATCAAACTCTCAGCAAGCTCTGCATACGGTTTCTGGGCATCGATCGAAAGATGAACAGCCATCGAGTTGTAAATCAGCTTGATGTGCACTTTGGCTATACTTTCAGGATGCTGCCAACGCCTGGAACCGTTCATTTGCTGGGATATCGTCACACCAGCAACACCGGCAAGAACGCTATCAACTCCACTCGAACTCCGGTCCACAGGGACTGCCGGTGACGAAACTGACCGTAACTTTTTGTCGAGTGGTAGAGGAGGATAGTTATTGCTCAAAGTTGAAGAACTGGTATTGCGAAGTTTGGGCAAAAAGTATGAAGAATGTTCTGAGGAAGTAGATGACGTACGAGTTTGTCCCGAAAGCCTGTTATTGGGCCGGTCTTCAGTTTGAACTGGCGAAATCGAACCTCTGTTGAAGTACTCGTCGTCAGTCGAAAGTCTTTTGATGGCAGCGTCCCATTGTCCGAGTTGTTCCTCAAGACGGAAGCGAATCACACATCCGCCGCTATCTTTGCTACCTTTCCACCGCAGAGTGAGATAATGTCCTGGAACGGTACCAAAATGAGGCGATGTTTCCGAAGCAGAAGATTTGTAAATTTTGTTGATGTAGACGATTCCGTTGAGCGAAAGTTGAGTCGCAGCAGCAGAAGCAACACCGGTGAGTGATGTGGTGGATTTTTTCCGGTTGGTGAGAAGTCTGTTTTTTTGTTGAACTTCTTTGAAGAAAAAAATCACTTTTTCGAATAGAAAGCAATGAACTTCTTTCTCAGAAGCGTGCCCGTCAGTGAGCAGATCTTTTACAGTAACTGCGTTAGAATAAAGTAGATCACCCACATTGTGCAAAGTGTATCCCTTCCAGTCGACAACACGGTCCTGGAGTTCCTTCATTAGCTGAACGTTCTCGGACTTACGCTGCGACTCGTTGATTCTATTGGCCACTTCCTTCGTGGTCAGCAATGCAAGCGAAAGCTCGTTGTAGTTGGGCCACGAAGGATCTGTATACTTGAGCAGTTCATGAAGCAACAATGGATACTTACAGAGTCGTTGAACAGGTTTAATGAGGAAACTTTGCAACTCGTAAGGACTGCCTATGAGCGAAGAGGAGGCTCGGAGATTGTTTTGTTCTTTGGTGATGAAGTCGACGGCAGAATTTTGAAAAAGAGACCACGGCTCGTAAATTCTGAAACCTTGAGCTCCAGGGTGCAAGAAAACCGAACCAATACGCTGATATTTGTGCGGAACGGCAGCATTACATTCGAGACCAACGAGGAAACGTCTTTGGAAGTCGACAATCTCGGTGAGATTTGGGAAAAGCATGTTGATATTCTCTGAAGAGATAAGCTCTGCTTGAATCAATTCTGCTCGATATTGATAAAGAATCTCTAAATCCTGAACAAATTTGCGTTCACTTTCGACAATTTCCTTCACAACTTTCGACCGAGAATCAGAAACTTGCAACTGATCGTCTACTGAGACTGGGTCAAAACGAGGATCAAAATCTAGCACTAAGTTGACAGCGTTGATCACCTTTAGCAGGTTATTCGTATCATCTGAAAAGACACTTGTTATGGAGAATAACTCGTCGTCACGAACGTTTAAATGTAATTTACAAGCACTGAGGAACTTGTAGACGCTCATTTTGCAGACTTTCAGGTCGTCGGAAGCGACAAGGTCGAGTGCATTCTGCGGACTTAGCGAGTTGAATATGAGACACAATGGAGCTCCTTGTTGAAACAATTTGAGAACAGGGGTGACAGGGTCGTAACTGACTTGTGCTGGCAAGATTCCAGCACTGAAAGTAAAGAGGGTACTATCCCATTGGTCGAGCAATGATTCGGCTGCTCCAGTGCTTCGACTATCTCCAGCTGAATACGAATTGACATTCTTAGAACTGAGAGCTATGGCCTGTTGTTCGGCGTATTCCTCGGCTTTTTCGTACGCTAGCACGAGATACCGTTCCATTCCGGGGACTTTGGCTAGTCTGTTCAACAAACGTAGACAGACGTAGTAAAGAGAATCTGCGTGACTTGCTTGACGGTTCATTAGCATGGCGGGAGCTGCCAACGGACCACTTGGTGTTCGGGACGGCGTCGACAGCGTCGAAAACGACGAGTTAGTTCGCAATGGCGCACCGTGCGACATGATGGGTATTGTAACGAGTGGAAGGTGGACGATGGTTGGGGAAAAAAAGAGGGGGAGAAGGAAAAGCATATGTCAAATGGTGAAGTGGTGGAAAAAATTGGACAAAGGGGGTGGAATTTTTCTGAGGCGGGGCGCGTCGATCGACGAGCCAAAAGGACGGGGAGCAAGCGAGGAGCAATGAGAAGCATTGCCAATCAAAGCGAGTCGTGAGTGAGCGAGCATATGTTGAGCGAGCGAATCAAGTAAGTGATTGCGAAGTACGAGAGACAAGCAAAAAGATCTGCTTCACTGGTCGCCAGGAGTAAGGAGTAAGTATAAAGATTCACGAAATGATGTACAAAATCAGTCATCAGTCAAGTCTTGGTGATGCAGACAAGTAAGGCGAGTACCCTGGGAGTAACTTGATACTTTTCCAGCACATTGTTCGCCATTACAAGCCATTCAACGCTCATGCTCCACTGATGCTACCAGGCTCGGCAGGTGTCAGGTGTATGACTGGTCTGAGGTGTGATTAGTATTCAAGCCGTTCAATACATGGATGGTGAAGACCACTGACAGCGAGATAAAATCACTACCACTGCGATGAATCGCTTCGCCATTCAATGTTTGCCACTCACTTGACTCATAATTTTACTATTACATTCTATACGCAAAACTATTTTTTTTGGTAGCACCAGGAGAGGTGGTATATTTTTTGTGGTAGCAAGTGATCAGAGGTCAGTAATGAGGATAAGTGGCTCACGAGTAATCAATGAAATCTGACAAGTGACACTTCACATTCGCTTGGCTCGTTACACGACTGAAGCTCTCAGGACTAACGACTAGCGAAGCGATCACTCACTCTTCTTCTCCCTGATCAACCTATTCGCAGCCCAAATGGTTCTATCCAACACCGAAAACACCGTCAAAACACCACCAATAGCAGCACAAGCACCCAACAAAAATGCACTCCAAGTCTTGTTATACTGCTCACGGTCAATAACCTTCAACGGACTAATGTCAAAGTAGAAAAATAATCCTGGAAGACCACCTCTAGCATGAATAGTATTCGGATGATCATCATCACGTCCACCGTGTAATGGTCTATCGTGTTGAGTCGCTGAAAATTGATTCGATTCAACATTTCTGCCATCCAAAAATTCAAATCTAGTGCTCACAACTTTCAGAAAATAAGAGTACACCTGGTACTTGTTTCCTGTCTTACCCGCAACCCCGTCCAGTGGGTGCGTCGTCTTGTGTTCAACCACAGCATGATCGTCCAGTCCAAACGAAAAATGGTTAACCGTGTGATCAAAATTGAATCTATCCTTGTGTTGGTCGTACAGAGATAAATCATGAACGTGATGATCATTGAAACTCATTGAAGTTCCCGGAGCAAAATGAATGTTTCCACCAATTCTATTGATCTCAGCGATTCCACGAACACGACAACCTTCACCCAAACGATCATTAATCTTGCTGACATATCCTTCATTTTCACACTGTTCAATGTCTTTACCATCGTAGAATTTCCAAGCAGCTTTGGCATATGCTTGCTTAACAGCCGCACAAGAATTACAACAAACACGATCTTCAACAGCAACATTATCGTTGTTACTTTGATCAACTGAACCATAACAAGAACCACAGTAACTTCCATCTTTGGATCTCAACGCATCCAATTCAGCAGTGTTAACTGCCATTTCCTCCTGACCAATCTCATTGCCGTTAGAATCAAGTCTAACTTTAGTAAATCCAGAGGCTAGGAGATCTAATTGAACATCTCCAGTAGCATCCATCAAGTCCAACGTCAACATATCGCATGGCATATTTGGAAAACTGATATCCAAATTGATATCCAGCTTGTTTTGTCTGTCACGGTCAACAACCAGTTCTGGACGAACAACCACACGTGAGTAATCAACGTACTCATTCACCAATAGGAAAAGAGTCGTCACGATACAAACCACCGTCAAAATTCCTCCTGAAGTGGTTTTTATCCGCGAATCGTCTACCGTTTTGGCAAACGCATCAAAGCGTAGAAGGCTGGGTCTTTTCCCCATCTCAATCGTCGTTGATACTGTAATTATTGGAGTCTGTTCAAGTTGGGATGTCATCTGAACACGAATCTGGAAAAAAATGTAGGTGAAAAAAAAACACCAGGAACAAGAAGAGGAACATCCGTACACCGCATACGAGCGGGAGAAGTGATTGAACGCTAACATATGTTGAACTACATACAACTTACAGCTATTCTGACAGGTTACTGACTGAATGATGATTGAGTGCTGACTGAGTATTGACTCACAATTCGCTTCTCTGCTCTTTTCATTCAGATTTTCTTAGCGTTATCTAATTTATTGATGACTCGTTGAATTATTTGAATACCAGTGAATCGCTTCGCCAGTCATTTATAATGATCCTCTTCGCTCACTGTTGATTTTGTCTCATCATGTTTGCCAAATTCTGAAACATGGCACCCATATCCTGTTGCTGTCCCGGCTGCTGCTGGACACTTTGTTGCATAGCTGCCATCATCTGAGCAAGAATAGCATTTTGGTCCATAGGCATCTGTTGTTGCTGTTGAGACATCTGTTGAGGCATCTGCTGAGGCATCTGTTGCATCTGTTGGGGCATTTGTTGCATTTGTTGAGGCATTTGTTGGTTGAATTTGCCAAAGTCCAATGGAATATTGCCCGGATTAGCCAACATTTGATTGTTGTAACCGTTATTTGGAGGTGATTGACTATAACCAATTGGACCAGCACCAACAACAGGCATACCATCAGATTTTGGTCCATTATGAGTAGAGTTGGTTGGCATCTTTTTCGAAATCGATTTGGAAGAAATACCAATTCCAACTTCAATATCTGGTTCTTCAACGAAAAGTCCAGACTGTAATGGCATACCACTTGTTCCACCCCATTCAGCAGATGTAATCCATTTTTTATCAGCCTCTGTCAATCTTGAAATCGGGATTGTACTAACTCCAGATTGATAATCACAACAATCTCTTGGACCAAATCCAACACCCCATCTAGCTCTCAAACCTGATGGATGATGAGCCACAGAGAATGCTTGAATAACTTGCTCAGCTTCGTGTCTAGAATAAACTTTGACAAACGCATGCTTTCTTTCACTGTTAAGAATGACACTCTGCACCTCTGCATAAGGTCTCAGCTGTTGAGTCAATGCCCTTTCATCCATCGAATGTGGAACTCCACCAATGAAAATTGTTCTTGAGTAAACTTTGATGTATCCTGATGGGATAGTCGGGTCAACAAATGGATGCTTTTCTCTATAGTGAGGAGTACCAGGCACATTTCTCTCACCCTCAACATGTGTTGGTTTTGGATCTGGGTTCCGTCTTGGAGAACGTGACCTTGGTCTTCTACCAAGTGGATTATTGTCTCTTTCTCTTTCTCTGTCCCTGTAACGGGATTGTGGCTGTGATTGGTGTGGATTAACCTGACTTTGTGGCGGAAGTGGTTCTCTCGAATGGACACCATATTGTTGTGGTTGTTGTGGTTGTTGTGGCTGCTGTTGCTGGTAGTTTGGTTGTGCACCAGAGATTTTGTTCATACTTTGCAACAACTGGAAAATAGCATTAGGATCAGAACTGGCTGGAGCTCCAGGAGCAGAAGTTGGTGCAGCAGAGGCCATAGTTGCTGCTACCGGCGGCGAAGCGACCGATTTCACAGCACCAGAAGTGATATTTGCATTACCAACCACTGGAGAAGGACTTTTCTTGGCCAAATTAGCAAGAGCTTGGAGCACTGAGGTTGGATCTTTGGAAGCAGGAGCAGACAACGAGGAAGCCGAGGAAGAAGCCGAAGAAGCCGACGAAGCTGGGGGGATTGTCGTTGCAGGCTCAACAGCGAATTTCACTTTCTTCTTAGGAGGAGTGCCTGGTGGAGTAGTGGTACGGAAATATTTCTCTCTGATTGAAGAAATAATTGACTTGCTGAAAGTATCTCCTTTATCCCAAATCTCTACTAGTTTACTTATCTTTTCTTTGACATCATCATTAGAGACAGGGACAGCGTCATCAATCAAGTTTTCAATGAGTGACTGAATTTTGAAGACAGCTGAGTTTGGGGTACCTTCAGGAGAACTTTCGTTGATTTCTAGACTTTCCGACTTGTTGATCTGGTCAATTAGGCCTCGAACGATAGCATCAACGACATACAGGGAGCCAAGTTTGTGAGTGGCTGGAGTTGCTTTACATCCTTGGTATAACTTTGACACCAATTTTGACTCATCAACCACATTCGTTAGGAATACATCTTTTAGCTTCTTGATTCTTGAGCCCGAAACGCCAGGCGCTTTGAGAGTTGCAAGTTCTTTTAAAATGGTTTCGAATTCTTCAACTGGATTGCTCATGTTGGTTTTCAATTTGTTTTGAGGTGATGTGCGGCCCCAAATATGTACTTTTAACGGGCTAAAATCCTTTGAAAAATCTCAATTTGTTACCTTTCTTGTCGTAACTGTATCGTCTTGCCTTCGGCCAGCTTTTTTAATGAAAACACAATTAGGTAGTACGATTAGGTAAAGAACAACAAAACAAAAACAATCACAGATTACTTTTCTGCTTCACGAGATCAAATTCTGTAAAAAATCTTCGTTTTTATGATCCAAAAGAAGGTTAAAATTCTTTTTATCTTTGAGAGCTGAAAAAGAGTTTGGTTAATTAATACGATTAATTTTTTTGAAAAGCGGATTTTGCCTTCTTTATATACTTTTTTTTTTCTTCTTTTTTTTTTTTTTGCTTGTGTTGTTGCTACGTCGTTTTTTGCCCGCCGATTTTTTTTGTTTGTTTCTGGCATCAGCCGCACAAAATCAAATGACGACCAGCGGGGCAGTTCGCTTAGTGATAAGCAATGACGTAATCATATAATTTCTCCACGATGAAAAAGGTAGATTATTTTTCTCTAAAATTGCCTGTAAAAACTTCTACCCGACTGCACAAAAAGTAACCACCAACCACCCGAATACCACATCACCATGGAACAAAACCAGACTTACTCGTCTAGAATACAGCACCTGTTGACAGTACTGGAAAAAACCAACGAAACCACTCATGCACCACCAATCATCAATTCACATATAAAAAACTCAGATGTCACGAAACTTTTATACCTAGGACGTCTGATTAGAAATGCAAAGAAAACAGCAGACCAAACACATTCTGAAACACGTACTGGGAGTGGCCACAGCACTCCGACTTTGTATTCACCAACCGTTAACTCGCCACAATCAAGTCGCAATAACAGTTTCAGCCATGTCAAAATAGCCCTCAAGAACGCCTCAACATCATCTTGGGCCACTAAATATACCAAATTTGAGAACAGCATATTGATCCATCTAGAATCTTTGATTTCAATTTTTGATAATTTTATCATGATACAAAATATGTTCAATGGTTTCAAACTAACTGGAAAATTCAAATTACTTAAAAAAATAGTCAAGAACTTATCAGCTTTCTATCTGATTATCATCTTGATAAACCTCAAGAATTTGTTGATCCGATTGTCATTGATCAACAAAACCATAAGACTTGTTGAAGCTGAAACAGCTTTGCTCAAATCCAATTTTTCACCAGATCAAGTCAAGGAAATTGCCAGAAGTACCGACGAGTATGATGACCTTGGACCTGCCAAAGACAAACTAATATTACTATACACTGAAAAATTCAAAACAATTCTTGAAATAACGGGGTATTTCAATGAACTGGTATTGAACTTCAACCTGATATACCCAAAGTTCAGACTTCCGAGACTGTTGAACAGATTTGTAAACTCGATAAGCTGGGTGATCGGATTATACCGACTAAGCAAAGATGAAGCTGAAGACGCCACAGCCGATGAGAAAATTAAGGGATATCTTGCCGAATACGAATGATGAGTGAACCAAGTCATCAAGGTAGTCATGAATCAGTAGTCAGTGACTTCAAGTCCCAGCACAGTTTGACCATGTCCCTCACTACGATTTTTGTTTCACGAATAAACCACTACGCTATCTAAACCATAAATCATTTATTAGTAGAACTTCTATAAGAAGTGGTGGCGGTATCGCATAATAAAATATAGCACATATAACAAGGCCGCGTTCATCTTGTTGTGCACGCATAGAAATAGAAGCACAAGATAACAAGAAAAAATTTGGAAGATCATCATCCCACTGTTTTTTTGGCTTTGATGACCCAATTGATTAAGCGGTTTTTTCCAGCTTTTCTGTGAGGCGTTTCCAACTTGATCGCGCCATTATCACCTCCATCATAAGTGAAACTTTTGGAATCACCATTGCTATTCTTGTTTAAATCTTGTCTCAGAATGTGGCCCAATGCATTTTTCGATCTATCTCTTGAATCGATTTCAATCATTGGTCCTGGTTCTCCTATGAAATCCTCAGTCAGTGTTTGTTCATCGAACAACAAAGTAGTTTCGTTTGCTTCCATTCTGGAAGATGCTACACCATGCAAACCCAAAAGCTCGTCAGTGGTCTTCTCGATGATTGAAGTCTGATTTGGAGCTGAATGATTGGAGACAACAGACGACTTTCTCTTGTGATGATGGAATTTGAAAGATAGTGTGCTAAACAACGAACTAGACCGTTTATGTTTATCTTTGCCTGTTGGTGCTTGTTTATTTTCCGTTGATGCAAAAGGTGCAAAGGAGGATTGAGATTGACGATGACGACGAACAGGCGAAATCGATCTGGAATCATTTGAAGCCAATTCTTCACTTCTGGATGGGGATTCGTCTATAGGAACGCCGCCGGTCGATTCGTACTTAGTTGAAGACTCTGATAACGACATTGACTTGCCGTACTCGTTTTCCTTATGCAAATTCTTTGAAATTTCATATGGAATTGACTCAAATTGGAATGGATTCTTGAGCGCACTTTGCTGTGTTGGAGTCTGGATTTGTTGCTTGCTATAGCTACTATGGTATCTTATTCCCCTAACAGGGGAGCGTGATTCTGATGAAGCTCTCAGAATCGATGGCGATGACGGCGAAGATGAAGGAGGATGGAGGTATACGGTTTTTCTTGAAAGTCTGATATTATCTTGTGAAGTGGTTGATGCCGTACTTGAAACGGTTGCCATTGGCGAGGATGCGAATGAGGACTGTGTGTTCAATTTCTGTTGGTTGTTGAAATATGTTTGATACCTCACTTTTCCTCTCAAACTTGGAATGCTTGTGGTATTGATAGTTGCAAGATTCTTGTTCAAAATCATACCATTTCCGGACACCAGACCGTTGTTTGAAGACCCATTAGAAACCAAAGAGTTCAATGAATTGTTCGAAGAATTATCATTGATTAGGACCGCTCCCAAAGAACTAATACCTTTTGTTGAATTGGACAATGGAACAGAGTTTGTAGATGATAACTCTGAAGTTTGAGTTGATGTCTTTGTGAGGGGAAGATTTTCAGTATCAGTCTCCTCTTCAACATCTTCTTCAGTAATTTCCTCGACAATAGCAACATCCGCTTTGTTAGGAGAACCTAGAAAAGAATGTTTTGGAAGGTAGAAACTTTCCAATTCTGGTGCGGACATTGTCCGTTTACTCTTCTTGGTCGAAGTTCCCAAAGAAGGTGAAGACATGTTTGACAAACCTGAGGGTTGTCTGAGCGAATTCGGAGTGAAAATATCATCTAGATCAATCACAGCTTTGGGAACCGTAGAATTCCTTTCGAATTTTGTGTCTTCAGTCATGAAATACTTTGTGGAAGAAGAAATCGATATTGGGGAAGCACCTTGAAATTTCTCGCTTGAATTTGTTGTCGGTGTTTGTGCTTGGCCCAAAGAATGCAGACTGCCGTTCGTGGAGAAATCAAATTGAGGTTTTTTGAAAGGTGAACTTAACAATGATTGCTGTTGTTGATCATCTGCTGTGGTAACAACAAAATCAGGGAATGCACGTGAAGAAAATGGAAGTTTACCAGAAACTTCTTCTTCTTCTTCTTCTTTAGGCAATGTGAATGTTGCTCCAAATGATGAATTCTTGATTGGAGAGCCACATAAACTGCTAGGAACAGATTTTGACATAATTGGAGAACACGAAACCCCAGCATTTGTAGATGGTGGGAGAAAAATTTCCATTCCTTGGAAATCAAAATCACCAGAAATCGCAGCAGATCTTCTATGACGATGCCCTCTTCTCATAGGCGGCTTCAATTCGAAAGGTTTTGAAGCACCTTCATCAACGGGAGAAGGACTCAACGATGACGGCGGTGGAGAAGGTGACATGATGTGATGTAGAGCAGAAAAAGAGTAGCAGAAAGTGGTGTGGGTGTCAGGTGGAATTGAGATGTATTCTAGTAACTGTCCGGTAGAAATTTGAAAAAACTTGAACTATGGTATGGAATGGGGGACAAAGACTATTAGCATGTGAAAGGAATAAGGGTATATGTTCCAAAAGCGAGATGGTCAAATGAAATGTTGATGTTCCTTGAGGTTCTAACAGACGAAAGCTAGTTGAATTGAAGTGATATGGATGAGAATAAATGAGTGAGGGTCGTTGATTGGTTTTCGGAACGAAAGGAGTCTTTGAGAAAAGTTTTTTTGTGTTTTCGTGAAAGAACGTAATGGGTAAGTTGAGTGAATAACAAAAGCGACGATAACCAACACCAGACAAACAAGTTGGTTTCTATAAGGTCTCTATAAGTGGGTTAGACGTTTAGAATGACGACACGTTATTTGTCTGAGTAGAGAGTCGACAAAGGGAACTGGGCGAAGGGAACGATTGACCAACAAGAAAGATAATTTGTTGAAGTACCCGGGCCTAAGAGTGCGGTTGTCTCGTTAGTCTGAAGCAAAGACTCGAACTGACGGCTGAACGTGTTTGAAAGGCTGGAGAAAGGGTGAAAGGCAAATGATGAGAAAATCCCAAGATGGAAAAAGGCTAATAATGGCTATAAAAAGAATAAAAGATTGCTCGTTTGTTTTTCCATGCTTGTCCGCGCATCTTAGCTCGAGAATATTTCACTTTACGTGACAAAGGAAAAAAAAAAATAACAAAAACATTTCGCAGTTTCTGGTGTGAGGTGGAGGTGTTTTAAAAAAGTATTATGCATATGTTGGTGGGCGTGTCAAACAATAAAAACAATGCAGATCCGCGCTGCACTGTTGTTTTCATATACGGAAATATCTATTTCAAAGTCGCAGACCGCATACTATCGGCGTAAACAAACAATCTAACGAAGGTGTCCACATTTTGGGAGTTCGAATTCATGCACTGGTTTTAAGCAACCGTGTGGGACCTATGGGACCTAATGGTACATTGTGTTACCGGGATTCTGTTTGCGCTTGTTCACGCATGAGGAACATTAACCTGAAACATGGAGTTGATCGTTTGGGTCTAAAATGAATGTGGTTTGTGTTTTTTCTTTCTTGACATGAGGATGTGGGCTGTGCAGATGCCATCAATTAAGAGAGCGAATGCTTTGGCTATAATGGTACAAGTTTACGGATGGTACGTACGTGAGCTCGCCGAATGTTCTAGGTTCCCACATCACCTAATGACGAGTGTGAGATTGTGTCGTACTCAGTGCTAATTTCTACTTCGTTTTTTTTGGCCTTTTGGCCCGCGCAGACATTTGGCAGACACTGTCGTCACGAAAGATCTTTTAGCAAAAGAAGAAAAAAAAATATAAAGATTTCCTTTCTTTGAAGAATAGGAGATCCCACATGCAAAAGAGTTAGCTTAGCTGGTTGCCGTAACGGATTGCGATCGTCGAACATTCTGGGCAGTGGGCAGGCACAGAACACCAAAACGAAGACCGCACACTAGCGAGGGAATGTTGGTTGTAAGTCAACAACTAGACGATACTTTCCAAACATGGTCGCCTTTCAATCTCCAACTGTGTTTCGAGTGCCCCAGATGGGGAACTAGTGCCCACAAACAAGGAATGCATATTTTTTTCCAATTTAGCTTGGAACCAGTCTGAAATATTTTGTGTGCGCACCTCCCTAATTGGGGAGTACCTTGTCTTTTTTTAAGTAATTCAACCGATCATAAAACATTCTGGAACCTACTTGAGCGGTGACACCTTCATCACCGATTGTCATATGTCGGTTTGGGAAAGAGACGTCACGTCTGTTCTTGCCACATATCTGCATCCATTCGATACAGACTTTTTTCCTACTTGCGGGAAGGAGCTCAAGGCCCTTTTGAGTTTCGTACCTGAAAATAAATAGCATGCGTATACATTAGCTATGTCGACACAGCTTTAGCTACATACCGGTCTGAGACAGCTATACACCCACTGAACTACTATGTGTAATCACCAAAGTGGTCTACCATTTCAACTACACAGAGTAGTGTATCGAACTTAGTTGTGGAACATACAGATTTGTCATTCGTATCACGATGTTCCTAAAAAACCTCTTCTTCTTCATGCGTTTCGCGTATTCGGTCCCTTTGTACGCGATACAGAAAAACAAAATTGACTCTCGTACATTTCCTTTCTGAGCAAAATTGCGAGATTTTCCCCATGTATATCAGCTTAGTTGGAACAGCCGCAAAAGGAAATTGGCAAAGGGACAACAAAAGTTTTCACACGTCAATCATGAGTGGAGTTTTATGATAGAATTTCTACGACTAGCCAGTCCCTGAAAACTTACCTGGACCAATTAAGCCTACCACTGTCTCAGTAACATATTTTTTCTTCTATTTTCTGCTTTTTCGTATTTAGAGAAGCAAGCTCTTGTTCAACTCACTCAAAACATCTATACCTCCAGCATGTCGATTTCCCTTTCTTCCGCTTTTTCCAAAAGATCCTCCACCTACAGACTTACTATTGTAAGGTAAACCTTGTCCTGTACCAGCAGTCGAGCTTACCCAACCTTGGGAGTCTGCCGGAGGTTTATATGCAGCATTAGGGCCAAGTTTGGCCTCAAGTTGTTTAAAGTTTGATGACAATGCAGTTTGAATCTCTTGCCCATTAAATTCGTTAATCGGTGTATGGGTGTGTTTTTTTATCTGTGGGTTCACACCTGGGAATGTCGCTGCCTGAGCCGGTGTTGCTGTTGAGATTGCTGTTGGCGTTGCTGGCAATGCAGAACTCCGTGGTGACTGCAATGCTGGCGTCACACGTGGCAACGGAGATTGTTGTTTAGGAGCAACTCGAGAGGTGCGATGCGATTCTGGTCTGCTATGAACGTTGACTGTCGTTGTCTGATTTGGTGGCTTATTGGCCAAAGCAGCTGCCCACGGCTGCTTTGCCTGCGATTTTTGTGCCAAAGGTAGTGATGCCATGTTTGAATATACTGAAATTGTCCAAATCTACGTAGACCGGTGGTAATTGCGTATTAAATAACTCTTGAAAGGTTTTTTTTTTTAGACGGCTCTGTGATCTTGTGTTGTTTTTGTCATACTCGTCATATATTTACAAGTTCACTAATTTTTGATCCATCCACGACTACGTCCATTTCAACGACGATCGACCCGAGTACTAACGTTAAAAAGAATTTTGTTGTTCCCACGTGAGATTTAATTTTACACCATAATCATTACAGATCAATAATTGTAGGGAATACAAACGTGCACTCCAGAAATCTATTTGACGTCAATGACCTTGTCTGCTTAAGCAGAGAAAGACAAGGAGAGACCAAGCTTGTGAGCAGACTCACCAAGCTTCAAGGTGTCAAAGGCACCACCGAGACCAAGCTTGACACCTGGTCTGAGGTCTTGGGTGTAAGAAAGACCGAGGACACCAGAGTCAGCGATCTTGGCCTTGACGTAAGCGGATTTGTCCAAGCTGTACTTAGTAGCGACCTCGACAGAGACTGGGTTAGCGCCAGAAGAGGACTTAGAGTCGAAAGTACCCTTGGTACCAACTTCGAGAACTGGGGAAACCTTGTGGTAGTATCCGGCAGAAAACAAGGACAAGTTGTTAGCAGCGGTCAAAGAGACAGCGTAAGATGGAGCCTTGTAACCAACAGCAGCAGAGTAACCAGTGAGGGTAGCAGACTTAACGTCGTAAGAAAGGGAAGCACCAGTAGTGAAACCGTCTTGACCAACAGTGATGTCACCGTTGAAGATTGGGCCCTTCAACAAATCAACGAAAGCTCTAGCATTGACGGATTGTTGGGAGAAGTACAAGTTAAGCTTAGCAGATCTGTTGCCACCTGGGACAGCAGAAGTAACAAGCTCAGACTTAAGACCTGGAGACAAAGCATCGGCAAGCTCAATCTTGGTGTCAAGAGCATTGGCAGTGTTCCAGCCTTGAGTCAAAGTCAAACCAGTGGACTTGTCAGAGTACTTACCCTCAAGGGAAGCGGAAGTCTTACCACCGGAAACCTTACCCTTGGTGGAGAAAGTAACACCGTTTGGAGCAACAGTCTTCAAGTCAAGAGCGACTGGGGTGAAGTGGTAGAAATCTCTACCCAACACGTCATTGGTTGGCTTAGCGATGTCGGAGAAAGCTGGTGGGGACATTATTGTTGTGTTTGAATAGTTGAAGTTCAATTGAAAATAAAAATAACAAAACAAAATAAAAAGTTAAAATACTCTTGGTTTTATATGGAAGGAAAAAGAAAATTGATGAATGAATATTCCATCATGCAAAAAAGCGTGCCAGCGCGGGAGGACTTGGCCGGGCGGGCGGGCGCTAGACCCCGTTGATGGTTTCGAAGGATCCGCGAGAGTCCAATCGGGAGAACTCGCCCACGGGGTCGCGCGTGTCACCCCGCCAAACATTAGAACACATGCGCGCCATCGGCAAGTATTCCGAGATCTGGTTGGGTGGCCGGGTAGTGCGCGACCGGGAAAATGAAATTTTGATTTTTGTTGGATTCCGACCACATGCCGTCGCGTCGCGTCGTTTGAAGTCGACAGACACTAAGGCGTCGGCAGACGCCTTAGCGTCGTCCAAATAAATCCCTACACCACATTCGCCCCATATTTATACATTACACCAAGTCAAGTAAAGAACAATGTTATGCCGTGCGCCGCAGATTTGAACGAAGTGGCCGCTCCCCGTCAAAGCCGTCCACATGCAGTGCGAACAGTGGCGAGTCCGCCCGGAGGTCGGAGCTGTCCAACGAATGACAAGTGAACAGAATCGGGCGTAAGTCGGGCATGAGGTGATGATCATACGATGATGAAGGCCACACTCACACGAGGCTTGATCACAGCTAACCCCGTCCGACATTCGCTCATCCCACCGGCGGGAGCCCTCGGCTTACGCGTCGACTGCAAACGCATCTGACGTGTCTCCCGTTAGGCCCGGTCAAACAGTAACGCCGATTTTGCAAGCCGCCAATCGGTGCCTGCTAATCCTATTAATCTCGTTTCTTTTTTGCGTGTCAGTTTGAGCAAAAATAAACGTCCAAGGCAGGGTCTGCACAGGTGGAAGCCGAGAGCCGCCAGAGTCGGAGCGGCGCCACGGGCGCCACAGAAGCCTGTGAACTTTACAACCCAATGTAGCCGCAGGATTCGTTAAGCCCAGTGCACCACCGTAGTGACAGCCGTTCAATAAATAGATTTCTCGGAGACACCGCAGCTCGATGCCGTTAGACTTTCGAAGACCTTATTGTTAGTTATGACCGCTTGAAATTGTCTTGCAGACTTTGTATTGTGTATGAGGCCGGGCGCTGTCGGCTATTGTCTGCGCACTATTGTATTTTTTTATGAGCGACAGGTATTTTTTTTGCTCGATATTATGAGTTATGATTTTTTTTTTCTTGCTTCATTTTTCAATTTTCATTTACTGCTGCTCAATCGGATCTTGTTGCTGTTCGATTAAATCTAGTTGCTTCTCATCGATTGGTCTATTGGTTTCAGGGGGATCACAACTACGAATTTGGTCTGCAAAACTCGTCAATTGGTAGAAAACCATGGACACTCTTCAAAAACGGGCTGTCTGGGCAGACAGCGTCACTTATGATGGTGCCACCATCATTACACTCGTTATAGGCACATGTCTTGTTTTATTTATGTGTTTTGGTCTTGCATATCTTTATTCCGGCCTGGCCAGAAGAAAATCTGCGCTTCACATGATTTTCATCACTTTTGCTTCGATCTGCCTTTGCCAATTTCAATGGTATTTCTGGGGTTACTCGCTCGCATTCTCCTCTACAGCACATAACAAATTCATTGGAAATTTGCACAATTTTGGTTACCAAAATCTCGGAACTTACACTTCACTTGTCACCAATATCGGTGGTTATCCAGAAATGGCATTTGCTAACTTCCAAGGTATGTTTTCTACAATTACCGTATGTATTTTAATGGGGGCCATTTGTGAGAGAGGAAGAGTATTTCCTGCAATGGTTTTCTCATTTTTCTGGCTGACACTCGTCTATTGTCCTGTGGCTTACTGGGTTTGGGCTTCGGATGGATGGGCTTACAAATGGGGAGTTTTGGATTATGCTGGTGGTGGACCAGTGGAAATTCTGTCTGGATTTGGAGGATTTGTCATTTCGTACTTTCTTGGTGAAAGACGTCAGCACTTGATGGTTAATTACAGACCACATAATGTCTCGCTGATTACGATTGGAACATCGATGTTGTGGTTCGGATGGCTTGGTTTCAACGGCCTCACGTGCGTTGTCCCATCGTACAAGTCTATCTATGCGATCATGAACTCAAATTTATGTGCTGCGTTTGGTGGAATTACTTGGTGTTTGCTTGATTTCAGAATCAACCACCATTTCTCAACGGTGTCTCTCTGTTCCGGTATCATTTCCGGACTCGTGGCAGCAACTCCTTCGTCTGGTTGCATCCCTTTGTGGGCTTCTGTCGTTCTTGGTGTCGTTACCGGTGTCGCTTGTAACTTTGCTACCAAAATAAAAGTTTGGCTTAAAGTTGATGACAGTTTGGATGTGATGGCAGAACACGGTGTTGCTGGAGTCTTGGGGCTTATTGTTGGTAACGCTCTCTTCGCATCATCTGAAGTGCTCGGTTATGACGGTTACACTGACCATCCTGGTGGATGGTACGATCAAAATTGGAAGCAAATGTACAAACAGATCGCTTACACTTTCGCTGTGATGGGATATTGTATTGTGGTGACTGCAATTTTGTGTTTCATCACCAACCGCATTCCATATTTGCAACTCAGAGCGAGCGAAATTGGTGAAGAAAACGGTATGGATGAGGATCAGATTGGCGAGTTTGCGTACGATTATGTTGAAGTGAGAAGAAACTTCTTTGATATGGGAGATTTCAGCGCTAATCAAGGCGAAGAGAATCAAATTCCGTTTGCAAACGGTAAACAGGTTCAACCGGCAGTTTACGACTCCAGGGACTCGCCAAATACGATCAGCAAAGGTGAAAAAACGCTTGATCGAGATTCGGATAAAAAAAATCCTCAATAAAGTATAGTTCGGTCTCTTTTTTACTACTTTACAATCAGCATTTGCATATCATGTTTACAAATTGTTTCGTAAAAGCAACCAATAATCGATCAGTCGCCTTTTCTTTCCACTTCTTCCTGTCCGACACGAACAAAATCAGGTTTCTTTGACAGATCAATTTTCAGAACAGGCTTAAACATCTCAATGAACTCAAGATCACCTTCACCTTTCTCGCGCGCAAACTTGGCATATTCATCAAACGTTCCACTAAGACTCCATCCTTGCAGAAACTTGCGAATCAGCCCGACCAAAACCCCAACACGGTGCTTTCCTTTATTGGAGTGAATCAAAATTGGATAATTATCCTTATTCAGTATCAAGTTCAAGATAGTATTGAGAGCCACTTCATCGTTGAATTGATGCGAAGTACCAAACGAAGAAGGTGGTTTCATCTTGAAAAATCGAAATCCAATTGTTTTGGATCCACTGTGATTTGCTATCCATTTGTAGTAGTCATAATTATCGGTTTTGTCTCCGAGATAAATGATAGTCTTCAAGTCTAAAGTATCTAGAAACTCAAAATTTGATGGTTGTGGATGGCCAGAACGGTACAAATTAGATTCCACCGTTGCGAAATTTATTGGTGGAACATATCGCGGTCTATCGTCTCTGATTTTCAATGATGTGTAAGCATGACGACGTAGTTTCTCAGAAAACTCGGGAATCTGGTTCAACTCTTGTTTTTCATTTTGCTGGTCCAGTTGGTCTAACACATCGAGTGACCCCGAATTTGTGCATGCTGGCGATTCCTCAAAATCCGTTCGAGTCTCAAGCGATCGTGGTGCGGTTCCGGCGCCGACTCCGCTTTCACCAGAACGCCAATTGCTGCTAGTTGAGAGTTGTATCGAATTGAAAGAACTGCTTGTCCTGCGCAGGTTTAGCTGTGTATCTGAGTTCTGTGAACGGAGCTGGTGTTTACGTTTATCGTATTGCCTCAGCTGGTCCAGCAGCTGGTCACCCTGCGAGAACATTGCAAAAAAGGAAGGGGGCGGGCGGAGAATAGGCGTTTTAGAAAAAGGGTGTAGCTGGTTGAATGGAGAGTATTAAAAAGCTCAGTTTTGATCAAATTTTGATTTTTCTCCTAAAAATCCCCAGGTTCCGTGTACGGATGTTTTGTTGGGCGTTTTACAGTTGTTCCCATCTGTAAATAGAAAGAAAAAATAAAAACACATAGAAGACAACAACAGATCGCAACTTATTATTACGAGTTACCGGCACCGTCGTTCTTTTGTTTGTACTCGTTAACTGAGCCAGCTCACTTTGATCTTTTACGTGTACATCGCCCCGGGGCGCAATCGAATTAGGTAAGCAGTCCATCAAAATCTCACGTCTCCCAAGTGTATTTTGACCTGGCATAATGAAGTCATGGAACAAGCTGTTGGCAACGCTATTGCTCTGTTTTGTCAGCATAACGACAGCCTTTAAGTTTGAAAAACCTCAATGGAATTTGCCATGGGACCGCAAATACTATCAATTTGGTGAAAAGGTGGAATTACTTGTGAATACAGTGGAATCCGAGAATACTCAGTTCTCTTACTCGTACTACAATTTGCCATTTGTCTGTCCCCCAACTGAAAAATCGCGTCCAGTTCACCTCTCACTCAAAGAAGTTTTGAATGGTGATAGAATTTGGCAATCTGATTATCAGCTTGCATTTGAAAGAGACGAATCATGTCTTCGGTTGTGTGATAGAATCCTCAAAACTCAAAAGGCGATCAAAAAAGCCGACGAGCTTATCAGAAATAATTATATGATTGAATGGCTGATTGATGGTCTTCCTGGAGCAACAACTTTTATCAAGCCAAAAACAGCTAAAGAAGATCATAAAAAATATTATGTTGCCGGATTCCCCCTCGGATTTGTCGAGAATGACATCAGCTACCTGCACAACCATGTCATGATGGTCATTAGATGGCACAAGGAGAATGGAGATCCTGAAAAAAAGACGATCGTTGGTTTCGAAATTTACCCGAAATCAGTTAGTGATTATCATTGCCCAGGTGCATCTAAAAATTTCGCTAATTTTGGCTTGGATGTCAATGCCAAAGAGATTTTGATTCCATTCACTTACTCGGTTTATTGGAGAGAAGAAGTTGATGTCAACTACGATAACAGATGGAATCAATACCTTACTCCGGGCGGAACTTCCGATGACAGTAAGATGCACTGGTTCTCGATTGTCAACTCACTTGTTGTTGCCTCGCTGTTGTCGCTCGTGGTGTGCATCATCTTCCTCAGAACGTTCAACGTCAACCTCAGGTACTTGAAAAAAGACAATCTTTTGAAAGAATTGGACGATCTCGTCGGAAGCCCAGTCGATGAGAAGAAGGCAAACTGGAAAAAAGTGGCTCGTGAAGTTTTTGTTCAGCCTTCATTCCCTGTTATGTTGAGTATTTTGGGTGGATCAGGAATCCAACTTTTCTTGACGATGGTGGGTCTTTCTATTCTATTCACTTCCGGAAGTTCAGGACCAAATAAAACAATATTATCCACAAGTATTGGTTTGTTCAGCGTTGCTGGTTTCTTTTCGGGGTTTGCAGGTGTCCAATTCTACAAAAATTTCACTGTTAAAACCTTTGCAACTTGGAGAACCGTCTCATTTTTGTCTGGAAGTGTTCTTCCGGGCTTGGTGTTGGTGGTGATTTTTATTTTGAACATTATCATTTGGGCCAAAGATTCGTCTCTTACATTACCATTTGGAACTATAATGGCATTGATTCTGATGTATGTGCTGTTGCAAATTCCAATTAATTTGTTTGGTGGATTTATCTCGAATCGTGTTGATGTGTTGGGCAAATTGGTGAAACGGAAACCACGGATCTCCGAACAACTTCCAGCCGACAATAGATTCACACCAACGCAGCCATTTTACAACAAACTTAGATACTCGCTTCCATTATTTGGACTATTCCCATTTGGTATCATTTTCGTTGAGCTTTTGTTCCTGTTTAAGTCGCTATGGGTTGAGAAACTCTCATTTTATTACAAATACGGTTTCTTATCGTTTACTGCGTTCTTGCTTTACGTCGTTGTCTTGGAAATCTCCATCATTTCTACCTATTTGAGACTGAATGCTGGCGATTATCACAACTGGCAGTGGAAGTCGTTCATTACTGGTTCTGGCTCCATTTTCATTTACCTTATGTGTTACACCGTGTATTATTTGATTTTCCACATGAGGGTTGTCGACATTGTGTCGCCTATCATATATCTTGTCTATGCGTCGATGATGAACCTGTTGATTAGTGTTGCTTGTGGAGCCATTGGACTCCTGGCCTCTACTTGCTTCGTCTACAAGGTGTACTCTTGAGTGGTGCAGGTGTGCAAGGATGCTGGTTCTACCCAATAGCATTTATAGACATATAAAGAAACAAGTATTGACAACTCACTTGATGATGATAGATTACATCTTATTGAAAATTTCCACTAATTTTGTAAAAAAAATATCACGCGAAACGCGTTTTTTTTTACTTGAATTTATTTTCCAAACGCGTTCATCGAATAATGTTTTATCCAGTCGTTTCTGTCTGTTCGTCCCCATTGACACCATCAACTTACTGACCATGCCATCACTTATCGAAAAATCCTCAGGCTCTTGTACGGCTTCTAGGACCCCCGGAAGCATGAGTCCGGCCGGAACAACGCCCGAGCCGTCGTCTCAAGTGAATCCTCAACTTTCTTCTCCGATTCAAGGAGGAGCAGACTTGACAGTCAATGACGATCAACAGGAAAAACTGGACCATCTATTTGACGAATCTGTCGTGACGCGAGCACCTTTGAAAGAAGATGCTCCAAGCGAAGAAAATAGCCAATCTAAACTTTATAAGCCATCACCAGCTGATATGACTCACTTCTACGAGAAGTTTTTACCATTCAAGTCGATTTTTTTGTGGTTGAACCATTCTCAAGTTCCGCAGAAGGACTTCACAATGAGAGAATTTGCATTTGAGTATAGATCGGGTGCTTATCATCGTTACAACTCGTTTAGTTCTGCTGCCGAATTTAAATCTACGGTTATCAAATCCCAGCCAACAAGATTCGAAATTGGTGCTATCTACCCAGTGCAACCGAAATTGCGCAAGTCCGTTTCCAAAGCAGTGATGAAACCAATCATGAAAGAATTTGTTCTCGATATCGATTTGACCGATTACGATGATGTGAGAACCTGTTGTTCTGGGACTGCGATCTGTCCTAAATGTTGGAAATTTATTACGCTTGCGATCAAGATTGTTAATGTGGCTCTCAAAGAGGATTTTGGATTCACACACTTGATTTGGGTCTTCTCTGGTAGAAGAGGTGTGCACTGTTGGATAAGTGATTACAGAGCCAGAATTCTTGATGAGCACAGACGACGCTCCATCGTGGAATATTTGGATGTTCTCAACGTTAAATCGAAAAAAATCATAAATTTGAGGAAACCTTATCATCCACATGTGGAAAGATCATTCGAGATCGTGAAAAATGAGTTTGTCGATATGATCTTGCGTGAACAAGATCCTTGGAGTTTGGATGAGCGATTCGAAGACCTAGCGAGATCTATTCCTGACTATAAAATGACCACGGCATTGATAAAGTACTGGAAAGAAAATCCTGGTCGTTCAAGTGCAGACAAATGGCGTGATGTGGATATCTTCTACGACAAAAACAAGGTGAAATCATTCGATATTCAAGATTGGAAACGAGAGATGATATTCAGAACCATGTATCCAAGGTTGGATGTTGAAGTTTCTCGACAAATGAACCATTTACTGAAGTCGCCATTCTGTATTCATCCGGGAACGGGAAATGTTTGTGTTCCATTTGATCCTGATGTTAAAGAGTTTGATCCATTTACTGATGCTCCAAATTTGAGACAAATTTTCAACGAGAACGATTCTGATTGGGAAAAGACGTCATTGAAGCCAAGCATCGATTTGTTCAATCAATTTGTGGGGGAGTTGTTGAAGGAAGAGGTTCGGGCGAAAAGAGTTAGGGATGATGATAAGGAGAGTTTGGAGTTTTGAGCGAATGACGAGCGACTAACAAGCAAAGCGTGTCAAGAGTGAGTCATAGGAGAGTTACAACTGATACATGGATCATTCATGAGTGGTTCATGACTCCAATGAGTCTTTTGACTCCTAATTACCTATATAGTGCAATAAGAAATGATAGCCAATCCGAGTATTGTGCCGCGCACGACATGAATATTCAAATCTGCGGGGAAATTTTGGTGGACCTGCGTTACTAAAAACGGCCGTTTTAATCCATTTTCGCGAGCAAGAAAAATTTGGTAGACTTCGGTGTTGGTTTCCTTTGCGGGAAAACAGAATCACTTTAATGAAAACGATAAGGATCCTAACAGTTAGTGTATCGGGAATGATTGCACTTAGTGGTTGAGTACGAGTAAGAATTTGAACTAGTGGGAAATCATATAAATAGACCAAAGTAATTCTCAAGTATGTGGTTGAAATGTTGATTTGAGTCTTTCCCCTCAACGTAAATAATCAGCATTATGAGTGAGGTTGAGTTCAAGTTGTACCCAAACAAAAAAGCTACATTGATCAAGGCGCCATTTAGTGGAGGCCAAGGAAAAGGAGGTGTGGAAAATGGACCAGTCAAAATGATTGAGTTTGGTTTGTTGAAGGACATTGAAGAACTCGGATGGGAAGTTACTGAAGATGATCCACTTGGGCAGTTTGACTTGGCAGAGTTGAAAAACGACAAGGAGGACGTTTACAACCATGTTTTGAGGCCAAAAATGGTGAGCGAGTGTTGTGAATTGATTTACAATTCTGCTATGGAGGCTCACGCACGTAATACACTCCCAGTGACTATCGGTGGTGACCACTCGATCGGTATGTCCACCATTCTGGCATTCATCAATTCACACCCAGACGGTGGGATTTTGTGGATCGATGCACATGCTGACATCAACACTCCATCCACCAGTCCATCAGGAAACTTACACGGATGTCCTGTCTCATTTGCTATGGGTCTCTCTGCCGACGAATGGCCACCACATTTCGACTGGATCAAACAAATTAAGCATCTTGTGAAGCCAAATCAAATCACATACATTGGTCTTAGAGATGTGGACCCAGGCGAAAAGAAGATTCTCAAAGAACTGGGCATCTCTGCTTACTCGATGTATCATGTCGACAAGTACGGAATTGCAAAAGTGTTGGAGATGGCTCTCAAAGATATCAATCCTACGGGTAAACAGCCGATCCACGTGAGTTACGATGTGGACGCCATTGACCCCCTTTATGTTCCTGCCACCGGTACACCTGTTCGTGGTGGTTTGTCATTGAGAGAAGCTCTATTCGTTGTTGAAGAAGTTGCTGCCACTGGTTTGCTTGGTGGTTTAGATATTGTGGAAGTTAATCCTGCACTTGCAACCACAGATAATCACATGTTTGACACCGTCAGTGCCGGTGTTTCCATTGCCCGGTGTGCACTTGGAGAAACTCTCTTGTAAAATATATTCATTTGTACGATGGTCATGTTGAAAAAAAAATATTAATTTTTCACTTACACCCCCGGATTATTAATTCTTTCTTCGGATTTCAACCCCCAATTTGAGACTGTTTTTTTTTTCAATCTTTTTGAGTTTTTCGACAAAAATTTAAGGGCATGATTATATATATATAGTCAATTGTATATCGTTTTGTCATATACTTTGACAGCATGTCTAACGAAACTCAGCAGGGATCGGGCAATCCGCCTCCAAGATATGCCGGTTTCATCGCCGGTGTTTTTTCTGGAGTGATGAAGAATGCAGTTGGCCATCCATTTGACTCGGTCAAAGTCAGACTTCAGACGTCTGAAGGAAGATTCAAAGGTCCACTTGATTGCACAATCAAAACACTCCGCTATGAAGGTGTTCGTGGACTTTACAAGGGATTTACACCTCCTCTCATTGGATGGGTTCTCATGGACTCTGTGATGCTGGGATCTTTAACTGTTTATCGTCGCTTTGTCAAGGAAAATTTGTACCCAGAGGAGAAAAAATTACCACTTTTCGGACACTGCTTGGCAGGACTTGGATCTGGTTTGACTGTTTCGTTCGTTGCTGCTCCTATCGAACAACTCAAAGCTCGTTTGCAAGTTCAATACGACGCAAAGTCAAAAATCTACAGTGGACCAATTGATTGTTTTTTGAAGCTGGTCAAACACGATGGTGTTAAAACCCTTTATAAGGGATTGATTCCTACGATGATTTTTCGTACAAACTTCATCGTTTGGTGGGGATCATATGAGGTCATCACGAACTGGTTCAAAGAGAACACTCAGATGAACAACACTGCAGTCAACTTTTGGGCTGGTGGTTTGTCGGCCACATGTTTCTGGATTACTGCTTATCCTTCCGACGTGGTCAAGAACGTGATCATGATCGATGACGTCAACAATCCAAAGTTTCGGCGGTACCGTGACGCTGTGCGGTACGTGTATCAAGAGAAGGGGGGTCTTCGCGGTTTCACCAAAGGATTTGTTCCGAGTATACTGCGGAGTTTCCCAGCTAATGCTGCGGCACTCACGGCATTTGAGGCTGTTATGAGATTTTTCTAGCGTAGCGGAGCAAATTCAAATAGAAAGATGCAGCTGTTGATCAGTTGCTGTTTATATGCACAGAATGACAGAATGGAATTGTCTGGCATAGTGAAAATGGGCGCTTGTAAAGTTAAATGATTGAAGCGGTAAAAATCAAAAAAATAAAAATATTAGAATATTAGCTTACACTAAGAAGGATAGAAAAAACTATCCCTAAAATATTTTTGCATCCTCCTTTTTTTGTGCTCATTCTACTGATAACATTATATTTTTCTGTCCATAACATAACAAAACAGTCGCACAGAACAAACAAGACTACAAGGAGCAAACAAAATGAAGTTAAACATCACCGCAAGCCTCGCTCTTATGAGCGCCTTGAGCGGCTGTTGCTCGGCGGCAGCAGCAAAAGCAGTGTCGAGCCAAACTTCCTCCAAGCAACAATCAACCATTTCGTCCCCCTCCTCTGTGGAGGAGGCTACACCTACAGAAACAGGCAAAAATAACATTGAGCCAAAATGCTTCAAACAGAATTACTACATTAACGCTGCTGGAGATCTAAGAGAATTATCAGATTGTTCTATTATCTCTGGTAACATTTACATCAAGGGCTATGATTCGGATACTTTAGATATGGGTTCTATCTCTCACATCAAAGGTTCTTTCAAAGTTTCGAACGCTTCGAGTTTGCTGCGTATCGAAGGTGTCGAGTTGGAGACAATCGATGGTACTTTTAGTCTCGATACTCTTACGTCCTTGACATCGATTTCCTTCCCTAAATTAGAAAGCATCGACACTATTGACTGGCGCGTGTTGCCGATTCTCAGTGCCGTCAACTTGGACCGCGGAATTAAGCACATTAACTCGGTTATTATGTCTGACACTTCGTTGACCGGTTTTGCCGGTTTCAATGTGGACTCACTCAAAGTTCTCAACATCAACAACAACCGTTTCCTTGAAAGAATCGAGTCGTCCGTTACTGAAATTACCGAAAACTTATTGATTGCAGCTAATGCCAGAAACTTGCAAGTTTCATTGCCAAGTCTTTCATGGGTCAACACAATGACAGTCAAGGATACTGGAAGCCTCAACCTCAACAGTTTGCAGATCGTTGAAAACTCTGCTCAGTTCATCAATAATCGTTTCACTGAACTCAAGCTACCAAAGCTCAAGTCGGCAGGTAGCACTTTGAGTGTTATTAACAACAAACAAGCGAGACGTATGGAGTTTCCTTCTCTTGTGGAAGTTGGCGGTGGTTTGATGATCATTGATAACGATCTCATCAACAAAGTTGATTTCTTCCCATCTTTGAAATCCATCGGTGGTGCCATTGAATTCCAAGGAAGCATCGACGAAAGTGGTCTGAAACAACTCAAAGTGGTGAAAGGAAGTGCGATTGTCAAATCGACTTCTGCCAACTTTGATTGCAACAAGTGGATCAAAGAGGAGGTCAGTAGTGTTGTTCGTGGAGGTAAAATTGAGTGTGGTTCTGGTGCTTCCAAATCCACTGAGGTTTTGCTCGTTGACGAGGCTGGTGATATTACTACTGGTGCTCCCGGTGTCAACAACCGTCTTCTTGAAGAGGAGGAGAAGAAAGGCTTGAACTCTAGTGTTGATAGCAGTTCTTCGATGTTGAGGGTCTCACTTGGAACGGCTATGTTGGCTCTGGGAGCATGCTGGTTGGCTATTTAAACAGACTTTAGGTCAATCTTTCGAGGCCATATAAGAATTTTTTACCAATAAAACGAACTTAGGGAAGGCAAACGACGAGCAAACAACGTACAAAGCAACGTGCAAAGCAACGTGCAAAGCAACGTGCAAAGCTGGTATTACAAGTCGTAAGTAATTGATGTATTGTAAGTGAGAAAACAGAGCGAAGTGGTTGATAGAGTCTTGAAAAAATTAATGAAACTATATTTGTTAAACTGTTTTAGTTGATTTAAAGGTGTTTACCCATTATTTTACAGCTGATATCTGTTGTGACTGAGGGAGTTGGAGTAAGAAGGGCTGGATTTGACAGTGGCTATACCTTGTCGCTGACATATTCACCAGACAAAATCCCCTGCTTTTAAGTTCAGTATAGATTGACTGTTGGTCTAATTGAGCCAGCGCTGTCAATCGCACCAGCTTGAGAAATACAGGAGCCTCTTGAATACGATTATATCCTTTATAAAATCCTCATATACAATGTTAATAATGTTAATTGAAAACGTCCTCTAAACTCCGCGAATTGACCGAGTTCAAAAAATCTAAAAAAAAAAGTTACTTGAAGTGAATGAAAAAGATCAAAGAAGCCTTTGGAAGTTGAGGAGAACGGCGAGCGAGAATGAGCAATGCTGATGAAGCGGCGAGCGAAGGGAACTTCAAAAGGCCGGGCGAAGTGGGTGCCGTGTCACGAACAGGAGCAAATCCGGGAACAAGCACAGGCACAGGCACAAGTTCCGGCTCGAAAACTTTAGGAGATGACATCCCCGCTAAAACTCGCAAAAATAGTTTCGGAATGTACACGATTTCAACCAAGAAAACAGTGAACGACTCATTGCTATCTGATCTGTTGAACGGAAGTATTTTTGAGGAAACTGAGGAAGATGTGGAAGAGGAGAATGGGAAACGGAAGACCGAGGAACCAGAACGAGAACCCGCCAAGGGGAAGAAAAAACGCAGAGTTTTTTCGTGTGAGAACTGTCGGAAGCTCAAGACCAAGTGCGATTTTGATCCCTCGCAATTGCGGTGCAAGCGTTGCCATCGATTGAGACTCGAGTGTTCGTTGGAAGGTCAAGGCTCTCAGATGCCGGCGTCAGGGCCCGCACCGCCACATGCACCGCCGCATGCACCGCCACAACAGTTGGTTGCAACCTCAGCAGGAGTTAATGATCCCGTTCAGCTCGATCGTTTGAGTCGCATAGAGAATACAGTGGAATCGTTCAATGACAAACTTACATCACTGATACAACAGCTGCAACAATCGCCTCCGGCCAATGGGCAGATTGAGTTTGCTGTTTCAAACGAGGAACAAATTGTTACGAGTCATGATACTTTGGCTCCTCTGAATGTGATCAAACGGATTGACTCCAAATTGTTTAGGCGTGTGAACAAAAAAGATCCGTTCAAAAAGACCTGCGACGAGTTTTTAAAGTTTTATTTTGAAAACGAGGAGCTCTGCCTGCAACTTTCAAGATCTTTTCTGGAGATTTCTCATTTCTGGATCATTCCAGGAGGTATCACAGCGATAGATCGCAAATATGTTATTGAACATCCGTTTATTACTTGTGTTTTCGTGATTTTGGCGATGTGTTTTGACGAGAACTACAAGTATGTTAAAGAACAGAACCAGCTTTATCTACTCACAGCCAAGCTTCTTGGGGTGGCCCTGGTGACGGAACCACTTACTGATCACGACATTGAGGCCATATTGTATATTTCACTGTACAACATTGCGCGCAAGCCTCGGCAATCAGAGTTTGACAGCTGGTTGCTATCGAGTATTGGTCTCAAACACATGATTATTTCGATCGATTTTAGGAGCATTTTGGATCGCGTCGGAATGGGTATTTTCCAAGATACCGACATGTTTCACTTACGGATTTTCAATTCGATGTGTTCGTGTCATTTCCAAAACGCCGTTGGATACGGCAGGCCGACTATGATCACCTCAAATTACTATGACTTACACAACCTTACGTTGCGATTTCCTACAGCAACGGTTGGTGATGCTATCAAAGTTGCAGAGCTTGACTTGTATGTGATTTTATCACGCGGTCTTTCAAGGTCGAGCTATCCCGGCACCGCCACAGGCACCGCCACAAACGGTCTTCTAGTCTTTCCAGATCTTCATGAGTGGCGCAGCAAATGGTCTAAGATTATCACCAAAGATGTCTCACAAATGCTCACATTTGCATTCAATTTCTCACATATAATGCTGTGTCGTCGGATTGTTCAGGGCCAGGGCACTTCTGCTGACTCTGCCCTTGATACTGCGTGTCAATACTCTTTTGATATGCTCGATAAATTTTTATTACTTTCCAACGACTTGGTCAAAGGTTCTCCTTCGTTTCAGCTCAACCAAGTGGTGTATGCCTGCATCACTTTGTACGACTATTTGGATGTCATGAAATCTGTGGAGCGCAAGATGGCAATGAGTTTGATTTCGCGGTGCTATTGGCATCTCAATAAGATTGGGGAGAAGACCAATGATGCCACTGATACGATCGCCAAGATCATCAAGCAACTTGTAGAGCTTGCTAGTGAAAACCAGCGATGTGAGACTGAACTCCGAGCTAAGGAATTGTCAAAAAGCACCCCTGATAGTTCTGACACTGCGCATTCTGGGCTTTCTAGACAAGGTTCCATGTCTCAGCAGCAGCAAAAACTATCTCCCGAGGACTTACAGATGGAAACAGGTTCTCCTGATGTGAGATTGAGTTCTTCTACGGCTGCTGCCGGGATTTCCCGACGCCCATCGTCGTTATACTCGTTGCAGAGCCCGCTTGTTGGACGGACTTCAGTGCAATCGACGTCGCCGGCAACAGCTGTTGACGATCCCTTTGAATTCAAGCTTCCGGATGTGGCTGATTTTGAGAATTTTGAGGATTTCTTTAATGATTTGTTCAATGAGTTGACTCATTAGATGATAGAATGTAGTAATAAATAATGAGTGACGACCGAAAAAAGGTGAAGTGAGTGGCGAGTAGAATATCAAGCGAGTAGCGATGAACGGCTGAGCGAATCAAATTGCCAATTTAAAACACTTGCTACCATTCTGGTACGTTTCATTTCTCCAAAGTGTTGAATCTCGTGTGCATTAGAGGGGTCTCATGAATTACGATAGGGGGAGTCTTTGTGACGAGGGAATGGAGATCAGTAAAGCGAGATGCGCCGAATCGAAAGCAAATGGTTGCAAATTACAATTAATTGGAAGCTACATTTGACTGGCCCAAATGATGACTATTCGTATGCCACAGTATTAGAGATCAGCTACAAACGATGGCAAACGACGGAAAACGACGGCAAATGACTACCCATCAACACCCACAATTGGAGTCAACAACTTGATTTGACTTGCTTCAGCTTTGCTCGTCGGTAGCTCAACGTTCGCTCGCTAGTCGCTCGCTAGTCGCTCGTTGCTCGCTCGTTTTGCTCGCACACGCCCGCACAGCCCGAAATCTTTATTAGTAAAAATTTTTCTGGTCCCGTTTTAACAAATTTCCCGATTCCAAAATATTTCTTGCTTGTTACCTGTTGAGTGACAAATCTAACTGTACTAAATTACCTTTCCAGTGGGTATTGCAGACAGGCTGTCTCGTTAATTCGTCACACAGCCTTCGGTAGACATGGAGTACCAGACCGCAGAGGCTGCTGCGCATGCCAACGGACTCGTAAAGCAGGAGCTGTCTGAGATCCACGCCAGGAACCTGCAGGCTTACCCTCAGACCTACCAGATGGGCTTTCAAGGCCAGCAGATGGTTGCCGGATATCACCAGGTACAACAGCAGGGTGGTCAGATTCTTGGTGGCCAGGATCAAGATCATCATCAGCAGCAACAGCAACAGCAGCAACCGCAGCAACAGCAACCGCAGCAGCAGCAGCAGCAACAACAACAACAATTAGGCCAGTCACCTTACTCGACACAGTCCATGTCCCCTCACGACCAATATCCCTTGATCAACTACCACAGACTGGTGAACTCGATGGTTCAACCCCATCATTCACACTCGCCACAGTCGCAGACTCAAACTCATTCGCACCAGCCACAAAGTCACCAGCCACATACCGGAAATCATCATGTGGTTTCCAATGGTAGTACTGGAGATTCTTTGAACGGTGGGTCAAACATGCCGCGCAAGAAGTTACCGCGTGCAACGCTAGAACAGAAACTACAAACTCTTGACTGGCACAATAACTCTGAAAAAAGATGCCAACAATACACAGTCAATTATTTCAAAAACCTGGGCCAATTTGCGATCACCAAGTCGACTTTGAACCGTTGGGTGCTCAGCGAGAAAGAATTACGTGAAGACTACAAGAATCTCACGTTGAACAACAACAAGTGTTACAAAACACGGCCGAAATTCAAATACCCTGAGATCAACAGGTGTTTGGAGGTTCTTTTTGAACAATCATGTAACGAAAACGAACCAATCACCGAGCGTGAACTCATTGCCAAATGGTCAAGTTTGTACCGACATTTTCATAGCATATCTGTGGAAAACAGTGACTCGGTTCCACCTAAATCGAACGGATGGCTTCACCATTTCAAGAAACGTAACTCGGTGAAACGAGACCTTGCTCGCTCGTTCTACAGCAACATTGACCTCATCAAAGTGCGTTCGATGGTTGCAGACCAGGAACGTGTTAGAAAACAGCTTGCTGGACTCGATCCATCACAGATTTTTCAACTCGACGAAATTTCCTTCAACACCCGTCCTACTTTTATTAAGGGTCACGACGATCCACGAGAGCGTACCAGCGGTCTTTCGTTTGATGATCCGTCTCATAAAGTGACTGTGGCAATTTTGTCAAACGCTGACGGTTCGCAATTCTTCAATCCGCTCGTTGTTTCCGACGATGTCTCACTTGCCGATGTCAAATCTCCGACGATTTTTTACTCTAAAACGGGTTTGCTTACATCAGAGATTGTTTACAAGTACATCACATACGCTGATGGGGAGCTTTCCTCGTTAGTTGGAGCTGATGGATCGTTTCCAGTAGTTTTGTTGGATGATTTGCACAGCCATATTATTCCGACGGACACTCTCAGCCACACGAGGCTGGTGTACTTTTCACCAAACATAATTGATAAACAGTACAACTATTATCCGTTAGATTTCGGAGTGAAACGAATTTTCAAGACCCTTGTCAAAAGATCGTTGGTCCAATGCTTGCAACACAAGTTGGATACCAGGTTGGAGTTGGAGGTTTCAAAAACTGAAACTATTCAGTTCATTATGGCGGCTGCAAATACCATGCAATCCAAACACTCACACCCGTACACCAGCTACAGTTTCTACAAGTCCGGACTCGTTCCAGTACTGCAAAGTCGTTTTGCAGACGTTTACAACGACGATCATCTCGTGAGACTGAGGGCGGAAGAGGAAGAAATTGTGAATGTTTTGAGCGATTTCCGCGACCGTGGATTGCTTTCGAACACTTTCACACACCGTTCGTTGCAACGGGTGCATCACGATGTGGACATTGACGAGCTGCTGTTCCCTGACGACGAGGAGATATTCAATGTTCATCTTCAAGACGAGGATATTGTTCAGCTTGTGAGACGTGAACAAAGAAACTCACTAGGAAGTGTGAGCAGTCGTGGTTCCACACCGCAACCGATGAGCAACACGTCAAAGATTGTGCAGCTTGCGGAATCCAGTACGAATGCGAGTCTCAGTGCCGACTCTCATGCGTCCACTGCAGAAGTGATGTTGGAACCTCCTGGGCCTGAGACGCCTCCTGCTTCTGCGATCGATGATCTGCGTTCTCTGGACTCGATAAAGACTTTTTTTGCAAAGCCTGAGAACGTGGATAAGTTTCCTGATTTGGCTGAAAAGTTCTACAAGTATTTTCCTGGGCCACAGGGTTTGCCGGGCGCTTTAGTTCGTGGCGGTGCAGGTGGCGGTGCCGACGATGATCAGAGCTACAACATGGAAGATGGCAATCCATCAAAGCGGCAAAAGTTGTGATTAAGTCCTTGTAGTGCAGATAGCCTCTACACACCGGACATTCACATTCGGCGTTTGGAACACTTGCCTACCCGGGAGTTCAAGCGGGCTCGTTTGGTTCCGGGTTGGTAAAAAAAAAAAGAGCCCTACTTCGGAGGAGAGATAATACATAGTACATAGATATTCATAACACAGAAAACTGCATTATCATCCGTGATGAGCCTTGTAAGTCAAGTGAAAGCGAAGAGCAACTGCTCGGCACTCAATGCATCCCACTTTCCTTTTCCCCAGCTCCATTTCCCGCTTACCACTTCCCATTGCCCGTTTCCCGTTTCCCTTTTCCCTCTCCCTATTTCTCCCTTCCCCCCAAAAAAAAATTTGCCAGGTGCGTAGGTACATTTTTTAAACTTTCTCCTCGCTTTTCGCATTTTTCTTGCATTTTTTCCAGCCGTCCCTGATCTGGAAGGAGTTTTTGTTTTGTTTCATCATATTCTTTTTGTCTTTTACCCAGATCCTGGCGCAAACGCATCACAGCGACTGATCCAGGGGCATTGATAACCACCGCTCGCATCACACACGCACTTGTACAGGCACGATTCTCTCTTCTTTCTGAATCAAAGTGACCGAACCACACACACACACATACTCAGGCAATTCTCTCTTGAGGGCAAAAAGCAATTGGCTGATCCCGCCAATCTCGCCCTACACGCTTTACCCTTAGCCTCGCTAAGGTTATCTACAACAGAAAGCTTTTCTCACAAGTCCTAAGGGTCGCGGTTCGCTTACAAAAAAGCCCATTGCATTCATTCATTCCCGCCTGTTAATAATAGCATTCTTAACACGCAAAAAAAAAAAAAGTTTCCACTTGCCAAATATTAGATGCATTGTTGAAAGGGGGTAACAATTTTTTGCAAATTTATTTATCCTTCCTCAAACTCCACTCGCATTACCTCCGGAATCATGGAGGCCCCCCAGATTCATCACCCCGTTGTACTTTCCAACGGCAATCCTGGACAGAATCAGCACTCGAGTCAAAAATTTCAACAAATTCAGTACTCACAAAATTCACAAATCCAACCAAATCAGCCTCCACAGATCCTTCTACAGTCACCACTCGACACTCCATATCTTAAAGGTCACATCAAACAGGAGAGCATTGGATCCGCCGCTAACGCCCGTCTAAGTAGCTATTATAGCCCCCAAGACGGTCAACCGCTCATGCATCACAGAACTCCAAGCAATGGCGACACATTGAGTGCCCCCCCTCCCTTATTCACCTTTCCAGGCTCAATGAACCCGCCACAGGCTCAGCCTAATCAGTCATCGCAGCTCAATCAGCTCGCCCAATTGAGCCAGACTGGTCAATTCCCTCCAATCACAGGTATGGGATATTCTCAATTCTCTCCACAGCAGCATCAGCATAACCATCAACGGAACACCTCAATGGACCGCAAGAGTTTTCTTGAGGACCAATATAAGAGGAAGTTCCCATTTTCTCCATATGGTGGACAAGGAACGACACATGGTCCCGGCTCCGGTCCTGGTACGGGTCCTGGCTCGGCAGCATCTTCTTCCTCTGCCATGGTGAGCACCACTCAATCCTTTGAATCATTCGCTTCGTCGACAGATTCAATTCAGTCGAAAAAAAGACCTCGCAAGCCTGATCATGCCGCTCCTGGTGACGTTTGCGACAAACAACTTGTTGAGCTAGCACATAAAAGTTTAGATACACCCATCGAAGAGCTTGCAATGGCTGTGAAAATGGCTGAAAACAATCTCGCCGGTATGATTGGATCGAATTCGAAGCATTCCCGGGATAGCAGGATTGCTGAGGCACAGAAAAAGAGACAGCATCAAATCTTTGCGATGGTCTTTCTTATGCGTTCTGTGGAAATGAAAGAGAATGCTGTTTGTCCCCGTAACAGGATTTTCAACAAGTACATGAGCCTTTGTCAGGAACAAGACGTTCAGCCGATCGTGAATGCATCTTTTGGAAAGCTTGTAAAAGTCCTTTTCCCAACGATCAAGACTAGAAGACTCGGAATTCGAGGGTCCAGCAGATACCACTACTGTGGAATCAAATTGATTGGAGATTCGGACGATATTGAGGCATTGAGTTCATGTACACCCCGACAAAATGTTGATTCTCCTCTTCTTTTGGGTGCTTCAGAACCTTCATTTGATTCTAGCACTGATGTCAGCCTTGAGGATCGTTATTTTGCACATTTTTGTGATAATAATCTCGACTACCTGCCACCCCCAATTGAAAGTTTTTTCCATTTATTCGGATCTGAAGATGTTGGTGTTTTGAAGCAAATTGAAGAAGTTTACGTTAGGCATTGTCAAAAACTGTTTCATTATGTTCGGTTTATGAAGGTGAAAAGTTTATTTGATGAAATTTTAACGTTTGAATTTAATTCATCCAACAAAGCGAATCAGATTTTTGTGTCGCCACAATTGCTTCCATGGATTCTGAAATGTGATAGTGAATTATACAAAGCGTGTGTGAAGTTACTATCAAAAATAGTGTTTCAAAATGTTCCTGAGCATGTTCGGAATCAAGTTGGTAACATAAATTCTCGATTTATTGATCATATTCGAAACATGAAGTTACCGGGGCATTTAATTCATTCGAAAATGAGGCCTGCACAAACATTTGTTAGGATTGTTTCACGATTGACTCGAGTGATTGCATCTGCTGCTAATTGTGTTCGTAGGTTAGTTGATTCACAAGTTCGGGCACAATTATTACAAGATTGGCTTTCGTTGGACATTGATCTCATTGTCAACAGTGAAGTTAGATGCAACAAGAAAGCTGAAATTGCATACTTACTCAAAAACGAAATTCCGAATATTTTTGAGACAATGGCAGCAGTTGAATCATGTCCACATGAAGATGTTGATTCCAGATCGTATTTGCAAGTTAGTGATAAGATTATTCAAATTTGGAGCATGTCATTATCAAAAGTTCCACCTAGATTTGCAGATGTTGACCCAAGAACTTTTTTGCTTGTTTGCAATTCCGTGATTGATTCAATTTTAAGGCAATTAACACTGGATGGAACGATTTCACAGTTTGATGTTTGGTGGAGCCTAAGTTGTTGGTTAAATGAATTCTTTGAACTTCTGGCTGAATTGGGAGGATTCATTAAGTTCAATTCTAGGGTTGAGTTGAGTATTAGTGATCATTCGAGATCAAGTTCGGAGAGTGCGTTCTACTCGCCGAGGCCATTATAATGAACGAATGAACGACGAGCAAAGCCAATTGTGAATGACTTGATGAGATCCTTGAGACTTGAGTCGGTCGTTGAAGATGAAACGACTCGCTGAATGATTCTCTTCGCTCGCCAATCAATTCGTTTATTTTTTTGATTTTACTTGTTGAATGCCATTTCCTGTGTGGTTAATGACAATGAGACTGTCATCAACTTACACACTTGCATTATCTGGTGATTGAGAATCCTTTTTAATGTTTTTTCGTTTTTTTACTGTCACCGTTTTACCTTGCATTAGTTTTTGTTCATATCATATCATTCATCACTTTGATTTTCACATTTATAGTTCTCTGGCATTTATTTACTTTATGTTTTTCTCTTCAACTTTATTTAATCATCATCAAAATGCGACTATTTATTGAGCCAAAGATTTAATAACTTTTTCACCATAATAAATTCCTAGGCGTGTAAAAAGGGAATAAAAAAAGGGTAAAAAAATGAGGATCACTTTTTAATATTTATCCTTTTTTTTGTAATCTTCGAGTTCAAAGAAATTAATCGCCATATTCAAAATCAACGTTACAAACATCACCAACAATGTGTCAATCTGAAAAGCCCGAAAGCAATTTTTCGCCATTCTCACAGAAATTGACTCCTGAGCCAACTGCCCCCATTGCACCCCTCTCCTTTGACCAAGTCAAGTCTGCGATGGAGTTGGTGGTCCAGACACCTCAACGACCAATCAATGAGGTGTTCCCGGACCAACCGCCAAATATGGTGATCACAAATCCCAAAGAACGGGGAAACTCGCAGAGAGGTATAGTGGTGAAGAAAGGTGTCAATTCTGGCGACGAAATCCTCAAGTTTACACCTCTTTTAGAAGTTGCCGAGACTGATGAGAATGAAGACAGTCAGGATAGCAAGAACACTTTGTGTGGTAATTGCATGAGTCAGATGGATCGGTACGAACGGGTTGCTTGTGCAAGATGTGCTGGCTTCCTACAGTACTGTAGTGAACAATGTATGGAGCAAGACAGCCCATTACACGAGTTGGAGTGCCAGTTCTTATCGTGTTACTCACCTGAAGAAAGGCAGAGAATTTCATCTGTTGAGCGAATTATTTTGAGACTGATTATATCGGTGAGTCGTGATAAAATGTTACTTGAACAATGTCGGGGACTCACTTCTCATCATGAAGAATACCTGAAGTTCAAAGACACTGAAATTGATGAGTGTTGTCACAGTGACTCGCAAATTACACTGTTCAAAATAACCGAAGCTTATTCGTCTGGGTTTTTGAAGTTTTTTGGATGTGACTTGAAAGGTCTCATCAAATTGTGCTTCATCATCTATGTGAATGCTACCGTATTGCAGAATTGGTATGAAGAATCTGTTGGAATGATGTTTGATCCTTTTTTCAGTTTGATTAATCACTCTTGTGATCCAAACTGCACGCTCGTTTGGAAAGGTAGGGAAGTTTCGTTGCGGGCTTTGCGAAGTATCGAATCTGGCCAAGAGTTGTTCATTAGTTATTCTCCAATATCTCTTCCTAGGGAGTATCGTCAAATGCAGCTGCAAAACAACTTTTTTTTCCAATGTGATTGCATAAGGTGTGCCAAGGAGTTTGACGAATGGCTACCAATTGTATGCGAACAATGTCAAAAAGTTGGATCTGGAGCAGAATTATCTGATTTTCTCAAGTATGGGTTGTCGGTGGAGAGAACAGTACCAAACAGGTGTAGATTTTGCAACAATTTGTTGCAAAGGAAAAAATTTGATAAGCTTTATGGAGAGGCTTTTGATTTGCTGAGAATGACATGTTGTCCTCCGGAAAATCACGAAATGGACTACAATGAGGAGATGTTTTATCTGGTGAATGTCGACATTGAACTTGAAAAAAAAGAGGTTTATCAAATGATTGAGTTTCTTTACAAAGCTAAAGACATTTTGCCTGTTTATTCTTGGCCAATGTATCGAATTCTATCGTTAGTGAGAAATTCTAACGTGTTGGACCCTGTTGACCACCTGCGACTCAGTACGATGGTGATTTTCGGCGCAGAGCTAAGACAGCAAGAGAGATGCGAGTTCAAAATCTCCATGGGAATGTCGTTATATGAGATTTGTGTTTGTCTTGCTAAAGTTCTCGGGATGAACAGCGAGAAACTCGAGAAACACCATTTCACTGATTTCGGGTCTGAGTTTTTGGCACGATCTACGGTAGTTTTGGCGTTACTATCGTATGAACATTTGCAAATCAAGTACCGAGAGGAAAATCATGGACTCTCTGGTGATCTACGTAATATAGTTATGGATGTGCGTGCCAAACATGAGGTTACAAGGGTGAGCGTGCGAGCCACTTTACGAGAGTTGTCAAGAATACTTGATTGTGGAGTGGATTTGACTGTTGCATGGGTTGAATTGAAGGGAAAGGAGACTTTTGGTGTTGCTATTACTGAAGAAGAGGTTGTGAATGAAGGAGATATAAGCTGTTTTTGCTGGATGGAGGAAGCGATGAGACGCCTGTCAAAGTAAATAATTCCCAACAAGGGTGCGGCTTCGATTGCATATGAGCCACACGGCCGCATCTTATTTTTTTCTATTTATAAACTAAGCTTGAAGGTCTAGGCTGTGCGGGGCGTTGATACATCCATACACCATCTTAGATTACAAGATTTGCATTTGCAGTTTTGTGTTTTAGATACATAAAATAAAGAAGAGCTATTAGATGAAGAGGTTCAACGAGGGTAAACGAAGAACAGCACGCGTGAAGCAACAAGGGAAACTGGATAAAAGAGGCGAACCTCGGGAAGCTCAAAAATCAGCTCAAATAGTGACGGAAATCATTGTTATTAGGTGATTTTGACAGATGGTGAGCTTTCTGGTTTTGGGTAAACGGTTTTATGCCGAGGTTGGAGAGCGATATACAAATGCAACGACCAGTTCCACGACTAATAGTTTTGATGATCTCATTTTGAGCTCCAGTGCGAGCTCCAGTGAAACTGAAAACACTCACTCGAGTGGTCTTAGTAATACTCATGGTACCCTCGAAAGCTCTGCTGGTTTTAGTTTGACTTTTGAGGAGTATAGTTCGGCTACTCCCAAATCCAATCATGTCACATCTTTTACCATTTCATCCCTTACTACTGCCTCAAGCACGAGTTTTGGCAGTACAGAGAGTTCAAGTAAGACGAATTCGGGCACCACCAGCGATGAGAAATTGGGCACTTCTTCACTAAACCTTTTCAAGACTACCACTTCAGCTTCTATAAACAATTCGAAAAGCTCCGACACAGCCTCCCCCACACATTTGCACAAAACGAAAACAGTGTCGCACCCCCACGCTTCAACAGCCCCCACGCAACAAGTTCCCACTGCGACAGGATCAGTTGTGACAGTATTGCAAACAGTTTCCAGTACGTTGAGTACTGACACTCCCAGCTTAGCGGTGACGTCATACGAGTACACGCAGTCTTACATCGTAACGGACTCTACCACCACGTTTAGCACACGGTTGGTCATCCCTGTAACGGCCACCATTAGCTCAGGATATAGCAAAATTTCGTCATCTTCACAACCATTAGTCACCGATTACAACTCGTTTGAAAAACTTTTGGGGCTACAGTCTTCGAGATCGTCAAAAGGCGTTTCGAAAGGGGCGATTGCCGGAATTTCTGTGGGAGCGATTCTGGGTGCGGGGTTTGCACTGGTAGCTCTCTTTTTGCTCTACAGAAAGCACAAAAGATCATTCAAAAGCCAAACGGATCTGGAAAAGAGTGAAAAGCCGTTTTTCAATAATTACAATTCCACTGCTGATGGACAATTTGATCGAAGTGCTTCGTTGAATAGACGTCCGACCATAGAACAGTTGCAAGTTTTGGCGAATATGACTGCTCCAGTCAAGCCACCTCCACCCCCACCGCCACCCTCACGGAACCCCAAACCGCACGATCGATTGATGCACGTTTTATATGAAAATTTGGAGGAAGACGAGGAAGGGGCGGCAGGGGCGGCAGGGGCGGCGTCAGCAGATTCGACAGCCCCTAGAACTCCTAAACGTTATCAAACACTTTCAGACAACTTGGTCCAATTCAAAGATTACGATCCGTTTTCTACACCACCACCTCCAGCACCGAGGAAAGGAGTCACCACCTCCAACGATGTCGTTGTTGACACTCTCAGCTCGTTTGCTTTGATGGACGGGAAACTTCGCAGCAATAAGTATCCACAGAAAGGCCGACAGACGAACCAGCGAAAACGTCATTCGGGTGGCAGCGGGCGTCAATCTGGTGCATCGTCATTACTAAGTTTTAGTACCGATGATGACGACATAGATAGTGATGACATCATGAGCTCTGTGGGCTCGATATGAAGCCATATATTTAGTTCTTACATTTGTCAGCGGGTTCCGGAAACCCGACGTTACCAAGATACCATGTTTAAGTTTAGAAATGCAGTAGAATACCCATAAGATAAAATAACTAAAAAAAGCAGCCCTCCCAAAAGCCCCTAAACCAGGACAAAAAAAAATAATAAAAAACCCCCAAAAAAGTGCTCCCTCTTCAAAGCCCCTAAAATTGACAAAAATAAATCGCCCAAAAAAACGCCAAATACCCAATAAACCAAACACTTCACTCCACGATTAGGGCTCAACTTCTTCTAGTAAACTTCTTTCAATCACAAAACGCCCCTCTTTGTACTTCTCCTTATCATCCTCACTGTACAAGTATTTCCACCCGATGATGACGTCACACTGTTTGCAACCAATCACTTTAACCTCGTACCGACCCGTTTTCATCCTTTTGAACTCCCGAAACTTGGATACTTTCACATTCAACACTTTAGACACAAAGTACGCTGGTCCAGTGCTGCCGGTGAAATTATCCGAGATGATCAGAGAGTTCAGACAAATGTGATTGTGACAGTGTTTACACCTGAGTACTTTCATAGCTCCCCAACTGTCTTGACCGTAAGAAAGAGGCAGAAATGACTGCGATCCTCTCAAAAAGGAGGAAGAAGAAGAGGCAGAGGATATCGATGAACGTGGAGTGTAGATCGTTGAGAGAGACGAGCGTGTCACATTTGATGATGCAGACGACTTGCGTGAGCCCGTGTAAAAGCCTGAGGATCCAGTGGATCCAGTGGATCCAGAGGAATCTGTTCTGAAATGTTCAGTGTAAACGAGACCCATTTTAGCGGAAATGAGCTTCAGATTGCTGCAAAAATCCGGAAATATAAGGCCTCACAATGGCGATGACCGGTTTGGTTTAACAGGGTCACACCAGTAGAATCGGATTGACAGTTTTGACTGTATTCGCTGAGATGAGAAATATGATTTGATCTTTTAAAGAAAAGGAACTGATTCAAATAACCCGCAATATGGGATGGGTGCCACTATATATGCCATGCTAAAAACACCTCATTAAACCGGATTTGGAATGATTACGTAACTGAGGTGGAATGGTGGAATTTTTGTCGCTGTGGGGAGGGCAACGAAATTGTGTATGCGTGGGTTGAAAGAGATAACGAGTGCTGCTCCCGGCCTGACGGCCCGTTGGTTTCAGCCAACCCAACCTTTGCTATCATCTATATCAGATGAAATTCCACGACTCGTATCGCTAAACATTCGTCGTGAAAGTTGTGCTAAAAGGCTGCCCCCCCACCGGGCCTCTTCTGGACCTCGCCCCTTCACATCCGGAATGCGCACAACTTCTAATAATCTGACTCATAATACCAACTTCCCGTGCCTCCAAATCTGTCTAAAATGGATTCATGACATAAGCAGGGTGTGGGAATAAATAAATATTCCGGTGTAAAGATGTTCTACAAAGAAAAACCTCACCAAATCTGAAACATACGAGGGTCATACATGAACCGAAGACTCCGGAGCTACCTAACGATATAAAGATGGATGCCAAGCACCCATATCCATAATTACTACCACACAACCTTTAGAGGGTGTGGGAATCAGAGTTATTATATCCACTATATAGCAGTACTACTCTATCGGGACAAAACGATCGTAAAGCGATTGAGATTCAGACTGAACAATAGCATCGACTTTGATAATCACAAGACATAGATCACGTGATCGACTATTACCCAATTCAGAAATATTATTTCCCTCTGACAAGTCGGATTCTAACACAGCGACATCATTACGTAATCATTGTTTTTTTTTACTTACCCGGTCGTGTATTTTTTTTTTTTTTCATCTTCGCTCTCTGTAAATTTTCATCGTCGCTCTTCAAATCAACCTGCGAACAGTTCAGGCATCGCTTCCCCAGGCCGACTTAAGCTCTCGCGAACTCCACCCGAACATGTCATTCAGATTCCTCGCACTCAACAGAGCGGGACTGCCTCTTCTGAGCAAAAATGCGCTGCTGTGCAGGGCACTTGCCACTCAAACTGCTACGCCAGCATCTACAACAACATCATCCAAGTCGTCTCTGTTTGGTGACTTCACCTCTGACGTGAAACAAGAGGTCGTCAAGGCTGTGCGGTCTCCACAAGAAAAGTCTTCTGAGGAGATTGTTCCTGAAAACGATGTAAAGCTCCAAAAATACCTGAATCCTAAGCCATACAAGACTGTGAATTCATTGCTCACGCCGCTCAAAAGAAGACTTTACCTTGCAAACATCTCTAAGAACGGGTTTTTCAAAAACAACGAGGAGGTTCAACTAGAAGACGGTCTTAAATACAAATTGCAACTCTCTCAACCTGAAATCAACGCTTTAGAGCCATCTATCTACCTTCGTTCATGGAGAATCAAGTCGTCTGTTAAAAAGGTCAACATCGTTTTACGTGCTCTCAAAGACCTCCCATTGAAGAAAGCCATCACTCAACTTCATTTCATGCACAAAAAGGTTGCTAGAGACCTTGCGGAGATGCTCGAACGTGGTTTAGAAGACGCCAAAAAAATGAATTACGACATTGACAAGGTGTATGTGGCGGAATCTTGGGTGCACACTGATGGACAATGGCAGAGAAGAGTTGAGTGTAAGGGAAGAGGAAGAACTGGTATCATTACCCATAGATGGGTGAGTGTGCGGTTCTTGTTGAAGACTGATCAGACTCAAAAGAGACTTGACTTTGAACGTCAAGCTAGAAAGGACAACAAAAAAGTCACTTCCAAGTTGACTCAGCACAAAATCAGAGGTCCTTCCACTGGTTTCTACAAGTGGTGAGAGCTTTGGAAAGAAAAATTATGTGTATATAGTGAAAATAAATGACCTGTGAAATAACACTTTGTAAATGATTTTTGGGACAATAAATAGAAATAAATAGTGATAAATAGTGATAAATAGTGACGAATAGATCTATGGGAGTGCTGATACCGCACTTTCACGCTTATTCGTCGTCAAACCCTTTGATTTCGGCTCGAGAACCGGCTGGAACTGGGTATCCGTCGAGTGGAAGCGGTTTGTGATCTTCGTAGAGAAATTTCCTTCTCAGTGGAGTGAACCCAATCGCAAAGACTGGTCCCATGAACGCGATGAAACCACTGAAAAAAAGGTGTGGCTTGTTGTGTGCTTGATAACGCAGCCACTGGGAGGAGAAACTAGTTAGAGGGAGATGGGGGGACAACACATGGGGGATATTCAATTAAAACTTACCCTGATTGGCTCTTTGAAATAGATTGGGTACGACGACATCTGAAAAAAAGGTGTAAATTGGTAATTGATGGGGAGGTCGATTATCATCTGTGTCTAAACCTATGACGATTGGCTGTTTTAATTTTTGTACACAAGTTGAGCTCGGTCAAAAAAATAGAGAAACGACGGAAAGTCGATCGACGCAACATTTTTTTAAAGTCGATTTTTTTTTTTCAAGCTTAATTTCAAGCTGGGAACAGTAACAAAACTAACACATGTCAAAAGCTTCTCCATTATAACAATGAGCTTGCCAAGTGGACCACAAAGTGGACACATCCGGTCTATCAGAAGAGAAAACAAAAATTTCAGACCGTACAAACAAGATGACCGTATCCATGAGCCCGAAAAGCAGATAGTTCCGATCAAAGTGGTGATGAAACCGTCCGGATACTTGACTAGAATGCTCGCACATAAACCTGAAACTAAAACCTTGGCTCGATATGCGGAACCCGAAGACTCAATTGTGCCTACAAACGAATTATCTCCAAAATTTTACCTGTACAGATTTGAAAATGAGAAAGACCAAGGTGTTCGTATACCACTCATAGACAAAAAATCATACTATCTCATTGGACGTGATGAAGAGTCAAATGATATTGTTCTTTCTGATACACTTGTATCATCGTTACATGCAGCTATACAATTTCGGTTGGTCAAGGGAAAGATTTCTGCCTACATTATTGATCTGAAATCTACCAATGGGACTTTTTTGAATGATGAGGAGTCTGAACTACCTTCCAGACGATATATACAACTTGTCAGCAAAGACAGACTTCGGTTTGGAAGTTTCGATAGCGAGTTAGAGTTAGTTTTGTTGGAGGACCAAGACACGTGATATATAATCACATGACCAAACACCCCCTATTTATTCCAGCTTATTAGTTCCCTTGACACCCCCGGTTCCAGGTTCTATCTTGGCACTTCTGGCTCCGAATTGAATGGCACGTTTAGGCTCTTGTTCTATCCAAAGAAGACCCATGTCTTTTGCGACAAGTCTAAGACAGTGTTTTCTGATGATTTCTCCCGTTTCCTGCTCATATCTTAGTTTATAATCGATTGGGACATGTTGGGTGACGTATTTAATCACATGATGGTCCAGGAACGGGTAACGCACCTCTTTAGACCAGCACGAGATCACCTTATCGTCTCTAGATAGATTCCGAGTATGCAAATTTGACAAGTCTTGCTGCAATTCTGCAACGAGGTCTTGTAATAGTTTATTATAGTCATAATTTGAGAAGTCCACTTGAGGTTTATTTTTCAGTTTTCTTTTGGTTTGATTTGAGATACCGGTGAAGATTCGTTCGTGACGAGTGTATCCGCCAAACAGCTCGTCTGCTCCGAGTCCACTGAGAAGGACTTTAGATGTGCTTTCGTAGGGAATTCTATCTTTATTGGTTGTGACTTTGCTTCCAACACCTCTTGCAGCGAAATAAAATGCAATTGCTATTGAAAGGTCCATTTCTGTGTCGTTTGGATAAATCAAGCTGATAACCCTTCTGCGATGAAGAACGTACTCCTCGTATGGGATGTCGATTTCCACGAGTTGGAACGTCACGTGTTTGTACGTATTCTGCAAGTTTTCCCAGCTTTTCAGAGCCAGTTTGCGGTCCGGAGTGTCCGCAGGAAGTGTGTTACTTCTTGGATTTTGAAACGAAACATTGAGTAAATCGATTTTTGTTCCTGCTGGCGAGATCTCAGCTGCCATGGCAGCCATCACGGTACAGTCGATACCTCCGCTAAAGAGAACAGCAAACTTAGCAACAGATTCGTGGATAGGGAAAATTGTTTCGATTCGACGTCTGACGGCCCCAGTCAACTCCGAACGGGTTTTTTGTGGGGTAAAAAAATTTTTGGGGTGTGTTTCACCCCCGGTTTCAATGAAATTTTTCACTTTGTAAGAAAGAGGAAGATAAAGAGAGCATGAATCGAATTCAAGTTGACTCAAGGTGTTTGTTTCTGAATGATAACTGTAAACGATAGCATTTCTGCATTCGGTGAACATTTCTCTTTGTTTACTGGATGGGAAAACGCTCGTGACGACTAATTCTCCGCCGTCAAGCGTGTATGCAAGAGATTTCTTTCCAAGACAATCTTTACCGAAATAAATTATCCCGTCAATGGTGTCGGTGATGCAGTACGCAAACTCTCCTTCGAGTTGGCCAATTGTTTTCACGACATCAAAATCGTTCTCGACTAATTTGCTGTGGATGAACTCCAGATCGTTGGAGTGTTTGCCGTGCGAGTCGATTTCTTCGTTGTAGAGTTCACCATTGAACTGGATGATGATTCGACCGTGATCTTTAACAAGTGGTTGTTTTGTGAGTGGGGGTCTGAGGGATAGAACCGACGAGAAACATTCAACCCGGCCAACTTGAAGGTTGTGTGCGAAGAACCCGAAACTGTCGGAGCCTCTTTCAAGGAGACGTGGAATGGGCGAGTTGTTGGTACTGAGATAACTTGTACAGTGTAGCTCGTGGTCCAAATGCTCAGCTAGAACGCGATTTATATCGGTGATTTCATGAGTTTTTCGCTCAAACTCACAATCTTGCAGGTAATAGAACAGGATTCCACACATCAGGGGGTAGCGGGTGAATTAGGGTCAAATTAATCAACGTTAAATCTCGTTAACCTTGCAAAAGTTTAGATGGTTAAATTTTTCAAATGTCTGTCTGTCTGTCTGTCATTTTTAATTTCTGTTCAGCACCCGATAACGAGAGCGACAGAAAAGTATCGTTAAAAAAAAAAAAACAAGACCATAATAACCCTCTCTCTTTTGTTACAACAAATCTTCAAACTCACCATGTCGTCCGGCAAAAAACTGCTGCTGATGGGCCGTTCTGGCTCGGGCAAATCGTCAATGAGATCGATCATTTTTTCTAATTATTCTGCGTTTGATACCAGAAGACTCGGTGCCACTATTGACGTGGAGCATTCCAACCACAGGTTCCTCAACAATATGACTTTAAATCTATGGGATTGCGGAGGACAAGACGCTTTTATGGAGAATTTCCTCAATAATGATTCTGGAAACGAACAATCTTCATCAAATAACATTTTCAAGAAATGCGAGGTTCTGATCTATGTTTTTGATGTGGAAAGTAAAGAGGTTCAGAAGGACATCGAGATCTTTAAAAGAGTTCTAGATAATTTGCACAAGTACTCACCAGGAGTGAAGATTTTCATTTTGGTGCACAAGATGGATTTAATCCAAATCAACAAACGTCACGAGCTGTTCACGATCATGTTCAACAAGCTGCATGAGGTGGCGTACAGCGAATACAAGTTCACTATCAAAGGTTTTGCAACGTCGATTTGGGACGAGAGTTTGTATAAAGCATGGTCTTCGATTGTTTGCTCATTGATACCCAACATTTCATTGTACGAACAGAATTTGACGAAATTCAACTCTATTCTTGATGCCAAAGAGATGATTCTCTTTGAGAAAACCACTTTTCTCGTCATATCGTCAACTAATAAGTTTACTTTCGGCACGGCGAATGGAAACGGTGACGATCTCGATCCAAAACGATTCGAAAAAATATCCAACATTATCAAGACATACAAACAGAGCGTGAACAAAATTAGAACTAATTTTAACAATTTGATTCTCCACGGTCATAATTCGTCCATCTACTTGGACGTTCTCACGAGTAACATATATATCATGATTATTATGGACAAAGCGAAGACAACAATGGAGGGTTACGAAATTGACGACGAGAATCTCATATTGGAAAACATCAAAGTGGCTAGACATATGTTTGAGAGTATTGAGAGTAAGGGTAGGTGAGTCGTGACTGAGTCATGAATTATTTGTGAATTGTTGCCAGTCAATTTCCAGTGCTTACTCAACTGGGTCGCTCACGACTCGCTTCTGCTCGTCGGTCTCGTCGGTTTCTCATCAATCCCTCACAAATAGAACTTCTTCTTCTCCTTATCCATATCCGGACGATGCTCCCAATCAATCTCCTCCTTAATTCCCTTCTGCACCCGTCTCAGCTTCAATGTAAATTGAGGACCAAGCTCTTGAAGTCCCACCTTCTCCTCATTACGAAAAACATATCTGTGCATTCTGAAAAAAATAAAATCTCTCTGGTTGTGTAAAGTGATGACTTGACGACCTTGAATCTCCGGAGTATGAGGAAGCAATGATTGGAACATTCTGCCTACCGTTTTACCGAGTCTGGTGGTGAAGTTGTTGAGAACCAGCTCCGGCACGTGATCCGTGGCGTTACCGTGACCTGAAATCTTGGATTTCTCAACAAACGACGAAATTGAAAAATAAAATGTTGGTCCTGACGGTAGATGAATGAAAGTGATTCCATTCACCACTTTTTTGTCCTCGTTGATCACTATAAGATCGGTGAAATCTCTGTTGGCACAATACTCGCTCATATCTTTCATTGTGTATTCTCTCTTCCGCTTCACAAACACTGTGTTTGGGACAATAGACATTAGTAGTGATGCAAACTTGTATGCTGGCTTCTTAGCATGTGGACTGGTTGTTATTAGAATTTTTGGTTCTTTGCCTGAGTTCTCGAAATAGGATGCAAAATCATCTTCTCCTTCAATCTCTGTATTGATTGTTTCATCGTAAACACGCATAGATTCGATGGTACGTGGGACATTTTCACTCAAACGTTTCTCTCTCTGTTCAGGATTTTCAAGCTCATCTTTGGCTCTTGCTGCTCTTTCCTTATGACGTTTTTTATTTTCTTCATGTTTGAGTTTCGCAAACAACTTTTGTCTTTTCTGTTTGTTCTTTATAGACTTGAGTTTCTCAGCATCGATCGACGACATTGCGGTGGTTTTAGCGGGTATTCTACGGACAGACCAAGTAGATATCAGATTGATTGATAAAATTTTGTTATATAAAATTTTTTTTTTTTTGCAATTTTTTTTTGAGCCGCACAACGAAAATTCTAAGCACTAAGTGAAATTTTCATGAATTTACCACCAACTTGAATCAATCAAATCAAGCAATCTCGCTACACTCATGACCAGCAAACCCAGTCATTTGCCCATTTGTACAAAGTCTTTATCCTTGATACATAGCACATTACACCAGTACACAGCCCTGTCTAATGCGCCTCTCCTCAGAGTTTACTCTCGTCATCACCAGTATGATTGGTGATACGGAGAGAGAGAGTAACGATCTTCGCGGAAACTCTCCGAAAACTAAATCAGATGAGGATTCGCATGGCCTCTCGTCCACTACCAAACATCCTCCTGATATCTATTTAAAACTCTCAGATTCTTCACCATATCAGTAGCAATTTCCTCAGTAACTCTCCTCTCCTCCACAAAAATCTTCACCAAAGTACTCTGAACATCACGTGCCATCCGTGAAGCATCACCACAAACGTACAAAAATGCTCCGTTATTCAAAAAATCACTGATCTCCTTAGCGTATTCTTGCATTCTATGTTGAACATAAATCTTCTTGTTGGAATCTTCTCTTGAAAATGCTGTCACCAATTGGAAAGTGTCACCCAATTTTTTTGAGTATTCAACCCATTCTTCTTTATACAAAAAGTCCTCATTGGACGATCTGCAACCGTAAAAAAGTAAACTTTTGCCTAATCCAGTCACACCACTCTCAACCTGTTTGACACGTTCTCTAATAAATCCTCTAAATGGAGCAACACCAGTTCCTGGACCAATCATAATGACAGGAGTGCCAGGATTAGATGGGAGTTTGAAAGTAGAACGTCTGATATGAACAGGCAACTTGAAAGGAGCAAACTTGTCTCTTGGTCCGGCCAGATCGTAAGTCACCACTGGTTTAGCATCTTTGACTTTATTCTGAGCCAACTGAACGTTGTGAAGCAAGTTTGTAGCCACTCCAGTCACGATGTGGTCGATTCCTTCGTGTTTTTCTTGCTCAACAACCGCAGTAATGTGAATAGTCTGCTTTTCAGCAAGAGAAGATGAGGAGATCGAGTAATAACGAGGTTGCAGTGTAGCGACAGATTCAATGATGAAAGCAAACGGAATGTCTTTCCATGTTTCACCACCGCTCAAATCACTCAACATGTCGGAGATATTCATATATCTGCTGGTGACCTCGTTGTGGAACAATTTCTTGTCTCCGGCAAGCTTGGTAGCCTTGGTTTTGGCCTCAACACTTGGAGCAAATTGTAAAACTGAAGTGAGGAACTGACGGGAAATTGGTCCCGAAATCTCTAAATAGTGTCTCAAAACAGCCTCGTAGGTACTTGGAGATGGGAAAGGAACGTGGATAGTTGAATCAAGTGGCACGACATTGATCACTGTATCTTTTTTAGAAGTGAGACCCAGAACGTCAAGCAACGCAGCGACATGTTCGTTTGAGTTGGATGGCCACACGGCAATGTGATCACCGGTGCTGTACTTGAGGTTAGAGCCGCTGAGGTCAAATTCCGCGTGGACACAGTGACGATCAGGAGCAGAAAACAGTTCACGAGTGAGAGAAATTGGGGCAATGTAAGGATGTGTATGGTCGAATGGGCCGAGGGAAAGGGCTCTCTTGTCCTCGTCGGTAGTTGGATTCAGATGACGGGCATTTGGTTCGCCCAACGAGACGCTGGAAGCAACTCCATCAAAGGAATCGCGTTCCTCTACCCGCAAACCGGCTTCGTACAACAAGTCGTGTTCCTCCAGTCTTAATTCATCCTTCAACAGATCAAACAAGGAATCCTTCCACGCCAAATAATCCTCGTCCATAGTTCCCCGGCCATCATCTCCTAATCCGAGCGAACCAATGAAAGAGGCACCCTTCCCTTTGAGAGAATCAACAGTCTTATGACCCATAGCATTATAGATTTCATATGTGGAGTTTCCGAGACCAAAACAACTGAAACTAACGTTGGACAAATCGTCAGCTTCGTTTTCCAAATAGTCAAAGAATTCAACTGCGTTATCAGTTGGCTCTCCCTCGCCATAGGTTGCCATGAAGAAGACAACAAGGGCGAATCCATCGATGGCGCTTGCGATCTCGTTTAGAGAGTCATAGTCGTAATCAGCGAGATCTCCACACATTGTAGGCAGGGAGAATCTCGCTTGGAGTTCCTTGCTGAACTTGTGACCGTAATCTTCTGCTGTTCCAGTTTGGGAACCATAGAGAACTAATGCCTTTTTACCGGTTTCACTGAGAATTTCAACAAGGTCTCTTGTTGATCCGCTATTAGCGATGTTGCCTTCTGAAGTTTGTTCTGCGGCCCATAACTTTCCTTTGGTGAAGTAGGCCACGAGAGCAAGAAAAATGGCAGTGAGAACCCCGATATCGAGCGTGTCGAGAGCCATGACGGTAGAAGGTGGTTGTAGAGGAAAGGGGATGGGAGGAAGAACAAGTGATGGATGGGAGGAGGAAATGAGAAAAACTTACGACAGAATAGGGGAAAAAATGCGAACGCGAAACGAAAAAAGTCGACGCGACTATACGAGAAGACGACGAGTCGTTCAAGTAGTGCGATTTATGCGAGTCATTAGCGACTGATTGATTCACCATTATCTGAACGCTACCACTGATCGGAGAACGCAAAAATCACGAGCAAAGTTCATCGAACATTGATAATTTTCAATAGAGATTGCTGTCTATCGGAGATTTCACGCAACCGACGCGACGACTCGCTTCCCTCGGAGTTAACAAAAAGTTATTGACTGATTGACAAGAGTTCAAGTCAGTGAACATTGATAACATAGAGAATTACCTAAAACCCGCTCAGCCTATTATTCCAGATTTCTGAAATCACAATCAATTAAACTGAAAATGGAGTATGCCTCACATTATCATTGAACTGCGTTATCACTTATTGACTCACACTCATTATAAACCACTATTGACACCCCGTTGCCTCGTTCGCTCCTGGGTGCTGCATTGATGACATAACACCCTCTTCATCGCTAACTCAGCCAATCATGCATCAAAGTTTGAATAAACACTCGCACTCAAATCATCCAACTCCTGCAAATTATTCAAAGTGTACAATATCTCATTATCCAAAGAGTTATTCGTCAATTGGTTCGATTGCTTGGTAATGCTGGCCAACAACGATGCCAACTTCACTCTCGGTGTATCAACAGAACCTTCAGGCTGTTTGTTCAAAAGTCCAAGAACAATATTATCCAAAACCTTTGAAATCCCCACAGTCACCAAAAGACTCACGATCGAACTAACCTGTTCGTTATTCAAATACCCTTTGAGTTCCATTAAAAGTTTCCCCATATTCTCAGTGTTTTGCAAATTGTTGTTGAAATTTGTTAGAAACTCCATGTCATTGGTCTGTTGCAACAAAAAGAACTCCAAATTCGCAGGAGGAAATAAAGAAGCAATAACAACAGAACTGTCACCCGAGCCCCCATTGATCTCCCTATCAATTCCTTGCTGTGCACGATTCACAAGCCCAGCGAACTCTTCAACAGAAAGCTCCTGACGTGGATTGATGTCCCCAAAGACATCTTCAACACTGGCCTCAATCCTTGTTCTTATCTCCACCCATCCTTTGTTCAATAGCCACCAACTGAACGACAAAAATGCCTGTTCTGGTAGATTCTCATCTCCACGTCCCAAAGATCCACTACTCGAATCTTCATCTTCCTCTTCCACTAAATTGTAGTTCGTATCCAACGAAATCCCCGATTCATTCTCCAATTTGATTCCTCTCGTTTTGGATGCAAGTTTGATTGCCGTCTCCAAATACGATTTCCGTGACAAAATGTTCAACTGTAAGTGCAAAAAAACAATCAACAACGACTCACAGTACAAAAGAGTCAAAAATCTTGTCAAAGACTGTGTCTTGAGCTCGTTCCATAACTCTGTCTTGCTTTTCGTAGAATGGCTACTGGCCTGTGTGGATTGTTGTTGTTGTTGTTCGTTATGAACTGAGAAATCGTCGCTCAACACCGTCGAAAGCGCAGGATCTGCCGTGTTCAAAGCTCCACCATCACCTAAAACACGGTTTCTTTGTCTTTCCAGACGTTTATTTTGCAACTCCTTAGTTATTTCTTCCACATTCAACTCCTCATAAATAGGCTCAGTAAGAACAGGAAGGAGCGATAAAAACGTCATGTAGCAATCATTTTGCGTCTGTTTGAATCTCCTTTTGATCTGCTCCTTTGCAAAATTCTCCTCTTTCAATTTCTCTTGTAATTCACTCAACTTGGAACTCACATACGAACTAACAACATACGAAATGGCAACCAAACCAGTTGAGAAAAAAATCTTCTTTTTGTGCCGGCCAAAAAGGTCTCTACAATATTGAAACATCTTGATTTGTTGTTGGTTATTTTCAACTTTGTGGTGATGATCTGATGATGTAAATCAGGCCCTCCTCGTGTTTGCTCTTAGCTTCTCCACAAAAAGTCCGAGCCAACAAAAACAGGGGTAGAAAAACGTAAAGAAAGCACACAGTCCTCTGAATGCTAGTAGGTCGTACTATTTCAGTTACCTCTTGGTTTTGCTATGAAAAATTAAACACAACTTTCCCCTTCTCTTTGTAACGTTCTATCTAAATAACAGGCTACTGCTTGCCTCAATAGGAAACGCATCCAGAGAGTCCTCAAGGAGCCATCACAAAAAAAAAAAAAACGATGGAGCAAGTTATTTGATTACATAATCAAACCTTACAAACTTTTACCCGGATATCATGCTAATGTTACATTACCAATACATACTTTGTGCGCTCCTAGTGGTTTATTCATCGCTCAGCTCGCTCAGCTGTCTAGGTGGATTTGGCCTTGCTTTTCTTTCGCGTAGAAGGTTTGCTCACTTTTGAAGGTAAACGTTTTGGCGACTTCTCCTGCTCGAACTTAGTATGCTTTCCTTCGAAATGAACTCTCGAAACAGCAGGCTCTCCTAATTGCGAACGAACAAACTTTTGTGCCTCTTCCGCAGACCTATCCTTCTTGATCTGATCGCCTTCAACTTTCATGGCAGCTTTCTTTGCCCTTTCCATGTACGACTTCACTCTTCCAAGCTCCTGCATCACAGGGTGATCATTTTTGGTGTTTCTTCCGCTTGCTTTGAGGTATGAAAAGTAAAGAGATGAAATCACATATGCGTATGTATTGTAGAGTTGAACTTTTTCCAGTGGATCCGCAATTTTTTGAATTTGCTCGGCCAGACCTGTGGAAAGCAAGTTTTCCTCAAGTTTACCTCCCAGATCTATGGTGGCACTTTGAAGCAAGGTCACAAGTTGTTTGACTGTTTCTAGGTCGTCCATATCGTGGGAATGTGCAATGAATCAAATGAATCTGTTGTGTTAGTGATAAAAGTAATTTCTTTTATAAAAAAATTTATCCAGTGCCATTTACATTTGCACACCTCTACACCACTAATACTTGTCAAAACAATTTCTATTAAACAAAAACATGCTCCTTGGGGGGGAAAGGAAAGCATACTTTGCACAAACTATAGACATTGCCTTGAACCTTTTGGAGTGGCAAACTACATAAAATCAAATGAATTTCAACTAACAAAAGAAGTGGGGGCTTCTTTATGTCGGGGGTGGGATACAGGGAACAAACAGCCACTCTCTCATAGCACAGCACATTTAACGACTGGCTTTGGTCGGAAGCAGACAAAGAACATTTTTAAACACATACAGTATCTCACTTGACTTAGTAGCCTTCAAGATCCTGTTGCTTTCTGAGTTCGTAAACATTCAGAGCCTCTTCTGCTGCTTTAACACCAGAAAGAGCCATGGCACCAAAAGTTGGACCCATCCTGTTGTGTGAGTCACATTCACTCAACTCCATACCGGCACAAACAAGACCTGGAAACACTTCTCTAGTGTTCTTGACAATAGAGTCCTCTGCCTTGTTCATATCAAGACAACCCATCTGATTCCTTTCAATCAAGCCGAGAGAAGACAATCTCTTGACACAGAAAGCACCCATGGGACCATCGTGACCAGTACAAGAGATAATCACCTTGGCGTTGATAGTGTTTGGATCCATACAGGATTGATCATCGTGATGCATCGAAACCAAAGTCCAGTTGGTAACGACACCAGCGACTCTTGTGTCGCCAGAATCGGTGGTTCTCGTAATCAAATCTTCAACGCAAGTGGCATTGAACAATTTAACGTTTGGCAGAGCCAAAACTTTTGAACACAAAGTAGTGATGAAAAGAGCAGCATGTTTAACAACGACGTAATCACCTTCGTCTTCATACTCGAGTCCTAGTTCTCTGATGAACGAGTCTGCTGGCTTTCTCAAAACCATGGCTGAGAAAAGCTGACCACCAAGGAAACAACCACCTCCAACGGCGACATTAGCCTCGATGATTGCAATTTTCAAGTCTGGTCTGGCCTTTGCCAATGTGTAAGCAGCACTCAGACCAGCCGAGCCAGCACCAACAATGACAATGTCTGACTCTGCGTACTTGTCGAGATCAGCAAAGTATCTTTTGGTCATTGCACGAGAAACTGTTGATTCTCTGATTGGTGCAAACCTGAAGGTGTTCCAATCGTAAACGGAAGGAACAGCCTTTGCAACTGGGGAGTCAGCATTGAACACATTTGCACTCTTCAGAGAGAGAACTTTCTCTTGCTGCGCAGTTTCAGTGATAACAGAAGTTGGAGACCTAGAACTTAGTTAGTATAACAGTTTTCAGATAGAATGAAAAGACAGAATGACGGATTCTGTCTCCTCATTCTCTCTTGGTGCATTTCCTTTGCGCTAGTATTAACTAGATCAAGTTCCTACCGTGTAATCTCAGCCTCAAAGAGGCACCGGTAATGCATAAACGAATGGGAAAATGGGACTAACCATTTGGAAGGACGGTGGGAAACTCAACATAATTAAAATGGGAACAAACCAAAAGCTCACGATAACGGGGCTTATGGGACATACATTATGAACTTCTAAGAGGAATTGCGTTGTTAGTTAGTAATTCAAGAGTAAAATGCTGGGTTCAATCATACCTGGCTGATAGTTGCTGGTTTAAATAGACCAATTGATGATAAAAGAAAAAGAGAAAGAACAAATAAGAAAAACAAAAAAAGCCTCTGACTTGCTCAATTTATACAATTGAGGGGAATTACCAGAGGCTAAAAAAAAGTATGCTTAGTGGATGGCTCACTAAAATCCGTTTCAATAATCCCCACACGGCCCAGATTGCCCCAGAATTAGCGCAGATATAATCGCGGACGGGTATGTTTGATCCGAGAGATGAGTCAATTCAGCAACAGAGTGATGTGCGGGATGTAGCATGAGCGAATAGCGGTTGACTCTTTTGCGGCTGTGACGTGTCGAATGGATCGAGGCGCAGAGGTTTGAAAAAGTATTGAGTTAGGGCGATGCAAAAAGGCTCTTACAGTAGATTGACGTCCGTAGGCTACAGATGGTGACTTGCAATGCATGGGGCCTAAACAGAAACAATCGATATTTCCGAGCAGTTAACCCGTCCGCTAGTAGGGACCATTTATTTGAATACTACCCGCTGGCTGTCTACCAAGTTCCATTTGACACATGATTTTTCAATCATGAAAAATTTCCTCGATTTGACTCTGTTTGTTTGATTTTTTGTTTACCCCAGTTTAACGTCAGATGAAGCGGCGATACCAAGTTTAGCGGTGTACGGATGTATTGATTCTTGAACGTGTGGCAAAAAAAAAAGAATAATACAATCATTTCAGATCAAAATGTTAGTCAAAACATTATATATCATGAATGTTTTTTGTTTTTACCGAAGCAATGCCCCTCGAAATACCCCCGTCGTGGCCCCCAACTCAAATTGGCTTGACCGAACCGTCCGTGGCCAAACTGGCTCCGGTGTTGCCGAAAAACAGTAGAATTGGCACCTTCAACGGATCTTTCGCTCCGAAAACAGATATCGTCAACCTTGAAACGCTCTACATCGAGGCACCGTACATTCTTTTGCCCGCATTTGAAGTTGGGAAACTTATTGAGGTTGGTAAATGTTGTTGTTACTGTGGAGAAGTGCTCAAAGTTTACGATAAAGGCAGACTTAAAGATACCAATGGAAATACGAGTCTTACCGACGAAAAGCATGCTCGGTTCTTGAATGGTTTAGATTGCAATGATTGTAATCAGCGGTGGTGCTCACAGGGCTGTCGGAAGTTGGATTTTTCACACGCATTACTCAATCATCTTCCTACAAATAAAGCAATGACCAATCAGCTAGCTAATTCGAATGGCTCAAAATTGGTGTTGATCTACGATAAATGGACAGTCTTCAAGAGACATTTGACGAAAAATAAACTCGACCTTGTATTTTACACCTTCCGTGTTATTATACAGCTGTTTAACGAGCCATCACTGGAAGAAAAGTATCGGAGTTTGCGGAAAATTGAACGTGACGACCAGATCATTGAATATTTAGACACTATTACGGATACTTCTGTTGACTACAAAAGGACATTCGAATTGCTAAAGGCGTGTTTCAGGTCGATTGACTTGGAATATGACCAATTTCTCGAATATATGGCTATTTTCAAGCTGAATAGCGTCGACAATGCGATATATTTGATCACCAGCAGTGTCATGACACCGGACAATTCCAATTGTACGATTTCTGTTTACGAAAATCAAGGAAATGATGGGGTTTATGAAGATTTCAAGATTGAAGCTTTGGGTGAGCATTCTGTGAAACTCGTCAAGGAAACTCATAGAGAATCTCTGAAAAAACCGATTTTCACTAATCAACTCAAGATTGGTAAAAAATTGCTCAAAGTTTCCAATTCTGAGGGTGTTATGGCAAGGGAGCCTTTGAAAGCTGTTTTTTTGGCAGATACAGCGTCTGCAGTTTATGTGGCTCGTAAGAACTCTTCTTCTTCGAGTGACGATCGGCCTTCATCGGCAAGATCGGCTTCTTTTTCAACAGAGTTGGTTGTTCCCAAGTCAAGCAGAAGGACAGCATCTTTTACCTCTTCTGGTAACTCTTTTGGAGAAGGGATCATCAAATATAATCGGGAACAAATCAGAGAAATGCTGGCGGGAATGTCAGTGGAAGATGAGGAAGGGGATGAAGAAGATGAGGATGAAGATGAGTTTGCAGTGAGACTGCGGAAATCTACAGATAGTCGCAAGAAGAGCGCAGGATCTGGCGAGCAAATGAGTGGAGATTGCGAATCGTTTGAGTTGCAAGTTCCCGAGGGCTTTGGAAGGGATAGGCGGAAGAGTGTAAGGTTTGATGAGAATGTGGATAGTATTGATTAGTGGGAGGCAGCTCAAACATAGGTTGGCATATATATAAATAAACAAAGCATATTAGGAGAGCAATTTAGCGTAATGAGTGAACTGAATGCTATCATTGCTGAGGTAAGCAGGCCAGTAGAAAATTGTCACGTGATTTTTTTTTTCACACTTGCTCTCAGCTGCTGGGAAGATTGTATTTCCCACCCTGCGGCCAGGCAGTGAATTTTCAACTGGCTTGGCTCGCCGCTGAGTCTGATAGCACCTCCAACAAGAACAACACCGTCTCGCCTCATGATCATATTACTCAGACCCTTAAAACCCAAAACGGGAATGCTAAACCCGCTTACCCTACACAAGGCGTTTAGCGGAAGACCCGGCCGGTTGAGTGAATTTCCCCTTTCTGCACATGAAAGAGTGTTCAATCAAACAGTCGGGGCTTGTTTACCTCTCCGAACAATAGCCGCATGATTCTCGAAAACAACATCAGGTGAATTTTTTTACTTGATTGTGCGAGATATTCCACGAAACCGGCGCATATTTATGTCGGCTGAATTATGCATATCTATTGTTAAAATTTGTTATCTGAATGCATTTATTGTGAAAAATTTATCCAAGACTGGCTGATAACAGGGATATCGAACCAATCAAGCCGCGGCAGACGAGAACACAATTGTTGCTGCTGCATTTGGAATGGTCTCAAGATTTCTACGGAATCACAAAGACAGGGCCCAGGGTAATGTGGGCTTGAAGTAGAGTATAAATACCCGACAGAGTTCAAAATATTGAAAACATTGTTTTGCTATGAATTCCTTGAAATTTTTTTTTATTTCAGTGCTTTCTCTATCAAACTTGTCAGTTTTTATTACGTCTTCAAAATGCAGGACTCTATGACTACTGACTTGACCGCCGAATACGACAAGGCCGACCTCGTGTGGGTTATGGTCTCGGGTATTCTGGTGTGGATTATGATTCCTGGTGTTGGTCTTCTTTATTCCGGACTCTCAAGAAAAAAACATGCTCTCTCTTTGCTTTGGGCTTCTCTCATGGCCATTTGTTTGGTCTCATTCCAATGGTTCTTCTGGGGTTACTCACTTACCTTTGGTCCAGGTTCGTCGGTGTTCTTAGGCTCTCTTGACCAATTTTGTCTCAAGACTGTGCTCGGAGACGCTAACGGTTCTGCTCTTCCAGATATCGTCTTCTGCTTCTTCCAAGGTATGTTCGCCATGATTACCGGATGTATCATGCTCGGAGGTGCATGCGAAAGAGCCAGACTTGGACCGATGATGGTGTTCTTGTTCCTGTGGATGACTGTTGTCTACTGTCCTGTTGCCATGTGGACTTGGAACTTGAAGGGATGGCTCAACACTTTGGGTGCTTATGACTTTGCTGGTGGAGGACCAGTCCACCAGGCTTCTGGTTTCGGTGCTCTTTCTTACGCCCTTATCTGTGGAAAGAGACACGATCCTGTTGCTTCTTCTAGCTTGCCAAAGTACAGACCTCACTCTGTCACTTCTGTTGTTCTTGGTACTGTTTTCCTTTGGTTTGGATGGTTCGGTTTCAATGGTGGTTCTTCTGGTGATGCTTCTCTCAGAGGTTTCTACGCCTGTGTTAACACCAACTTGGCTGCAGCCTGTGGTGGTCTCACCTGGATGTTTGTCGACTACTTCAGATGTGGCCGTAAATGGACAACTGTCGGTATGTGCTCGGGTGCAGTTGCCGGTCTTGTTGGTATTACTCCTGCTGCCGGTTTTGTGCCAGTTTATTTTGCCGTTCCAATCGGTGTTATCACTGCCATTGCATGTAACTTTGCGGTTGATCTGAAGAACATTATCGGAATTGATGACGGTCTTGATGTCTGGTGTCTTCACGGTGTTGGAGGATTCACCGGCTCTGTTTTGACTGGTTTGTTTGCGGCTGATTACATTATCAGCACCGATTATGGTGTTACCGGTGCAGGAGGTTGGTTAAACCACCACTACAAGCAACTTGGATACCAATTGGCTGCCTCATGTTCGATCTCGCTTTGGTCGTTTGTGGTTACCTCTATTCTGCTTGTTGTCCTCAACTTCATTCCATTCCTCAAGATCAGATTGAGTGAAGAGGAGGAAGAAATTGGAACTGATGCTGCTCAAATCGGTGAGTTCACTTACCAGGAATCTAGAGTTTACATTCCAGAACCAATCAGATCGATCAAGAGCATTCCAGGTACCAAGACTACCAAGTCTAACGAGGAGGACGCTAACGCTGTTCCACTTCCAAACAGTGAAGAGAAGTTGGACATTTGATGACATTTAGTTGTTGTACTAATTTAATATGACAGCACCGAGAGACTGAATGTGACGGAGGTTGCAATTGGTTGTGCGAGTTGTCGGTAATTTCGAAGATGAACGACCGTAGTATGTCATTTGAAAGACATTAATTTTGTATCAAGTCCCGGAAAGATTTTGAAGTAGGTTTGTGAACTTGAGGACCTAATATCAGCTGGTTTGATTTACGAGGCCGCCAGTCATTTGATACTTACTATAGTCACCTTGCTGCCATTTTGCTACCATTTCGCTCATCCTCAAAACTTCGCGAATCTCGTATTTTTTTTTTCTCCACAAGAAATAATCTTTATTTTTCTATTCAACTTGTTCCCTTTTACTGTTTCCCCTTTGTTCTTTCTTCCATTGAATTCCCTTTACTTTACCCCCTCTATCGATGAACTACAACTCCCGCAGTCAGAACTCGGCGAGCTTTTGTCTCTCAAAAGACTTGAAACTCCCGTTTCGCTTCAGAATACAAAACCTCACCGGGTTCACCCAAAGACTCTCATCTCTAGCCAATGAAACGGACTCAGCAGATGATGCCACATCTACAATCATCCGTTCGCGCCTCCGCGAACAACCAGAATACGACGTGTTTGTTCTCACACATATCGAATCTGCCGGAAAACAGCTCACCGTTCCAGTTCGAACAAGTCTAAAGTACTCAATAGATGCAACCAACGATCTCAATGGTGCAACAGATTGGAGCAGATTACCAATCGATTACAGTCAGCTCTTATTGGACAGTCGTCTTGTTCTTCGGTTCTTTGCTTACGGGCCGAAAACAGGATCCGAACGCAGAGTGGGAGAGTGCAACATAGACCTGTTCGACATAAATAGCTGCACCCTTAAAAAAGGGTTGCAGAAATTGAAAATCCGTCTTTTTGATGGTAAAGATGAATTTTTCTCTACAGAAAGCACCCAAGTCACCATCAGCAACTCAACTTCTGAAACGCACGCCACCACCACGGACTGGCTAGATCAGCTCATCCAACGCAAACTAGACCAACTAGCACTCCGTGACTCGCAACGCCAACACCAGCATATGCTGATTGCAAATAAGACGGGTGCAGTCTTTGTCAACCTCGAACTCGCTCACTTTGAGATCCCAATCGTGTTTTCCGATGTTAAATACGCCACTTTGAGTATCACCACAGCAGAATCTCACGTTTTGAATGCTGCTACACACCCGGTAGCCGATGTAGCAGGCTCAAATGCCACCACTGCACTCAATGATATGCGTGCAAGCAATCTCCGTGAACTGAAACAACACAGCACACCTGCTCTTTTCGATCCAGACCAGTACCGTTCCGAACTTATCGAAGACCCAATCGAGTCGAAATTTCGTAGATTGGAACGTACACATCAGTCGTCTGCTCTCGATAAAGACGTTAAACCAACGCTCAAAGTTCGTACTGAACTTTCTCAAATTTTACGCAAACAATTCTTCCAGAAATTGAGTCAGAAAGAGCGTAATATGATTTGGAAGTTCCGGTTTTTCTTACTCAACAGTCTTATTCTCAACCGGAACACTGCTCAATTGAACAATTTCGCCATCAATTTCATTAAATGTGTTGATTGGGATGACGATTTCGAAGTCAAGGAGTTTCTCAGCATGATCGATCATCTCGGAGCTGATAGTTCTGGTTCTGGTTCTGGTGCAGGGGTATTTGTACGTGAACTGGAGATTGTCGATTGTCTTGAACTTCTTGGTGCAAACTATCGTAACCACATTGTTCGTAACATGGCACTAGAAAGGCTGCGACTCGCCTCCAATGACGAACTTGAGGCTTATATGGTTCAACTTGTTCAATGTGTTCGAAATGAGGCCGGATATGTTGATCCCCACACCGATATCGATGACGATGTGGATGTTGGTGGTGGTACTGGTGACGATCTTGCGGATCTCGATGATTCAACATACACAGCGACGTCAAGCGATTACCAGCTTGTGAATAATGCCGACGATGACGACCCTGTGATGCGCATTCTCAACAGTTCCGACCTCATGAATCCCAACAGTAGATTGGTGGAACGTCTTCCTAAACTGGGCTCCCCGCTTGCCAACTTTTTGATTGACCGCGCATTGAACTCACCTCAACTCACAAACTTCCTGTATTGGCATCTCAAGGTTGAAGTGGACGAAGAGCGTTCGAGGCGCAAAAATAGTACCCCTGCTCCAGTAGCAACGGTATCCGGCGACCATGACGCCGTTCCCGATGTTCAGCAGACTTCTCCACTACCAGATGGCAGAGGATCTCGCAACGTTCTTCTGCGTACAATATTGCACCTTGTTGTTAGGCTCAGCTTGAGTGAGAAAGGGAGTGACAAAATTCATGTTCTACGGAGCCAGGTGGATCTAATTACTCGTATCCACAACATATCGATGACGATCAAGAAAGATTGTAAGAAAGAGACGACACCTCGGAAGATTGAGATTCTGAAGAATCTTTTAGTGGAGAAATTTCGTTCTGTTGGATCCAAAAATCGTGATTCTTCGCTAGCTGAGTTTGCACCAATTTATCTACCTATAGACCCTGAGATTGAGGTTTGTGGGACTTTTCCTGAGGAGTCAAGTGTTTTCAAGAGCAGTTTGAACCCGCTGAAAATTACATTCAAAACTGCTGAGGGCTCGTGTTACCCTGTGATGTATAAGATTGGTGATGACTTGAGACAGGATCAATTTGTGGTTCAAATCATTACTTTGATGGAGAAAATTTTGTTGAATGAGAATTTGGATATGAAATTGAGGCCGTACAAAATCATGGCACTAGGTCCTGTGGAAGGACTGATTCAATTTATTCCAAACTCATCGCTGTCTTCCATCCTCCAACGATACAATTCGATTCTGACTTATCTTCAAGTTCATAATCCCGACCCTTCGGCTCCTCACGGAGTTCGGCCGGATGCGATGGACAACTATATTTGTTCGTGTGCAGGTTACTGTGTTGTGACGTATATTTTGGGAGTTGGTGATAGACATTTGGAGAATTTGTTGCTTACAAAAGACGGATACTTTTTCCATGCAGATTTCGGTTATATTCTCGGGCAGGACCCGAAACCATTCCCGCCGCTTATGAAACTGCCAATTCAAATTATAGAAGGAATGGGTGGACTCAGTGATGAAAATTACAAGACTTTTTGTAATTATTGTTTTATCAGTTATATTACATTGAGGAAGAACGCCTCATTGATTTTGAACATTTTTCAGTTGATGATTGACTCATCAATACCTGTTTTGAAGACTTCTAATATTGACGGCCTTTCGAATGAGATGGAGAAGTTTGAGCTGATTTGGAAGATCGAAGAGAAGTTTATGTTAGAGTTGAATGATGAGGAGGCTGTTTTACATTTCCAAAATCTTATCAATGATAGTGTCAATGCCTTTTTGCCGGTGGTGATTGACAGGTTACACAGTTTGGCTCAATATTGGAGGGCGTGATAAACAAGAGAATGAGGCTTTTTATTGTTATCTGCGGACCACTCGACTCGTTGGTCTACAAATACGGAGTTTGACAAAGCCTGGTTCGAACATGAATGGACTAGATAAATCGCTCATGATGTTATCAATTGAATCTATGTACAGTTATTATATATTCTTCGTGGAGAGATCCTCAGAGGAACGTCTAGTGTTTTGCTGATCCTCAACATCCTCACTCACGACTCGCTCCGCTCGTTGTTCGTTCGTCATTCGCTCGTGGTTCGCTTCACTTTAGTAGATCCTCCCTATTTTTCTTCCTCTTCAAAATGCTCTCCTTAATATAAACTTGAAGGGCCTTCGAACGCGACACCGTATACCCAAAAATCAAATTCGACGCCGTATTTTTTGAAATCTCGCCCAAATGTTCGTCGACTTTTTGGTTGAATTTCTCCATATCTATCTTCGAGCTCTTGGAAGCAACTTCAATGAGTTTCTTTCGTAAAAATTCGTACTGTTTCGTTGTCACATCACCATAATATTGTCCACTTGCGTACAATTTTTGCAACTCCGGTCGTGAATCTATATGCTTTTCAAATCTCTCCAAAACCTCATTGAGGTCGTTTGATTTGAACAACTCCTGAGCCTTTGGATACTTGATTTTGCCCCGGTGAAAAGTACTCACAAACGACAAAATGTGTAATTGTCTCTTCAAATCTTGCTCAATCTTGTAATAATTATCACTAGTGAGACGCAGACCCCAACAATCTCGTCGAATCTGAACCCAACTGTATGAGTGTCGTAAGAACGTTCCTTTCACGTTCTGTTCATAGAGCTCTTTCCTGTTACCCGTTCGAGCAAACAGATCGTTGTATCCTTCAATGGTGTCAAACTCAACGTAATCAATGTCTCCATCGAGAACAGGACCGTTTGTGCGTTTTCCAGACCCTTCAGGATCAAAAAGACCTGCCAGTTCAGAAGGTCCCCGTCGTCCGTCGAGTGTCGGACGCAGATCGATTCCTGTTTCGGACGCGTCGACAAAATCCACGACAAAACATCGCTCTTTTTGAGCATGTAACCGTAATCCTCGGCCGAGCATCTGGATTAGCAGCTGACGTGACCGTGTTGGTCGAACGATGAAAATCGAATCAATATTTGGAATATCTGTCCCTTCAGTAAAGACACCGCAGTTCATGAGAACAGGAATCTCTCCTCGAGAAAACGCTGTCACAAGCTTCTCACGATCTAATTTGGTCGTGCTTCCTGTCACATACTGCGCATTGACTCCGTTACTGCGGAAAAGTCTTGCAAGTTCGGCCATAGCGTCGATATTAATACAAAAAAACAGCGTCGATTTCAGATCTCGTTCTTTGCGGAAGTGTAAATACGTTCGCAACACGAGCTCGTTGGTTTGATCGGTGTTAACCACCTCTGCTAGAGAGTCAAGTCGATAGTCCCCGTTCGACCCAACCTCAACGTCTTCAAGACTAAACGAAGCCGACACTTTTGCCCAAGAGAAATCAGTCAAATAGCCTTCTTGAATTAGTTCTCGAAGTCCTTTGTCAAAAACCACCTCATCAAATACCTTCCCGAGCGGTATTCTGTCATGTCGTTTCAATGTCGCACTGAACCCTATCACCGCCACATCGGATTGTGGCTGATCACACCCAAAGTGGCGCAGCACACGAAGGTAGGAGCTAGAAACTCCATGATGACACTCGTCAACAATGATCGCCTTGTACAGTTTAGGGTCGTATTGATCCAGCCGTCCTGCACTTTTCGCCAGGGTCGGAACAGACGCCACTATCACGTCCACGTTATCTGCGTGTGTGGGCTTGAACTTCGCCATATCCATCTCGACTTTGTAGTGTGGATGAGCGTTAGTGATGGCACGGACTGCCTGTTCGGCAAGCTCTTTGCGGTGAACAAGTACTAAAGATCTTGTTCCGTTGGTTCTCGGATTTGGTGGCAGACGTGCTAGTAATTGTGAAAAAATCACCGTTTTTCCGCCACCTGTAGCCAGACTCACCGCGATTCTTCTCACTTTAGGTAGCGCGTCCAAACAACTCACTATACAATCATTTTGATAGCTTCGAAGAAGCGGTGGTCTCTTAGTGGCCTCCACAGTTGTTGTACTCAACCGTCGTGCAAATACTCTCCACATATCCCTAAATAAAAATGCCCCCTTCTTCGACTCCCTTTACCTTATTTTTTTCAGCACCCCAAACTTTTTTTTTTTTTTGATGTTTTTTATCATTTTCGCTATAATTTTGTTTTTTTTTTTATTTAGCAACATTCTTTTCTCTTTCCCTTCTCCAATCAAACCAAGATGCTCGTGATAAACCTCCTTGTCTGGCTTCTGGCATGTCCAGTTGCTCTCGCCGCAGGCTCGGCTGCCACCAATACAGACCCTTCAGAGCCCAGACACACAAATAATTGGGCTGTGCTCGTGTCAACCTCAAGATTTTGGTTCAACTATAGACACATGGCTAACGTGCTCAGCATGTATCGTACAGTGAAGAGACTCGGAATCCCAGACTCGCAGATTATTCTCATGCTTTCAGATGACATTGCGTGTAACCCGCGCAACGCTTTTCCTGGATTCGTGTTCAACAACGCCGACAGACAGTTGGAGCTCTACGGTGACAACATCGAGGTGGACTACCGCGGCTACGAAGTGACGGTTGAAAATTTCATCAGACTTCTCACTGATCGCTGGCCAGACGAACAACCGCGCTCCAAAAGACTACTCACGGACGAAAACTCGAACATATTCATCTACATGACCGGTCATGGAGGAGACGAATTCCTAAAATTCCAAGACTCTGAAGAGATCTCGTCCTACGACATCGCAGACGCCTTCGAACAAATGCACGAGAAAAAAAGGTACAACGAGATCTTCTTTATGATCGATACTTGTCAGGCAAACACCATGTATACCAAGTTTTACTCGCCTAACATTCTTGCAGTCGGTTCCTCTGATCTGCACGAAAGCTCATATTCACACCACTCGGACACTGAAATTGGTGTCGCTGTTATTGACCGTTTCACCTACTTCAACCTCGAGTTCCTTGAGAACGTTGAAAAGGACTCTAAACTTACTTTACAAGATCTTGTTGACTCATACACTTTTGAAAAGATCCATTCCAACGCCGGCGTTCGCACAGATTCGTTCCAACGCAATCTTTCAGAGGTTCTTATCACTGATTTCTTTGGAAACGTCCAAAGAACTGTTGTTGACAACGTTGAAGACGATCTTCTGTATTTGACTAACCACGATCAAACAGGACGTCTTACCGCACTGGACAATGATATTACGCCGATGACACCTCCTATTCTCCGCAATGAAACCGGATCCACTGCCAACCACGACACCGGACGCGTGATTAGAATCGGCCAGCAGGGACAGTCACACGACTCGCAAGCCAAATTGGCTATGATCTTTTTCATATTGGCGCCATTATTCGTTATGTCGAGGCTGTGCAAAATCTGAACATTTGAAAAAAAACCTATGAAAACGCTTAAATGAACCTAATATAACCATACCATCCTGCTATCTATCCTCTGAAAACCCAGCAAGGATTGACTCCATGAATCTTCCTGTCATGGAATAACACTTTGACGAGCCCAAAAGTTGCAATTTCGGCCGCAAAAACATACCAACACTCGTATTTGTAAACGAAGAACTCAAAACAATGCCAATCAGCCCGACGCTGATAGACAACTTGAGTAATAGGGACAACTGCTTGTTTTTATGTGACAACCATGTATTTCTTAAACGTCGCGTGTTTCGGCTACGTTGTTGTTGTTGTTCGTTTTGTTTACGTGCAGCCTCAAGTGCCGCCGCTTCTTCCCTCTGTCGTTGTTGTTCGGCAAGTTCAGTTGTTTGCTCTGCAATCTGTTGGCTCAGTAGATCCTCACTAACACTGCAATTGTGTAGCACTGAAAACTGCGATAACCGACCTGTTTGTTCCAACTCTTCAGGAGGATACTCGTCCATGTACCGGAGACTGAGCTGGAGAATGTTAAAAACTTCAAGCTTTGAATCTATGGAGTTTGTTGTGTTGAGACTATTGTTAATCAGACCGTTTAAAATCACATGAACAAAGTCTTTGTTGTAGAACTCGACCTCGTCTGTGAGAGTATCGTCGCTGGAAAATGAACCGCCTGACAATTCGTCTAGGTCATTGAGCACGTCATCTTTGTAATAAACCAACAAAGACACGTAAATGTAGAGAACTGTGTTTGGATCGTTTTTCACAAAAATAAAGTCCCATACGAGACAAAGGTCGTCGAATTTGTAAAGGTCGTGAGCAAACAGCGAAATCACTGAGCTCAGAGCGTAAAGTGGCTCAATGGAACCAATTATCCGGTGAAATTTAGCATCTGTATGGGATAAAAGTTCTGGGATCAATAAGAGTTGTCGAACACTAGACTCAATACTAGGTAACATATGGTCGCGCAGAAAACTGAGAGTCACGTGACGCAGGAATTTGTATGTAAGTTCATCGTTATCGGGGAAAATAAGCACCACCACCCCCGCGATATCGTGGTATCCTTGATAGTAGTTGAGTTCTGGCGTGGTTCTAAGCACACGGGTGATGACGTTGGTAAGACGGGTGCGGAGACGTTCCAATTCTTCGATGGTGATATCTTTTGGGAAGTAGATGAAGGAGCGTTCCACGTCTTTGGCAAGTTGCTCTTCGTCGCGATGACGGGGTAGATCCTTCCAGTCCCCAGATTCTTCGGTTGCATCTTCGGTGACAACTCCCAACAACTGCGGCCACACTCGAGAGCGCAGTTCGCTGCTGATCGCGCCGTCTCTAGTGGTGGAGAGCAAGCGTAACAGTTCAACATCGCCGAGAGCAAGCGCTGTATCGAAGCTTTTCACTTTGAGAGCGAGGTTTTCTTTCGAAAGCGGTAACTCGTTGAAAAGTGATCTGCCTACGTCGCCGAGCTCCATCTCGATCCACTCGGGCAGCATCTGCGATTGTGCGCTCTGCATTGGATGATAGCTTGCTTCTAAGACTTTTTCAGGTGCAATTGGTCTTACCCAATTGATTTATGTCAATTAAAATTGCGAAACTTTGCGAGTTGGCTGCTCAATCAACCCGGTTTTGTCCTACCTATACCGTTCTATAAAGCAATTTTGTATCTTAATTTTTCTTGAAACGGCTTTTGCTGCACACGCCGAGAAGTGGCAGAACAAAAAGATAAAAAAAAAGTTTATAAAGGCCTGATTTAACCAAACTACTCCTACTCTTTAATCAATTGACCAGTGAAAACATGTCTGCTCCGTGCACAAACAAGTCAGAATATACCTTTGGATCTCCTCTAGGTGGGGGTAGGTTTAGTTTTGTTGTTAAGGCAATAACATCTCTGAATCTTGGTCAGAAAAACAACCATGTTGCAATCAAGATCTGCGAACCCGAAGACGATAAACCACCTCATAACATCCGCAACGAGCTTTTTATCCTACGAAAACTTGCTGAGAAAACTAGTCAGCCCAATATTGTCCCCCTTTTAGCATTTTATCAGAATACAATTGAGATCGGACTAGTTTTCCCGGTATATGAATACGACCTTCCAAAAGTCATCAAACATTACACTAAATCCAGGACTAAACTCAATTCTAACAACGGTGAAGTCAATTTCAAGCGGTCAAATACACTTTCCATCACTCAGATTGTTCAAGTGTTTACCGGTATTTTGAAAGGTCTCCAGTTCATTCATAGTTATGGAATCATACACAGAGATATCAATCCGAATAACATCATGTTCGAATCCATTGACGACGAACTGAATCCCGTCATCATTGATTTTGGAATCAGCTATCTGGAACCAAACAATAACGGTTTAGAATCTTCAGAGAATAAGATCACAGATATAGCCACCGGCTACTATAAAGCGCCTGAGCTGTTGTTGTCAGTAAGGAACTACTCTAATAAAGTGGATATTTGGTCAGTTGGCGTCATTCTCATGCTCATCGCCAGTAACAACTTCCAAACACCATATTCTCAAGACGCACAGCACAGCGATCTCGCCTTGCTGTCCTCCATATTCAATACGTTTGGTACACCACCAAAAGACTGGAAAGAAGTCCAAAGCTCCAGATCTTTCCAAGCAATGAATACAGAATTCTTTGAGAAAAATCGTCAACCATCAGAAAAGTTACTTGAAAAACTCCATACTGAAAAAACTTGCATTGAAATTTTCAACAAAATGATGGTTTATGAAAGCTCAGATCGGTTATCCGCGAGAGAAGCTCTTGATCTTCTCTCCAACTCAGGCTATTACTAGTGATGGTCTTCCATCATCAAGCAAATCGGGGGTGACTCGATTTGCTTCTCATCATTACAACTATATAATTCTTAGCTATTTTGCTCCGCGCCACAACTGAGCCAGATTCTTTTCGCTTTCAGAAATAGTCTTGGTGCTGCCTTCAATCTTGGAAGCAAGATATTGAAGTCGAGCTTTGAAAAGGTTGGAGTATTCAACTGCTTGATACTTTGCAACCTCATCTTCCCAGGCCTGAATTTTTGCACGCTCGGTCTTGATCAACGTGGTTAGATACACCGTTTCCAACGAAATAAAGATCCGCTCCTCGCCAACCATATTTTCAAACGCAAGCTTGTAAATAGGCTTCGCAGGTTTCACCTCTTTGACCAGCCCCTTTTCCCGCATGATAGTAATCAGTTCAGCATTCTCCATGGCTTGTAGTATCTCAAACGTTCCACTTTTGAACAAAGGAAGACCACAAATCTCTCTGTACGTGAGATTGTCATTTGCTGCCAATAACTTGATCAAACACCAAGCCTGTGACGAAGAGTATCCTTCTATACTTCCACCAGTAAAAAGTTGACTCAATTGCTCAATGGATTGCGAAACGATTCCTTGTAATGCCTCGTTTGGACTTTCACCTGACTTGATACGTCTAACGAACATCTGCAGATCCAGCATACGACCACCAAACGGTTTCAACGCCTCAATAAGGTCGCTCTTCTTCTCGTCTTCTAATAACTTGAAAGTACGTTCATCATGCTCAAATTGCTGAAGGACATATTTCTCCGCTGACAAAGACGATGCATCAGATAGCATACAGCGCTTGAAAGGTGTCCCTGGTAAAGCTCTCGAAAGTGTTTGTATACTTCCAATGTCGTCTGTGATCACAATCACGTGTGCCACATTTAATGTTACCATGTTAGCGGCCCATTCAGCCAATTCCTGGTACACAAATGAGTTTGGATCTTTGGCTTTCTTAGACGCTTGGAACCGGTCAATCACAATAACAGGCTTGTCCTGGGGGTTCTGTTGCAAATAATCATCCTCCTTGGTACCTTCGAGAGTCTCTTGACTGAGACAGCGATACTTAGACAGCGAAATATCTCTGACGGCAGTTCCAGCAAGAGCCAACATATTGCGAATCTGAGTTTCTTTGGACTCGGAAATGCCGGATTTTTGGCCCGTCAAACCTTGACTGATAAGGTCTATGAAGGATGAAACTGAGCTGAGCCAGGAAAACACGGGGTAATAGCCAATTTCGTCTGCAAAGTTCTTCAAGAACTGTTGTTCTTTTCTGGCTTTAATCAGATGGTCACAGTCGATATAAAGACAATTTGGACGGTCTTTGAGAACGTGATCTTGTATCAACCCTCTTTTTCCAGACCCTTTTGGACCTTGAACAACAATGAATGTGTTCACATTCTCGTCGATCCAAAGTCTGATATCCCTTGCCAACTCGTTACGCTCTTTCCACATTCCCTCGATCGAATTGTACAAAGCGGTTTGTGAGTCACTCGAAGAACTCAACATGCTGTACATACGTCTTCGGGTCGACGCAAACATCGAGCTGAGCTGTCTATAGTAGTAATTTTTTTCTAACGAGTAAGCACCTGTGATCTTTTCGGTGATGAAAAAGTGACGAATAGGATCAAAAATGAACACTGCGACAGCTGCAAGCAAGGCAAATATCAGAGGAATTGCAATTCTTTGGTGCTTGTTCACAAAGTCTGAAATGACATTCACCTTAACCACTGGAATGTATTGGATATGAATGAGAGTTTCTCCAACTTGAAGACCTGTGATACAATGTCTGGCAGCAATGGACGACCGAATTGAACGATAAACAATGGTGGCAAATCTTGTGCTTTCTTTTGAATCTGGATTTGGCGCAATAATATCGGCTATAACACCATATCTGCGGAAAAGCAGATACAAGTTTTCTTGTGAAAGGTCTGGTCCTTCGAAGGCCACTTTGAGTTTGGGTGATGGATAACGTCTGAGATCTTCGATCCAAGGAGTACCTTTCACAGGAAAACAACGTGGATGAGTCATGCTACTAATAATGCCTTCCTCTGCTTTACTTTCAACGTTTTCCATCACCTTCTTGTTGAATTCCTTAACGTTAGTATCTTCTGGGACCAGGAACTTCACAAACGCACCACCGTCACGTGCAACATATTTGAGATCTGTGATGTCCAATTGAAGTGCTGAGTTGCTGTCTCGTGAGAGTTCGAGAACCTGTTCTCGTAAAGATGGTTCGCTATTGCTTCGGAGTAATGATAGCAAATATTGTCTGAAATCCCATCTTCCGGTCTTGAATGGTGTCAAACAGTCAAAATACATAAGCGATTCCTTATTTTCCCTGAGAATGACACCTGTATTATTGACGCTGTCATCTTCTCCAAGTTCGTTGTCCTTAGCGATAGTTTCTTCCGAGATATGTCTGACACATGAGGGCACATATGAGGGCATAAGTGGCCCGGGCAGAGAAACTGTTCCCTTCCGCCAAAGCACAGGTGGACGGAAAAGAACGTTGTTCCGTGTTGCCTGTGTAAGTCTTGGAAACATTGACAACTTAATACGAGAAACTAGTATTTTTAAATCATAAAGGAGAAGAGAAAAGGGAGAAGGAATAAAATGAGGACAAAAACTAGGTAAGTTTGTTTGCTAAAAAATAAATGAGGTTATATCAAAAAACTTCGTCTGAAAATAATTAAATACTCGACTTATCGCAACGCGTCTTGTTTTTATTTCCAGTACAACAACCATGTCGAATACACCAGCCACGCCCACAAGCCGCGACGGACCGGCTCTCTATGATGGAATGAGTGTTGGTGATGGCTCAGCACCCAGCCAGTTGTCATTTTTTGACAGATTCAGAGACGCACATATTGGCCAATTGATCGGACTCATGGATGACGTTCTAGGGAGTCTTGGTGATCTGGATCGATCGCTTGAGAGTGCTGTTGCCATAAGCAAAGAGTTCACGTATCTACAAAACATTTGGGGCGCGTTCTATGACCCAACAAGGATCGAAAGATTGCGTGCACGTGAAGAGGAAGAGGAGAGATTAAGGGAGAAGGAGAAGGAGGAAAGGGGAAAGGAGGCAGCTCTCGACGCACGATCTGACCAGGAGATGGTGGATGTTGAAGGAAAGGGTAAAGAGGGGGAGAGAGAAGAGAGTAGTGTGGATACAAGTGTAGCAAGTTTCCAGTTCGAAGGGAGGATGAGTGATATTAGGGGTTAGCGAATGTTTGGCAGAGCAAGACATTTGCGAGTAATTTGCTGGACATTTTATGAGCTAATTGCAATCCATTTGCAGGACAATTACATGACGATTTTTGAGGGCCGCACAACTCATTTCCCCAACCATTAATTCTGTCATTCGAGAGTCACTTACGAAACAACAAAACACGGTTAATGTGAGACAAATCAAATTTTGTTACTGTACCAATTAGTGTTCGGTGAGACTCATTTTCACGCGCTTCTCACTCACTTTATACTTACCAAAAGTTAAGCGACTAGCTTCACTCGTCGTTTGCTCATTTGATTTTAACAGCCCTTTAATGAAATATGAACAAACATTATCTAATACTGCTCTTGTCCACTCACAATAACATCATTAATCTTCAAGATCATTCTAGTCAATTGGGTTGCCAACAACAACTGTTGTCTCTTACCAATCAGCGTCTCAATGACAAACAATTGTTTCATGTCGTTGTTGTTACTTCCCAAACAATCGACACCCAAGTGTGGGTTCTTCTTCAAAACGTGTTGTGCCTTGAGATGTGTCAAAGTTTCAATTGGATCGAGACCAGAGTTCTCGGCCAAAGACATTGGAATCACATCCAAAGCCTGGGAGAATGCTCTGAAAGCGTATTGGTCAATACCCTTCTGTTTATCAGCCTCCTCCATAACTTTGAGAGAGCACGAGAGCTCTGCAGATCCTCCACCATAAACAATTCTGTTATCTTTGATCAGATTACGCACCACACACAGCGAGTCGTGCAGCGCTCTTCTGGACTCATCCACGAGCATTTTGTTCGAGCCTCTGATGAGCGCCGTCACGGCTCTAGTGTTGGCACAGTCCTCAATCACCAACATCCGGTCTCTGGTAGTTCCAAATTCAATTTCAGTCACCAAACCTGCGTGACCCAGCTTAGCTTCTGTAAGGTCCTCGAAACGTGGAACAATACGTCCGTTGGTAGCAATCGCAATAGTCTCGATCTCGGTACCTCCGACCCATCTAACGGCAGGCAACTCGTTTGTAAGCAACAAATGGTTGGCCTCGTCATCGAATCCCCATTGACAGATAACCAAATTAGCACCAGAATCCTTCACATATTTAATCATTTCTTCAAATTTGTCCTGTTCGTAAGTTTGTAGCTTTTTGAATTCCTCAACAGTGGAAACTTCAAGCTTGTGTTTAGTTTTTGGCTTTGGAGGCTCGAATGGACAAGTCAAAATAGCAATTTTAGCGTCTTCCACCTTCTTTGGCATCTGTGGATGAGAGAAATCCTTGTCAATAATGACACCTTTGATGACCTTGGAGTCTCCAAGAGATCCACCAAGTTTTCCTTCCACTTTGATTAACTCGAAATCAACATCTTTTCTCTCGAGATCGGCAACGTTCAACACTGTTTCCACGGCCATTCTAGCAAATTGATCATGACATTTAGAAACAATTTTGGATCCAAGCGAAGTCTTTGCAGCCTTAAAAAGCTGAGAGTCCGTGTTGAGGTTGGCATCCAAATCCTTGGTATCGATGTGAACAACGTCAGCAACAGCATCGAGATTCTCAAGCGCAATCTTGCAAGCCTTCTCAAAACCATGGGCAATCTTGATTGGATGAATACCCTTCTCGATCAACTCCAACGCCTGGTCCAGCAGAGCGCCTGCAAGCACCACCACACCGGTAGTACCATCTCCGATTTCGTCATCCTGGGACTTAGAGAGCTCAACCAGCAGCTTGGCAATCTCATTACTGAGCTCCATCTGCGACAAAATTGTAGCTCCATCGTTGGTGATATTGATTTCTCCGTCTGGAGAAATCAAGATTTTGTCCAATCCACGCGGTCCCAAAGACGTTTTAAGAATGGACGACACTTGGCGCGCTGCCAGGATGTGTGACTTGACAGCTTCTGTACCGTGTGTTCTTTTTTTCGTTCCTTGATCTTTGACAATGATCAAAGGCCGACCCATTTCGTCCTGAGCCACAATGGCGTTGGACAGGTCTGGCATCTCCATCATTTGTTGCGACATATTGCTTGTTGTGGATTGGAAAGTAGAAGAAGGGATGTATCTGTTTGCCTTTGAAGAGAGCTTCATAAACTTCAAGTTTGTCAAAATGGATTCGTTGAACGCGAAAAATTTTTGCCACGGACTGAGTCGATCGACGGGACGATTAGAATTTTTTAAACTTGAAATTTTTTTTTTTTTTTTCAAAAAAAAAACTTTTCAAACTTAGGCTTGATCAGTTAGTTATCTCCATCTTTCTCCATCACATCTCCCGTATACCATGTCCGTTGTCGGCTCTCTCATCTTCTGTCAGGATTGCGGTAACCTGCTTGACTCCATTACAAATCGCAGCACGATAGAATGCAAGCTCTGCAAAAGAGAATACCAAAGCAAAAACTTCGCCAACCTGAAGGTGGTGACACATACAGCTCCAGATGCATTCCCTTCGTCGCTGAGATCGAAACAGTCGGTCGTCAAGACATCGCTCAAGACCAGTGAGGTTGAGGATGGTGCCACCATCAAAGAAAAATGTCCTCAATGTGGAAACGACGAGATGCAATACCATACACTTCAACTCCGTTCTGCTGATGAAGGTGCCACAGTCTTCTACACGTGTACCCAATGTGGTTACAAGTTCCGTACAAACAATTAAGCTCGCCTCCTTGTCCGAACAAATAGATATATATGTTATATTAATGATGCACACTGCATTCGATCACTCTTCGTACATATCCAAAGCAACCACTGCGCTCTCTCTCACCACCTGGTCCTCATCGTTGAGAAAACTCTTCAAGATCGGAAGAACTTCGTCGGTAGCGATCGATCCAAGAGCCTCAGCAGCCTCGTGTCTCACCATAGCAGCCTCTGATTTATTACCCAAAAGCTTCACAAGCGAACGAACAGTCACAGGGTTGCACAACTGACCAAAGACGTATGCTATTTCGTGCTTGAAAAGAGCAGATTTGTCACCAAATCCGGTAGCAAGAGCAAGACAGGCCTCGTCGGTACCGATATCTCTGAGTCTGAACATCGCACGATATCTTTCAAAGAGTGGTTGATCCTGGTCGTTCAAGATCTGTCTTAATTTCTCCACTTTGTCACCGTCTTCAACATCAAGTGGCATTGGAGGGGCCGGGTCAATCGACTCGTACAGAGATGTTTGCAACTTCTCGGTCTTGGCCTTTTCGGAGTTCTCCCATTTGATTCTCTCGATAGCCAACTCGCATGTTTGACGGATCTCCTCAAGTTCCTCAGGATCAGAGTAGTATTTGTTCAAAATTGGGAGAGACTCGGTGTCTCCAAGTGCACCTAGAGCTTCGGCTGCCTCGTGTCGCACCATACATTGTTGAGTGCTGTCGATCAGCACATTTCTAAGAACTGGAGCAGCTTTGATGTTTTTCGTTTGGCCGAGAACGTAAGCGACCTCGTGTTTGAGCAGTTCTGACTCGTCCTTGAAACTCTCACTGATGTAGTCGATGGCCTTCTGAGCTTTCTCTGGCTTCTCACTGAATTCACATCCAATCGATTTCAGATAGAAAAGAGCTCTGAAACGACTGGCGAGCTTCACATCGCCAGATTTGTTCACGAGGATGTCTCTGAGAGTCTCAATACTTGTGTTCTCGTCCACGTCGTCCCAGGATTCAGTCATGGTGTTGTATCTGTTACAAGTGGTTGAATCGTTGTGAAAAAAAATGAATGAAAAAAAAAAATTTTATTCTTTATCACCGAAAAACATGAAAAAAAATAATCCTCTATTTTCAACCTAATATATACAAAAAAACGTCAAATAATATCAATTATATAGAGTTTCCCAACAAAACAACACCCTATAGTTACCACCAAACAAATGTCATTTGTTACCATAAACAACACAATTGAAGGTCCCGAATCCCTCAAAGACTCGCTGCTGATCTTACCGTTCGTCACTATAGGGAACGTCCCACAGCTCACCGTCGACCTTCTTATTCATAACTTACCGGAAACACAGCTTGTTGGACGTCTCGAGAGCAAACATCTATACCCTTTTATTGCTTCTGTGGACTACGTCGATGACGGAGCTAGCGAAAAACCGACTGGCGTCTCAACACCACTAGAAGTGTACTACAGCAAATCTGCCAATGTAACGCTCGTGCAACAACGTTCACCTTTGTTGCCAAACTATACCAGACGATTTTTTGACGAGGTGGTGTCGCCATTCATTAACAAATCTGAATTCCGTCAGGTTGTTGTGTTGCACAGTAGCGATGCAGGTCTGCATTCGGAGGAGGAGCACAGAGGGGATCTCTTGGTGTCGTCTACAGAAAATGAATTACAACATGACTTCACAAAACTTAGTCTTGAGGCCAGACCATCTCGGCTATATGAACTCCGTTCCAAGACAGTTCCGCAGGCTCGGTATCTGGAACGTAACTTGCAGAATGTGTCGCTTACTGTCCTATCTGTGAGCGTGTACGAAGGGGACAATTCTGAGGATGCAAAGTTTCTCGCCACAACCCTGCTACAGCGCTACTTAGACCTTCCAAGTGTGTCTAAATGGCGGACTCCAAAGTCCTGGGAGGGCGTTTATGGTGGAAAGTCTGTGGCTGTTGGTATGGAGAATGGTCTTTACACTTGAGTCGATCGACGCGCGAAACTTGCGCAATTCGACGCAAAGGCGTCGACAAAAATTTTCGACGAAGCGGGAAAAAGTGTTTGAAAAAGGGAGAATGAGCTTTGAGGGCACAACTCGTGGAAGGCAAATAATCACACACATATATAATTATTAGTACCGTTGCAATTTCCGTTAACCTGATGCAATAGGACAGGCACAAGATCAAGAAGGTTCAGCAAGCACGGCCGAAAATAATACGAAAAAAAAGGAAGAACGCACTAACAGTTTAATCACATTCTCACTTCGACCAATTGCCCTAATCGCTTACATCCCAGAATGGACAACGGGAATTTGATCACCAAAATGCTTGCCGACGCGGCTGCGGAGGCCGAGAAAGAAAAGCAGCGACTTTTTGAGTTGGCTCAGGAGGCCCGATTGGCAAACAACGACACTAGTGAAAATGATGAACTAAATGAACATTCTAAAGAAGATGACATTCCGGCCAGAAAATCGTTCCCAAAAGTGCACATTTACCAGCCCCAATTTCTGTTGGAGCTGCGTGAGTCTCCCCTTTGCGCGGATGTGGCGCATCTCAATCTTCCTACCGATCAAGAGGAGTTTTTTGTGCTCAATAGTCCCCGTAGAATGCCCTATCCACCAGGAATCAGCATCAAAAACAATGGTACAGGCACTAATTCTGCTCAAGGTCGCTACAATGGTGGAGCTTCTGCTGTTAGAGGTGACAAGAGTAGAAAAGACAAAAGAAAACCTACAGCTAAAGAGCCTAGAAAGGATAAGAACAGCAAAACGAAGGAACGGATGTCCAGACATGCTGCAGACGCAGATGAAGAGGAAACTCCTGAATGGATGTTGGAAAATGATGAACCTACCGGAAATTCAATTCAAGATTTCGAAAAATGGAGACTCAAGATGAGAATTGAGACTTTCAAGAGAAACGGAGAAGCTGTTCCAGAAGAAGATCTACGGCAGTACGAGCTGCTTTGTGGAGCCAAAGAACCATCTAATGCTTCAAAAGACAGTTCTGTTTCCTCTCAGCCTGCTGCTTCGCTTGGTTTTCCTCTCGATGCCTCAGTTTCGTCTGCTGGATCTCTGGAGTCAAATCCTGGCTCTTCAAGATTTTCTAGTTTCTTCACTGCTCCTGTGGCAGACCCTATGTTACCCCAACTTTCGAAGGCGCCTCAAGCAACGCGTGAACTCCCAAATGGTGCCGGCTCCTCTCGGTTAATGTCTCTTCTCCAGCAAAGCGACGAGGCGAACAAGGCAACGGAACGGCCATCTGAGCCGCTTGCACAGCCTTCAACGAACGATGATCTTTTCTTCAACTCTCTGTTATCCAAGGCAAGCCCTGCTGCGTCGGCACCGGCAAATGCTTCGATTGCTCCGCCTTCTGGCTTTGCCAGCCCAGCTCCACCGGGTCTTGTTCTTCCAGGTTTGATGCCACAAAACGACAAGGACCAGCTGCAAAACCAACCTCAACAACCTCAGTTTGTTGGTTTTCCTCCGCAATTTGTTGGAAGAGGTATGCCACCTCCCGGACAGTTCCCATTCCCATTTCCACCGCCGCCACAGAACTCAGGACTTGCTCCAGGAATGGCTCCCGCTCCTGGCCAGCCATTCCCATTTCCTTACCCACCGCCTCAGTTCATGAACTCACAATTCCCGCCTAATCAGAGCCAGTTTACTCAGAGATAGCGGTATATCTCTGTTTTGGTAATATAGTTTTACTATCTCATTACTCGCCTATAAAATTGTAGATATCTGTAGCATGCAGTGTAGTATTTGGAGAGACTCTTCGCAACCGTTGCTGAGTCTGACGTCTGTTTCGAACAGGATCCGAGAGATATTGTTTTTCTGTTTGTTGTCCAGCGACAGTGACAGATCAACACCATCTGCTTCATTAGCGGCTCCTCCTAGCAAGAGACGATCGTGCATTGACGTGAGAATAAGTGAGCCGTTATAACCATTTTTAAAGAGTTCAAGGTCTAGAAAATCGAAGATGGCACTGTGATTCTTTGATTGAACCACTTGGATCAATTGAGTCAGTTTGGAGTTTGGAAGGTAACCAAAAAGTTCTCTAATTTGCTCACTGCTGGAGACGGAGGCAAAACCTCCATCTGTCATTTCCACATCCTCGTCGCTCGTCACAAGAAGCTTGCTCAAACTTTGAAGAAAATTGATGGCCTTTCTGAGATCACCATCACTGATGCGAAGAATCTCCGATAAAACTACATCAGAGTTCTGGACACTGACATTTTCTTGTTGAGCAATGTACTGTAATCTTCCCAAAGAATTATCCTGGTCGAGCATTTTGAAGCGGAACTTGGAACATCTTGACGCGAGCGGATCGATGATTCTGGTGATGTAATTGCAAACAAGACAGAATCTTGTGATGTTGGAGTAAGTTTCCATCGTTCTTCTGAGTGCTGACTGTGCGTCAGACGTCATTGAGTCGGCCTCATCGAGGATGATCAGCTTGTATGGAGGACATGGATATTTAGCAAGGTCCTCTTTAGTTGGATTTGAGATGGAAAGTCTCGCAAAATTTTTGATTTTATCTCTCACAATTGAAATTCCACGTTCGTCAGATGCATTGAGTTCGAGAACACGGCTCTTGAATAGAGTAGGACCGTATAATTCTTTAGCCATTGCTAGAATCGTCGAGGTCTTTCCAGTTCCTGGTGGACCATAGAAAAGCATGTGTGGGAGGTTGGCTGTCTGTAAGTTCTTCTTAAGGACCTGAACTGTATTTGACTGGGAGGAGACCTCATCGAGATTTTTTGGCCGACTTTTCCGGGTATGTTAGCTGCCGGTGTTCCTTGATTGATGATTCTTAGATATACTCACTATTTCTCGACCCATGGCATTCTTTCGAGACGTTCGTCTCTTGTTTGAATCACCGAAGCCTTTGGATCGGCTTCGCGTGCTCTTCCCATGAGGATATCTGCGGCGGACATGCTGAACAATTGTTTAACTTGGTTCTTGACTGTTTGAATGGTAAGTCGATTTGCTTCAAAATGAAAAATTGACGCGTTTTTGAAATTTTTTTGTGCGACACGAAATTTTGAAAAATGACTCGAAAAAAAATGTATTTAATGAGTGTATGATGGCTGTCATGAAACAGTAGCAAACAGTGGGGTCCTTTCCATGTCTACACAGCCCGAAATAGTGCCCACCCCTGAACTGGCTGAGCAGGCAGCTGCTGCTGCCTCTGCTGTTGCCTCGACCGCTCCAGAAACAGCTCCAGAATCAACTATCCCTGAAGCATCTCTCACACTTCCAATGTCTAGAATCAAAAAGATTCTCAAACTCGATCCAGAACACATCTCGTCCACTGAGTCGGCAAACTATCTGATTGGAGCAGCCACGGAGCTTTTCGTCATGAATCTCACAGAAAAAGCCTCATTCAACGCTAAGACACAGAAACGCAAGAAAGTCCTCTACTCCGATTTCCACCAGGTTGTCGCTTCCAACGACAGCCTTTCGTTCATGAAAGACCTCGTGCCGAAAACGGTGCCATTGCAACAACTCGTTGAAGAGAAAAAACTGAAACTCGCTTTCAAGCCGAAGGAGGCAGGCGATGATTCTGCAGGCGCTGGCGCAGGCACGGGCACAAACGACGACGATACTATCGATGATGCTGCAGAAACCACAGCTCCTACGCCCGCAAAGTCTAATGGCGGCCAACAGATCCTTCCATTTCTCCAACAAACAATCAGAGAGAAGCCACAACCTCAGCCTGAACAGGACAAAGATGGAGACGTTATTGTTCTAGATTAGTTTATACAGCTTTCAACTGAATTATCGCTAAATTACCTAAGTTCGTGTACACATGTGTCGCTATATACAGGGATCGCATCCGGTCTTAACCCCTCTCGATGTAAGTTTCGGTTCTTGGGTACTCCACGGTGCCTGTTTCTATGTACTCTTTAGCTTTGTCGAAGAGAAGTTTGCCATCAGTGATGCCGGTGTAACCTTTGAAAGAGTTCTTTGGAATAGGAGCGTTGGCAGAAACAAGTGGTCTGAGAATTGTATCAGTGAGTGATTCAGGGACCACAAAAGTCCGCACTTTCTCGTAGTTGATGGTGTACTTTCCAAACATATCGAATTTACCAATACCGGAGGATCTTGTACCTTTGTAGAAGTTCTTGTTACCTTGTTTGGTTGTCATTGGAAGTCTTTTGTTTCCCGTCTTGGACCGGCCGTAGAATAGAGTACCATCTCTGTAAGTTTTCCACGGTCTACGCAAACTAGCCGTAAGAGTTTCCTGGAAGTTAAGCACTTGGGAGGCTCTCATGATGGGTCGTGGTAGTAGTGATAAGGGTTAGTTGGAGTAATAGGTGTAGTTAATGGGTGAATGATTTTATGTCGAAAAAATTTCCAGTGAAATATTTGGTCGTGAGGGGGTAAATTAAATCGACGCGACGAGCGACGCGATTTCAACTCATCATCGGACTGAACCCTGACTGATCGGAGTGAGTTCTGAACTGCCATTGGTGAGCAAAAAGACTTCACGTTTTCTGAAACAATGACTCACTCGTGATTCGTTCTACTCGTCAGTCTACTGGATGTTACTCAATACAATTTGTCAATTTCCATTTGGAAGAGACTCGACTCTCCACGAACAACTCGCTTTGCTTGCCTTTCGCACATTGAAATTCGATAATGACTCACTTGATACATACCAGTACTCGCAAATCACCCAAAAAAAACATCCAGAAATTCGAAACCATCCAATCCCATCCAAATCTACCCTCGAAATCACACCCTAAACCATAAAAGACGGCCATCCGCTCATCATTTGCTCAAGCCGGCTTGATGTAAGCCCTATTTAAATTGTATATTTCCCGACACAAAATAAACCAATCAGCCTCTCTAACAAACATTGGAGAGTTACTGATTACCCCTTGCATATCCTCATCTTCTCCCTCCCTCGGCGACTGGCTGACACCGTCCAAACGTGCGTGTGGCATCGTCGACGAAAACGAAACACTCTTGAACTCTGGAACAGGAACAGGAACAGGAACAGAAGTCTGTTCAGAATCTGATGAATCCGAGTGCACAAAAACATCATCAGTCTCCTCAGCAATCGCTTGCTCAAAGTTCACAATCGACAACCGGGGTTTGCTATTCTCTCTGGCCGTCGACGTCACAAAATTCGAACCAACAGAGCTCACGCTGGTCGAAAACGAAGGACGTTCGCTAGAACCAGAGGCACTAAACACCGTAGACGCATTAGACAAAGGCAATGACGCCTGTGAAGATACACTCTCCTGTCGTCTCTGTTTTTGTAGCTGTTGCTGTTGTCGCTGTTGTAGTCGCTTCTGTCGCTGTTGTCTCTGTTGTCGCTGTCTCGACATCACATATGACTCTTCCCATTTGAACAACTCGTACATCAGCTTCAAATTCGGCTGGATTATCACATTCAACCGCCGAACTCGAACATACAAGTAAGCCCTCGGAAGACTCACATTGAGTCTCTTCATCACCTCAGCAATACAAACAGTCGCCGACCGAGAGACTCCAACCTGGCAGTGAACAAGAACCTTCCCTTCGACATTATGACAGCGGTCGATAAAGTCCAAAGCGTCGTTTATCGTCTTGGTCAACGTGCCAATACCATCGTCGTTGATGTTACTGATCTTCATGACTTCCTCAACACAGCATCGTGCACGATTGTGTCGCTGGTTTGCTGCCACACGCAGAACTTCACAACCAGATTCCGTCCGCGATGTCGTTCCTTCGAGCCCGTCTATCCATGAAACCTTTTCTCCAACACTCACAATGTAGTTGATCCCCAGTTCTTTAAGCAGAGAAAGACTTGATGCATGGCTGAGGGAGCCTAAATAGAGGTGCGGAAGTATTCTCGATGGCAAAGATCCCATAACACTCTGACATGGTCCTTCATTCTCCTCCTCCTCTTCTTCTTCTTCTTCTTCTTCTTCTTCCTCTTCCTCTTCCTCCTCCTCCTCCTCCTCCTCCTGACCCTTCTGACCCTCTTCTGCCCCTTCTTCGTCAACAACTTCCCTATCTTCACTCGGAAAAGAAACTCTCCCCGAACCTCGAAATTGAACAACGTGCTGTCCAGTGGCCGTGCTGAACACCATTCCGTTCGAAGGACCCACAGAGACACCTCTGGACACTGTTCGTGGAGAAAGAAGCGCGGTTTTCACCAACCCCTTGTTCTCCTCTAACTTTGGCTCCCGAGAATGCGTGCTTTCGTCGTTGTTCAGCGGAGAAAACAGACATAAAATCGGCTCAAGTTTTTGTAACAAAACATAATCGCTCTTGAAAATGAAAAACGGACGTCCATAAGCAGTGTGAAGCTTCACAATAGCCTCTTGCACCCCAATATTCTCAGAATACATCAGAAAACTTAGCCCAAGCAGTGATGTCTCTGTGTAGCCGTCTAAACAGTACAACAGGGCCGGAAACTCGTTGCTACCACGATAATAAAGCAATTTGCACAGGTTCACGGTGGCAAGAATGTCGTCTTCTGACAAATCGCCCAGCCCAACAGAACCAGACGGAGGAAATTCCAAATAAACTTGTTCGTCCGTAGAAGCTTCCAGTAGACTTTGAAGCTCCACCACGTTCGGAAACCGAGCTCCGTCAACACAGTGAATGAAAAAGCTCCATGGAGCTCGAGGAAACGTAATGAGCTTTGCATCCACCTCTCTGATCGCTCTGTTAGATAAATCGTCTTGCGTAATAGTGACTATCGTGTTGGATGGATTGCAATACGTTGGAACGGGCATCATTCCCCACGAAAGTGGTGCTATTGGAGTCAAATGATTTGACTCTATCTCCGTTTGCTCAGTCTGTGTATTCAACTGTATATGCAAACACTCGAAATCCGTCGTATTTCCAAACCAAACATTGCGGGTCACCAAAGTCGCCGATGACATCTTTGAAATCTCAAGTTTCTCCCTGTATAAATAATTTGAGTCCCAGTTATTGAAGACTCGCAAATCGTACTCCGAACAAAGATCTCCTGGGGCTTTTAGCGAAGATTCAGGAGCCAACGTAGGAATCGAGAGCAATCCCATCTCCTCCAGTCGTGAAACCTGCGCCTGCACAAGAACAAACGTGTTGTATGGTGACGTTTTCGCTCCATCCATCATAATCTCAATCTCAGGATGTTCTCGTGCCCAAACAACCTGGGCAATTCTTAGTAGTCGAGATAATGAAACACACTTGCACCGCCCTGTGGATCCTTCCTCTATACAGCCAAAATGATCAGAATTCAAACAATAAACAACCAGATCAGAAATGTTGCTCATTTTGGCCACTTGAATGTGGAAGTTTCTCAGGGAAACACCCACTTGGGGATCCATATCCTTGAAAATCGGCAACAATTTTGTAACCAAACAGTCTCGCACCAATTGCTCTACAGGGTAGACAGAAAGAATGTCGTCCGGTAGTGTCGTCTCCAAGTATGCTGCAACGTTTCTAACGCTCATTGCCGACGACAGAACGTCTCCAGGAGCCACCGATCCTTTGATTTGTCCCGTGGTCTCGGTTATTATGTCCTCGTAGCACGAAGAAACACCTCCGTTTGTGTTGCTCGATCGGACCACCATTAATCCACGAACATCAACAGGAACACCCACGTGAAAACCACAATTTCCGACCATTGGGGTCGACGGCGTCAGGCCAAACGAAAGACTCGACAAAAACCGAATCTGAGCCACATTATTACGATGAACTCCATGAAGCCAAGGAAACATTTTTTCGGTTTCGGGCAACTCTGAAGTGTAATGATGAACTAAAAACTCGCACAGTTCCTCACAAGACATCATTCGACAGTCTTGTGCGCCGCAAACACGTTGATGATGAGCGAAGTACCCTGATTGAACGTCGAATGGAGACAAGTGATTGCTAGTCTGCGAGAAATTGGTTGTCGCCGTAGAATTTGACCAACCTTTGAATGAGTCATGTTCCATTCCAACGGCTGCTAGAGCGGCCCCAAATCCGCCAAAAGTTCCAAGTCTCGACCGAATTTTATCACGATCGTCGAAAGAGACGCTATTGGCTCGTTTATAGCCTGTTCGTGGCTGCACAGGTGAATTACATGTTTCAGAATGAAGTTCTTCTGACAAAACAGGAGTTTTCGGCACATTTTTTGGTGATAGTGATCCAGAGTCAGTGTCATTGTTGGTATCACCAGCAACGTTTGCAAGGGCTGAATCAGCTATAGAAACTGGAATAGGTTCGGGAATCGCAGGTGGTTCCAACGAATGCATTGGATTCATAATGATCCACCAAAAGCGAGAGCCTATTTTAATCTGTTGAACAAATTTGTGTAGTGTGCACTTTCAGCAGCTATCTCAATGAGCAACCGACGAGTTGCCGCTTGAATCCGTGATAATTGGAGTGTGGTTTTTTTTTCTTGATTTATTATCTTTTCAAACTCTTCAGATCTCTCTTTTGTAGTTGTATCTGTTTATTCCCCCCTCTAACTCTTGCTTCACTAATGTTTTGAACATGACAAAAAAAAATCAACTAGATTTCTTTCAAAAAAGCTGCACTTATCTGAAAACACCCAAATCATATCGCCAAACGGTTAAATTCGTCTCACCGCGTGAAATGATTGTTGTGGATTGTTCTGCACAACTTCTTATTGTTTGAGTCTTGTTGTCCCCACACGTCCTTTTCAGCCACAATTTATAGACCGCACAGCCACGCACAGCCACCGGTTATCAATGAGCGAGCGAAGTGAGTGAAGTGAGTCATTCAGCAAATCGTAGAAGAGAAACAACCAGCAAATCATAGAAGAAAATCAATCAGCAAATCATAGATTATATTCATTCAGCGAGTCATTCTCAGGTAATAAACTGTCCACATGCAAAACGATCCACTCAGCAAGTTTCACTTGGACTTTTGACACTTTCAGATTTATGTATCTCACACCTCACACCTAGTTAGCGAGATACGGATTATCAATGCAAAACTTTTTTATCGTTATGTATATATACACGAGCGATCAATGATCGGCGACCAATGATGAGTGATGCGAGTCGAGACAATTCCCCCACTATATACGAGCGATGCGAGTCTCTGACATCCACTCATTTACCCAATTCGCCCAAGTCCACACACTACTGATTCTTTCAATCACACCTCACACCTCTTCCACTCCTCACTCAATAACAAACCACTCGCTTCGCTCGTCGTTCATTATCTCGCTCCCTCCAATAACCCCACCAAATACTTCAAAAACTGGCGATCAGTCAACCCCACTAGATTCCTAACAAACTCCCCACTAGCCTCACTCGGGAATCCAACATTGTTCACCAAAACACTACTCACCTGCTGACACATCACCTCATTGAACTTGACACCCTCACTGCCTGTTCCATTCACAGCACCATTGCCATTACTCACAGCTTTCGTCTGTTTCTTCATCACATTATTGGAATCAGGAATTCCGTATCCGACAAATGCAACAGCCTTCAGAGTCCGACAAACTTCCAACAACACACTGTTTCTGTACTGGGCATCTTTGAGCAACTCTGGCTTCATCTTGAAACTTAGCTCCATACAAATCAGAATCGAATTCGAAATAAGCAGTTCATTAGCCTGTTCAAAAATGTTTCCATCGTTCTTGAACGCATCATCCTCGTCAACAATTTTTCCAGCACCCACACCTTGAATCAAAGCATTGATCTCGGTCAAAGAGTTCTTCGCCAATGAAAGATCGTTGGCTTCGTAATTATAAATGTAATTGAACAGTAGGTTGATCACGCTCACCAACATTGGCTTGTTCTCGCCAGTCAGCCACAGAGAGTTCAAATGTTCACTCGAAATGGATACCAGCAACGAAATAAAACATTTCTGAGTGTCCAAAATGTCTCGCTTCATAAAGTCGTCACTAACTTGTGCAGATGCCTGTTCAATCCGTGATAAAACTTTTGAGAGGAGTGGACTTAAAAGAGAATTCAACATCATGTAAATCTCCTGAGACCGTCCACAATGATGCATCACTTGTGCGATGAAGTTGATAAAATTGTTGATCTCAGGTAACTTCAAGTTATCAAAGTTGATCATCACAATTGACATGAATTTGGACAGTATCTCTTGAATCACATTTTGAGTAGGGAACTTCACAAACAGAATGAACAACCGAACAACACAAAATTCGCTTGATTCTCTCACAATGTTAAAGTCAACAAATCTCTCTAGTGTAATCAAAACAACTTGTGAGATTTGTTGAAGAATTGAAACAAACTTCTCATCAAATTCACGAACATTCAATGTCTCGAAACCTTTCAAAATAGTTCCAATCGAAACAAGCGAATGGTGAACTTGCACCACAACATTCAAACTCAGTTGTGAAATACTATTGATACAGTTCTCCAGATTCGAGAACAATGGTTGTAACACCGATTCCAAAATCCCGACTCTGTTAGATGGTTTAGTGATAAGCGATATCAACAAACCAATAGACTCAAACAAATAAAGCTGGTTTTCAAAGCTACCATTCTCTTCAATGGTGCTCAAATCGATTTCTTTGGTGAGTTGTGTTTGCTTGGTTATCTCGAAGTTGAACGAAAGCAATGGAATTAGACTCTTGATCAATTCCTCAATGATAAAGTCATCAACAGATGGTTTAGTGAGCTTGATGAATCTATAGAACAGATACCACGATCTGTACTTCACCTTCTCATTGTCACTGAAAACACCAAAGTTTGACACAAAAATTTTGAGCACTTTGAGTAAAATCTCGCTTTTATTGACACCGTCAACTTGAATAGTGTTATTAGTGAAAAACGTGTAATGTTTAAGAACAAGTTCGAAAAGTAAAAGTTGAATCAGCGAATGACTGATTAAAATTGAAGTTGAGTTGTCGATAACTTTGCAAAGCATTTCGTTGAACACAAAGTATGGACGCGAGTTGTTGATCAAAGTTTTTGGCAAATTCATGACATTGTTTCTCAAAATTTCACTGTAGTGAGTCAACTCATACAGTCCTAGTTCTATGGTTCTCCAATCGGAGGTTGAACTGAAAAGCGACTCGTTAATGCAAGTGATCATCACTTCCAGAGCTAAAGTCTCGTTGAGCACGATAATGGAATCATGGAAAGAGTTCAATTTGCTTCTGACTTCGTTGAATTGCTCGATCGATTCGTCTTCGTCACCATCGTCTTCTTCGTCGAATTTTTTCTTCATGATTATTTTTTTCAAAAGAGTGGTCAGCAACTCCTCGTTGTTCAATGCAGAAAGGTCAATCTGATCGTTGGTAATGTTCTTCTTGAGTAAAAGCAAAAAATTGGAAATAAATGGGAAAACTTCCAACGAAACGTCGTCATATTCGTTTTCCAAAAAATCGAAAATCAACGGGAAAACGTCCAGAATTTTGGTCACTGTGAGATTCTTGAATTCAACGTTTGCAAGATCCTGATTACTGCTCAAATCAATGATATTGACCAACTCAGATCCTAGGTTTTCAACCAATTTCGCAAACGCAACATTCACATCAACGTCGTTGTTCTTGGATTTGAATCCCATTTGGTTCAAAACTGAGCTGAGATCCAAGAAATTTATCATCTCAAGCTTCTTGATTGGAGCCATTTTTTTGTGTAGGATCTCATTCAAACAAACAGCCGTGGCGATTCTTTGATGACAGTTTTGATTTCCCAGGAACTGATACAACAAAGACAGATATTCCTGGTCGAGGATCAAGTTGATTTCAATCCATGAAACAAACTCTCCAATACATTGAATTGTGTTGTTCAATATGTCTGTTGTGAGACCAGAGCCAGCTTTGTTCGAGTAAACTTGTAAGATTTCTTTCCAAGAGGCGGCCAACGTGTTCATATCATTTGCTCTAATTGCATCTTTTAAAAGGTTGTTTCTTTCAATACACTCTCTTTCTCTGAGAATCATTTGGTCACCGATTTCCTGATGGATCACTAACAACGTTCTTAAATAATAATCGGTGGCGAGTTCGTTAAACTCCCCCGGGCCAGTCTTCACAAAACTCAACAAGTCTTTGATCAAGTCTTGGTAGCATGACAGTGTGCAGTGAACAAAAAGAAGACCTAAAGTTTTGGATAAACCGTTTCTCAAAAAAGTAGGTTCAACTTGATTATTAGAGATCAATCCTCTAAGATAGTCAAACAAGTAGTTTTTCAGGGCGAGTTTCTGTTCATTTGACAAAAAAGGCAGACGTTGGTCGAGAACTTGAAAGATGAAGAATTTCACGTTGGCAGATATGGAGGAGTTAGACGTAAGCAAGTTAATGCAATGCTGCCACCCATCGTCTGAGTCTTTGATTTGATTGATGAAATCGAGGGCCTGTTGTTTCAGCACTTGGTCGTTGGATGCACTGGCGGCGAAGTCAACGGCCTGCTGAATCTGAGTTTCCATCGTGAGGATGTAGATTTAGAAGGTTGACTAATGTTAACGGCACCTACTTTGATAAAAAAAGGGAGAGGGAAGCGGGCAAAAACAACAATTAAAGGAATGGCTTTCAAACACTGGGAAAATGCGAGTGGGTTTTTTTTCTTGCAGAAAGCTAAGACAGACTCGTAAGTCGCACAAACAGGACTAGTTTGCGGTTTGTTGTGGAAAATTACACCTCCTATTGGTCGCTTGTGTGAATTGGTTTGTGTTCTGAGGTTGAAGATTGAAAAAAAAAATCTCGTCTGAATAAACACAGCGCTCGTCAAAACACACGGAAAAAAAAATTTTCCTAACTAACGTCGATCGACGCGACTTAACAGACTAAGATACCCGAGGGGTATCCCAATAGGGCTGTCCTGATGTATTCTAAATCTGTCGATGTACATCAATCTTTTCACTCTGTAACCTTGAATACGGTTGACTCATTGTTGGAAGTTTTTCAGATGGAGTTTGGTTCAGCAAATACATTTAGAATTCTTATAACTCTCAATTTTTAAAAACTTTGTCAGTTAATCTTTGATCTAATCAGGTCAATTAGTTCTGTGTTTATTATCTACTCCGAAATTGGCCAATGTTAGCATGTCTCGCGGTAGCTTGGTCTAGTTTCAGGTTCTAACAATACTGAAGCAATTTCAAGCCCTACGCTTCCCCCATTCCTCCCTCATTGCGCTCGCTTCGCTCGCCACAGTACCTCCTTGCACCGCCTGATTTGATTTATTTTCCAAGGGTCCTCAAACTGTAAAAGTCCTCGACAATTGACCAACTCACCCAAGCGCTTCCCTCTCGTTTATTCCACCGTTCCCGGCATCCTCCTACTACCGCAGTGGGCACCTCAATTCGATATGTCGCTTTTGCTCGGAAAAACCTTTCTAAGGATCAATCGGCCGCTGTCGCTTTCATCTCGGCTCGTGGGACTTACATCAAGAACCTTCACTTCTCAACCACGTTCAACACCTTTGACAACACCACAGACCACCTCCCTAATTCAACACCCATGTTCACGCGGTTTGAAATCAATTTCACCACAAAAACAGCAGACTGCCGTTGAATACAACCCAAATCCAGTGTTCTCTCCCGAAGAGCTCCGAGAGGCCCGTGAAGCCAGACTAGCAGGTCTAGGGATCGTGGGGAAATTTCCTGAAAAATGGATCCCTTACATGGAACTCATGAGAATTGAGAAACCAATTGGAACATGGCTGCTTCTCAGTCCCTGCATGTGGTCCATCACAATGGCTGGCTACATGACTTCAGCTCCTTTGCTCTCGACAATCTGGATGCTTTCTGTCTTCACTGTTGGAGCTTTTGTCATGCGTGGTGCCGGTTGCACCATCAACGATCTTCTAGATAGAAAACTCGATTGCCAGGTCGCTAGAACAGTCGAAAGACCAATCACCTCCGGTCGTATTTCCGTTCCACAAGCCCTCACGTTTCTCGGTGCACAAATGAGTGTCGGTCTTGCCATCTTGCTCCAACTGCCATTAGATTGTTTCTTCCTTGGTGCCTCTTCTCTCGTTCTTGTCGGAACATATCCCCTTTTCAAGAGATTCACTTACTACCCGCAAGCGGTTCTCTCTCTGTGCTTTAACTGGGGCGCTTTGTTGGGATTTCCAGCTATGGGAGTTTGGGATTGGTCAGTTATGGCTCCACTTTACTTCAGTGGAGTCCTCTGGTGTATGCACTACGACACTATCTACGCTCACCAAGACAAAACATTCGACGTCAAGGCCGGAATCAAATCAACCGCTCTCGCCTGGGGAGACAAATCGAAAACGGTCTTCCGTGGATTGTCAGCGGCTCAAATGGGATGCTACACATTGGCCGGATTCCTTGCTGGAATGGGCCCAGGATTCTACACCGGGGCAGCTATTGGAGCCTATAGACTGTTCCATATGATCCGTGTTGTTGATTTGGATGACCCAAAAAGCTGTAATTACTGGTTCAAGAACAACATCAACACAGGACACATCTTTTGGTTGGGTATTCTCGTCGATTATATCCTTAGATTGTGTGGATTCTTGTAAACTAATTACTCCTGCAATATAAGTCCTTTACTTCTTAAATTATCATCAGCTTGTATAAACCGAATATTTCAAAATAAACTGTGAGAAAGCTAATTAGAGCACACTTATTTGGAAGATGGACCTGGGTTCATTCTTCTCTTTCCACCTGGGGTGTTGGCAACGTTGACAAATCTCTTGGTGTATTGGATTCTCTTGTAAGCTCTTCCCTTAGGCTTCTTTGGCTTCTCAGTCTTGTCGACCTTTGGAGTTTGGGACTTAACCTTACCAGCACGAGCGAGGGAACCGTGAACTTTACCCTATAAGTCCAGAGGACTATTGTTAGTATGACATTCTAGTGGCACCATGGAAAAGTGATTTTGAAAAGCGAATGAGGGCCCGCCAGGTCGCAAGATGACATTAATGCTTCTGATTTGTACCTTGTTGTTCTAATCAATCATTTTCATGTTGGATTATGCTGTGAATCACAAGTTTGATACTTTTCGCCCTCTTGTATTACTAATAACTTTTAACATCTCAAACTAACACATGTTGCGCTAAACCTGCTCCACCTGTTCACTCGCTGTTCGAATCCACTTGTTTTCTCTCATTCTGACATACCATTTTGCTATATTATATGTATTTAACGATACTTGATAGTCTCTATAGAAGAGTAGTACTGAGTTCAATCACTAAGATAAAACAGTTAAAAGAATTGTCAAAAGGTTTGGAATCGCGCGCCCTCCCGCGTAGTGACAAGGGGAAAATTCCCCAGTCAGTCTCCCGCGGTGGCAACCGGGAGGCGAAATTTCCGGCACGGGCGAGGAAAAAAAAATTTCGAAGGCTACAAAAGGAGTGTTAGTGGTGTGGGGTGTTTTGTGAAACCCTGAAAGCCCTGAGAGCTTTCACGTGACTGTGCGGCGAAAACCACAAATAACTGCCAATACCTTATCTACTTTCAACTTATAGCTTAAACAGTCATTATTCATTATAGCGTAAATACAATGGCAAAAACGGAGACTGTGAGGATGAAAACAACTCCACAGATAGTGAGAACACCAAATTTTGAGGCTGGAAACTCATTCTTCAACAGCATGTCTTGCACAAGAAAGTAGCGAAAGCTCCCCACACCTAATGTGAGAAGCGCGAGAACAATGAAGCACAGTCCCAATGCCTTGTTGACAACACGCAGCGAGTGTTTCTCGGAGTCGACATCGCCCAATTTGAGCAATTGAGTCAAACCAACTCCTATAGAAGCAAGACTCAATGACGTACGCAACCATGCCAAAAATGTACGTTCAGATGCAAGATGGTCCCTGGCGACGGCGCCCTTGTTTTCCAGCAACAGGGATCCGAAATTGTAGAATTGTTTAGGATGTTTGACAGTGAGGAACGGTGTGGACTCTGCGGCTATCGCGGGGCCTGATTGTTGACCCGTTACTGTACTACGCCGACTTGTACTCGCCAATGGGTTCTCTCCCGTCGCGAGATACCGCTGTGCCGCGTTCCCGGGATCTGAGCGCATGTTTATTTGCTGTATGACCTCTTTCCTTGTCTAAAAGTACACCAAGTTCAATCAATTCTATGTGTTTTGTACACATAGATCGCTAATAGGTGTGTCATTTTTGTTGAAATTTTAGTCTGATTTTGCGCAATCGGCTTCGCGCACAGCCATAGTTTTGAGCCACTGTTTGAGATCGTGTAGATAAGCCGTTTATGAGAACTGTGTTATCATGGCGACAAGAACCGCAGATATCTAGAAGTTGTTAGTAGAGTGGAAAAATAAAGGATTTACACATGATCTCAACGGACTTACAGATATCATTGTGAAAAAAATTACCGTCACTGAACATGTAGCAGAATTGAAAGTTGAGCCTGTTGCGATGGTTCGTTGGAGAGAAACGTAGCGACCAATTCCCAAAACCAAAGTTGCAGTTCCACCGGCAATACAAAGACCTCCTACGGGGCGAGAATAGCGCAAAACGATATGTAAATCGTTCATCAGTCCGTCTTTCATGCTTCCAGAGGGTAAATCTTGTGCAGACTCAAGTGGTTCCATCACGCCATACCGAGACAGTTGCACTACAACAAGTCCGAGAGACACAAAATTGACTGCAGTGCGAATGTAAGCGAGAACTGTACGTTCATTTGAAAGATGATCTCTTGCAGGTGCCCCAGAAGAGCTTTTGCACGTTCCTGCGGCCAGTAGAGCACGCAGCAACTGTTTTGGCTGCCGTATGTTCTCTAAGATCGTCTGGTTTGTTGTTTTGGTCTCCTCGTTGTTGTTCATGGCACTGTATTCAATTGGTTGTGGTACGTTGCGAATGTCTGTCTGATTAAGAATCTTTCAAAATACAGCAATTTTTAGGCTGAAAAAAAAATTCCCCAGGCTCAGTTCGGCCGAGCTTAAATATCCAGGCTCAAAACAGCATACAAAATGTAGATGTTTGTCTATGAAAGGTTAGTGAATGGAGTCGAAAAGCATGCAAAACAACTGCACTTACGGCGATAAGTGTTATGAAAATCAGAGAAATAAAAGTCCGGTCAATGCCAAACTTGTTCACTCTTATCATAAAATCCATGTTAATGTGAAAGCGGAAAAGAGCATTCAAAACACTCAAAATAGAAAGCGACATGAGACACAGACTCCATGGACGCACCAAGACATGGAAAAACGAAATTTCCGCTTTGAGATACGTGGTAGGAACTTTTATTCCGGTTTCGAGTACTGCTATAGTCTCATCGATTATGGATCGTTTGAAAAGTTGCACAGCCCCGACTGAAACGACGCAAAACATCACTGCTGCACGAATATAAGCGAGATAGCTGCGCTCATTAGCTAGTTGATCACGTATAAGTGTGTCTGAGCCGCTAGGTTTTGGCGAAGGCATTAGCCTCGAAAACCAGTTGTGGTGTTGTGGGGTAGAGGGTGCTGGTGCTGGCAGAGACTCCGATGTGACAGCAGAGGTTGTCGGAGCTATGACAGGCAACTCTGGTTGTGTGGGTCTGCGCGCATTTGGAGTCCTGAAAGCAGGTGTTAGTCGGCCTGTTACTTTGACAGCATTGGACATTTTTGTTAGATGATTTCGTACAAAATGGGGCACAGTCTTTTTCGTTATATCGACTCATAATAACTTATCTTTAAACTTTTTATTTTTTTGCTTGATTTCTTCGCTCTTAATATTATTGCCGCGCCACACACAACATAGGGTTATGACGGTTTCACCAGCCACAAATCAGATCATGGCTGTGTAATGATCTCGGAAAAACTTGATATCGGAATTTAGTTTATTAGTACAAAAGGTTGAGCTGGAAGTCAAATGAATATTTGAGAATGTTCATTTGGTAGCAGCGCTAACTGTGGCGGTTCGATAAGATCTAAGGGTACCTACTGTGCCTTGAATGGTTCCGAGACCAATACTTCCGGAGGACGGGGTGGCAATGGTAGAGTACATGCTGGTAAAAGTCTGTATGTAATCAGTTTGAACTGTGGCAGTGGTGAGAGCACCGGATTCTGTGGTGGTCACAGTCACCCAGATGGATGTCTTTGATTGCGTGGTCGAAGAAGAGTCGGTAGCGGTTTCATCGTTTTCACTGCTGCTGGTGGCAGAGGTGAGGGAGGTGATACTCGAGGAAGTGGAAGAGGTGGAAGATGTGGTGGATGAAGTGGTGGAAGAGGCTGAAGATGTTGATGATGTCGCAGTACTGGTGGACGAAGTCGATGAAGTCAATGCAGAGGTTTCGGTAGCGGCTGTTGCAGCGGTAGTTGCAGATGAAGTTGATGGAGTACTCAAGCTGGTAGTGTCCGTGGCAGCAGCGGCAGCAGTTGCAGTTGCGGCGATTGCAGTGGTTGCAGCATTGGCAGCAGTGGTTGTAGCAGCAGTGTCCGTGGCAGCAGTATCTATGGCAGCAGTATCTATGGCAACAGCAGAACTGGAGGAAGTGTCTGTGGCTGCGGTTGCCGCGGTGGCCACGGTGGCTGCAGCGGCCGCGGTGGCCGTTGTTGCAGCATTGGCGGTGGTAGGCGTGCTGGTAGTGATTGCCATAGACGGACCAAGGAGGGCCAAAACAAATAAAAGTGATAGATGCTTGATGTGCATGAGTGTGGTTATTTGTTAAGGGGGGCTGACGAGCATACAATGAGATCCCAATAATATTTTAGGTACAAACGGTTTTCTTTGATGAAAAAAGCGCAGGTGTGGTGGTCAAAACGGTCGTCTCGTTGTGAGATACAGATGTGATTTGTATGGTGAAGGCTCGCCAGTCTGTGTTGGGTGGTACTCCTCAAAGGCACTTAATCAAAGTTTGACTGTTAAGACTCCGCTAAAAATAACGCAGATGTTTCGAAACCCCGGGCAGTATAGTTCAACCCGACAAAGGCACAGAAAAAGAGGGTGAAATCGAGGATGTTGGTTTTCACTTGGGAAGTTGAGCGACTATAATATAGTTTTCTCAGGCTTGAATAACAAGGATCTTCTTGAGAAAAAATAAACAAAACTGCAATTGCCAGACAAGCTTTGGCAGGTGCTCAGCTCGCCGTTGGCACTCAAATCAAAATGATCTATACTGTGCGGCTTATTCAGATCCGCGAGAAAGAACTTTCTGGCCTGTTCAGATCTCAAAGTGCTGAAAAATTGTTTCTTTTTTTGGTATCAGATCTGAAAAATAACAACACATTCGCAGTATTTGATTGTGGCTGATGAAAACTTTATTGTAAAACGCGAGTTGCAGAGTATAAAAAACAGTTTCATTTTCGCAAATGCCGAAGCTGAGCACAATAGGGGCGTCCAAGGGATGTCCAAACAAGGCAAGAATAAAAAAGCGTGTCGCTCAGCGCTTAAAGAACGCTTGAAAAATTTTGCAGCACTTGGAAGGCTTTACAGAGCTTTGCAGAGATTGCCGCTTTTTGCTACTACGCCCGTGATACGCCCGATGAACACCCTGCAGTAAAAGAGGCGGGCTCGCTGGGCCCGGCTTGGACGGGCTTAGGCCTGAAGAGTTAGTTGGCATGTTAGAGCCACGGACTTGAAATTTTGCGCGTGGCAATGCATATTTTCGGAAAAACACGAACAAAGCGCGAAGCTGCATGCAATCGGGCCGCCCTGTAAATGCATCCTTACACCGCGATGTCATGCGACTAATGAGGCGACCAATGACTATTACTAGCCACAAATGGCGAATCAGAAAAATTGGATCTGCAATATTGCAAAGATCGCAGAACTACTTTAATCGGTGATAACGATGGACTCGCTTGATCATCTAATTTTCCAAAATTACGTAATCAAATACAATTTTATTACCTTCCACTGCTACCAGTATCAATGCCTCCAGTTTTTTTCCAATGTGCACTCACAAGTTGCCTCGCTCGTCGTTTGTGGTGGCTACATGAGATGTCCCTTAAAATTTCTGACCTTGTAATCCAAATGAACAAAGCACCGTTCCACACAAGGAAGTGTCTCAATAGCGTACTGCAAAGACTCACCTAAATCATGACAATCTTTCATAGTCAGTGCCTCGTTGACAATTACAATGTCCACCTCGACGTTGATGAGATCACCAACATGGTAGGTTCGGAAATTTTTGACTTTTGCAACGTTCTCGCTAAATTGTAAGATCAAATACAAAATCTCTTGGTAATCTTCAAGAGAAGCGTTTGCTCCCGTCAAGTTGTTTATGTGTTCCAGTGCGATCAAACTCCATTGAACAATGACATACAAGCACAGAAGAGACGCTCCGAGTGAATCTGCCCACCACAGTTGAACAAGAGCCCCGACAGATGGGAAAACAATCGAGAAAAAGTTGAAAACAACGTCGGTTTTTGCATCTTCTGCCAATGCCTGAACTGAGGAGTTTGTCACGTTCTTACACCAGATGAAACACGTCAGTTTGACTGCGATTGTCAATGTCATTATCGCTGTTGCCACCTGCGACAGTTGCACCACTTCGTGTGCACCATAAAACAGTTCGCTCACTGACTGTTGCAGAACTTGAACAAAAGATATTATGATCACAATTGAGAAAACTAGCACTCCCAATGGACCCAACCGTTTCCGTCCAATTGGGAACTCACTTGACTGCGATGAAGCGTATTTGTTGGAGTAAAAGATAATCAAAGTCGACAAAAGATCCAAAACAGAGTCCACCAATGATGCAATGATCGATATTGACTTTGTTAGGTACACAACCACCAGTTTGCCCACGAGCAATAATATGTTGATGGCAAAGTTCACTCTGATAGCAATGGAAACTATCGATTCGTTTTCGCTGCTGTCGTAGCCGAAGAAATTGCCTCCTTCGAGATCGACGTCGGCGGGAGCACGGTTCGTGAGATGTTCATTTCCTTCCTCTGTGTAACTAGTATCGTACCCCTCAATCATAGAGATGTGAATTCCCGACTCCAACAGTCTGTCGATGCTGTCGTAGCGCTCGATCAATTTGTTTTGTTTTTCATAAAACCTGCGAAGATACTTGCTCTTTATCTTGTCCAACTCCGGAACGGGGATATACGAGCTGTGCCAATCGTGGATCATTTTGACGTTTCCAATCAATTTTTTTGGTCGCATGTGACGTAATGAGTCTACACGCTTCGAGAGTTGCTTTAAGCTGAGAAGAGAGCTCAATCGACGGTCAATCTTTGGCGGGTTGTTGATCGAGATTGAGTGTCTGTAAATGGGGCGAGGTCTTTCGAAATCGTCGTCGAGCGAGTCATGCCTTCTGTTCTTTGGTATCTCATAGTGACCGTCTCTGGGAGCAGGAAGCGAAACTACCGAGTTTCGGTGGCCATTCTGGTACTCCGAGACGCTATTTGGCTCCGTATCATCGGTGTAATCCGGACTTTCATATAAAGGGTCATCGATATCAACTGCAGAGTATTGATGTTGCCGAGATTTCGAAATCAGGTTCGAAATCTCCTCCGACATTGTTGTTGTCTCCGATTGGCTATTGAGGACCCAAGTATTGCGTGTCTTCAACGGTTTATCAGTTCTCCGGATTTTCCAGATATGAGAATTTATCTAAACTTGAGGAAAAAAAAAATTATGCAGCAATCAAATAATCCGTTACAGTGTGGAGTAAAAAATAACGTACGAAACAAGTAGTGCCATTAGTGCCGTTGGTGCTGTTGGTGTCGCTGGATGTTAATCATTTCGTCAAGCAACACAGGCCCATGAAATTCAGAGTCCTCAATCTTATCAATGCACCAATCGGCAACCAGTTGCGTAGAGATAGGCGGTCTGATAACTCCGTCCAGAGCGTTGTGAAGCACCGTGCTGTTGGCTTTGTTCATCAGTTGTAACACCGACTTGAGCTTTGACCGAGCATCGCCTCCTCGAGAAGTCTCATCATACATAAAGCCAGGTCTCATCAAAATAGGTCTCAGCTCTGGTTGTAATTGATAAAGCTCGTATTCGGCCTTGCGTTTCGAGTCAATGTAGCCAGAAGGGATTCCAGGAAACCCGCGATCAGCAGAAATGTATACAAACGCAGGTTTCTGTTTGTTGGCCTCAATCAACGTCTCTCCTAGCAAAAGTGCACTCTCGGTATTCATCTTCTCGTAGGTGTTGAAAACGTTCTTTTTCATTGGATTGGGCGTTTTGAAAAACGCTTGGATTTCTTGGAGTATATCGTCATTGGAATTGACCACCTTTTTGTAATTTTGATTCTCTAAAAGAATCCCCAGAGAATGAACAACGGCAGTTGCATGTGTGAGCTTTTCTCTGTATGTGCTGGGCTGGAAAATATCGCCTTTTGACCAGTTCACCTTGCTGACCCACTGTGTATCCTGTGGTGCTAAATTCCTCGGTAACGAGCCTGAACTGCTCACCGATGTTACGTTATAGCCTCGGTTAACACCGGCCTGACAGATTCGTCTGCCTATATTCAATGTTAGTAGAGCAATCTGAATGTTTTCATTTGATGATACTTACCCAGGAAGCCGCTTCCTCCAAAAACTATCAAACTCTTTACAATTGATGACATTTTGGTGTGGTCTTCGATATCAATTGATAGAAACATTGTGGTTACTTAAGGTTGTGATGCTTTCTAAAAAAGTAGTCTGATCGGTTCATTGAAATCGGGCGGTGCACAAATTTACTGATTACATAAGTGATTTGTAAGCGACAACTTGGAAAGGAGTTGGGAACAAATTTCCCACCGAATGTAATAGTTCGACTACAATTTCAACAGTTTGTCATCTATGTACAATGAACATATATCCAATGTTAACAACTACATCGTCCCTGCAATTCCGTAATTTCAAACGTCCCAATAGCTATCGCCCATGATGATTATGCTCCCCCTATTTTTTTCCCAGTCCCCCCAGCCTTTTTGTTTTTCAACTAAAGTGTTACCCGCCCCGTGTGTCGCACACCAAAAAATTTTCATCAATCGCGAAACTGCGATGGGAAGTTTGGAAAATTGGGGTTTGGTTTAGTGAGTAAAAATTTTCTTCATCACTATATTTGAAATAATCTCAAGAGAAGTAGAACAACCACTGTTAGCATATAAACATTAACAAACTACATCATGGTATGTGACTAGCGAAATCAGCAAGGTGAATTTGGAGAGTGGCGTAGGGTCTTTGTTCAGAGCCTCTAAACCTTACATGAGTCAGATGGCCTCACTATAGCACAACCGAGAAGATCAGACCAGTTCGAAAGGCAGCACACCAAATGCTGCAAAACAACATAATCAAGATAGCACATTCATTGGATTTTTCACACTTAATTTGAACACTTTGACCCCTACATCCATAACCTTGAAACACATCTTCAAAAACAATGATACTAACATTACGGTTCTTTCAGGATTCTAAAACTCCTGTTACATTGGCTAAGGTTATCAAGGTTCTCGGTAGAACCGGTTCTAGAGGTGGTGTCACCCAAGTCAGAGTTGAGTTCTTGGACGACACTTCCAGAACCATCGTCAGAAACGTTAAGGTAAGTCATTGATTTGGTTAAACATGAGCAATTTGCAACGAATTACTAACATACAATCACTATAGGGTCCTGTCAGAGAGAACGACATCTTGTGCTTGATGGAGTCCGAGAGAGAGGCTCGTCGTTTGAGATAAGCTCGCATTTCATTTCGGGTTTACTTCATATCTACAAAACTGATCAAGTTTGTTATATAATATAATGGCTATTGCTCAACTTTAGTTGGAATATATCATCATTGGTTTATATTCAGCTTACTATTACCATGTTGTCCCCTTGTATTTTTGGTCACGTGACTGGATTGTAGTCAATCTTATTGTTTGATCGCGGCAATTTTGGTTGAAATTTTTCGCAGTCACAAAAAAGTGGTGGACCTCCCAAATAGGAAGGAGAAAGTAGAGCTGATGGAAATAGTGAACGTCGTGGTCGATCGGTCGATTGGTCGGTCGATTGGTCGGTCGATTGGCCGAGACACAACAATAACATTCGGTCAAGTGAAGTAACGTTAGAAGCTACCATGATTTCATTATCCAGCCGGTGATGATGAGTGCAATCAGCCCTTCTTGATGGCTTCTTGCCCCTACCACTGTCATCACGTTCATCATAACGAACGCTCTCGAAACATGAATTGTTCTTTTATCACCTATGTCAACGGTTTGTTGTCACGTGATTGGTTTTGGCAGTTCAATTCTTAAAAACTGCCAAATGGGAATTTTCATCTCCACAAATAAGGCTTATCAAGTGATCTGATTCAGCAATTGAGATCAATTGACCAATCTAATACAATGTCAGACAATGATTTGATGCCTAGATCTGACAGGTATTTTCTATTGAGGGAAGATTGCAACACAAAGCAGCAATTGGACGTCAGTGTCAACCTAGTCAAGACAGAAAAAGCCAGAGAAGGAAGAGACACACAGGTTTACAACAAAGCCACATATGCCCGGCTTGTTTCCGGATGTGTTGTTTTAAATCAGGATCATACGAAAGTTCTAATGATTTCTTCCTCGAAGCACAAGGGCAAATGGATTTTTCCAAAAGGTGGTGTAGAATACGATGAGGTTGACGATTTCCGCAAGACAGCAATTCGTGAGACTTGGGAAGAGGCTGGTGCAACTGGAAAAATCATTGGAAAGCTCCCAATCGTTGAGGATCATCGATTTAAGAAGGAAAAAGCAGTAAAAAAGACATTTCAAGACATTGATCTTACGGTTGATGGGTTGAAAATTCCTCGAAGCGAGTTCCATTTCTACGAGCTACAGATAGATGGATTGTGTGAAGAATGGCCAGAAATGTCAAACAGAGATCGTAAATGGTGCACGTATGAGGAGGCAAAACACGAGTTGCACAAGGCCAACAGACCGGAACTTATTGAGGCTTTAAATGACTCGAGGATCAAAAAAGATTGTACTCAAATCAGGTTTGATGAGCATAGCAACGTTGTTTTGGATGCTCATCCTGAGGCAGACGAATATTGAGAGGAAGAACGTTGAGTTCAATGAACCCATTCAATACTGGACAATTATCAACTATTGGTATAATAGCTCAAGCTTGCGATTCTTTATCTTAATTTTATGTGATTATGTTATGTTAGGCACGTCCTCCAAGTAATCCCGACATCATATCTTGCAGCATATTGCTGGACTTCTGAATTATTGAGACATTGAAATACATCTCTCCAAAAGAGTTGACTTTTGAGAGAAGTCCCGCCCTCTCCAAGACACCCTTGTATCTGCCCACCAACAGTTTGAAGTTGGAAGCATTTTCGGGGCTGCTTCTCTGTGCAAGTTCAACAAGCAATTGGAGAAAGTTGACGAGACCGTAACAATCGACGAGCTGTTCGCTGCTGCCTGAGCCAGGCTCCAATACCTGGATGTTTTCAGACTCAACAAAGCTAAAACTGGAGGCTCTTTTGCACTCCTTGAGCTTTGAAATCATCTCAACACACGCCTGACGGGCATATTCGACATTTCCAAGCACCAGATATGGAATAACAAGACGTGCAAGGTATGAACCAAAGGAATCCACGTCGCTGTCTCGCAAGTACGAGCCAAAGACCAGCTCCACAAGTAGCTTGAAAGCAGCAGGAGTTTCACCACTGAGCAATAGATACGACTCACTCGTGTTGACCAGTTCAGAACTGCCACTGTAGTACAATTTCTCGCCGAGAACAAAGTTCAGAGAGGCAAATCCAGTGTCATTGGCAGCCTGTTTGGTCGAGAACTTTGTAAGTTCTTTAGCCAGATTGGGAAGATTGGCATCGTCGTCAGGTAGGGAGTTCATGAGTTCAATAAGCTTGGAAAGATGTTGTTTCTGGAACTCTTCGGCTGGTTTTTGCTCGGCTTCAAAGATTTCAACCATGTACAGCAAGAGGTCTGAAGCCTCGTCAAACCGCTTGAATTCCATCAAAATCATTGTGCTTTGATACAACAACTCGATTGCCGCATCAAAGTTTTTGGAGTTGACGTATCTGTTGATGATGGCTCTCATGGTTTGTTGTGCTTCGTAGTACGAACCATTTTCGATTCTGGAAGACGACCAAATTGTTAGTAAAAAAAACACAAAAAACATATATGTTGACCACCACTTACCTTTCTTTGAACCGGGCCAATGACTTTTTGAGTTTTGCCTGAACGTCTGTAGCCGCCATTTTGTAGAACTAAAACAGTATTTATAGCTGATTGAAGGCCACGAAACGTTGTCTTGTAAATCAATAATAATGCTTTAATTTTTTCTTCTGGTTATTTTTCTTCTCCAGTAGAAAAAATATATAATCCCTGGTAGCTAGTTTGATAATTTAACACTATAATAAAACCTATTCAACTTTCAACTACTTGTAGTATAAATTTTCCCAAAACTCTTTTGCTTGACCACCCATACTGAACCATTGGAAATCTGGATCGCCAAAAAAACGTGCCCGACATCGACTCTCGCCGCCATCGACACTGCTATTGTTGAACAAATTGCTGAAAATCACCACTATCGGTGGCAGACACAGCGTTGGATCAGATGGTACAAAAGAACGTCTATTGAGATTTTTTTGTTCTAAGCGTGGAAGCCACCATCCCAGCCGAGGTATGGACAGGTTGCACAGCTTAACGACCCGTAGACTTTTCATATGCATCGTGGAATTCTCGTTAACAAAAACGCAATTGGCATCCAATCCTCGAACCTCGAGTGTGTAAAGAGTCTGTGCATTGCTTTCAATCAATTTGGCAACCAATTCCCCGCAAAATTTCAAAGATGCTTGCTTCTTGATACTGCTACCTTCGCTTTCAAATTGGTCTTTCACGGCCTCCGAAAACGTGCGTTCCTCCACCAGAAACCTTCCTGGAAGTTTCAAAACATGTCTGATGCGTAGTTTGCCGTAGATTATAGGCTTGTTGCTGCTAGAACAGATACTCAGCGCTTTAAGTGACCGTGCACTGATCTCTGGAAGAGCTGCAGTTCTGTGATTGAACTTGGGATGGGCCGTGTTGATGTCTATGGAGAGCGCTTTGAGCTGAGATGGCAGGCTTTTCAATGCATCTTGCATAAAGGCCAGATCTTTAACGTCTATTTTCAGGTACCTCAAACACTCAAATTTGGGAAGCTTAGATAGCAATAGCTGTGGAATGTCTTTATCATTTAGCTTTGGTTTCTCGTAGAAGGTGGTCGTGTGACCATTTTTGGCGCGCTTTGAGAAATAGGCCTCGTTTCGAAGATGGATCACCTTCACTTCGGAGAATGCCTCAGGATTCCTGTCCATAAACTGTAAAACCCACCAAGTACCGTCTAGATTTTGATCGTGGAACAATGTGTATTTGTTTGCCACATACTGCAAACGAAGCGGCTTGAGCCTGAAAACTGTTAGGCAACACTTGGAGTATATCAGTTTGCAAGAAAGCAAAAGAGAGAGATAGTCATTGCTATCAGCATAGAAAAATATCTTATCAAGCAGCTCTTTGGGGAAAGCTGCGATATTATTTGTTGTGTTGTGTTCTTTTGGTTCGTCCATTAATGCACTTCACCCTCAATTCAGGTGCTACTGCACTGGGGAGGAAAAAGGGGGTCCCGGAGTGTATTTTTTTTCTTCATCCCCATAATTAAATACTGGCGGGTCTTGCTACCAGCGTCTATCTTGACTGAAGTTGAGATGAGGTTGAATTATTTATTTTATTCGAATCATGCTAGTTTCTGTGTTTTGGTGACTCTCGCTTGTCCATCTTGTTATGTTTGTTCCTTCTCATGTCCCCCTGTCTGCTTCTTTACCTCCAGGACTTGGAGATCCCCAACCAAATCAAGGCTGTGCACTTGCTACCATTTTCGTGCGCGAGTAACAATTTTTGTATCGCCAATCACTAGTGTTGAGACAAAAAAAAAACAAAAACATAGTTGATCAAGTCAGGTTGATCCAGTAAGAAAAAGACAACGCCCAATCTTGCGACTTGATTTTTGGTTGCAGCGAAAACCAGGCCAGTATACAGGCGAAATCCAAGCGGAATCACCAGTGTTCCTTCTGAGAATTTGGCACAATGGACACTATTGAATTGGCTGGTTCGTCGTCATCTTTCCAACTGATCGATGAGAACAAGACGTTCAACTCACATTTGTTGGAGTATGCACAGCATTTTTACGACTCAAAAGACGAAAATGGATTAAATTATCACATTGTTTCGGTTTTCGGATCCCAGTCCACCGGTAAATCGACTTTACTTAACAGATTATTTGGCACTCAATTCGATGTCATGGACGAGACAAAAAGACAACAAACTACAAAAGGCATATGGATTTCACATGCCAATTTTATTTCATCAGCAGAGTCTGAATCCGGAACTCTTCCAAACAACAACCACATTTTTGTTTTGGATGTGGAGGGAGTTGACGGAAGAGAAAAGGCTGACGATAAGGATTTCGAAAGAAAGTCTGCTCTTTTCGCTTTATCCACTTCGGAGGTCTTGATTGTGAATATTTGGGAACATCAGGTCGGGTTGTATCAGGGTGCCAATATGGAACTTCTCAAGACTGTTTTTGAGGTGAACTTGGCTCTTTTTCATTCCAGCAAGCAAAAATGTCTACTTTTGTTTGTGATTAGGGATTTCACAGGAATGACTCCTCTTGAAAATTTGAGCAACAGTTTGACATCCGACCTCAATAAGATCTGGAATGAGCTCAGCAAGCCTGAAAGCTGTCAGGATTCTAAGATCAGTGACTTTTTTGACATGGAGTTTGTATCCATTGCGCACAAACACTTTCAACCTGCCAACTTTGAACATGATATCAAGCTCCTCGGGGATAAATTCAGCTCTGGTAGCAAGCTTTTTAGATCTGAGTATCACCGCAATGTTCCTTTCGATGCTTGGACGATATACATGGACCAGATCTGGCAGCAGATCGAGCTCAACAAGGATTTAGATCTTCCTACACAGCAGATTCTTGTTGCCAGGTTCAGATGTGATGAAATTTTGCAGCATGCTTATGACCAATTTGAAGCTGAGTTCAAAATGGTGGACTTTAGCACTGTTGAAACCGGTTTCGAATTGGCTGGCATTTTTGAGAAATTGAGAAATAAAGGTGCACAGTTTTATGATGAAGATGCTTCACGTTATACAAGCTCTGTTTACCTTGAGCGGAGAGCCAATTTGTTGAACAGAATTGACGGGACTTTGAAAGAGATTCATTCTGCTCGTCTTGGTGATTTGACCAAGCTTTGTTTGAGGCAATTTGCCGAAGGTGTTGCTGCCGCTAAAAAATCCAAGAAATTTGGCTCTTTCCGGGAGATTTTGGAGACCCAATTGAGTGAAGTGAGACAAAGTTTCATTGACGAAGCTACTGTTTTGCAAATTGAAGAATCTTTTTCGTTTGTCAAGGAGTTGGGTATCTTGGATCAAGCATTGAAAGAAAATTCCGATGATCTGAGAGAGAAGGAAAGAAAATCATTGATTGCGAAGTTGATCAAGAAGTTCCAAACTAGTTTCAAAGAAAGTTTGCACGAACGTATAGCAGATCCTTCGGAAGATTTGTGGGACCAAGTTTTGGAAGATTTTCGGAAACTTTACAAGAATGTTATTTCCAAGTATTCTGGACTGGATGGAGACGTTGATTTCCAACTTGGACTTTCGAGTGATGCAAATCTGCAGACTCTACAAGAAATCCAAAAGTCTTTTTGGGGAAAATTTGGACATGTTGTTCACGATTTTGTCACTGAAGACTCTGTTTCGAGGATCTTGAGAAATAAATTCGAGGATAATTTCAGATACGACGAGGCTGGACTGCCAAAGATGTGGAAAAATGGCACTGAAGTTGACCAACAGTTCAACAAAGCGAGAGATTTGGCAATCAAATTGCTTCCTTTGTTATCCACTATGGTGACTAAAACCAAAGGAGAGGAAATCACGCCAGACGTTGATATCTCTCAGGATGAGTCAGACGATGAAGATTTCGATGAAGAAGGCATGGCAAATGAGAGTCGTAGCTTTTCTGTGTTGTTGACGCTCAAACAACAAAATACTGTGCTGACCAAAACCAAAAAGGAGATGGATGCTATTTACATCGAAGCCAAGAGATCGATTATTTCCAACACAACTTCGATTCCACTTTACATGTACATATTGGTTGTTGTTTTAGGATGGAACGAGTTCACAGCCATTTTAAGAAACCCATTGCTGTTCATGTTGTTGATCATCGTGTCGACAGGAGTTTACTTTGGTTATAGTACTCAGATGTTGGGTCCCGGCTTGACCATCGTCCAGGCGACGTTAAACCAGGCTAAAGCGGTGGCTAAGGCGAAGATTAAGGAACTGGTTTTGGAGGAACACGAAAGGCCAGGTTCTCCTTCGTATCAGGGAGAAATTGGCATTGAGATGGACGTTCTCAATGAGAATGGAAAGACGACGACCGACAAGCAAAACGAGTCGTGAGTGATTCAATCATTGAATCACAATGCATAATAAGCAGTTACAGTTTACATGTAGTGAAGTTTCACACTTTATATTGATGAGAGAAGGAACGTAGGTCAGGTGTTTCAAGTCTTCAAACATGGAACAAAGTAAGCGTTTTCTTTGTTGGCTATGCTAGCTGTTTCGATTCAAAAGATTTCACCGTCTGCCTAATAAAAATATAAATTCGCTCACATAAGCAAAAAAAAAATCAAAAAAAAGAAATCAACTCCCCCACCAGGACTTGAACCTGGAACCTTCCGGTTCGTAGCCGAACGCGATAACCATTACGCTATAAGGGAAGAGGACGTTGTAGATATTTGAATTTAATCGAGTATATGGAATTTCAGTGGATGGTTAATTGGATTGGATGTGCCTTCTATAAGGTATAACTGTCATAAAACATTATTTTGGCACATAAATAAAACACCAGAATGATTAAAAGAGTGTGTTCCATCAACTGGTTGGGTGTTGGGTTGAGCTACGTTCAAATTTCCTAATTAAATACCCTCAACTTTTAAAAACTTCTTGATTAAAGATTCCTTAGATGGCAGAAGATATCAGCATACTACCGGCGACCAGGCCTTGCAAAGACTATCAATCAAGCGATTGCAGACTTGTATTGGTTGTCTTCTGCCATACCAATCTCTTGCTCTTTGTTCAATCTCAATACCCTTAGCGTGGTATCCACTTGTGCTAGCTGGTGTACGGATGCGTTCTCATCTCACTTCACATCTGTTTTTTTTTTGAATGGAACCCGTTTTGTAGAAAAAACAAACGAACTGATAAACACAAAAGTTAGTGATCCCTGACCCGCCATACATTGTTTTATCTAGCCTGTCAACATCTCTGGATGTCGTGGTTACTGAGAGACCAATTGGTTGGTCCGTCCGACCGGTCCTTTCATTACAGCAAATTCAGAGAAACATCTGCGGCTTTGAGAACAGCAGTGATACCACTACAAGACCCTGCATTAGACCAAAAAGAGATGGAAAGTTATCAATTGTACACAACAAACCTACTCAGTTCTTTTGGAATATACATTCACGTTCCAACACGAATTCTCCTAGTGAGCTGTAAAGAGAAAAAATCGTTTGCAGTGAGGAAACAGATGTATGAAATTCAAGATGTTATAAATCGTACTCAAAGAGGGGATAGTTGGCTTATAAGAAGTTTAGAAAGGGGAACTCATTATTTGCCATATTCAAGCCATCGATTGAGTGTATTGGGAGTGAAAGTCAAGAAAAACAAGGCTAATGATAAAGAAAGTGCAACTTTCAAGACCAATGAAGCTGGTGAAGACAACTCTGGTAATGCCTCAAAGAAAAAAAAAGTAAGTATGGGACAATTGGTTACCTGGGAAAATATAATACAAGAAATTGATGAATTTGGAGAATTATTAGACAAACCGATTCCCGAAGAAGTGAGCAAGATAAGCGAGCAAAAAAACGATATTTTACCGCTCTTGCCGGTGTATCTTGGGTATCAGACCAGCGTTGGATCTGGAGACTGGGGGGTTGGATTAGTTCCTATCAATTTTGGTACCAAAGACTTTAAAGATACGGTGAGGAGAAATGTCGGTCGTTTGATGTTGTATCAAAAAATCTACACCGTCACACACACGGAAACCTTCAGGGTTCAATTGAAAAACGAGGCTGGCCAATTACTTCCTGATATCAATTTTGTGGTTAGGAAATGGCTATCACTTCAATTGCAGCCCAAACCTGGGTTGATTGAGTTTATTGTGTCAACTTATGAGAGTCTTGAGGAGTCATGGGATGGCAAGGAAGGTAAACCGAGCGAACAGACAGCGGATGAGGTGGATGAGGAAATTAAGTCGTCAAAGAATACGGTGGAGCGCAAAACAAATTATTTATCGAAGCAAACTGAGACAGAGGAGTTTCAAGAGAAGCAGAAGGAGGATGTGAAAGAGAAGATGGTGAAAAAGGAGAAGGAAAAGGACAATAAGGAGAAAACAAAGAAAGAGAATAAGAATAAGAAAGAAGGGGTGGTGGAAGAAATGGAGCTTATCGAACCCCTGAAGGATAATCACAACAAACCTGATGACAGTACAAAGACTGAGAATGGTGCAATAGATAACGGTAGCGTCATGGACAAGTCAGTTCCAGAGTCATCTCAGGCAAACGAATCTACTATCAACGAACATGAGGTTACGGAGATCTTCAGCCACAGTGAGGAGGAAGGGGAGGAAGGGGAGGAGGAGAACAATGAAACCAACAGAAATGGCGAGCTTGCAGATCTCGAGGAGTTTTATGATATATTACCTGAAGTTCTTGTCACTGAAAGGCCTGCTGCCATTGTTATTGTCGACGACGATCAACCTGTGCAAACACAACAGAAACCTCCTGTGGGGGAGCCAAAAAGTTTGTTTTTGGCTGTGAAATCCAAAAAAACTGGAATCAAGAACAAAGAGACGGATGCTCCTGAGAACAGTGAAGATGACGAAGATTTTGCTGATGCAATGGAGCAATTGGATCAAATGAGAGAATCGTCAATACTGAGCATAACTTCCTCTAGCGACGAGGAGATCATTAGTGAAGACGATGGCAGTAAGAATGGTTTGAACAACAGTAAAAGTTCGTTACCGATTATCAACAATCGTGTCAAGAAACGTGGAGCTGAGAGAGAGTCAGAGTCCCAATCCGAAGAATCTTACAGTGATGACTTAACGCGCAATGTAGCGTCGATATTTGATCAACATATGCGACAAGAAAAGCTGTTACGTAAACGGCAACGGAAGCCTTAGTGATTGAACGAGAGTATGTATGTATTTATAGTTGATGTAGTCTTATCTTATCTGATAAATTAGGCATTTTTTCGAGACTGAAAAATGATAGAAAAAAAAAATATGGTTTTAATGGTATTTTTACCCGTAAATTGTTGATCCAGAAACGAATTATGAGTGGGAAAGTGGAAATTCCCGAGCCAAATGGCTCGCTGATGCTTGCATGGCAGGTGAAGAGTGAGTTTGAGGAGCAAAGTGAGCAAAGATGACCCGCCTTGCTTATAATTTTTCAGTTCGCCTACTAACACTCCTCCAAGATCGTCATGTATTAGTCGTCGGAGGTGGAGAAGTTGCTCTTTCCAGAGTAAACCATCTGCTTCAAGCCGATGCAAAGGTTACCATAGTTTCTCCAAAACTCGATGAAACGCTCTCCCTTTACCAAAATCTCAAACTCTTGCACAAAGTGATTCCGAGACATTTTGAGATGTCTGATTTGACAATGTATGAAGATTCCACAACCGATCTCAGTTCTTTGGACATTGAAAGCGATGAAGATTGTCAAAAAATTGACTTGTACTACCAACAACATCGCTTTGCAATGGTTTTAACATGTATTGATGACTATTATTTGAGTCAAAAAATTTACTATCGGTGTAGACAATTAGGATTGAACGTTAATTTAGCTGACAAGCCCAAGAATTGTGACTTTTACTTTGGCTCAACTTATCGGAATGGACCGTTGCAGATTATGATTAGTTCCAATGGAAAATCACCACGGTTTTGCAACCGTTTGAAAGAGAAAAAACTGCGTCCAATTTTTGATGGTCTTGATATTGCTGCTGGTATTGAAAACTTGAGCTATTTGCGTAACACTTTGAGAAATAAAGTGTATCCTGGAGAGGATCCGGAGGTGATAAAGACGAGGATGGAGTGGAATAGAAAAATTACTGATTTCTACTCGGTTGAGGAATGGACAAGGATGAGTAAGCAAGATGTGGATAGAATGTTGGAGGTTTATCCGAACTTGCCAAGGCGGACGAGCGAATGATCAGCGAATGATGAGCAAACATTGATGTTCAGTCATAATTACCAAATGACAAGCGAAGCGATTACTACGAATGACAAGCAAGCACTCGCAAATGCGAGCGGAGCGAGTCATTCGCTCGTGTTGCTCGTGTTGCTCGTGTTGCTCGCTTTGCGAGTATATATGTTATTCCATACCATAATGGAGTATCAAGTAATGAAGAAGCAATAAGGGGACAAGCGAAGCGGTAAAAGACGAATGGAAACAGACACCGTAATTCCAAACAAATCTAACTGAAACTAAAAGATTAAACCATCAACAGCTCGAAAAATCAGAACAAACAGAACAAACAAAGAACAATAAAAGCCAAAACTAAACGAAAAACGCAAAACTTCGAACAAACTAGATCATTTCAATATAGCGACGAAACAAAGACGAACAAACCATCTTAAGTACTCGCTTTGATCGCCGCTCAATTGAATGACTCACCCCGCTCATCAACTTCTGCAATTCCAAAATGCTGCACATAAACCTGCCCATTTTGATCCACGAATTGCTGTGCAAGCGGAGGACCAAGCATATCATTCTCACTACCATCGTTGCTTGACGATGGCGGTGGCTGTCCAAAGTATGGGTCGTAAAACATAGGAGCAGGAGCAAGCCCCGGAATACCCACCATTCCAGCTGGGGCAGCGGGAGAAGCACCTTGAGGAGCACCGCCATAAGCGTCAACACCCTGAGGCTGCGAGCCAGGTGGGAGTTGTTGCTGAGCCGCAGCAGCTGCCGCAAAATCAAATGGTGCATGTAATTGGTGTTGGTGTTGCTGATGATGAGCTCTGTTACTCGAACGACCCCAGCTCAATCTAACACGAGAACCTCCAATAATAAATCCTTGCATACCGGTGATGGCTTTTTCTGCATCCTCACGTTGAGTGAACTTCACAAATCCACAGCCTTTTCCTGGTGGAACTTTAACGTGAACAATCTGTCCAAAGGGTTCAAAGAGAGTCAACAGAGTCTCCTCTCCAATGTTATTGGCGAGTCCACCGACGAAAACTGTAGTGTTATTAGGATCATTGAACGCCTGAGCCGCGGCAGCGGCTCCAACAGGCCCGCCAACAGCTCCAACAGCACCGACGTGTGCGCCATAGTAGCCCATTGGTGGTAGTCCTCCTGGAGCTCCAGCTGCCTGAGCGGCCGCAGCCATGTACATGTTCTGCTGTTCCATTGGGTCAAGTGGCATTCCACGACCTGCTGCTGCCATTGCTGCTGCCTGGGCCATAGCATGAGAGTTCTTGCGATAGAGGGAATTTTGGTGCTTTGGAGTTGCCAAAGCGACTCTAATCAACCTTCCTCCGAGCCACTTGCCGTTCATTTCGACAAGAGCGCGTTTGCGGTCTTCTTCGGAGCTGAAACGGACAAACCCAAAACAACGAGAGAGCCCGCTGGATGGATCGGTCATGACACGAACGGTCTTGACGGTGCTGAAATGGTTCTGGAAAAGAGCAAGGAGATGTGCTTCTGTTGTTCCTGGCGATAGATCGCCAACAAACAAGGAATATTCGGGAGTTTGTGCAACTTGAGAGTTGAGGGTAGCAGCTGATGCCCAATTAAGTCTGAAGAGCTTATCTGAGATGCCAGGAATGGGCGTTCCATTGAGCGAAAGGGCATCATTTGCGTCGTCTGGAGTCTCGAACTCGACAAAACAGTAGCCTGAATGGGTGAATGAAGAGCCTGGAACGTGACCTGGTGCTCCGTCAAGAGGAGTTGCCTGTTTTGGCTTGATCACCTTGACTAAGACACGTTTATTGAGTTTAGCCCATAGCTGGGTAACGTGTTCTTCGTCCCACCAAGGTTCGATATCACCCATCCAGAGGGTTTTGGACGGCACGGTGTTGGCAGGGTTATCTGGTGGTTTTGGCAATGGAACCTGGCTGTTGACAAAGTCATGGTCGGGCGACGCTGCACGTTCTGGCTGAGGGGACATGATGGACTGATGGCGAAACTAAGCGGCAAAATTAAGCAGCAAAAATAAGCAGGAAAACAAAACGAAACTCAATCAAACGCAATCAAACAACGTTAAATGCAAACAACGCTAAAGGCAAACGCAAGACAAACGCAAGACAAACGCAATGGAAAACAGGATGTCTCTGTTTATAGGGTATTTTAATTAGAGCAGCAATTGGCTAGCGAATTGGATTCCTTATGAAGGATCTGAGAATTCTTGATGTTTCACAAATTGAGCTATCCCAATAAAAAACACCCTCGTGGCTCCGTCAATGGCTCCTTTCCCGGTTAAAGCTCGAACGGTGAGGTGAGATAATTGCTTCGCCATCAATTCGATTAAGTGTCAAGTGTTTTTTTTTTTAATTTTTTTTTTATAGATAATTTTTCGTTTCATTCGCGAGACGAAAAATTTGATGAAAATATATAGAAATTAAGCTAAGCAATATGAAGGGCGAAGCCAGTGAAGGATGAGTAAAGTTGGCAAAGCAAACTGATCAATTCGACCAAACTTCACTCAATTGTTGTGAAATCATTCAAACAACACACAATCTTCACAATGCTCTCTAGGGAAGCTCGAAAAGAGGCACGCAAACGCGGTTCTGCAAGAAGACAGATCAATCTTGACGCGCTAGTATTACGTCCCGTGACCACTACACGAAGTCCACGCAGTCCACGCGTTCAAAGGAATGTCAAATCGCCAAAAATAACGCGACAAACTCGATTGCGCTCGCCAAAAACCATAAAAACACCGTCTACACCGCAACAAACCACGTCTCAGGACGCGTCAACTCCTGAACTCAGTTCGTTCATATCGCCAATAAAGAGGACTCCAAAAGTAGGAACTCCTAGGAGGACTCCCCGTGGGACTCCTCGAAGGACTCCCCGCAATACCCCGGGGAGGCCGAAAAAGTTGACAAGGACCCCTCAGAGAGAATTGAGTGAGATTGAGGAGCCCAACGAGGTGCACCGCGAGGTGCACAATGAGGAGCACACGAGAGAACCCGCTGGAAATGAAGAGACCCTCAAAATCAAACCCCAGGAGTTGAACAGAGATACTGATAGTGATTCCGATAATGAATCTGATCACTCTTCACCTTCCTCCCCTCAACCGGATCCCTCCCTCTCTAAAACCACACTAACAGCCCTCCATAACTCTGTCATCGCCCGCAGAAAAGCCCAACATGCCATTTTACAACATCAAATCCATGACAAACGTCGAAAACCGAAAAAGAGCTCCCCAAATTTCGAAATAAAATATTCTCGTCTTCCAACCAACAGATCGAAATTGCTCGCTCTTGATGTGATAAAACAGGTCTTAGTGGATTATCTTCGAGATAGAGATCCTCCGTCCATTTTGAAACCCCTCCAGAAACGGAAACTCAACGCCTTCACTGAAAATTACAAAGAATCAATCGAAAATCATTTCTCCAACCTCATCGATACTCATCTGACCAATAATCTGATTCTCACAGAACTCAGCGAGCTCAACAGACTCAAAAACGATAAACGATTGAGTATCTTCAATATTCGTGAGCAACGAAACATGCTCAATAGTAGATTGAATTCTCTTCGTGCTCGACATCTTCAATTGTCAAGGGATGCGAAATTCAAGACGGGTGTTTATAGGAAGTTGCTCAAGTTGAAGGGGGATGGAGGGATGGAGAATAGTGGTGATTTTGCTGGTGTCGAGACAAAATTGACGGGGTTGAGGAAGATAATCGATCCGAATTGTGGGGTAATTGATAAGTTGAGAGTGTTGAACGGGGCGTTGAGGAAGCTTACAATGAGCGAGACGAATGACTATGAGCGGAGCGACTTGTCATGAGGAAGCAGAGCAACGCGAAGCGTTTCTCTATGGATTCAATGTGAAGCATTACGTGAAGCTTTCATATCCATTCGCCGAAAAAAGCGTTTTTATATCGATTTGCTTCGCTAGTTCATTGATAATTATGTACTTACGACTTGCGAGTGACCAATTGACGACTCGTGGGATGATTCCTTCGCTAACGACTCGCAAACAAACGACTGCCCCGCAAATGACTCGCTTCTTCTTCGAAATCTTCATCTCTTAATATCAATGACACTTTAAGCCATCTCCTAACTATATAACACCCATACACCAGTTAATGAAGAAACCAGCTTTTCTTTCCTTACTCTCAGCCCCTACAGGTCGTCTGCAATCAACGCAGCGATCATTCTGTAAAGGTAGAAGAAAAACATCACCAAATGGAACCCAAGTTTAATGAAAGACTCTTTCTTATGCTTGGATAAAGTTCTGAAAATCTCGGTCGCATCCAATAAATGATTCTTGTTGTAAATTTTGTTAACATTGTAAGCCAAAAGTGGAAGATTCAACAAAAATGTAAACCAATATCCATTGATCAAGAACAACAACGTCAAAACACCGGAAATTGCAGCTTCAGGCACAATATAATTGTTCAATTTGTTACACAGTTCAATTGGATTGATGTAATCGCATTCCAAGTCGCTGTACATAATCGTGAAAAACACTTGCAAAAACAAGTTAATTGCATTCACAATTACTGCCAAAATAAACAACCATGCTTCTCCATTCATTTTGGTCGCTCTTAATCTCTCTAATACAGAAAATGGTTATGATGTAGATTCTTATCGGTTGAAAATTAGTTGTTTCTTAACAGCACTGTAATTGCTAGAAATATCGTCTCTATCTTTCGAAAATTTTTGCCCGCTCAAAGAGTCGTGTGCATATTAAGTGTGGTGAGTAGGAGGTGTTTCAAAGGGGCAGGTCAAACGACGAACGACGAACGACGAATGACGAACGACGAGCGAAGCGAGTCGTTATAGTTGTTCGAGTCATTTATGATGCTCAATCGCCGCCAGCGATGATGAGAACGTGTAATTGACTGAGTAAAGATCAAACGAGTTTTTACCTATTTTGGCTATGTTCTCAAAAAAATAACGTGTAAAACAATCCAATAGTGCCGAACTAGACATGAGAGAGTCTCAATCAAGCCAACCTTGCAATGGTATTGGAACAAAAATTACGATCAACATTCATGCTCAGATTGATATTGGGTGAAGTTCACTTGTACGTTTCTTCATCATTTGGTGGTTCTCCGCTACTCAAAAAACTACCCAAAAAAAGAGGTCGTACCCGGATTCGAACCGGGGTTGTCCGGATCAAAACCGAAAGTGATAACCACTACACTATACAACCTGTTGTTGTAATATTTCACACAATGGGAAAGTTTGAGTAACGCTTTTCGCGGAATTCACCATCGCCAAATAATAAATATTCATGAGTCCTCAGCACCCGAAACCAACTAACTATTTAGGGATCAATCCCACTCAGAAATCAGAACTTTCTCCGCTTGCCGGTCGGTCGTCGCTTGCAATGGCCCACTCAACGCCCTTCATGAACTCAAAGGACCCTCCCACCAGTCTCCTTCTCGGGATGACGCTTGCTAGACAAGCACGAACTCTCCCGTTCGCACAGCTGATCGCTCAACACGCCAACAACTCTTTCGTCCTGGAAATTGGAGCAGGTAAAGGATATCTCTCCCGGATCCTGACCGAGCACTACGGACTCAGAGTTTGCTGCGTGGACGGAAATGCCCAACGATTACGATCAAACCTTCGCGTGCACAGGTTATTGCAGCCGGAGTCTCGGGACACTGCAGGCGTTGTGGGTGCACGAGAACGCGCAACAAGACAATCAAGCTCGGGCAACCTATTCACAGTGACTAAGCAGATTTCCACCGTGCGCGATCTCGAGGCTGTGCTACAACTTGCTATCACTCATTTTAGTACTGCAGAGCCCGCTATTGTGGTGGGACTTGGACTCTGCGGCGATCTTACCTACGAGGTTGCAGAGCACGTTGCTGCTCTTAAGCCCGGATCTGTATTTCGGGTGTTGTTGGTACCGTGTTGTTTTGACAAAATCACCAGATTGCCAACGTCTGCTGACCCTCAGTACGTGCTGGACCATATGTGTCTGTGTTTGAAAAACCTTGGTTATGGTTCAGTACGTACTTACTTTTTGACTGATGGGTTTCATGCAATTGTTGCCCAAATTGGAGGGTAACGGAAACAAAAGTACCGGATTCGGTCAAAATCCAGATAAATCTTTGCCGCCTTAGAGATTAGTACCTGCTGCTGGCATTCGTGCATAACCTTTTTTTTTTATCCTCGCAGTTACCCGATTAGGCAAGTATGGGACCCGGGAACAACCAAAGAGGGGGTCACTTCAAGTTGAAGTATAAAAAGTCTAGCAAACTGTTTTTGACAAGGCAACAACGTTTCTCAAACTGGGGACTCCTACCAGCTTCGAAATGTTGGGTAAACTTGCTCTACTCGCGCTTCGTCTTGGCTTAACAGAGTCATTGTACTCTCCAAGCCCCGTTCAATGTCCTTCTAAAAACACTTTTGGAGAAGATAAGGACTTAACCGGACTTTTAAGGGCCAACACAGACATTTCAGACGCCGAAATTTCTTGGATTAACCAGCGTCAGAACAAAACACAGCCAAAGTTAGCCGAATTCCTCAATGGACTCGAGCTTGAAGATTACAATGGTACAAACTTCTCTAGTTATCTGGACTTCGATACCATCAATATCGGTCTTGCAGTTTCCGGCGGGGGTTATCGTGCGATGTTGACAGGCTCAGGAGAGCTTGCAGCTTTGGACTCTCGTTCAACAGGAAACAACACGAATGCTTTGCACGGAATTCTAGACTCGGCTGCATATCTTTCCGGACTCTCGGGAGGTTCGTTGATTTTGTCAAGTTTGATTTTTCAAAATTGGTCTTCGGTGCAACAAGTAGCTGAAGCTCATGAAATCTGGAACTTGACTACTTCTACCTCGGATCTTTCATTCTGGACCGAACTTTACGAAGAAATCATTCCGAAAAAGCTGGCAGGCTTCAACATCACCATTGTAGATTTGTATGGACGTTTCTTGGCTCGTACAATATTCACCAATATTGAAAATTACGGTTTGGACTTGACATGGTCCCAAATTGCCAAACTCGATGCATTTTCCAACCATGAAATGCCGTTCCCGGCAATTGTGGTCTCGGCAAGTCGGCTTGACTCCACAGATTACTTATACCAATCTATGGAGATCAATCCGTTTGAATTCGGGGGATGGGACGCAGATACAGGTTCCTTTATTCCAACCGAATATCTGGGGTCCTCGTTGGTTAACGGTTTACCGGAAACGGAAACCAACGTTTCCGCCTGTGTTTCCGACTTTGATAACGCCGCATTTTTGATCGGTGCTTCCAGTGATTATCTTCCTGAGTATAATGCCTACCTCACCAACCCAACAGCACTATCGTCTTTGGGTATTAACGTGTCGACCAGCTCAATGCAACAACTCCTGTCGTTGTTCAATGTCGGCGAAAGCATTGTGACCGCCGCTTACGTGCCTAATCCGTTCTTTGGTAGCAACTTTTTCGTTACTGACTCACCAATGGCCGCAGACAGCGGAATTATTCTCGCAGATGGTGGTATTGCTGACGAAGTTATTCCTCTTGATCCCTTGCTTGTCCCTGCTCGTGAGGTTGACGTGATTATGGCTTTCGACAATTCCGGAAACACCGATGACTTGTGGCCAAATGGAACGTCTCTATTTGTGACGAAAGAGAGACTTGCACACGATGCTCCAGAAGAGCCCTTTTACGACCTTCCGAACGGACCAGAGGAGTTTGTCGAGCTGGGATTGAACAAACGTCCTGTGTTTTTCGGTTGCAACGGCTCTAAAATGGTTGTCGAACAAGGATATTATGATGTTAAACGTCCATTGTTGATCTATGTGCCAAACAATAAGATTTCCTACGCTTCAAACATTTCAATTAGCACTATTTCGTATGATGACAGAGATGCCATGATTCAAAATGGTTACGACCTTGCTACCCGTGGACAGTTGGACCTTGATCCGGAATGGGCACAGTGTGTTGGCTGCGCAATTTTACGACGTTCCCAAGAACGAAAGGGTCAAACTGTTGGTGATCAATGTGCGTCCTGTTTTGAGAGGTACTGTTATGGAGGGTTTTTCGTTGATGAAACAAGTACAACTGATTTATCAAGTACAGCCACCACCAGTACCTCGGCAGTGGCGATAGAAACAGGTTCGGAAGTTTTTGAGGCTACTGGAACAGGTCCGATGAATGTCAAGATGTCACTCTGGTGGATTTTCGGTTTGGTTGTTGCTGTTTTGGTGTAAGAAAACGAATAGCGAGTCATGAGTGAAGCAAATGATCAAGAAGGTGATACATTAGTGAAGCGAGTGAGGCATGGTTAGTCGCTTTGCCTGTCTGGATTGGGACCTCTGTTTGAGTATTGACATTGTTATAGAATGCTCTGTACATATTGATAATCAATGATTACTTTCTGGTAATCACAAACCACAATTTTGGTAATCAGTAATTTTTCAGATCTACGAAAAAATAATTTTTCATTACTGGAAAATAATTTTTATTCAATTTAAAGCTTCAATCATCAAGTCTGTTTGCTTCTATTTTGACAGAGTCATCAATGCCCACTAGCGCTAAAACAAAAGACGACCTCAAGAAACTGCTGGTCTCCCTTAGGGAGGCACTTCAGTTCTGGTCTCAGCCTCTCAAACTCGACACCACCTCCACAAATCCCAATGATTCTGCTCTTCCACTCAAATCCTCACAGTTGGAAGACCCACTCGATCAGCTCACCAAACTCAGCAAACTCGTCCACGCACATACAACAAAGCTCGGTATTGTGTTCAAGCCCGTGGTGAAACCGGAAATTTACAACGCGTGTGCCAACGAGGTGGAGGCAGCATCTAAGACGCTGGTATTACTAGTGAGTTTGGCTATGCAACTTATCCAGGAGAACGCCAAATATTCACAACTTTTTGTGGGAACATTGCTTGAAGAGATTCGTACGTTGTTTATGATTTACGAAGGTCTCACTGCGGAACTTGAATCCATTCTCGATCTTGACAACTCTGCGGGTTCAGAGAATGACTCCGCCGCAGAAAGACTAGTTTCCGTCGGCAAAATCTGGGAAACGTGTGAAAGCATTCAAACAATGGTGTCTATGGGCTCCTCAGGCATTCTAAAGACAAAATTGCGCGAGTCTAACCAGCTCATAGCAGATGCTCTTGAGGAATATACTGAATGGCTTGAAGACCCTGAGTCACATGACGACGATCCATTTGGATTAGGCGAGGAGGGTGAAGTTCCAAGTTCGTTAGATGAGGAAGAGGATGGTGATTCAGTTGATTCGGGATTAATTGATTGTGCTATTAAATGGGCTCAAAAACTCAAATTAGTGAAACTGCTTATTTCCTCATTGATAAAATCGTTTCCAGCCACCAAATACACCACCAAATACTCCATCAAACTCGACTCACTCAATAAGGAACGACTTCTTATTGGGGAATTTGTTGATGAACTCGTATCTGCTGTCATTTACGATCAAGATATCGAGGAGGCTGAACAACAGGCTCAACAGCTTAAAAAGATGTGCTTCAAGTTTGCAGAAAGTGTCAAAGAGCTTGATACAATTGATCAAAAAAAAACAAAGTGGTTGGATACATGGGTGGTTAAGTATGGTGAGTAGGAGAGGGGGAGGTGATTTATTATACGATTCAATTAGTACGAGCAAATCAAGAGCAAAGCACGAGCGAGTCTTGCAATGTTCGACCACTGAAAGTTCATCAGTAGTTGGTTGGCAATCAACTGGTAATCAGTTGGTAATCAGTTGGTAATCACACGGTAATCACATGATAATCGCTCGGTAATCACATCGAAAGATTATTCGGTGCCGTGATAATCTCTATGTAATTGAAAACCGAACAAAGCAGATCTATCACTTAGTAAATCACTCAACTATGACTCACGTTGCTCGTCGTCTTTACTGTGATACCGACTTATGACATCCTTGTTAGTCATTACTTAGTAAATCGTCAATATATGATCCCCTCACTCATCATTTAATCATCTTTTCTACCAATCACCATCATCATCATCATCACTATGAGCAACCTTAGCCTTTCGATTACTCAAAGCAGCGGCAAGAGCATCTGCCAACGAAGCAGGCTGACCAGGAGCAGCACCACCTCCACTCGATGCAACCACCGGAGTCTCACCTTTCGCCTCTTGTAATAGAACACTAGGTTTGTCCAACTGCGATTTGTCCACTTTTTTCAGAGCACCAAGACCGGCTCCACGGATGGATGCGAGAAGAGCGTCTCTGCCTGAGTCCACTGGTGGTAGCGCAGGGGCAGGTGAAGAGTCGGCTGCTGGAAAAGCCGGAGGTGGTGGGGCAGGTGGAGCCTGACCAAATGCAGGAAGTGCTGGAGCAGGTGGAGGAGCAGGAGCCTGCGGAATGGATTGAGGATAGACAGGTGCTTGTGGGATACTCTGCTGTGGCAAAGCAGGGGCCTGTGGGATACTCTGCTGTGGAAAAGCAGGGGCTTGTGGAATTGTATGCTGTGGAGAAGCAGGGGCCTGTGGAGTAGTCTGCTGTGGTAGGGAAGGAGCCTGAGGAATCTGCCTTTGAGGAACCTGGGGAAGCTGAGGAACAGGACGCTGTGCAACTGCTGGACTCTGCGCCTGTGTTCTCGATGGAGGAGGAGGGGGAGCGGCACCTCTTCTTGGTGGTGGAGGAGCAGGTGCCGCCCTTCCTGCCGCAGCGACCGGCTGAGCCTGTGGAAACCTCGACGGTGGAGGCGGAGGAACAGGGTTTCGAGATGGAGGGGGAGGAGGAACGGCCCCTCTTGAAGGTGGTGGTGGAGGGACTGCGTTCGTACGTGGTGGCAAGGCAAGAGGCTGGTTTCTAGGAGGAAAGGTCTGTGAGGGAGTATTTTGCTGTAGTGACTGTTGATTTTGGAACATTTGAGGCATGTAACCCGGAGCGGGAACGTTATGATGCGTAGGACGAGGTGGTTGTGCGGTGGGAGTTGATTCTCGTGGAGACGGGGTTGTTGTTGCCGATCCTATGGAAGAGACCGGTGGCGGGACGGGAGTTGATTCTGAGGAGCTAGTGTAGACAGGCTCAAAGTCTGCTGGAGGGGAGAAGTCGTAGTCTGTGGATGGAGCAGCAGTGGCCGGGGACGTGGCCGCGGCCGCTGCAGCAGGCGGTGGTGGTGGCGGTGGAGCCTTTTTTTTCCCGGCAGAGCTTGATTGGGTTGTCTGTGAAGTCTGACTAACAGTGCTTGCCCCTTTGAATTGATATTTTCTTGGAATTGGGGGCTCTAAGCCAACTAAAGGACCACCCTTTTGAGCGATATAATTCTTTATGAATTCTCTGTTTTCAGCGATCAAATCCTCCGTAATACCCGCACTTTCAAGTTCTTTGTAGAACGACCGCCATTCTGGAGGGGGCTCATTATCGTAGTAGATCACACCTCTTGCACGACGTACACGTTGTTCATTAGTGAGACCGGTTTCGGATGGAGAAGTTGCCATATCGCCACGAAATCCTGGTTTTTTCGGCTGTTCATCTGGCTTCTTCTTGAGTGCAATTCCTTGTTTATTTTGAACAGTTTGCTTGGATCCGTGGCGGTCTCTTGTCTTGACACGCTTGTGGAAATTGGTAGCTTCGCTTTTGTCTTCGAACAGAAGACCCATATAGCACGTATCTCCTTCGAAAGAGTGGAAAAATGAACGATCTTGATTGTATTCAAAATCAACATACAATTCCTGGTCCCAGAGGACACCACGATTGCCGACAATATCGACAATCTTGAGGAAAAAAGTATGTCCAACAAGGTCATCGGCGAGGACCACAGCACCAATTAAGCCTGTTGCCTGCCATTCTTCGGCACTTGGGTAAGCAATATAAAGCTGAGCGACACCGGCAGCCAGGATTTTGTTTGTCTGCTTCGGCACCGCTCGTTTGATCTTTTCCTTGTCAGGTGTAGTTAGAATGCCCATGGGGATAGGGGGGAGGGGAATTTAAAAAAAAAGAGATGATGCTGTGCAAGAATGGGGAAACAGGGATAATAATCAATGGTGTGTCAATGGTGTGTATATAATTGAACTGGATGAGTCAATTTAGGTACGACTGAGTGCTTTGTACGCCATCGGGGTAGAATAATACGCTGGTAGTATCGTGTCATCAATGTCTTGTTCTTGTTAACTTTTTAGCTTGTCAAAATAGTTTATCAGGAGGGTTATGAGCGATGAGAGGTTTGTAGCCCGCGTACGTAGACCTATGTTAACGGGACAAGGAAAATTTTTTTTTTTTCGCTGAGATCAGAAATGGTGTATAAAAAGTAGACTTTTTTCCCTTTCTCCTTCTTTCATTCATACTAATAACCATCAAACAAAATGTCTGGAAGACAGGGTGGAAAAGCAAAGCGTAAGTGAACTACATAACAATGCACTGGGGTTAAATGATGATTAAAAATGGATATGTGAACAATCTCTTAGCTAGACGTTGACGAAAAACCGTTGCCTTCCTACTGAAATACCAAGTGCCAAGTTTTATTTTGTTGGGCTATTACTAACATTGCACAGCATTGAAGGCACCTAAGAAGAAGGTTCAGGAGTTTGACGACGAGGACCTTGCTTTCAAGCAACGTCAGAAGGAGGCTGAGAAGGCTAAGAAGGAACTTGCTGCTAAGGCTTCTGGTAAGGGTCCATTAGTTGGTGGTGGTATCAAGAAGAGTGGTAAGAAGAAATGATGTTTTTCAAGGCAGTCATTGGGTTAGCCTTGAGGTTAGCAAATAGATTTCGGCGCAGCTACGAGCGATAAGTGGATTGTGATACGGAAGAGCGATGTTGCAGACGGGTTCTGTATAAGATTAATGCATTGTACACTAGTTTTGAGATGATGTAAAATTTGAAAAATATCGAGCGAAGCGAGTCATTCAATGAGAATGCATTGGCGATCTACCCGGTGATGTATGAGTTGCTGACGGGGGTGAATTGTCAATGGCCTGTTTACTGGTGGCCAGTTGACTAGTGGCTGGCTCACGATTAGCCAACTCACTCACTCACGACTGGGTTCGCTCGTCGCTCGGTTCGCTTCAAATTTTCTAACACCTGTTCGCGAATGGCGAAATATTTTTTACGAAGGAACTGTAAAAAAATACTTTTATAATTAAGCAAGCGGAAGTAGAACAACACTGATTAATTGACTAAACGTTTGCGAGTGTAAGTCATCAAACTAACACTAAGCAAGTCATTGGTGTAAAAAAGTCAGGTTGACATTTTTTGCAGGTGAGTCAGATTGGCTGAAAGAGCTGGAATCTTGCAGTTGCCACTGGATTACATTGCACACATCACCAACAAGGCAATTCAAATATGCTCACGAAATACAAAATTGTGTTCCTTGGAGACCAGGGAGTTGGAAAAACGTCTCTAATTACGCGTTTCATGTATGATACGTTTGATTCTCATTATGCGGCAACAATCGGTATTGATTTTCTGTCGAAAACAATGTATCTTGATGACAAAACGATTAGATTACAATTGTGGGATACGGCGGGACAAGAACGGTTTAGGTCATTGATTCCTAGTTACATTCGCGATTCGAACGTGGCAATCATTGTTTATGATATCACCAACAAAGAATCATTTCAAAACGTGAACAAATGGTTCAATTACATCAAAGAAGAACGGGGATCCAACGTTTTAATCATATTGGTGGGGAACAAATCCGATCTTGATAATAAGATCATTACAAATGAAGAGGGCGAAAGTCTTTGCAAAAAACTCGGTTGTAACTTTTTCATCGAGACAAGTTCCAAAAACGGCTACAATGTGAAGAACCTGTTTAAACGCGTCGCTAAACTGCTACCGGAGTTGCAGAATGAGAATACTGATGATGCCATTGGAAACGGAACAGGGAATGCCGGTTCTGATGGGAAGGTTCAGATGATCGATGTGAGCATGAACAACCAGGAGGGTCAAGAGGATGGTTGTCAGTGCTGATTTATAGATTATGAAGAGGGTTATTGTCTATATCGACTCAACCAACTCCAATGACGAGCGAAGCGAGTCATTTGGGTTATTCGAGTTGTGAGTGAATTACGTAAAGTAAATACGATGAGACGAACGACGAGCGAAGCGAGTCGTGAGTAGCTTCGGTCGGTCTGTGGGGGATTTGACTTGACTGAGGAGTGGAGTGAGTTTTTGACTGGTCATTCACTCGCATCACTCACCCCTCAACTAATGTACCCCTTCAACCCCCTCAACCTCACCACCGCTTCTTCCAAAACGTCATCACCCTTACAAACAGCAAATCTCAAACAATCCTCAATAATATGAGCATTCTCCGGCAAATAAAACTCGGAAGGTGGAATGGAAACAACACCAAACTCCTTAATCAACCAATAAGCAAGCTTGAAGTCTCTAGGTTTCGAACTTATTTCCGCAGGGAACTCAACTCCCTCTGGAATTTGAACCTTCTTGAAGTTAACCAGCAAGAAATACCCACCATCAGCAACAGTGTAAGGAAGTCCCAGCTCGTCAAACACTGAAGTGAATATCTTGTATTTGTTGATGTACTCCTGTCTCGTTTTCTCATAGTAGCCATTAGTTTTGGCTGCCACAAGTGCCTGTGCCGTTGCCTCTTGCATCACGGCCGGAGTACTGAAACAAATACGCGTGTGCGCAAGTGTTACATACGGAATGGTCTCCTTGCTACCAATAATCCAACCGACTCTCCAACCAGTGGCAGCAAATGTCTTACCGGCAGAACCAACAGTGAGAGTTCTTCTAGCGACTTCTTCGTTTAAAAGAGCCACTCTGGTGAAGTCCTTGTAGTACAAGTTTTCATAAACCTCATCAGAGATAATGTAGAAGTTGTGCTTGACTGCCAATTCACCAATCTTAGTCAATTCCTCCTTATTGAACACCTTACCAATGGGATTGTGAGGGGAGTTGAGAACAATCATCTTGGTTTTAGGACTGATAGCAGCTTGTAATTCGTCCCAGTTGATGGTCCATTCATCACCAGTAACGTTTCTCTCACTGAAATCAGCAGGAGGGTTCAGTTTCACATAAACAACTTTTCCACCTGGTAACTCAATATTCGAAATGTATTGATCGAAAAATGGTTCAAACACAATCACCTCGTCGCCAGGTTTCAAGAAACCAGTGAAAACAGCCAGCATTCCTTCATTGGCACCAGTAGTGACTTGAACTTCATCCCGCGTGAGCTGTTTGCCGTAGACCGGGGAGTAAGTCTCGATCAAGGCATCCAAAAGAGATGGCTTACCTTTAGTATGAGCATATTGGTTGTTTGCAGGAACATCCAATGCATCTTTGGCAGCAGCAATGGCAAAATCCGGTGGAGAGTAGGAGAAGAACCCTTGGCCGAGATTGACGATTTTCTCACCGGATTCGGCTTCGGCGGCAGCGGCAGTCTCGTTGATTAAAGACCAAATGTCTTTACCACCAAGTTTGAAGTAAGGATTGTGCGATGGAAGTTGCGATGACATTCTGAATCGGGGCTTACGTAATGATGTTTGAAAACGTATGAACATAAACAAGTTGTCAAAGGTCAACAATTGTGCTGAACTTCGGGGTTCAGTTTCAAGAGAAACAGAGATGAGAAAGCTGCGCTAACTCTTGAGATATTAATTTTTTTTGGCCGGCGTGCGCTGCACTTATCAGTCCAAATTTGATGATAAATCCACAGTGGATTACACGACGCCACAGTTAATTTGCATCCCACCTACGTCGATGCTCATCAAGTCGATCGACGCAGCAGACCAAAAAAAATATTTTTCAGGGGTGTAAAAAAATATGTATATACTTACTACACTCCTATCACTAGTCTCTCCTTGTTCTTCTTTGAGGTTCCTCGCACCACCACATGTCTGTCAACAGTCCGTTCACACGACCCTCAACGGGTGTAGATCCAGAGTCTACCCGTGCACGCTACCAGCGCCAGTTGGCAGCCCTCGTGGACGCTCACGTGCACACGCTTCTCGCAAACGGATCATACTACAACCCAGCAAATACTATCAAAAACGCTAACAAACGCAATGGCATTCTCGAAGACTCATTTGAAAAGTGGCTTGATGATTCATCCGAAGGACACCACACCCTTGTTGTCAAGCAACCTGCCCTGCCACACACCCCCATCCCTGCATCTGAACCCCCCTTGAAAGAATGTGTAGCAGATTTCGAGACCTTGAAATCAGGATTAGAGATTATACCATCGGAGCACCAGTTTACTGCCGATCAGTACCTTAAGTTCTCGGAAACAACAGAAAGTTCTCGATTATATGCTTGGGATCACCATGTCAGTCTGAGTGGGTCGATTTTCCACCAGAATGTGACCATTCTCAATACCCTTCTTCAAATCAATGTTTTGCGTGGAAATTGGCAAATGAGCTACAGAATTTTTTGTCAGCTCATACGGATTCATGGAACAGACACGCGAGAGCTTTGGCCACTTGCGTTAGAGATTCTTAGGAACTTGAACGAGATCGAATTTGCAGGACTTTTGGAGCAGCAGGTTGGAAGCAAGCTCGACATAGACGACATAATTTCTCAAGCTGCCAGGTCTCGAAACTCTGTGCTCTTTCTTAAGATTTTCAAAGATTACAATCAAAACATTGAATTAGAATCATTATCAAGGGAACCTCGTCCTTATCAAAACAAAATACTGCGCTTTCTTCGGTTCATACAGAATTCCCATGACTCAAAATCATCAGAAATTACAGGACGATACCCGCATCAGGTCGTGGATAATGATCTAGACGATCGCATTGATCCCGATAGGAGAGACTACCAGACTGAAAATAGGTTGCGGTCTAATACGGCCCCGCTGTTTCGTTCGGGTTCCAAGACACATCTGGCGATGTACACTACAGCTTTGCTGTGGGAGCTGACGCTGTCGGGTCGATTTGAGCAATTTTATGAGTTGGTGGAGACTTTGCGAGTGAGTGCTCCTGGTAACAAGGATCCTATGATCCAGTATTTGATGGGGTGCAATAAGTTCATCGAGGCAATTTACACTTTTGTGAAAGCACAAACAGGTCAAGCAAATCGGACGCGCGTTTACGAACTGTTGGACCAAAGTGGAGCAGAATTTCGCAAGCTTAAAGTAATGGATTTTCCAGATCCGGCTATGGAAGGTGTCTTCTTGCAGGTTGAAAAATTTAGATCTGAGGTTGCAGGATGGGAAGTTGAAGAACATGATGAGGATGAGGATTCGGAGGATGATGAGGATGAGGATGAGGATGAGGAGGATGATGACGATGAGGATTCGGAGGATGATGACGAAAGGGTGTTGAGCAGCGATGAAGACGATATGCAAGATTGATGAATGCGGAACTTTATGAACTTAGTTAATGTGTATATCTATCTATATACAAGAGTGCGAAAAATTATTCAATGAGTCAAGAATTTTTGGTTTGAGGAGTGTCTTGTGAAGGGGCGGCTGCAGGCGGTGTTCCTGGTGTGACAGGTGTTTCTGAAGTTACAGTTTCTTTGCTTGTGACATTACCTTTGCCATCAATTCTCAAAATGACGGGTCTATAATTTTCAGGCACCTTATAACCGTCGATATTGGCGATCGAACCTGTTTTCAGCACCGATTTGATGTATTCAATTTCATCTTGTAGGGTTTTGATGTCGTCTTCGACCGATGCACGACGAGTGCGTTCTTTGGTACGTTGCCTATAGGCTTCGAAGAGCACTGCTCCTGCTGCGACACCAAAAATAAACGACTCTGACAGAATTTCAGCTCCATTTTGGATGGCTTTCGTTTCGTTCAAAGGACGCACTTTTGTTTTTGCTGATTTACCCAGGAGTTTTTGTTTGAGTTTTTGATCTAGGAAATGAAAGTATTGTGCCACGTTGACACATGTTTTGCGAAACCTTATATGATTCTTAGCTTCTGTTTTGATCACGTTTGCGACCGGTTTAGCGATCTGCCTCACGAGAAGCGTCGTGAGCTTCAAGGCCAGACTGCTCATAATAGGGCGTGGGACTCAAGCAATCAGGAGTACAGCGTTGTTCCCTTTACGGGGTTTAATGAATTGAGGACGGAAATTCGATTTGAAAAATGGATTTTTTCCTTTTTTTTCTTATTATTGTACTTATATTTTTTTGCCCTCATCCAGAACTTTTTCCCTCTGGCTCCACAAAATGAATTAATTGTTGAAATATTCAATTAGACAACGTTGCTGGGCATTTTTTTAGTCTTTTGTTCTGGGGAGTCTAACCTCTTTTATATTCTTTTGCTGATAACAGTCCATAATGGACCTTTCGTGCTTGAGTAGGTCGAATTTTCTCGTATACTCGGCCGTCAGTACGGCCGTGGCGGCGTACATGTTGAACGATGCGCTGAGCGAGAGTCCCAACCTGTATTCCGCGGGAATCAAGTTGTTCAATGGTATTCATTTAGTGGTGCTATGTAATTGGTTGACGGTAGTGAGTATCGTCGTGGCAAAAATGCTTCAAGTGGTTCTCTTTGGTGAATTGCGCCTCATTGAAATGGAACATATTTATGAAAGATCATGGTTTGCTATTACTAATATGCTCATGACCATTGCGGTTTACCGCGATCACAACAGCTTACTGCTTGGTGCGCTTGCCGGAGGGTTGCTGTTTGTCAAATGTTTCCATTGGATCCTCGACGATAGGTTAGAGCTTTTATTCCAGCAACAACAGAGACAACAAGAGGAAGTTTCATTTTCATTGAGAAAAACGCTGTTGAATAGAACAACTTTAGTGTTGTACGTATTTCTGGTGATGGACGACTGGATCGTCAAATCTTGCATTGACCAGTCGTTTGTCCATTCAGCAGACGTTTTTCTCATTTTTGGTCTTGATTTCTTGATGGTTTACCTCAACATCTTGGATTCTACGCTCAAGTTCATCCTCAACGTGGTGGAATCAGCATATCTTGATAAAAATCCAGAAGAAGAAGTTTGGGAGCCGAAAATCTGGATTTCGAAAATTGGTTCAGTTTTGCTCAGTATGGCTAAAATGGGCTCTGTTGCGTTCCTATTTGTCGGTCTCATGTCTGCTCATCGTCTGCCAGTCAATTTCATGGGAGATATGTACACCTCCGTGTTACAATTGGCGAAACATAGTAAAGATCTGTTCAATTACGTGAAAGCTGCTCGCGATTTGGGCAAAAATTTAAGGGATGTTCGAGAGAATGACCTGGAGCATGACGATTTGTGTATTATTTGCAGAGACGATATGTCGCTGGACCAAGGGTATTTCAAGAACCATCGTCGGGCTCCAAAGAAGCTCAATTGCGGCCACATTCTTCATTACGGCTGTTTGAAAAGTTGGCTTGGTCGGTCACGCGTGTGTCCGACATGCCGGAGCGATGTTTTTCAATCAGCGACAACGACAACACAAACAGCATCGGCTACAGAAACGGCCACAGCAACGACCAATGCCCCACATGCAACAAGTTCGGCTGCAGATACATCATCTCCGAGTACTTCTGATCCCTACGCAATATCACTTCCGACAAATGCTGTGCGTCCGCCGGGATGGACTGTTCTTCGTTTACGACCAATTGGGGAAGAACAAGAGCATTATGATGTTTGTTTGAACAGGAACACTACAGCCCGACTTTTAACTGTGAGAACTACGGGTCAATGACATTTAAAGAGGATATGTTCATATTTACTGAAAATAGAAAAATCACACGTATTCAAAGGGATCAATGGAACTTGACTCCAACAGTGTAGCACAGATGAAGACGAGATACAGTATACAAAGATATAATACACTAAATAAAAACCAAAACTGCAAGAACGGAAATTAGTTGTACAACAAAATCAATCGCGTCTAGTCTTGCTCTTTTCCACCTTGAGCAACAGGGCTTTGTTGATATGTGGGAGGACACCACCGTAAGCGATCGTAGCCTTAATGAGGGTATCAAGTTCTTCATCTCCTCTAATTGCCAATTGAAGGTGTCTTGGAGTGATTCTTTTCACTTTCAAATCCTTGGCAGCGTTACCGGCAAGTTCGAGCACTTCGGCTGTAAGATATTCAAGCACAGCAGCAAGATAAATGGCGGATTTGGAACCGACTCTGATTTTGGATTGTGCTGTTCTCTTGAGATATCTTTTGATTCTACCAACAGGGAATTGCAATCCTGCTCTGGCAGAATGAGATTGCGATTTGAGAGAGCCCTCCTTGGCTCCGGACTTTCCCTTACCTCCGTGAACTTTTCCCGACATTTTGTTGATATTTTTATGGACTGGCTAATTGATTTTGAGAGAAAAGAGGGATAGGGGGCAAAAACAAAACAAACACGGAATTAAAAAAAAATACTAATCAACAGTCTTTGGTGCCTTCTTTTTTGTTTTGGATTTTTCGTGTATTTAGCCGGGTAACAAAAGCCACAAAGACGGTGTCGCGACAAACTCCAAAGGGTCGGTTTGTTTTGGTGTTTTTTTTATGGCTGCACCGCACCGCACCTTGCACTGCCACATCTGGGCCTGCGAAGCCCTGTGAGGAAAAAAAAAGCCGTCCAGGTTCTCCAGGCCTGATCCAAGTTTCTTTGCATACCCCGCAGGTTAAAAAAACGTACACAGGAGAAAAAAAAAAAAACACATGGGATAAAAATACATTTCGACAGCATTGATTACCTTGAACAAAAGGGGGTATCTTTGCTGTGGGTGTCCATCGCTGTTTATAATATATTAAAAGTAGTAAATATTAACGGCCACCGAAAGGCCGGGTAACAAAATAATAGGGATTCGTTTCAAATACCAAGCTCATTGAGTGCAGGTAAGCGCAAGTTTGGTTGAACGCCTTGCTGTGGCGCGGTATCTTGCTGAGACTGCGAGCCACCAGCAAAACGGGCGGACCGTTCGTTGAGCACATTATGCAGCCAACTTCGAGTATTGGTGTGGCTTAGCGCTGAGACTGCTGCAGCTGCTGCTGCAGCAGCTGTGGCAGCAGCTGTGGCGGTGCCACTGGTCGTACCTTTGGTACCCTGGGTACTTAGGGCCGTGTTTAAGCCAGATAGTGGTTGAGGCTCACTATTGATAATAAACGAAACAGAATGTGGCGAGTGGACTCTGCTAGATGGGTTTGAACGAGGCTGCACGCTTGGCTTGTTGTGTAAGACAGAACCAGCAGGCGACGGAGCATGAGAAGTATAGTTTGAAGAGCCGATAGCGACTCCCGAGTTTGGTGTCAAAAGTAGCTGTTGCTGCTGCGGCTGCTGCTGTTGCTGCTCCTGCTGTGTAGGAGTAGGGAGCATCAATCTCGGGGTAATCGGGGTGTCTTGCTGCGGGTTGAAGTTGGCATTAGAATTGTGGACAAAAATCGGGCACGGCTTGTTGGAAATGTGAGGTCTGAACTCATTTTGGGAATGCTGAGTGAGAAGGTTTCGTGGCGGAGGTAACATGGTTGATTGTTGGACAATAACGTGAGGTTCGCTAGTGGCGGCGTTGGCGTTGGCGGACGCGGACACGGACGACGACGAGGAAGAACAAGCCGATGAGACCGGAGTATTAGTCTGGTGAGCGAGTGGTTGGCCGGCCGCAATTGAAGAATCTTCTTCGTCAGAACTTGATTTCATCCGCACATTCATTTTTTCGCCCGGGTAAGTTAAGATAAAATTCTCATAAATATGAACTGTCTGCTTGTGTTGTCGTAAGTTATCAAGCCGGGAGAATCTACGTGAGCACATTTCACACTTGAAAGGTCTTTCACCGGTATGTTTCCGGATATGTCTAGCAAGATGTTCCGACCTTGTGAACGACATTGAACAATTGCTGAACCCGACGCATTGGAAAACACGGCCTTTTGTTTTTTTTTGCGACGAGGCTGCCGAAGCCGTTGCGGGAGGCGACCCGGCCGCTGCTGTAGCGGACGCAGCAGTCTTGGGCGTTGCCTTGGGCGTCTTAGAAGTGGACGATGTGCGTGTGCCCATTTGATATGGTAATAAGGTGGATATTGGTGTAAAGAAAGTAGGTGCGTTCTGAGAAGGTGTTAATTTTAAATTGCGAAACAATTTTTATTCGGCGAAATTCTCGCTGTTTTTAAGGTACGCAAATTTTATTGGGAATCACATTTCAAGGGGAATAAATGACTGAAGCATTAAGGAATTTTGAATATATGCGGTCTTGGTCAGTTTCTAGTAGCAGCGCCGCCACCAACGCGGGAAGAAGCAGCAAATGCAAAGTTTACTGACCGCTTGCATAGAATGCCTCACGCAATTCTGGTGGCGCCATTTATAGAATTACGCTGGAACTGCTAATGTTTGTGTTTTACTACCACTTCGCTAGGTTTAAAAACTTGCAAGACGCACAAGGTAATACGTAAAACCTAGTTATATCGCCCGGTTATGTACGGGGATTGTCAGGGTGCACGCCCCTCAAGTCGGGTACCTCGCTTTTCTCTGGCATCACCTATGCGTTCGCCTGCCAACAGGTGGACCCAGTAATTGCAGGCCCAGACCACCTTCTGCACTAAGGCGGAAATTTATGCAGCCCCTGCGGGAAGGCTGAATGTTAAAGAGGTCCAGGTCCAGGTCCGGGATTCTAGGATTGTGAAAATTCCCTAATTTAGCAGACAAAGCTTGTTTTTGTTCCAGATACCCGCTGCGGCCAGGCTGGCGCCTATTCAGCAGGTTGGGAGGCGGATGCAGGAGATCCTATAATATGCAGACACTTGGCATATTCCCGCGCGTACTTGGCTTTGAGCACTTTTTCCAATGGGAAATGTGTCTGCGCAAACAGGAACCGAGTAGGGGCGATTTCGCGCGGATGTGCTATCGAACAGGGGCTGGCTACGCAGGGTGCGCGCGTGAGGACTCGTGCGCTTTATCACGTGCTCCGCCCAGTTTTTATTTACTAAGAAACTCCCAAAAATAATCTTTTTTTTTTTTTTGTTTTTTTTTTGACAAAAAAAGCGGTGAAACAGACGGCCATAACATTGAAAGCCGAATGCCGGCCCAGTTTGTTCATCATCACTAGTGCGACGATGTCCCAATCCACTTCTGTACCATTTACCAACATTTACGCATTGAAAAAGACACCGTCGCAGGAAAGTCGATCCTGTAGCGTCTGTTTCAAGTCCACCTCGGCCGTTTTGATAACGGCTAATAAGAAAGATTGGTTCTACATCTGCCAAAGTCATCTTCAAGATAAAAATTTTTGCACAGTCAGGTACGTGGATGATACTGGTTCAGGCTCCAACAAGGAGAAAGAACTCTCAGAGTTAGTCGCCGCCGAGGCTGCTCTGACTCGCAAGCTACGCAAACTTGAAACCCTACGGTCTGCTAAAGATGCACAACTAAATAAGCTGAAAGAATATTTTTGGAAGTCCGAACAGAAGAATGATGAGAACAAAGAAAAATCCCTGAAACAATCGGATGAAGACCTTTCAAAAGAGGAGATTTCGGAAAAATTGAAGGTTCTCTCTGCAGATCTCGCCCAACAATCTCAATCAGTGCGCACATTTCAAAAAACCTACGCAAGGTATCAATTAGACACAATTTTCTATCGCAATAGACTCACACTCTGGCACAAAAAGACAAAGAAGGCTGAAATTGATGAGAGTATTAGGAAGGGCGTGTTTTTTCCCGAATTACCAGAATTACCGAAACCAAATTAAATAAATCGCTGAATAATAGATAAGAAAGTTCATCTCCAATAATAGACAGATATTTGGAGAAATGGGAAATTTTTCAGGATTGAAAAAAACGCAGATAAAAATTATTGTTATGATGATAAACCAAAAAAAAAAAAAACAAGATGCGCTCCAACATTCGGTAATTAACCAATTCATTAACAAAATTTCATAGCTCTATGTCTCCTGGACCCTGCCATTTGGCACCTTTCACTCCTCGCACCATCAAGTCCATTGTTAGCGTTCTGAGTTTCCCCTCCCGGTCCAAAACATCGGCCACCTTGACCGTCTTGACGTACGTGAAGCCCAGCTTCTGATATATCTTCTTATTCCTTGGATGTGAACTTTCAAGATACAACGGAGCCCCAACCTGGCGACCGCGGTTCTTTCTCTTGTCGTACTCGGCCAGAATGTCGCGCTCTTCGTCGTAATACCACGACGAGTGAGCGGATGACGCGTCCGAGTCTGAGTAAGACGAATATCCAGAATAGTCAGTGAACGTATCTGATTGAAGGTCAAAGTCGAAATTGTATGATTGGATTTCTGAGTCGATTAACGACTCTTCCGTCACGTCCATGCGAGACGACCGACGCCCGTGTTGATACGATCCTTCACCATTACCACCTTCACCTTCATCGTCAGAATCGTCTTCGGGGTTCTCCGACGGCTGTTTGTAAACGTCCACGAAATTATGTGTTACGTAATCAATCAATCTGCGCGCCAAACCTTTTCCCCTTCCGCGAGGAATGGCCCCAATATCAGCAAGATACCAGGACTTTTCGTACTCTTCGCCCAGGACTTCCCACTTGAACTCGTCGAGCAGATTCGACTGCTCTTCAAAAACACGGTGTCTCGTTTCACGATTTGCTAACCACACAAATTTCAGGTACCCGCCTTGATACATCGACCACAAGTAGTTCATAATCGACTGATTACCACGTTCGCTTCGCTTGTGAGGCTTTTCAAAACATGCTGCTGCTAAAAATGGAACATCTGGGTCCTCTTGTTCTGCCTCGACGTCTCTAACGGCCACTACGAGACCATTCAAAATTGTAGAATACGTTGTAGCTTCAAATAGAGCGAGGTCCATCTGGGCCTTGAGATTCTCGTCGGTGATTCCCGAGGTCAGATAGTTCACATATAAGTCATCTCTGAAGGCAATTTGCAATGTCTTTGCCACTTTCTTGTAATCTTTGATTTTCACCACCTCGACGTGAAGGTGATTATCGATTGACGAGAGCTGTTGCGATTGTGCTTGTGATTCGCGGAGTAACGAATCTGACCTTTCGTCGGCTGCGGACGCTGCAAATGACGATGACCTGTCATTGGCACCATCGGTTTGCTTCTTCTTCTTCTTGGAACTGCTATTGCTGCTCAGTGAGCTTTGCAGCTTACTGAAAAACGACATGACAAAGTAATGGTTGTTTTGATATAAGCTGTGTAGAGATGTCTAGACCCAGGTGCAATCTTGCCCGCTGGAACTGTTTTTGCTCACTGATAGTTCCTCTCGAATGATGAAAGTCTGCTAACTAAAGTTTCCCGGGGCAGCACTGGTGTGTTTTCCCACTTTTCGTAAAGTATATCGATCTCCACAAAGATTAGCCGTTTCATTACATTTAATATTTACTTGTGTGCGCAAATATAAAAATTATTTTTTCTTCCTCTCTTCTTAATGAGCCGTATTCTGCCAAATTTAAAGATATGCGCGGATAGCAAACGGGCCCCGATGTCCGCACCAGAGCAGCACCGCGGAAACGCGGTGCAACCGCGGTGGTGGTCAAAAAACAGACCCAAATACAGACAAAAATACAGCGTCTGAACCCTTCGTTCAGTGCTTCTTGCCTCCGGTTTTGCGAGAAGTGGTTCGCTTCTTAGTTTCGATTAACTCACGAATCAGCATTCCAACACTTTCCTCCACGTTCTGCCAGTTCTCATACTCACAACTCACTTCAATGAAACCACAGCGCCATTCTCGGGCCAATTTACGGCCCTGCTCCACCAAAACTGGAGACCCAAGCTCGTGATCGCAATGAGTAACAACAATCAGCATTGGAGGCGTGTAAGGATGTTGCTGTGCGGCTTTTATCGCGTTTGAAGTTTTCGACTTGCTCCACAAACTTTTGAATGAATGATTGATCGAGAAAATATCGTGCTCTTTCCCTGTTTCCCAGCTGCGATAATAGCTGAGAAACTCATTCCAGGCCTCTGCGATTGTCTCGTGTAGCGCTTTGATCGTTTCAATTGCTTCAAACTTCGGTTCTGGCGCAACGTCGCCGCTCTGAACTTCCAAGTATCCTGGTGGAGGGGTATTGAGTGTCGTTTCAGGAATACAACTGTAGCAGAGAAAATAGCCGTCGATGCTACTATTGAGATCGCTAATTCCTGACCCTGTGATCAACGGTTTCACACGATCGCGGCCCAGTTCACCGTCGTTGTCCTCTGCAAGATTTCGGAGCACATCTTTAGCCAGTCTGGAGTCCAAAGACCGTTCCAGAAATGGAATCAAATCATCGCCCGCCACACCAGGGGTATCAATCAATTCAAGCAAGATCGGCGTAGTCAATGGCGGACGGTAAGATACGTTCAGGCTCGCACGCGCCGCGGCACTGGTATTTGCACCTGACGAGGTGTTGATTCCGCCAAAAGAACTGGCGGACGAGAGATATGAGTGTTTGCTAAGCCCTGATGGATGCAAGTAGTTCAATGGTGAGCTAAAAAGCGGACTTGAGTCGGGAAATTGGCTTGGGGAAGCACAAGATGACGTTGGTGAAAGGCCAAGAAATTCATCTTCATCTGGAGCATTATAAACGAGATCATAGTGATTCAAAGTGTCTTGTAAGACCGAAAGGTTTGCAAAATGATCTTGATGTGCTGATAACTGCGAGGAAGAAGACGACGGAGACATCGCCAGCGACGTCGAATGCGAATTTTTTGGTTTGCTCTGGGACTTCTGAGGGTCGCAAACAGCCTGCAATATACTGTCATTAAGAATAATGGATGGATTATTGAGTAAATCGAGTTCTTCAAGGTCCTTAATCGTCACGTTCACATCTAGAAGAGCTCTAGTGACGGCATTTTTGGGTTGGAACTGTAGCAAAGTTGGTGAATTCTGCACTGTCGGATAATAGTTTTCAAGTGATTGGTTGTTGCTGATGATTGACACTATGGAAGATTTTGATGACTTGTGTGGACCCAGCAGAGCAAACCTTAACGGTTTATCTGTGGTTGATTGCATCAGCGAAACTCCGCCCATTTCACTTCAAATTTCAATATTTTTAGATGAGATGTAAGTATGTATGTTGTCCCTGCAGTATTCGCGCCGCTATTTATACCTGATAGTCTTATCAAATTGGGTCTGTAACGGTTTTTTTTGCGTAAAACGAGATATTGGTTTGGACCGGCAGTCCGGATCGCAATGGTCAAAAAATAAAAAAAATGCGGCAGTTTCAGGAAATTTAAAAAAAATAAAAAAATTGATGGAAAATTTTGGAAGTCCGATCAACTTCGCGATACCATGTGGCGTCGATCGGCGCGTCGGGCCGAGCACGCTGTTAGACGTTTCAACATCACCGTTGCTGTTGCTGACCGTAGTTGAAAATCTCATTCCATCCATAAATACCGCCCCCATAGATAAAGTCTAAACTTTGGCGCAATGATCTTTGGAGATAATATTCTTTGTCAACAGAATACATCAACATCAATAGTCCCCAGGTGATTCCACAACCTGCGCTTGCTCCAGCCGTCTCGATCTGTTTAACGCTTGGAGCACGCGGGTGCTTAGCTAAAGCCTGGGCCACGTGTTTTCCCAGCCCTAGAATCACACGAGACATGGCATAAAGAGTTATTTGTTTGGCGATGGACTCGTTCAACACCCCTGGGAACTTTCGATTTATCAGACCTCCGTACACCAGCACACCACCCGCAAAGCCCGCGACAAGATTATTGTTGTGTTCGCAGCCCGATCCGCGAGAGGCTTTGGTGAGACTGTTGAGAAACAGTAACGTTAGCTTGTATACCAGGGCAAAAGCAGCAAGAACTTTGCCGTGGTCCACTGCTAATGCCACGCTTTTCCAGAGCTTAGCCACGAGCTGTGTGGGAAGTGGTTTTGTTGATCCGACTGACATGAGCTGCACGGATACCGAATGAATGAACCGAACTCTGTAGCCGTAGATCATGGCATTTTTCGATGCTCTCGAGAGAATGGTGAGCAATGTTTGAGGGATTAAAGGGTTTTCTGAGTTCATTTTCAATGTTTCAATCAAATGATGTTTGGACAGGAGGAAGATGAGTTGATTGCCTTGACATGTGAAAAATGAGGAAGACTGAAAAAAAATACGGGGAAGAAAAAAAAAAAAGCCATGAATCTTTCGCATCGACGCGTCGAATGTGGGGTTCGCCGAAAGGAATTTTCCGAACTGTTGAAAAGTGTTGCAACAGGCCAAACCATCCATAATCAGTTCATGATGTTCTTCATAGTAAACTAATCAATGACGTCTCCTAAACTCAGCCCCAAGCCCTATAAAGTGGTCGACACTTACAATGTCTCCTCTGTCCAGGTGGATACGCTGGTTTTTCAGCTGCCTCTGAACTATCGAGACCCAAACAGCGATAAGACTATCGCTGTGGCAGTCAAGATTTTGACCGGACATAAAAGCACCAGCGAGTATCTTTTGTATCTCCAGGGAGGACCAGGCTACGAAGCACCAAATCCGGTGAACGACCACACACCAGCTTTCCTCTTCGGCCTACTTGAGCGTGGTTTCACTGTGGTCCTCTTAGACCAGCGGGGAACAGGGTTTTCGTCGGCACTCGATGTAAACTCCATATTGTCTCGCGGGACACCAGAAGCTCAGCTTGAGTTTATCACTTGCTTCAGAGAAGATTATATTGTGTTTGATGCAGAAACAATTCGGCTCTCCCTACTCAATGAACAAAAATGGACTATCTTGGGACAATCATATGGAGGATTTTGTTCAGTGAGTTATTTGTCACGATATCCAAAATCTTTGAAAAAAATTCTTATCGCAGCGGGCTTGCCTCCATTAACTGGTGGAGTTGTGGGTGCAGCCCAAAATAACTTGCGGATTGCGGAAGAGAACACAAGAAACTTCTTCACTAGATTCTCGCAAGATGAGGCCCGAGTCCAAAGAATTATCAGCCGCCTTTCTGAACAGAAGATTCCGTTGCCAGCCGGCGGTGTTCTTTCTGTGGCCCGTTTCCGCCAATTGGGAACTTTGTTTGCCGTCACTCGCGGGCCAGAAACGCTGCATCTGCTTATCTTGGGCCTTGCAACCGATCTGGAAATTCAAGGCAGATTTTCGTACAAAACTCTCAAGGCTGTGCAGGACGTTTCTGGCTTTGAGACTAATGTCTTACACTTTTTATTTCAGGAGGCAATCTATATGAACGGCCCGGGGGACCCGTCTGATTGGACAGTCTATCGTGTGCTCAACGAAAGAAGTGTCAACAGGAGCTTCTTTTTCACAAGCGAACACCATTATCCGGAAATGGTTGAAGACTTTGGGGCAGATATTGCGAAATTGGGGCCGTTACTCAGCCTCATGCATCGCCACAACTCTTGGCCGGTATTGTGGGAAAACTTGCCTGCGCCTACGCCTGCACCCGCAGTCACTGCAGTTGTTTTCGAGGATGACCAGTACGTTTCACGCGACTTAAGTCTTGCGAATGCTGATCTTTTCCAATTCCATCCTATTGAGTTATCTGGTTATTTACACGACGGATTGAACGAGCATGGAGAAATAATCCTCAAATATCTTTTTTCGGTTTGAGTCGCGACTCAATTTTTCCCATAGATTCAGTCGGCGAGCCCTGCTCCCCTATTTCAACTATTTTTGTTTGATCAAAGCAATATTTTTTATTTTAATTTTTTGTTTATTTGACTGCGACACTGTCAAAGTGGGACACTATCAGCTGATCAGGGCATTCCGGGGAACGAAGGATGAATTAAAGTTTTCACAACAATAGTTCTCTTACCGCAATGTTTACTGGAACAGTCCATTTGATCTGCACATCTCAAAATTGCTGTTTCTCGTATTAAACGTGGTTACTTTTTGATAATACTAAATTGCACCGCCTCTATCGCCCTGCGACTTGCCCTGCGACTCGCCGAAAAAAAAATTCAAACCTTCACATGTTGATGCAGATCCCTCAAACTTTAAAAAAAATATATATATGTGATGAATATTTTTGAAGTTAAGAAAAAATACGTCACTCACATTTTTAACTCCCTTGAAACATATAATCGCCATCCAATGGAAAAGTACACAGACATATCACATGAGGATTATGTACCCGGGACGTTTTCAATTTACACTTCTGCAATAATACAGCAAAGGCGCAGACAAAGTGTAGCACCCAAACAGGCTGCTTTTTTCGATCAACACAATTATCGTTTCAATTCCAACACCCCCCTTGAAGCTATTCCGGAGCTCAAAACTCGTTATGGTGTTATCTTACTTCCACAACCAACAAACTCTATCAATGACCCACTAAATTGGTCCAGAAGACGCAAATTTTCACATTTCTTCCTACTAATTCTTATCACTGCATTCACTGCAGCCATCGCAAACGACGCTTCTGCTCCCCAAGACTCGATAAATGAACTTACACACGTGTCTTATGACGCCTTGAACAACTCGGCTGGCCTGTTGTTCGTCTCGATCGCCATCTCTTCCTGGTTTTACGCCCCGCTTTCCAGTCTTTGTGGACGAAGACTCACATATATTTTGGGTTTGCTCTTTGCTTTACTTGGTTCCATATGGTACGCGCGAATTAAAAGCACTGGGGATGCCTTTGGTTCTCAAGTTTTTGTAGGATTCGCTGAAGGGTCCACAGAAGCTCAAGTTCAGTTGAGTCTCAGCAGTGTATTCTTCAAACATCAGCTTGGCTCGGTTATCACTATTTACATCTTGGCCACTGCTCTCGGTACTTACTTGGGCCCACTATGTGCCAATTTCATATCAGACAAGCACACTTTCCGTTGGGTTGGCTGGTCCGGTGCCATTGCGGCAGGTGCTTTGCTCGTGATCATTTTGCTTTTCCTTGAAGAAGACTCTTTTGATTATTCACGGTTCAGCTACGATGAGGCAAATTTGTTGCTCAATAAGAGTTTAATGCAGCACGGTGTGTCAAGTAACGATTCCGATGATAATCTCGGTTATAATGACGTTCCTCTACCTCACAGTCGCCGATTGGCCATTGTGACACCCTCTAAAGAGTGCAAACAATGGCTTGCTTTTGTCAAGCAGTATTTCCGGTTACTCATGTTTAATTTCCGCTGTCTCTGGTTTCCTGCCGTGATCTATTCAGGTCTCATATGGGGATTCCAAGACGCAATTCTCACGTTCTACCTCACGACTCAAGATACAGAACTGTATGACCCTCCGTTCAACTTTTCAGGAGCTCGTGTGGCTCTCATGAACGTCCCTTGCATCATCGGCTCAGTTATTGGGTGCATCTATGCGGGCTCTTTGACTGATTATTTCATTCTCTGGATGGCTAGAAAGAATAACGGGATTGTCGAGTCTGAATTCCGACTCTATTTTGCTTTCTTATCTGGTATTGTTGGCTCTGTTGGATTGCTCATGTTTGGAATTGGAATCGAGAGGAATCTCGATTGGCGTGTCATCTACATCGGACTTGGAATGATTGCCTATATGTACTCGTCAGCAGGCAACATTGCAATGTTATACATCATCAGCACTTACGATCAGCTAATTCTCGAGACTTTGGTGGCTGTTTCAGTGATGAACAACCTCATCGGGTGCGTTTTCACGTTTGCTTGTTCGCCTTGGCTCGACAAATCCGGAACAGAAAACACATACATTGCTCTGGCAGTTCTTAATCTGTTTATCATGTTTCTTGCTCTTCCGTTGATAATCTGGGGTAAGTCGTGGCGTAAGAGCACGAAGCAATCCTACGTCAAGATGATTTCTGCCAGAAAATAGGAACGGGATCTTAACGAAAGGGACGGTTTATCATATAATTTACGTTTTGAATTCAGTTTGAGTGCGAAATCGAGTGTAAAACAGGAGATATGCTATTTGAAGTGTTAAGTAGTACAGTTCTATTCCAGTATTCTTGAAGAGCAAACTGTGGATAGTAATTCGATTCTATCTTCATATATCATTTAAATTTTCGTTCGTAATTCGCCTGGTTCAAATCACTGTGGTGGCTGTTGTAATGCTCGATTTTTTCACTTTTTCTATTATTCAAACGGCTTTTTTTTCCAATTATTTCTCTCTCAATACGTTTTTTCCTGTTGAACAGTCTAAATACCACAAATAAAGGGCAAAAAAATACACCTTCAAGATGCCAGAATTTGCAAATACGGCAACATCAACGGCTGATTCAGGTGCAGGCACCGACTTCAGCACCAAAACAGGCCGGAACATCCCGAAAAAAATCCCAGAGTCGCAACCGGCTACCGAGACCACTCCATTGCTGACTGGATCATCCTCGTATGCCTTCACAGACTCGGCTCCAATGTCTCCAGATGCCACCAGCAGTCCAAAAAATGGCGACCAAACATCTCTGCCTAGTAACCTGCTCATGATCGTTGTCTCTCTTTGGACAGGTTCATTTCTAGCAGCAGCAGACAGTACGATCGTTTCCACCACTTCCAACACGATCGCATCGCTTTTGAATGATTCTGACCGAGTTTCATGGATTGCAACGAGTTATCTGCTTACAAACGCGGTTTTCCAACCTCTTGTGGGCAAAATTAGCGAGATTTACGGCCGTAGAACTACTCTTTTAGCAGCTCAGTTCTGGTTTGCACTTGGTTGTCTTATGTGCTCGTTTTCAACCTCAGTGACCCAATTCGCCATTGCCCGTGCTTTGGCAGGTATCGGTGGTGGTGGCATTTCGGCTCTGAGTTCAATCATCGTTACGGATATTGTTCCGCTGCGGCTGCGCGGCGTTTTCCAAGGCTATGCAAACCTTAATTTCGGTGTGGGACAGTTCATAGGTCCTGTTATTGGAGGATTCTGTCTCGCTCTTGATCCAAATAACGGCTGGCGTTGGATGTTCTCTGCACAGGTTCCCATGGTGGTGGTGGCAGCGTACTTGGTGAATCGTAACGTTCATGAGTATCTCGATCAGACCGAAGAAAGATTGAAAAATCGGTTTACTTGGGCCAATTTTAGAAGAATCGACATTCCAGGCTCTCTGACTCTATCTTTATGGATCACTTCTGTGTTGTTACTTTTCTCAGCAACAGACTCGCGTGAAGCTGTGACCTGTGTGGTGGCTTCGGTGCTATTTGGTGCCATTTTCTACATTGTTGAGACCAAAATCGCATCGGAAAGAATCATCGATGCTGCAATTTTCCAAGGAATGCTTAGGGTTGGTGCATTCACCGCCATGTTTGGCAGCATGACCATGTATGCCACGAATTTCATTCTGCCAATTTATTTGCAGGTCGTTCAAGGTTATACCTCTTTCCAGCTCGGTGTTTTCAACGGATTTGCCGTTTTTTCGGTCTCTTTTGGCTCGCTATTTGCCGGTTATTTGTTGAAACACAACAAGACTGTCGAGGACCATTTCATAGCACAGCGCGCGATCCGTGTGCTCAGTTTCAGTTTCTGTGCTGTTTCTGCGGGACTCGCATTGCTTCTGGCCGTGTGTTTCTCGCTCAAAGTTCGCATGCCAGAGACTCCTTTCAGCTTTGGTGGTGGTGCTCTGCTCGCAATTGCATACTCTGCCTCTGGAATTGGCTACGGAATGTTCCTTGTGAGTCTTCTGATTCTCGTTGTTGCGGAAGTCGGGCCGAAAAACCAGGCCTCCGTCACCGGAATGAACTATCTTTTCCGTTCTATCGGATCGGTGGCTGGAGTTGGTGTCGTTCTCAACGTTTACAACACCATTCTGCGCCACGAACTCGGCCACTTTTTCCTTCACAAAAACAAACCTAACGGCCAACAAATCTTTGACAAACTCATGCGCAACTCACTGTATCTTCGCAATGGTCTCGACTCCATTTATCTCCACAAGGTTCTCAAACTCTACAAGCAGGCCATTGGAGACTCGGTCAAGCTGGGTTTCGTTTTCTCAGTCATGGGACTTATCGCATGTCTCTCGTTGAAATTGTACCCAACAAAAAGTTACAGACAACAAAATCTCAACAGACTATGAAGAATTCACATAAGCGTATAGAAATCATACAATGTATCATTTACTGGATCGTAAATCTTGTTGTGCTCCGTCTTATCGGACTTTATCGAGAAAAAATAATCTTCTTCTCCGAGAAATTTCAAGCACAGCCGGGATTTTTCCAGGTCTCGGAGTTGTTCGTTAGTAAAGATACTCACCGCACAAACCATGCTACGGGCCACAAGATCCAAAGGCAGTTGTCCATATCCAGTACCAACTCCCGTTAAGACAAACGTGTTGATCTGCGATGAACCTTGTTGAGCCAACGCAACAAGGGCTTGCCAAGTACAATCAAACACAAACCTTACCGTCTCTAATCGACGCGAATCGTCGTAAATCGACCTCGGAACACGCATTGTTGGAACATGTATGATTGTGTCGGCCCTGAGTAGGTCCCAGGCCTGTGACTTGTTTGGTGTATCAAATTTGACTACGTTTGCTCTTGTAGGGGTTAAATATCCGCGATTTTGCATAAGCAACGACTGCTGAACGTGACGTTCTGTGACTCGCCAGTCTCCTCCAATGCTGAACCATTTCGCCAGAGCCTTGTCAAAACCGCCGCCCATGAATCCAAATGAGTTACCAGGTGACAAAATTGCTGTGGTTCCATTAATGGATTCCTTGGTAAGCGTGTCAGCAAGGCCGTCCAAATCGCTATGCTGGACCAGCAGTTTCACTGGGTTGCCGTTCCAAGTCAGCACATTCGATGTTCGGTGGAATTCTTCGATGTTTCTGGTCCACAGTTCGCACAGAAACTTGTTGAGATCAAGAAATATAAATCGAAAAGATGAGGGCATGATGGAGCGAGTCTGCAACAATTGGTTTGACTGGGGTTGGGCAGATCTTTGGCGTGTGTGTGTGTTTTTTTACTGTAAGCAGGCTGCTTGTAACATCCTTACACAGCTTCCCCGCAAAAAAAAAAATTACTGAAAAGTTTTGAGAATTCAAGATCATCACTCTCTACGATACAACTAACTACTAGTGAAAACTAAGCTTGAATGACTCGATTCGCTCGTCATTGGTCGTTCAACTAACAGCGCTCTATTATTTCTGTGTAGACATATACAACCTCGACCAACTAGACACTGATCTTGGACAGTTTGAACGCCGGAGCAGAAGGCATCTCGTCGATCGGCCGCTCAACAACCACCAATTCGTGGCTCGAAAGCTTACCAACGAAAAGCAGGTTTTTGTACTTGTTAGTGAACCAGAATCTTTTGTCATTGGCCACATTGGCAACTGGTTCTGGCATCACGGCAGCAGACTCGTTGACAGAGCCGTTACGGAGACGTTTCTTACTCTGTGTTTTCGTTGGAGAGCCGTTCTTGGTTGTACACGTAACAGTGCTATCGAGGAAAGCCAACCATCCATGTCCAAACGACCAAAAACGGCCTGCAGTTTCAAAAATTCCGTAAGCTTGGCCTGCCAAAGTCAAGTATTGCTGTGGCATGTGTTCGGAGTTGTTTTTGGACCATTGAGTTTGCAACTCCGAGTCCGAAAGGCTGAATTCGTATAATTTGTGGTCGCCAGTGGTGACTAAAAGAGTCTCTGAATTTGTGAAATTGATTGCCGTTGGGGCATCGTTGAGTTTAACCAACCGTTTTGCTTCCAAACTGGTCAAGTCAAGAATCTCAACAGCTCCATCGAGTCTCGAGAGACAAGCAAATTGGCCATTTTCACTGATCTCGAGCGTCGTGTAGTTGTGCAAGTGGAGCAAAATAGATGAGGACGAATCGCATTCCGGCATTTCGTACTCCAGCGGTGATTGTTCCTCGTCAAACTCAGACAACTCGCTGTCGTCGCTCTCGTCGTCGTTCACATTGAACTTGACACTGAGAATCTCGTTGTCCTCGTTCACCATAACCAACAAATTCTGCTCGTCAGCAAACCGAACCAATCTGGCTCCCAAGTTCTCCAAAAGATCCGCAGGAACCTTGGCAACTTGAAGCTTTGGAGAAGCGTCTGTCTCAATCAGCTCAAAAAGCTTGATCGTCGAAAGACGTGCAACAGCCATATATCTTCCGTTTTCAGAAACACAAACGGCAGTGATGTTGTCGTCGTCTGCCAAAGTCAGCTTGGCCACCAGTTTCTTGGACTGGTCGCTGAAAAGTTTCCAAATTTTCACCTGCTGATCCTGCCACATGATCAATAACCGTCTCTCTTCATTCAAAATCACATTGCAGTTCAACTGGTTGATCGGAAGCTTATAAGTGACACTGTTTTGGAAATTCTTCAGAGAGTTCACTGCCAAAACCCTTTCAACACCCCCACTCACTAACAAATCAAGGTTCTTGGACTCATAAGAGGTCATTGCACGCACATCGTTGCCGTGAAGCAGTCTGTTGGAAGAGTTCACCCACTTGAAATTATTCTTTCCGGTCTTGACCAGACTGAAGTTGAAGATTTTACGGTCCACACCGGCACTGAAGATACGAGAGCCAGAGAGATCACCTGTCAAAGTGAGAACATCCGCTTCATGAACGTCAAATGATTGTTGTAGCACAAAATGTTTCAGGTCCCAAAATTTGATCGAGCCTGTGGAATCCCCGGAAACAAGTTGTCCAGTAGCAGGGAGAACAAGAACAGACCAAACAAGCGTGCTCTCACTCTTGGACTTATCAACCCTCAAGGTTTGTATCAATCTACCCTTATTCTCTCCCGAAAACGACCAGCATCGTATTCTTCCGTCAGCGCAACCTCCAACAATTAGATCATTATCCAACCAACACAGACTCAAAACTCTCGCCTGCTGTCTTTGCAAAATCATCTCATGTTCCATGACACCCACACCTCCAGAAATATCAATCACCACCACCGATCCGTCATCACAACCAACGGCTATCTTGTTTTGAGCTTTATTGATGGCAACAGACCATATTATTCCAGCATTGCAGTCGTGGTTCTTGAGAGGCACAGTCTTAGCAATATCCCACTCTGTGAGAGAGGTCGAACCCCCTATAGAAAACAACCGTGGTGGAGAATCCTTGTCGAACTCTGACGACCAAACCAGTCCTTCCACAGCCCGGCCTCTTCCACCAGGAATTACAGCCTCTTTGAGCCAGTTGATGTGTCTATTCTTAGGATTCCAAATTTCCAACGACCCGTCTGCCCGACCCACTGCAAGCCGGAGCTGTTTAGGAGCGAGCGCAGAATCGTTAGAAGCATGCGAAAACGATGCTGCTGTAATGGCATGTGGCGTGTAGTCCACAAATCTGCACCTATGTATATCCATTTTACCGGCTTTTTGTTGTTCAATATAATGAAGTTTTCTATGTGGCTCAGTAGCACGGATAACTTGTCCGATCTGTAAACAAACGGTGGTTCAGATGGTTAGTAATAAAATACTAGGAATCATACTTAGTTAGTACCAAAAAAAAAAATCTGAAGTGAAAAAAAAAAAAAAAAAAAAAAAAATTTCAAGCTCTCTGAATACCTAATCACTTATGTAATCAAAGTAAAGAAAGTACTCTAGCGTTACCCGGTTCATGAGAGGGCAAAGGAAAAGGGGATAAAAAACCCCAAGAGGGAAACATGTTGTCTCCCTTTAATTTATCTTGTTTTTTATCAAGCAGCAAGATTCAAAAGAATGTTGCCCAATAATTACGACACCTTCCATCAGTTATTGTTATAAAGCCTTTTACAAACCACTAAGGCTCAAACGGTTGCTCATCCCCATAACCTGTCGAACCCTTTGATTTCCATTTGCAAACGTGCCCACTTGAATAAGAGAATATTCATTTGGTGATCAAGGATCAGTTTGAGTGTCTTTTACCTCGTTCTTATTGGGTTCCTTTCATGTACCTTTTACCCCTCCATTTATTCCTGGAACCCGAATAGTCGCGATTTTAAACACCCGGGCTTTTCTCTGGCAGAAACTATTTTCTAAAAGATCCGGGAAGAGGTTCAACAGTCGAAACCCAACACCTACCAGCCAATTTTGATTAGGCATTGACAAGTCCAATCACGTTGCTATGTCGTTGGGTGCTCTGAGACCCTCAGTTCGTTTGATGGGGATAACCCGATTGTATTCAAAGTTAGGTCAAAAATATCAAAGTACGAATCATTCACCTCTTGAACGGTATAACTCGCTTGTCAGCCAGAGCAAACTGAAGGATGATACATACCAGCGTGGTATACTGGCCAATTTAGAAGGCCTTCATTCTGAATTGTTAGATTATAAACCTCCTCAAGTTGCAGAACCTGACGTGAGAGATCTAACACCAAAGACAGGTTTGTCTAAAGTACTCGGTTCCATTTTCGGAAAATCTGGTAGAAGAGACTCTGAAGCCGAGAAGCATATAGTTCCACACGGGATTTACTTATATGGAGACGTTGGATGTGGCAAAACTATGCTGATGGATCTTTTTTATGATACAATTCCACCCCATCTTACCAAGAGAAGATTGCATTTCCATCAATTTATGCAAAACCTTCACAAAAGATCACACGAACTCAAATTGAAGCACGGAGGAAAACAGGACATTGACGTCATCCCTCTTTTAGCATGGGAGCTCTCACAACACTCGACTGTTTTGTGTTTTGATGAGTTTCAAGTGACTGATGTGGCCGATGCGATGTTACTTCGTCGATTGTTGAATCTTGTTTTGAGACCTGATCATGGACTCATTTTATTTGCAACCTCCAACAGAGCCCCTGATGATCTGTATATCAACGGGATCCAGAGAGAGTCATTTGTTCCTTGTATCCAGCTCATCAAGCGTGTCACCAACGTGATTTATTTGAATTCTCCAACTGATTACCGTAAAGTTCCAAAGCCAATTTCATCGGTTTACTACAGTCCAAAGCCTGGAGTCGATTTCAATTCTAAAGCCTCAAAGAGACAGCAACAAGATCACATCAAAAGCTGGTACACTTACTTTTCTCAAGGTCATGCGAAAGAGCACGACGTTCCATTGGCCATCTGGGGAAGAGAGCTCATTGTTCCTACTTGTTCACCTCCATATGTTGCACAGTTCACATTTGACGAACTTTGCGGACAGCCACTTGCTGCTGGTGACTATTTAACGTTGGCTACCTCTTTCTCATCCATTATTGTCACAGATATACCGTACATGAGTATCAACGTGAGAGATAAAGTCAGACGGTTTATCACATTTTTGGATGCCGTTTACGATAACCATGGAAGACTCGCTGTCACTGCTGCTGCTCCATTTAACGATATTTTTGTTGAACCTGAAGATATTGCTGATGGTGATTTTTCATTAAAACACAAACCACAGGATGAGATTGATGAGATAATGGAAAACGATAATCTGGTTACAGAGCATGGATTTGACAAGAAAATCGCTAAAAAGGCCTCAATGTTTGGAAACTTGGACGAAGAAAGATTTGCCTTTGCCAGAGCTTTGAGCAGATTGAGTCAAATGAGCACGCAAGATTGGGTCGATAATGCCAGACCTAGATAGTTTACAGCGTTATACAATTTTATACAAATATTATGCCATTGCGAATGACAAACGAATGAACTCATTCAATCTTCCTGTTGTTTTCCATGGTAGACTCACCCATCACTCTATATCTGAAAGATCAAGTTCAATTTGATCCTTATTGATGATTTCAGTATTCCCTTCAGCTTGTTCAAAAGTAAGACTTGTAACTTTTGGACCTTCGGAAGAAGCGACAAAACCCACTGGAACAGCTGCTTTTTTAGCAGCTCTTTCCTCAATTATCGGTTTCAAGACATTTTCAAGATGTCTTCTATATCTCAGCATATCCTTGTACGTTTGTTCGCTTCCATGGTCAATTTCAAATTCTTTCCACCGGTTCCATAATTCTTCGACGTCTTCATCTTTTTTACTGAATCTCATGAACAATTCACAGACATATTTGAAAATTTCACGACACCGTTTCAATTCTTTCAATTTTGCTTCAGTTTGAACGAACGCAACAACGAGATTGTTGATGTAGCCAGGAGTTTTTATCGAGACGTTTTGAAGAGCTTCTTCATAAATTGGTCTTGTGCTTTCCAGATCCTTGTGCTCCATCGTCTTCGTGACTAAAATTTGATACAGTTCCAATTTATCAGCATTGGTCTCTGCCTTTTCAACAGCTTGTTTCATAACTCTCAAAGATCTGAATTTCGAGCCAGAAGTTTCTTCGAAATTTGCGTAAAGTAGATATATCGATTTCCCGAACTTGAAAGGACAGTTCACTAGCGATTGGTCAAAAAGATCTCTGATTCGTTCTTGATTCAAATTCAATTCCGATTTCAATCGAATAATGGTGGTCAAATAAGCGTTCCATATTTCGTACACCGTTGGATACTTGAAAACGTCCACTCCTCTTTCGTAAACTTTGAACGATTGCTCGAATTTTCCATTTTCTTGCAAGAATGAAGCATAGTTGAGAATTATTAGTGGTGTAGCCAATTTGAGACTCAGAACTTCGTCATAAACTTTGCAAGTCTCGTCAACATCACCAGAACTTTCAACAAGATCCAAATAAAGACCCCAAAGCTTGTTGGATCTGTGTATTCTCAGTTGAGGACTCAGTTCTGTGTCATTATATGTGATTTTCCCATCGAATTTTGGAATCTCCACGGCTTTTTTGATCACTAAAATTGCTTGATCAAATTCGTTGTTATTGAGCTCCATTTCAGTCCAACTAATCCAAACTGTCACCAGATCTTCAACGTCGATAAACGGAACTTTTGTAGCAGTATTAAAAATTGATCTGGCAGAGGGAAGATCGTTGTTCTTCTCATACAAGGTAGCATAGTTGATCCACAATTTTGGTAGCAAACCCGACTCAGACACTTTTTGAGGATTGATTGCCTCTATTGCCTCTGTATAACAATCAATGATCTTGTCCAGTTCTTTCTCGGTATCGAAAAGTTCGACCCTATTCAACCATTCAGCAACATTGTTTTCGTTCTGTCTCAAAAGTACCTCATTCGACATAAATCTACGCCGATTGAGCAAATTCTCGAACCTTAGAAATAGAATGTTTAATTCAGTGTTCTTCACTTCTGAATCTCCATCAGCAGCTTCAATTTCTTCCACCTCGTTTGCTAACTTCCCCAGTCTGGATTCTTCCATGTCCACGTATGCGTCGTAAATGATGGTAAAATCTTTCAAAGTGACAGCTTTTTCGATTCCTGTCTCGAAAACTTCGATGGAACGCAAATAATCCCCTGTTTCTGCCCAGAAAATTGCAAGTTTGACGGTGAATTGACCTAACTGATCAGGAAATCTGCGAGTCAGTTGACCAAAGAAATCAACTATTCTGTGTCCGTAATTCTTGAGATTCGACAATTGACACTTCCCCGGAATTGAGATCAACAAATCAAAATATCTTATGTGGAGTTCCAGCTCAGAACAAGAAAGTTTGACAAGAAATCCAGGATTGGCGCTCAAATACTCGAAAACATCAGTCATCTTTGCTATTTGAAGTTCATTAGATGTCAGTTCAATGAGCTTTTCAAAAACTGTTTCGAGGTCCACAAGTTCATCCAATACGCTGTCAGTGTATCCCACTTGATCTAGACCCACCCTGAAAATGAAAAAACGTCTATAGACGTCAAAACATAGGTCATCTTCGACGAGGTTAGCAAATTGTAAAAAAAGAGACCAAATTTGAGTATGCTGTGAGACTGTTAAACTTTGAAGTGCTTCATCAAATTGACTTCGCACAAATTTCACACCGATTCGTGCATAATTTTCGACCAAGAAACTCAGATATTCTCTCCAAACAGTAGGAAAGTTGTTCAATGATCCGAGACATTTCTGATAAAGTTGTATCAAAATGGATATTTCAGACTCTGAAGGGGATTTTTCAACAATTGATCTCCTCGTTCGCAAATAAATCATCCAAAGTTTATACGACCTTGATAAAGAGTTCACTGCTCTGTTGAGAACAGCCAGCTGTGCTTCAACTGATGCGGTTTTTTGTTTGAATCTGATGTAATTGAGCCATTTGTCTAGAGAGTGTGGATCTTTGAGCAGTGCAGTTTCATAGGGAACATCTTCGTCGGTTATGTAATCAAGAATACCCATGGGAAGAGTTTGTTGAGGGAGTGGGCGATGAGACGAGCAATGTTAATACACAATCAGTACATTTAGTATTGTGCTTTTGAGAAATATTCCAAAAAAAAAATATAGAAAAAAAACCTAATCGCACAGCCTTAAAACCATTTATGTTACCCGACCCAAAGTTTAGGATTTCGTGAAGCAGCCAAAACGCAAGTTTTGTTAGTGAGTTGTATATGTTGAAGATAAAATAATTGTCATATAACAGGGTATAAAAAGGTTTTGAGGCGCGATTGATGGTAATCAGGCCAAATTTACCAGATAATGTCGGGTGCTAATAGGTATGTGACAATATCACCGTGGCAATTTCCATAAATACTAACTCTTTTATAGAGAACAGGTCTTTCCAACCCGTATGACCCTCGGGTTGATGAAGGGTAAACTAAAGGGTGCTCAACAAGGTCATTCGCTTCTGAAAAGAAAATCTGAGGCGTTGACAAAGAGATTCAGAGACATTACGAAAAGGATTGATGACGCAAAGAGAAAGATGGGTAGGGTTATGCAAACAGCAGCTTTCTCATTGGCAGAGGTTTCATACGCAACGGGAGGAAACATAGGTTACCAAGTTCAAGAATCAGTTAACAAAGCACGGTTCCGCGTTAGGGCGAGACAAGAAAACGTTTCGGGTGTGTATCTACCACAATTTGAATCTGATATCGATGAGAGCATCAACGATTTCAAAATGACAGGATTGGGAAGAGGAGGACAGCAAGTTCAAAAAGCAGGAATGGTCTATACCAAATCTGTGGAGACGCTTGTTTCATTGGCTTCGTTGCAAACGGCATTTGTTATTCTGGACGAGGTTATCAAGGTGACCAATAGAAGAGTCAATGCAATTGAGCACGTCATTATACCTAGAACCGAGAACACCATTGCATACATCAATTCTGAGCTGGATGAGCTTGACAGAGAAGAATTTTACAGACTGAAAAAAGTTCAAGAAAAGAAGCAAATCGAGAATGCCAGAATCGATGCAGAAAATGCTGCAAAGAAAGCTCAACTCGCGGAGGAAGCCGAGCTCGGAGAGGCCAAAGCTGCAGAGCAGCTTGCAATTGCCAGCGAAAGCGGTTCCGGTGATTTGACTGCGCAAACGGAGGAGGACGTTATTTTTTAACTTGCTTCTTATAACTTTTGTATCACATCGAGCTTTTCGAAAAAAATCTATAATTGCGCAATGGGCATGTCATGTACAGTCACGTGATTGATGTTTTCAGTAATAAAAATATATTACAAGTTAAAAAAAAAAAAACTGGGCAGTATAAACCGTTTATTTATCATCCTTGCGTTATGACTTATCAATGAGGTCACGGAAAAAGTATACACTTCCAGCTATAATATCAAGTAGTATACTGTTGTTATTATTAATATGTCCTGGATTCAAATATTGGCACATACAAAAACCTATTAATCTGGCAACATATGAGTACCCGGAGATAAGCGCATTTAATAGGGAACTAACCAACACCCTGTTAGATCGAATTCGCAAAGACCGTTTTACCGATTTGCTGGCAGAACTAGCTGATTTCACAGACTCCCGGTACTATGACTCTGTGGGTGGACAGCTTTTCGCCCTGAACATATACGAACGATTGGTGAAGTTGGCCAAGACTGATCCTGAGTTTTACCAGGTCCGTTTGCAATCGCATCCAGGATGGAAACAGCCATCCGTTTTGTTTCAGATCAATGGAGAACACAGTAGAACTCTTGTGGTTGGATGCCACTTGGATTCCTTGAGACTGATACCATTCGGTGACGCTCCCGGAGTTGACGACAATTTAACTGGAGTGGTTGCTCTTCTTGAGGCTGCTTACGTAATTTCATCCACAAGATTTCGGCCTGAGAATTCTGTTGAGTTTCATTTCTATGCAGCAGAAGAAGTGGGATTGAAAGGTTCTTTGGAGATTTATGAATCCTTTGCGCACGATGGGAAAGAAATTGTGGGTCATCTGCAGCAGGACATGGCTGGCTTCACCCAGCTAAGTAAAGCTAAAGGCGAAAGCGACCATTTCGGTGTAGTTACAGATTATAGTTCGCCAGGTTTGTTGCAATTCGTCAAGAGTCTCATAACTGAATATTGTGATATTGATTATCGCAAAACCAAATGTTCGCGTATATGTTCAGATCACTCGGCCGCACTGCTCAATGGTTATCCTGCTGTCTATGTTTTGGAGTCAGAGATTGAGTTGAGCAATCCTTATATCCATAGTAGTCGAGATACAATTGATCTTGTTGATTTTGATCACCTAGCACAGCATGTCAAATTGGTGATTTCATTTGTAAGCGAGCTTGGTATGGCACGAGATTTGGTTCTAAGTTCAGAGCAAGAGAGTTCAAATTTTTCATTTGGTGATTTTGTTATTTTGAGTGTGACTTCAGAATTTGGTAGAACAGGAGTTGTTTGTTTGCTGATTTCGGTGTTATTTGCCGCTGTACTCATATCATTGGAACGGTTATTCCAGACAAGAACAATCTCGCAAAAATCACAATTGCTGAAAAATACATTTTCGCCATTTCACCGATGACTAATTTTTTCTCGTTACCCCACATAATACTCTTTCTAGAAATTGTGATGGTCCCCGAATTGTCATGGAAAAGTAATACTCGGGAAATGGTCAGGAAAATATTTGGGGGTATAAAAGGACAGGGGAAACCTGGGGGCGGGAAATTTGTAATTGATATGTAATATTTATATTTCAAAACATTTCTCATTTTGTCTACACTTAACACACTCAAAAAAATGGTTACACAATTAATAAAGAGACATCCACTGTAAGTACATTCATCCTTCCAGCAATCCTGACGTCTTACTAACATTATACTAGTGCACTTGGACTTCTTGCAGGTCTTGCTACTCCGATCATTGCGTTGAAATTTTATCTACCTACGCACGGAGATTTGATCTATCGCCAACATGAAGAACGTGTTTTACGTAGGGTTCGTCTGAACCTGGCAAATTTGGACTCGAGACTCGGCCAAATCGATGAAGCTGTTCATCATCGCAGATAACCCATCTATACACATTCCTTCTTATTCAGTGCGCTTCAATAACATTCACTCTATTCCGTTCAATATCAATATAGCAAAACTCATACCCCGCACTCGCGTGATATTAGTGATCTTCATGATCTTCGCTTTGTCCCGGGTTTTTACGGTAAACCGTACAGGATCTGGTTGAGTTGGTGCATTCCGATTACAACAAAAGCCTGGTTAGCTCAATCGGTAGAGCGTGTGACTCTTAATCACAAGGCTGCGGGTTCAAGCCCCGCATCGGGCTTACTTTTTTTATTAATCTTACATTGGTATCTACTTGACTAGATATTCTCCTGGTTCAAACCTTGATGTCAATAATGCCTGGTTAGCTCAATCGGTAGAGCGTGTGACTCTTAATCACAAGGCTGCGGGTTCAAGCCCCGCATCGGGCTTTTATTTTTTTATTTTTTATCACCCATATGGGGAGTGTAACAACCTGAACACTAACCATACTACTCTGAGCCGGTTGGATCGATTAGGTTTGACTTTGATGAGACAATATAGTGTCGAGATGGAAAGCCATTTTTTATCACTTGTTCAGACTTTGATTTCCAAATACAAAGTCAAGATAGTGGATCGATTTCATTTGACTAATGAAAATCCAAAAACTTCAACTTTTTAAAAAACTCATCTCGTATTTGTAGTTTCTGGGGATGCATGGGTCAAATATATAGTCACTGTTCAAGGAAGACTTGCCACAGAAATGTTTCGAGTCTAATAAAGCATATAGTACCAGGACACCATCAAAATAAACAACCAGGTCCATTCTGACCAACAAATTAGCCTGGTTAGCTCAATCGGTAGAGCGTGTGACTCTTAATCACAAGGCTGCGGGTTCAAGCCCCGCATCGGGCTTCTTTTTTTGCTCTTTCTTCTATTTTTTACTTCAGGGCAATCTCTTTGCCCAATTGAGCAAAAGCAGCTAAACAAATCAACAGAGAGATTGAATCATCCATCCGTATGTTCCTTTGGGTTTTCTAGTCAATTTCTTTCAGTTTAGCCGAAACTTTGAGTGAAACGCATTTGATTCGCAAAGTACTCACACCCCTGCACAATAAAAAGAAAATCAACCAATATTGTTTTGCCCTCACTTCTGCCAATAACAAAGCCTGGTTAGCTCAATCGGTAGAGCGTGTGACTCTTAATCACAAGGCTGCGGGTTCAAGCCCCGCATCGGGCTTTCTTTTTTTGCAACTTCTCTCTCAAAAAGTTTTTGCAAACTTTTAGCCCGTCGGTGTTGCTTTCCTTCGCGTGCCCCACAAAAATTTATCCTAATCGAAAGAGATACCGAGGCGATCTGCCAAAATCCCTATGAGCAGTAGTAGCCGATATGTGATGATTTAACGGTTCAAACAGACATAAAAATTCATCAGTGAAGGGAAATATAAATAGGGTGCTTGATTCCACAAAATTGAAAGTTTATCTAAGAAATATTGAATGAAAAAGCAATCCAAACATACAAAAATGTCCCCAGAATTCAACCTCACTTCAGCTAAGGCTACCGAGTACGAGCACGATTACGCCGCACACAACTACCACCCATTGCCAGTTGTTTTTTCTAAGGCTCAAGGTGCAAAGGTGTGGGATCCAGAAGGAAATGAGTACTTGGATTTCCTTTCTGCTTACTCTGCTGTCAATCAAGGTCATTGCCATCCCAGAATTATTGCTGCACTTATCGAACAAGCACAAAAATTGACATTATCTTCTAGAGCTTTCTCATCTGATATTTTCGGCTCTTATGCTAAATATGTGACTGGATTTTTCGGCTACGAATGTGTTTTGCCAATGAACACTGGTGCTGAGGCTGTTGAAACTGCTCTCAAGCTCGCTAGAAGATGGGGTTACAAAGTCAAGGGAATTCCAGCTAACGAGGCTATTGTCTTGTCGTGTGCTGACAACTTCCACGGTAGAAGTTTGGCCATTGTCAGTATGTCTACTGATCCAGAAGCCAGAGACGATTTCGGACCATACCTGGAGCAAGTTGGACCTGTGATTCCAGGAACAGACGGTAAGATCTTGAGATACGGTGAGATTGAGGATGTTAAGCTTGCTTTTGAAAACGCTGGTGACAAGATTGCTGCCTTTTTGATCGAACCAATTCAAGGTGAAGCCGGTATTGTTGTTCCACCTGCTGATTACTTCCGTCAACTTAAAGAGCTTTGTAGAAAACACAACGTTTTGTTGATTGCTGACGAGATTCAAACCGGTATTGCTAGAACCGGTAAGCTTTTGTGCTGGGAGCACTACTTACCCAGAGAGGACAAACCAGACATGGTTTTGCTTGGAAAAGCCATCTCTGGTGGTGTCTTACCTGTTTCAGCAGTTTTGTCTTCTAAGGAGGTGATGCACACTTTGGAGCCAGGTTCTCACGGATCCACATACGGTGGTAACCCACTTGCGTCGAGGGTCGCAATTGAGGCTCTTGAAGTTGTCAAGGATGAGAAACTCGTCGAGAGAGCTCAAGAACTCGGTGACTACTTGCAACAGGAATTGAAGAAGCTGCAGGACGAGTCCTCAGGTGCGATTAAGGAAGTTAGAGGTAAGGGATTGCTCTGTGCTGTTGTTATTGACGAGAGCAAGACCGGTGGAAAGAGTGCTTGGGATTTGTGTTTGCTGATGAAGGATCACGGTGTTTTGGCTAAGCCAACCCATCAACACATCATCAGATTGGCTCCACCTCTTGTTATTTCCAAAGAAGACCTGGCCAAGGGTGTTGATGGTATCAGAAAGGCTTTGGCTGACCTCAAGAAGTAATTGAAATAGTGTCTACGCTCAGCTACGTTTGTGTACATAAGAAAAAGTTAATCGCGTTTGATTTCTCTTAAAGTAATTACAACGGCTGGTTACTTACTGCTTTTCTAGTAGAACCTTCAGTAAGAACTCCAGTCCTTCTTTAGCGAAAAGTTGCATATTTTGCGAACGATCATCTGTGTGAGTGTCGACAACACACGAACGGTCACCTCCGGGCCCTGAAATTCCGAGATAGACCTTTCCTTGTTTTCCTTGATCTCCTAGGCCAACGTCAGCTGAAGGACCAGCAAAACCGGATTCTGAGAGAACATAAGTGGAGCCGAATTCAATACGCAAACTTCGTGCCATTCGAAGAACAACCGCCTCACTGGGACCAGTGTAACTATTAATCTGTTCGTTGTCCCATCCTGAAAGTTTGAGCCGAGACTTGAGACTGTAAACGAGTCTACCACCGTCAAAGAACTGGGAAGCTCCAGGAAGAGAGATCAGATACGCACTAAGCAATCCTCCACAGGCCCCTTCGCTGACTGACACCGTCTGTTGGCGCTCGAGGAGAATTTCGGCAATCTTTGTTACCAAAATTTTGACATCGGATGGTGGGAACTCCATAATTTTTGTGGCAGGAAGAAAAGGGTTGGTTATAGATAGGTTTGAAGAATTAAATATTCTGATTAGTTTGGGTCTTCTATATATGTACAGTATATTTTTTTTCTGATTCTTGGTGCACGGATGTTCTATATGTCCGAGAAGTTGATTTTTCTACAATGTTTTTTTTTGAGCATGGTGAGTTTGAGTGGCAAACCAACAATCCAAGGTGTATTGACAATTGAACAAAGACTACCCCCGCCATGACATCGACAATACCACTCAAATTCAAGGCCGGAAAGGTCGATTACAATGAGGAAACAAAGGTGTACACGCCGCTTCCTACAAAAGGAGAGATCACAATCAAACAGAGTGAAGAAGGAGAAGGGTTCTACTCGTTCACATGGAGCCCGCGTGAAACGACGGTTGCAGGTGTTGAATCAGAGGAGTTGTTGGTTGTTGTCGGAGATGTGACGTGGAAAAAGGTCAAGTCGTGCAAGACTGGTCGTGTTTATATGCTTACGTTCTTGAGTTCAGGCGCGCGTAATCTATTTTGGATGCAAGATATCGGTGAAAATGAGGATGATTTGAGCGAGGAGACTGAAAAGGATCGTTCTGTTTCGCAAAAAATCAATGAGTTGTTCCAGGAGTTTCCCGAGGAGGAATAAGCAATTTCAGAATGCAGTGAGCGAAGCGAACAAGATGAGCAAGATGAGCAAGATGAGCAAGATGAGCAAGATGTGCAAGATGAGCGAGATGAGCGAGACTAGCAGCACATGACAGGACAGAGCAGATGGCTGATAATGTGTGAGTGTGTGTGAGTGAGTGACTCTATCAGGTGACTATTTTGCCGCGATTTTGCTGCCTCCCTAGTGACCCGACGTAGTGTGGGAGTCAGAACGACTGCTGAGCTGTCGTAATGCCCCCGAGTGTCTATCTACGTTATAGACGAGGTAATGTGGTGAGGATATATTGTATAGGAAATGAAAGTTTCTTGACAGCCCGATGACAGCCCCAAAGTACAGCCCCAAAGTGCCCATGATGTATTGAGCACGAGTGCTTTGGGGCTCTCAAACCCCCGATTCGAGTACATCCGGCACTAACACATTTCATCACCCCTCTCCTGTACTTTGAAAGTTGCCAATGTTTTCACCGCCCCGATTAACGATAAATCAGTTTATTTATATTTGAGTTATAAATCCCCAACATCCCTTATTTTTTTCTCACTTTAAATTTAAACAAAATAAATATCACATCCGGTACAGTCGAATTAGTAAATCCCCCCAAGATGTCGGATGCTGCCGGATCTATGCCACGTAGACGACCTCTACGGGGCTCTGCACCCGGTAATTTGTCGTATTATCGGGACCCAGAAGTATCTAATGTGAATTGGATGGAAACGCCGCAATCTCAATACGGATTCCCTCAATATGAAACAACGTTTTCAGATGCCTCTGTTCCTTCTGAACCGCCAACAAAGAGTGCAAGTGCGAGCGCGAGCGCTCCAAAAGGCGAAAGTGTCGATTTAGAGCCCGGATCGTGTCCTTATGGATGTTGCAAGAGTGAAAGTTCGTCAGAATATTTCTTCAGAAGAGGATTTATTGAAGGCGCATACTCTGATGTCACCGTGAAGGCGTTTGGAACCAGTTACAAGCTCCATCGACTGGTTTTGGACAAAAGCAACTATTTTCAATCGTTATTTAAGTGGTCTGAACGTGAAGTCGAGTTTGACGATGATCAAACAGAAGTGATTGAAGAACCAACCATTAAAAAAAACGTGTACGAGTTAGAATTTGACGATCCAAGAATCAACCAATCAAGTTTTGAGCTTGCAATTGCCCGCCTGTATGGAGCCGTCAACGTCAAAGAGGAAAATAAAATTCCTTACAGCATGATTGCAGTCGGTCAATACCTCGCGATAGGAGAGGTGGTTTGTACTGCAACAGAATACATTGTTCGCAACATGGACATGTCGAACGTGTGCGAAATCATCAAATTTGCCGTTTCAAACAGCTACGGGTCCGCAAGTGAAAGGATAATCCAGAACGGTAAGGGAATACTGTGCGCAGACGGCTGGGAAGTTGGTGTAGACAAATGGGACGAGATTCCAGCTTCCGTCATAGCTGAAGTGGTCGGTGAAGATTTTTTCTTTACACCAACTGAATGGGATCGGTGTATTTTTATTATCAAGCTGATCGAAAGACGTTTGGAGGTACCTGGACTCGAAAGTGAAGCAAGTGATATACTCAAAAAGGTTCTGAATGAAAAGATTCATTACTGTCACATGACTCCAGAACAATTACAGGAGCTCGAAAGTTACTACGACATCAACGGGAAGTCCTATATAGACCCACAAGTTTTACACAAGGCGTTATGGCAGGCCGTTTATCTGCAAAGAATGGTGGTCACATCGTCAAGTCCTTGTCTTGCCAACACTGTTACGAATTCTACACCACCGACAGCAGATTCCAAATGGTTCCGTGTTCCTCTTAAGGACGCCACGTTAGCGGGATTACCTGCTGAGCTTGATAAACGGATGACCGAAACTTTATGTTCCTCTGCGCAAGGTGGTAACATTGAGACGGGTAAATCCACACAAGATGAGCTACCAAGTAAGTCAGAAAAGTTCTACAATTGGACAAATGTTCCTCCGTTCCGCTTTTCCATTGCCTTTGCAAATGTTTCTGATTTGCTGACCGATAAAAGGGTGTATGGGAAGACTTTTTGGTATGCTGGATCATATTGGAACTTGTATTTGCAAAAAAATAGGATCCAATCGAAAAACACTTATCAAATTGGTGCTTATTTGCACAGAGCCAACAGTGGGTCTTCAAATCCTTCATCCAAACATGGACTCACAAATCCTGATGTTTTTGCGAATAACATAAACTATCAAACTCTTCCTAAAAAACACCACCAGCACATCAACTTGAATGAAAATAGGGACATTTCTGCGCATACAGGTATTGGTTCAGAGGAGAAGGAAAACGTACAGGATGATTCGATTATGAGTTTAAACGAGCTGTCAATAAATGAAGGATCTGCAGTCTCGTCAGACAGTGCACAACAGCCATTCCGAACACCAACGAGTGGACGAACGAATTCTAGTGAAGGGAGATCTTTTTTAACCTATGAGGATCAAAGAAACGTGATTCGTGTTTATTTCATAATATTCACGCCATCTAGGAGAGAGAAGCCAACGATCACGTCATTTTTGTCTGTTCCAAATGATTTTCACAAATCTCAAAGTTGGGGATGGAAGAGCAATAGTATGTGTGTGTTTAATGAGGATGGGACGTTTCCTCAGGGCCATGATCCCCATTTGAAGTTTATGATAGTTCTGGGAAATATTTGAAAGAGTGACTAGCGATCGCCGAACAAAGCGAGTGAAAACTCGCTCCATTGTATTACATATAAGTACGGAACGAGTTCAATGATACTAGCAGATGACAAAGTAAGCGATTTTTCGGACATATCTACTTCCAATCAACACTCCAAGAAAGCTCGGACCCGGCAAGGAATGGAGCAATTTTGATGTTACTCTCTGAATGAACCTCTGGGACAACAAACTTCTTTTTAACGAGCCAGCATTTTGATTTGGATTGGAGGTCTTCCTCTTTGATGGCATAAAAAGTGTTACCGAAAGTGGAGACGAAATTCTTCAGTTTGTCAAGTTTGCCGTATGCTTCAAATACTTGAGCCAGATACGAAACAGCGTATGGCTGAGTGTAAACACCGGCACAGACACCACGATGAACTGCCTTCTTGTGGAGCTCATGGGGAGCAGAATCAGAGCCAAAAATGAAGTATGGCTTACCGGAAGTGGCAGCCTCGATCAAAGCTCTTTTATCTTCTGGGAGTTTAGCGACCGGTTTGCAGAAATTGACTGGGTTTCCGGCCCAATCGTCGATGGTGAGGTACAAATGGTGTGCGGTAATGGAAGCCACTACATTTGGTTGTTCATTTTGCTTGAGATTTGCATTGATAGTGTGCATGGCATCAACAGCAGCTTTAGTAGTGCAATGTTCTAGGACAATTTTCAGGTTTGGGAAATCTTCATGCAATTTGAACAAAGCTGGTAAAAACTCTGGTTCAGCATTGAGAACATGAATATCTTGACCTTCTTCACCATGTTTACGAGAAACCGAAGGTTTTTCACCGTGCAGATTAAGAACGAGATCGTATTGTTCCATCACTTTGAAAATTGGATAGAACTGAGAAAAATCGTTCGGGTCAACTCCAGCACTCGAGTTGGTAGTAACACCGGCTGGATAGCATTTAATTCCTCTGATTGCTTTAGTCTTTGCGGCTTTTTCCACCAATTCTGGGGTTAATTTGTCGGAAAGGTAAAAAGTCATGAGAAAAGTTGTTTCTGGTGCTAATTTTTGCAATGTTTCCTTGTACTCGATGACTCTCTCAAGCTCTGTAATTGGAGGAACAAGGTTTGGCATCACATAGGCAATGGAGATGCCTCCTTGTTTGATGGTTGGTGTGACGACTTTCATCATCTCATCTTGTCTGAGATGGACGTGATAGTCTGATGTATATCCGAGTTCGATAGACATGATTGGCGTGAGTCGTGGGAGGTGAGTGGTGATGTTATGGTTTATATACAGTTGAGGGGTTTCAATTAAGTTTATCTCGAAACTTCAGACTAACTTTTTCAGCGAGAAAAAGTTCATGACAAAGAGATTATGTAATCAAAAGTGACTCGAACAAGAGTTGAGTCTTGATTGTGGCTTGAGTGGGATGAATGATTCATTGCGTGATTCGCCAAGTATTGACCACCGTTTGACTTGATAAACTTCTTTTTTGTTAAACAACTTTCACTAAGTAAAACTCTTGTAAAGTTTTTGATCTCAATAAATTTTTTTTTAATCATGAGATTTTTTTTTTCACAACTGTAGACCTCTGGATTCTTCAGTGAACATCATCTGTCCCTCACCGATGACCGACACTTTGGTAGCCCCTGCGCTTTCCACCGCGCAAGATGAAAGCGCCTTTGAGTTTTCCCGCGTTGCTGCGGTTGATTATAACAAAAAACGGTTTCATCTAGGCCCAGAGGTCTTCAACAATGAAAAAACCGATATATCAGAGGAAAGAATCAAGAATCTGATTTCAGACTATTACAGCATACCAAAATTGATTGAATTTTTGGCCAGAAGGGACGAACATAATGAAGTGCTTTACAAAAAGATTGCCCTGCAATTTCCGGACCCTCTTGTGTGTGATTCTGCTATCGTCCTTCAGCTTCTACAACAAGGTATAGAACAACAGAGTGTGCTTACAGAGACTCTTGAGACCGATTTCACAACCTCACCATGTTCCACAAGGACAGTTGAGATTGAAAAAGCGGGTAAGTGCACTGGAAAATGTGGTGGTGACTGCAGAAACCTCAGGAATAACCCCTCCAAAGAACAGCAGGTGTGGATCCTGGCAGACACGTCTTACTCGCCATGTTGTATTGATGAGGTGGCTGCAGAACACGTGATGGCCGATATAGTTGTTCATTTTGGCGATGCTTGTTTGAATCCGGTCGATAAATTACCTGCAGCCTATGTTTTTGGTAAACCTTATCTTGACCTCGATCAAGCGACCTCGAAATTTGCCGAGATTTACACCGATACAGACCAGTGTATTGTGCTTATGGCTGACACTTGTTTCAGTTATCATCTTTCCGAGCTTTACAACCGTTTGAAAAGTCAGTATCCGAACCTTGCTTACGCCGGAATCGATTTCTCCAAATTAGGCAACACCGCTACCATAATAGATCATGACAACACCCTTGAACAGGCTCCAATCATTGCTTCTCGCAGGTTGTACGGAATGAGGAACGAAGACCTCGGGGAACTTGAAGAAGCGGAAGACTCTGACGAAATCACGCGAAACTACTCTCTCTTTCATATCACTAGACCAGAAGATCCAAGATTACTTCTTCTCTCTACCAAGTTCGGCGAATTCACCACATTCGATCCGATTTCCAACGAAACGAGCCAGGGTCCGTTCCCATCGTTGATGAGACGTTACAAGTCAATGCACATGGCAAGAAGTGCTGCCACAGTGGGGATTCTGGTGAACACTCTTTCCCTTTCCAACACCAAAAAACTGCTGAACAAAGTTGTTAAATGGGTCAGAAACGCTGGAAAAAAGCACTACATGTTTGTCGTTGGAAAGCCCAATGTTGCCAAACTGGCAAATTTCGAGAGTATTGACGTTTGGTGTATTATTGGTTGTGGCCAATCCGGAATAATCATTGACTCATTTGGTGAGTACTACAAACACATCATTACACCATACGAATTGCAACTAGCACTCAATTTCGAAGTGTCCTGGACGGGAAAATGGGTGACTGATTTCCAAGAAGTGATGAATCAGGATGGTTACCAATCAGATGATGAACAAAGCATCAAGGTGGAGGACAGTGACGACGATTATGCCCCAGAGTTCAACCCTGTCACCGGCCAATTACAGTCATCAAAACCATTACGTCAAATTAAACATCTTGAAATCGAACTTGGTTCTTTCAAAAATGATTTTACCAAAACCGAAGGTAATGAGCAACAACTGGTCTCCAAGTTCAACACAACTTTGTCGTTGAAAAATACCGTCAGTACATCGGCAAATCACCTCCACAACAGAGCCTGGACCGGTCTTGGAAGTGACTTCCAACAGCAGGAACAGGACGCAGAGGACGGGGGAGTCGATTACAACGAGGGAGCAGCAGTGGAAGAAGGTAGATCTGGAATTGCCAGGGGTTATGATTATGATAGAACGACGACGAACTAAGCAAACGACTAGCGAAACGAGTCGTGATAGAAGCTACGAGAAAATCATGCCATCATCAATTGCTCAGTAGCAAAAATGTGTATCGTATATTGCCAATGTTAGTCCTTTTTTTCACCTTTACCGCTCTTGATCGCACTGTTTACCTGTGTGTACTTTTTGGCTTTTTCCATTGCATTTCCAACGGTCGATTTTACCGAACTCGACATTTCTGTCGTAGGGGAAGCCACCGTGGTCGATGCAACCGGTTGCGAATATGCCGGTTTTATAGGCAGTGGAGATGCTGAAAGACTTGTGGCGCTTGCATTGCTGGGGATGATAGGACGAGCTGCGGGATCCAATGATGGAGAAGGAGATGCTTCATCACCTTCAATCAGTTTTATAGCGATTTCAATTGCCTTGATTTCGTCTGAAACAATTGTGTTGACGTATCCTAAATGAAGATGACCTACCTCAGATAATCGTTCTTTGAGATAATCAAGAGTGTCAGAGAGTTTCCTTAGTAACAATTCCGATTTTTCTGTGGTAGCGTTCTTATCGGTTATGACGAGCCGCAATGACGACTCCAGTTTGGTCATATTCTCAAAGATACCAGAAAGATAGACATAACATTCCTGAAACTCCATCTCTTTATGTTCTGCTGATGCAACAAGATCATCGAGAGCTTCGACCTGAAGATCAAGGTTTTCTATTATTGCCGTTGGAGTCAATGCTTTCCGGAACATTCTATCTGCATGAAGTGCCTCAATCTCTTGGAATTCGGTAGACTCAACCTGATTGAGCGATTCAAGATAAGCATTGAGCCGAATGTCCATTAAAGACTTGGATTCTCGTAATTGTTGGTCCACCAGTTTCTGTTTCTGCTTGAGTCTGAGTAAAGCGGTTTCGAGTTGCTCAATTTCGGTACTTATTTTGGTGGACTCGTGCAAAAGACCTTTATAAGTGAGTCCTTCTGTTGTATGATTCTGTATTTCATCAATCTTGTGAAAAAGCTTACCCTTCTTTTGTTCGAGTTTTTTGAAGTTTTCAAGAACAGAGATCCTGCCAAATCGTTCTGTTGTGTACATCTCACGCATTGCCTGGTGGATTTGATTCAATTGACTGAAAAGGGTGAGAAGAGTTGCTCGCGTGCGGCTCACTTTACGGCTTCCTCGACTGAGATGTGTCTTATGTCTGTTTAACATATCCTTGAGTTTGTTGAGCACCAGAATCTCCTGGTTTTTAAGATAATGAAGTGGATCGTCCACCAATCCGAGCGACGGAGCAAGCGGGAGGTCCTCATACATTCGATGAGGATTCTTTTGTGTTCGTAATGGAACGCTGTGATCTGTATTTGGAGATGAGCTTATTGCCGAAAGTTCAGGCCAGAGTACGGAAGATGTTTCTGATTGATGAGAAGGTGGAAAATTGACCGGTGAAGGTGATAACGATGGAGAGGGCGGCTGGTGAAAGTTCATTTCTGAGATAAGTTTGTCCTTGTATCCCTCTTCGAGAGAGGGGCCCATGTCGTAGCTGTAGAAGGGAGCCACCGCCTCCACCGGTCCCACTGGAGCCGCCAAAGCGAGTGGATTCGAAGGGGGGGCTGCCAGCGTCACCAAATCCTCTTGAGAATCATTCTGGTCCAACATCCCTAATCCATCTGCGTGTGTAGGAGCATCACCCGAATTTAAACGTGAAAGATTCTTCCTCTTTGCGAATGAGGATTCAAATTTGAATACGCTGGCTGAGTCCATGACAAAAGAGAAAAAACCATCCGAGGGATAAGAAATCAAATATACTTGAGAAGAAACCGAACGATTTATTGATAAGATAACAAAACGCCTTCAAATTTTTTTTAATTTTTTGCGATATAGAAGTAATAATTTTTTGATTGAGTTTGTTAGGTTATTTTGACGTAAATTGCGTGAAATGATACGGACTATGGCGAATTGACGGGAAAGAAGTCGGGAGTTCTCTTGGTAAATCTGAGACAATAAATCTTGATTGAATCCGGCCGAATGGGTTTGGTTCATCAAAATTTCCACTTGATGTTTGCTCACATATTGTAAAAATATAGCAGGGGCACTGTGAGCTAAGTGTCACTCTCCACATCCCGGTTGTATAAGTCACTCATGACTCAAGCGACTCGCATAATCCGTAGGTTGCCTTTGGTTTGCTCGTAATTTGCTGGCTATATTCTATCTTCCAGTGAAAGTTTACTTGCAACATCCGTATTTGCAATAGTCTTCTTGAACTCCCCGAAACTCAACCGTCCATCTCCATCCTCATCATTCTCCATGATCGTGCGATCCACTAACTGCTGTAATTGAATATCCGACAACGAGTTAGCAACCATCATCCTCAACACCAAAAACAGCTCTCCATTCGAAATAAATCCATCATTGTCGATATCATAAACTCTGAATAAAAACCGTAGCTTGTCGTCTACCGATCCACTCGAAAAAATAGACAATCCTTCGACAAATTCTTTAAAATCAATATCTCCACCACGATTCGTATCAAAAATATCAATCACACGTTTCGCAAGCGGGTTCTGTCCAATTCCAGGAATTGATAAAAACTCATCACGATCAATCGCTCCAGAGTTGTCTGCGTCCAACTTCATAAACCGTTTAGCCAAACGGTCAATCTCATCAGAACCAACTGTGAAAGGTTAGTACAGAAGTTTCCATCAACATAGCACTTTACATACAATTTGTCCCCTCTGAGAGGTCATCTAGTAGACTCGAAGGTATGTTTCCCATGGTTGGTTAGATGGTTTCACTGGCGATGGGTTTGAGCATTTGGGGCATGTATATTATGAAGAGTTTTTTTGGTGATTTGAATTGCTTGTGCGAAAAATTTAAGCCTCTATCGACGCGTCGATCGACGTCGACGAGCAAAGCAAGTCGTGAGAATCTTGTGTAGGTTGGCTTATGTGGACCCTGACCTGGCTTCGACCAAATGCCTTTTCTTGTCCATTTCGATATGATGTACGCCTCGTTGAAACGAACGATCCGCCCCGCTTGTCGCCCGTTTTTCCCCAAGCATTTTTTCAAGCATTAAATACTCAAATCGACGACGCGTCGACGCGTCGATTGGTAGCCACTCAATTACTCCCAAGATATTGTACAAATATGTATGCAGTGTATTGACAATCAATGCGAATAGAAGATGAGTCGTGCGTGACACACGGGTACTCATGAACAAGGAAGCTTTACTTCTATTATATATATGTGACTGGGGTGAGCAAATGACGTCCAATAATTTGCTTCGCCTATCACCTCCTTTTCATCGAGTACTTCTGCTTCGGTTTACTGATCTTGATCAAATTAGCCCCCTCTGGAAGAGCAGGAGTCCCCTTCGGAGGCAACTTCCCCGATGAAGAGGGCCCCTTAGAAGTCCCTCTAGGAACTCCCTTAGGAATCAATTGACCCGAATTTGCAGGACGCACAGGAGTCTTTGGTTCGAACTTTTTCGGTTTCTTGTTTGGTAGCAAACTTGCTGGATTTGGTCTTTTTGAGACAGAACCAGGCGGCGGAGGAGGAGGAACATAAGAATCCGAATCGGAATCATTTCGAGAAGGAGCCAGAGCAGCTGGCTTCGATGGCCTAAGCCCCCCTGGAGTCACATTACTTCCCACCTTATTTTTCTTCATACCATCCTTCCGCTTAGTGAAACCAACACCAACTTCCATACAAAGACCTCTCTCATCGGCATCTTCAACCAAATCGCGCCATGTACGATTACTGACCAGGGTATTGCGCGATCCGAGAATCCATAATGACGAACGTGCACGGGTAAGAGCCACATTCATACGACGGATATCGGCAACGAAACCAATTCCGCTATTTTCACCGGCTCTCACACAGGAGAACAAAATAACCTCTTTTTCTTGACCTTGAAATCCATCAACGGTGTTGAAATCAATCTCTTTAGTGATTGGGAATCCAAACTTTTGAACAAACGTGTCACGAAGACACCTGATTTGTTCCTTATAAGGGGAGATAATACCAATCTTACCGCGCCATTCCATGTCTGGGAATTTTTCAAACAAATCATTCACGATTTCAAGAGCAATACGAGCTTCTGTAGCGTTAAACAACGATTTAGTATGTTCATTTTGTCGCTGTGCACCGCCCCGGATGTCAAAGAACCTGTACGGTCCATAATTGCACATGGAATGCCATTTCTGAGTGTTTTTTTCAGCCATTCCTGGCCCGTCCAACAATCTACCTTGATAAAACTCTCGAGACGGGAACCGGGAAATCTCAGGATGCATACGGTACTGAACGTCCAAAAGATACACAGAATCTTTGTAGTTGTTCTGCATTCTCACAAAAAGACTTTGTTCATAGTTGTAGGCAGCTGCTTGCTGCGAGAGAACAGTTGGTGGCAGCTGGTTAGGATCACCAACCATGATACATTTGCGACATCCGTAACGCAATGGAATCACTGCACTCAACTCAATACACTGGGCAGCCTCATCAATAACGACCGTGTCGAAGGTAAAAGACATACTGGCGAGAACATCGTGCGCAGAACCCGATAGTGTTGAACAAACCACCTCTGCACCGCTCAAAATCTTGAACTGGGCATTACGACGCTCAATTTCACGGTTTCTGTGACTCAAAGCCTGTTGCTCACGCAGTTCGTCTAGTCGTTTTCCAAGCTCTTTCCGTCGTTGAACAATCTCCTGGAGTTTTAGTTCGAGAGCAGCAATCCCGTCAGGGTCCAGAGAAGGATCATTCAATTTTTCACGTAACTGGTCACGTTCAGCGACACATCGACGATGATCTTCACGGATCTTTCCATCGTCAGAAACTGCCGCCACGGCCGTAAGCTGCGAATCAACGAGCTCTTCGAGCGTTGTCGCTTTGACCTGAGCGTGAACAGCGTCCGAACGACCCAGACGGACCACTCGTGGCTGGTAAGCTTCGCCTTTAGCGTTGGTGATACCGTTCATCAAACGAAGGACCAATTCATCAACAGCAGCATTGGAAGGTGCACAGATCAGGATTTTCTTACGGGACTTTGCGCTGTTGGCTCCTCCAGGAACCGAAATTGCTCCTGCGGTTTGTGGAGCCGTCAACGCTTGTCCAACAATACCCAAAATGGTCTTAGTTTTACCAGTTCCGGGAGGACCTTGAATCAGAGAAAATCCTTCTTTTTGAACAGTACCGGCAATGGCAACGGCCTGCGAATCGTTCACTCCGTAAACACGCTTCACACGGCTCACTGTGGCTGGATCAAGAACAGCAGGAGCAGACGGAATCGCACCGACAATCTCATTCGCTAGATCATAGTATTGAAGAGCCTGAAGTGACGAGAATTCACGCTCAATGGTGATCATTTGCATCACACGCATGGCAACTAGTTCGGTTCCAGGAGTCAAAAAAGCAGCAAGATTGGTACCAGAATCAACCCGAACAGTCACATCAGAATAACCATTACTGTTGTTCTTGATTTCACGAACCTTACCGAGAGCAGTGGCTTTGCACGTAGCAAGAACTCGTTTGGAGGGAACACTGCCATCTGGAGGAAGTGAATCAACGTGCAAAAGAACGACTAAATCGCTGTCACCAACAAGTCGTTTGTCAGTAATAAGTTCTCTTTTAACAGAAGTGTAAACGTCGAAAAACGTATCGGTAATAGCACGAGACCCAACAGCCACTCTGAAAGGAGTCTCCTGAGCCACCTGTTTTGCCCGTTGAACCGCCTGCCAACATTCCAGCAGCAACAGAGGCAAAAAAGTTTGCTGGTATTCTGCTGCCGAGTCAAAAGTATTGCGGATAGAATTGTAATCAGTCTTATCAGCTGGGAACTCACCCTCTCTAGTGTACGACCACTTGAGAATTGTACGGTACAACGAACTAGTGTCCACGTTCAGTCGCAAACGCATTAATTCCTCGGCGTTAGTGCGCTGAGCCACGTTCCGCGGAGCACTCGAAGTCCTTTGAGTTCGTTGAGGAGCAGAACTCAACGATTGAAGTGCCATTTTGCTCTTCTTCATTTTCGCAACCACCTGTTCCCTAGTGAACAAACCTTCAGATTCAGATTCAGATGACGACGACGAGGAACGTCTGTGACGGTTAAATCCAGCAGGACGTGGCGGTGCTGGTGCCGCTGAAGCAGGAGCGGGAGCGGGAGTGGTGCCTGCACTGCCGCTTCCCGAATTCATACTCTGTTTTCTCTTCTCTGCTAGTTGCAACCGAGCCTGTTCTAACATGGACAGTCGTTTTGCAGGCGGGTCGCTCGCTTGTGCTGCGTTAGTGAACGACGGTAGGAACGAGGTGATCGTACTTTGACGGTTGTTTCTTGAGAGTGAAGGAGTGGAGACAGTTGGAGACGATGACGGAGTTGACGAGGCAGAAGGGGTGGAGGTATTAGAGGCTGCCATCGAAGCCGCCGTAGCGGCATCAACAACACCCTCCACCAAAGCCTCATTGAATCCTCTCGCACGAAGCAAAATGTCACCTCTTTGTTCCTCTGAAAGCTTATTATTGAACTTCTTCGCCTTAGCACAAAGTTTGGCCAAAACACTCAACGTCTCGTCATCAACATCAACACCTTTTTCTGCCGCAAGCTCTAAAATGCTAACCGTCAATTGTGCACACAAGAAAAGTAATCCTGTATCGCTCAGCTTGAGCCAGTTAACACTCTTTGCAAAAGTCGTTAAAACAGGCTGAATCAACGCCGACTCAACCTTGTGAGTTTGATCGGCACTGATACCAGGAAACTCAACACATTGAACCAGCATCTTATATCCACCCAAAAGTAAACGTGAAAGATCCAAGGCGTCTCTAGTAAACTCCAAAAGCTCACGAGAAAGTCTTTCTGTCAATGTCCGATTAGCAACAGAGGCCTTCACTTTCTCATAGTCACGCGACCATTCAAAGATAGCCACATAAATCATACGCAAAAATGACCAACATTCACCCCAAAAAATGGCCAGGGTCTGTCGAGTATTGACTGTTATATCTCGTTGTTGAATTAAACGACCACTGATTGGATCAAACAAACACGTGATGAAGTCAATCAAAACACGAACTCCACGCTTACTTGCCGCAAATTGCTCCAAAGTTCGCAGAGATGCAAGCGCAGGCTTCACAGATCTCAAAGTTTGCTCTAATTCTGCTCCCAAAACTTCTTTGAAAGCTTCTAAACGCCCCTCAACGTCAAATGCCTCGCAAAGAAGAGCAACCGCACTCTCATAGACTTGTTCACACGGAGAGAACAAACACCTCCAAATTGCTGAGGCACACGTACTATCAGAAACCAAATTACGAAGACTATCCCGCCCACATAGCTCTGAAAGACGTCCAAAGATTCCTTCAACACCAGCCACAAACTGCGCCACACCACGATTGTGTCGACTGCAGGCAGCCACAAATGTACGTAATCCTTCTTCACTATAGTTAGCGTTGTCCCGGTATTTCAACTTCAAAAGAGTAATGTCTAGTGCATAAACTCCATCCACATCGCCACCAAGTGCAGAAAGAATGCTCTTTACCGCCACAAAATCATTAGCCACCAATTTTCGTCCTAACAGAGTCCACAAATCTCCACAGAAATTTGAAACAACACTCGAGTCAAACCGTAATAAAGTCTGTCCAAATTGTGCCAAAAGAGCCATGTCATATGCCAATGACGCTTCTACAAGCCCCACCGCCTTCAGTTTTGAGTCCGGAATCGCCATAGCGTCCAAAACCACAATTGCTTTCTTGTCAACAAGAGCTCGGGCATCTGCTTTGCTGTACAACTCTACAGTGAGCTTTGCATCCGGCCGTTTGTATTGTAACTTGAGCTCGTCAGACATCAACTCCAAGCCGATACAGGCCAACAGTGACCCGAAATGTGCGTCTCTCAGTCGATCAACAAACACTTTGAACACTATACAGGCCGCCTGTGTACGCTGGGATGGGGTGAGCGAGCGATACAACGGGAATATCCAGAAGAGCATGTCGAGCAGTTGTGGTTGAAGTGAAGCTGATGATGGCAAAACCCTTCCATCAATTGGGTTAGATGTTGGTGTCGAAGAGTTTGACCCAGAAGCTGTGACTGGTGCAGTGGCTGCTGCCACGTCGACCGACGCGTCGCCTTGTTTTTCTACATTCAATGTCGCAAGATACTTTGCATAGTGCGGACTATTGAACGTAACATCAAACAGGTTCAGGTAGGTGTGAGGTGCCACTCTTTCCCAGAACTTTGTACCAAATTTGCCCAGAAGTACTGCCAACACTCTCAACAAAAAAGGTAGCGGTGCATCCAAGTATGACATAATTTGGTTAATAAACACTTTGAACAGCGGCACAATTTTGAATGAGGCAGTACGTTCAAATGAAACAGCCGTGATAGGGAGGTTGAGTCTTTCGAGGATTGCTTCTGGCGAGCAACAACGTAGTAGTGGGACGATATTTGCCCAGAATTTTATACAAGAATCTGGATTGAAGAATGTTGGGTTTTGTATGTTGTAAAAATGACGTTCGTATTCCTCTATTGTGAGAAGCGAAAAGTCTTGAGGAGCAAATAAAGGCGTTTTTGACGATGTTTGTGATGGGATCAATGATGCTGCAAGATTTCTTTCCTCTTGATTTCCTTCAAAAAGCAGGAAAAGGATTCCTGGCCAAAGACACAATAGTTCCGGTCGTTTTGCTCGCGAGAAAACACTCCGGAACAATGGGGTGAGTTTTGGGAAAAGAGAACGCAGGGTTTTATTGACTCGTAACAGGTTTGGACAAGCGAGCAATTCAAGGAAAGCGCACGTTATAACGGAATTTTCCATCAGATCATCAAGCGTCCGAGCTTGTGACATCATGTCATTGACTGAAGAAGTCAAGATCTCTTCTAAAGTTGTGGATTCCCAAACAAAAATTCTGGTCATGACGATTTCCACTTTATCGTATGGCAGGTTACGCTTGAGAATGAAATCAGAACGTATTATTGCACGGGCGAGGTGGAACCCCTCAATACAAGTTGGACATGAGTTGATGGATAGACGAGCTCGCAATTTCAAATATTTTAGAATATCAGAGTCGTCGAATGCGATAGAAATGATGAGCATGTAGGTGATTATGAGGGCCGAGTTTGGTTCGCAAAATAGATGTTTTTGCTCGGGAAGACTTTGTAGATACTCATAACATTCGGCAAAGACATGTTGCTGAACGGAGTCATCGTTCGGACATTTGTGTGAGTCTGTTATTCGACGGACAAGCCGTGATTCTATTGATTCAGGGTCCATAGGCGTATGCGAAACGCGTTATTGTATGACGAGAAGTATAGAGGAATGAGCAAAGTGTTCTCTTGAATTGAAAGAATTTTGAAGTTCCCAGGAAGAACAGCAGTCAAACTCAGCCTGATTGCTTGATTGACCGGGGAAATGGGGAGCAAGAGGACGAGCAAAGAAGGGAAGGGGGCGAGTCGAGAGGTAAATGAGAAGTTTTTGATCTCGAAAATATTTTTCAGAGCGAAAATCGTGAATTGGGGAAGCGAGGGAGGAGAAGGGCGAGGGAGGAGGGAGGTGAAAGGGTACGTAAGCGAGTAGTGACAGAATGAGGAAGTGAAGAGCGAAGCGAGTGCTCAATTAGGACGAATCGGGGGTCTTCTGGAAGTAATCATCGATCACCGATCAATAATCAAATTATTCCTCACTCAACACCATGATTGCTGAACACCGAATCAGTCTTTGATCTGGTATTCCAGGCATGTGATCTGCGGTACTAGACTTGTTCATGAAACGCTTGACTCATTGAGAGCAGTAGATTATGAGGAACAAAATGTCTTACTCAATGTTCGTTCGGCTCGTCACATTATCGTCGCGTCGATCCAAAAGTTTACACCAGTAGTTCTCTCCTCAACAACATGTTTCGGAGTACCATACTTGACTTACTTGATTTATTCATCTCGTTCACCGAACCAAAGAGACTTACATAAGGGCCATGACTCCGGATATTGCGTTCAACTCATTGGCAAACCACTCGCAAATCACTCGCTTTGTTGTCCTTCGACATCAATAGTCGCGTCGATCGTCGCAAGTTTACTTTCGACAACCTGCCCACCGCCAACTCCACCACCCCGTCACTCACTTCGACTCCACCAACATCCTCACCAACAGAGCCCACCGTGCCTTTCCTTGTTCTTTTCCCATTGATCAATGTCTCTCAAACGCTCCTTTTGCTCATCTTTTGCTCATCATTTGCACGTCTTTTGTGTCGATTCGCTCACTTCGCTCATTTCGCTATTTCATTTTTTCATCTTGCCAACTTTCCTTTTCTCGTTTCCTCTGCTCACAAATCAACACAACCCATCATGAGGTGAGTACCACACCATTCGAATCTGCAAAAGCTCCCATTTCATATCCCGCGGGTTCCGTGGCGTTCAAAACGTCACCTACCAACTGATTACCCCCTACTAACACCACCACAGTGGAAGATTCGTTAGAGCATCAAAATACAGACACGTGTACGGACAAGCGTTCAAGAAGGAACTTTGCTACGAAAACCTCAAAGTCACCCTCAATGCATTCGACAGCAACATCGTAAAAACAAATGGCCGGTATATTTCCGTCAATTCTAACGGAATTGGCGCTTTCATTGTGATTCCGGTCGATGAGGTCGGAAAAGCTCCTGATAAAGTTCCAATGTTCCGCGGTCACACTGGTGGTGCCGTTCTCGACACCGATTTTGATCCTTTTGATGAACATAAAATTGCTTCTGCTGGTGAAGACGGTAAAATCTTGCTTTGGGAAATACCGGAAACTTACTCTTTTACTAAAAACGACCCAGACAATATCGTCGATGTTAGTCCTGTGGCCACTTTGGTTGGCCATTCTCGGAAAGTCGGTCACGTTCTGTACCATCCAGTTGCGCAGAACGTTTTGGCATCCTCTTCGTTTGATTACAGCGTCAAAATCTGGAATCTTGAGACTCAAAAGGTCGAAGTCACTCTACAACATAAAGATCTCGTCACCTCCTTTTCCTTCAACTATAATGGTACATTAATTGCTACAGCTTCGCGCGACAAGAAGCTGCGTGTTTGGGACGTGAGATCAGGCAAATTACTGTCTGAAGGAGCTGGTCACTCAGGTGCGAAATCTACTAGAGTTTGCTGGCTCGGAAACACAAACCGGCTTGCAACGACTGGTTTCGACCGGTTCTCCGAACGTCAACTTGGAATCTGGAAAGCAGATGCTCTTGAAGAAGGTTCAATTGGAGGTTTTTACTCCGTTGACTCTTCTTCAGGTGTTTTAATGCCGTTCTATGATCCCTCCACCAGTCTTTTATTTGTGGCCGGAAAAGGTGACGGAAACATTCGTTATTTTGAATTTGAAAATGATGAATTATTCCAGATTTCCGAGTACCAGTCAACTTCTCCACAACGTGGTTTTGCTGTTCTTCCAAAGAGACACGTTAACATCAAGGAAAACGAAGTTGTTCGTGGTTACAAGCTGCTGAATGATAATTCTGTTGAGCCAATCTCTTTTATTGTTCCAAGGCGTGCAGAGATGTTCCAGGACGATATCTTCCCAGACGCTCCTTCTGCGACTCCTGCTATTTCCGCTTCCGAATTCTTTGCCGGAAAATCCGTCGAGGGTCCTGTTCTGTTGTCAATGAGAGATCTCTACGAGGGTTCCGACAATCCTGCTTTGTCCTTGCCAGGTGAGCCAAAGCCTGAACCAAAGGAGGAGCCAAAGGTGGTCCAAGAGAAGCCAAAGGTGGTCAAGGAAGAGCCAAAAGAAGAGCCAGTCAAATCTGCAGTTGTCACCAAAAAGACTGAATCACCTTTAGCCAATCAAAAAGAAGTGAATTCATTGCTGAACAGAGTTAACGATCTTTCTGATGACGACACCCAAGACGTCGATGCTGAGGACGACGAATGGCAGGACGTTGCTCCAGTGAAGGAAACACCAAAGCAGGAGCCAACAGAAAGTTCACAGGAAGAGATAAAGGAGTCACCGAAGGAAGTCAAGAAAGAGGTCAAGGAAGAGACCAAGGAAGAGACCAAGGGAGAGGTTAAGGAAGAGGTTAAGGAATCACCAAAGGTAGAAGTTAAAAAAGAGCCAGCCACTTCCGATTCCACTGGACCATCTACTGCACCATTGACTGCTCTTGAGGAACAACCAAAGACAACTGCCTCTTCAAAGGTTGCAAGCGCTGCTGGTGGTCTTAAAGCCACCGTTGATAAACTACAATCATTGATTGTTTCATTGGAAAGTACTGTTGAAAAACTCTACGAAGCCAATGATGCAAAGGACGAAAGATTAAAGGCTCTTGAGGACAAGATCGACCAATTGCTGAAACAGTAGGTTGTTGTATATTTGTACTTATCAGATTTTTCAGCTTAGTTATAGTTTGTAACTCTACATGTTTTTGAAAATCTCCGAGCGACTTGTGCGAAACTCAAATAGGTTTAGCCCACTCTGCAGGTCCATGTAAAGAGGGTTTTCCGAATCCTGAAAAGAAAGGGCTTTCAAAAGATAATCCGAAAACTTATCGCCAACAAGCGAACGGTTGATGGACGGTACCATCATGGGTAATTGACAGGGAGACATAACAGTCACAGGCCAGTCAATTCGGTTGACGGTTCAGTCGTTAATCAGTGGTCAGTTTTCCTGGAAAATCGCGGTATTCCGTCTACTACGTCATAGTTCCAGTTAACACTCGGTTTCCTTTTCTTTTCCAGCCCGTTTTTGTTTTTTTTATCGGAATTCCTTTTTCAAGTTAAACGCAGGTGAATTCGATGAACGTTTTCAAAGGGCCTGTCAACACGGCGTAAACTATAAATATGACATTGAGTCCCCTTCTCTTGAAATATAATCTCCAAGATTCAGTGGATATTGACCGGACATCATGACTAAAGACGACACTGTTACCTCGTTTATTTACCCAGACGATCCTACTCCGCTGCCAAAACCAGCTCCAACACACCTATTGCAATCCAGCGTTTTGGATCTGTTTTCCCTCAAAGGAAAAGTGTGCGTGGTGACAGGAGCTGCTAGAGAGAATGGAATTGGCTACGCTGCTGCTCAAGCTTACTGTGAGGCAGGATGCGATGTTCTTGTTATATGGGATTATTCTGACGCTTCACAAACCGCAGCCGCACTAGCCACAAAATACGGAACAAAAACAAAGGCATACACAGTGAACGTGGCGTCATCAAAAAATGTGGAGGAAACCATGAACCAAGTTGTGGCTGAGTTTGGTACCATCGACGTGTTTGTGGCTAATGCCGGAGTCGTTTGGGAAACTGGATCCATTTTAGATGATGTCAATAATGATGATCGTGATTGGCATAGAGTGATCGACGTTGATCTTAATGGTGTCTACTATTGCGCAAAGAATGTGGGGAAAGTTTTCAAGAAGAATGGTAATGGCTCGCTTGTGATTACCGCTTCTATGTCTGGATTGATTGTCAATGTTCCAAACTTCCAGATGCCATACAATGCTGCCAAAGCTGGATGTATTCAGATGGCCAAGTCTTTGGCAGTTGAGTTTGCTCCTTTTGGTGCTCGTGTCAACTGTGTGTGTCCGGGATACATGGATACTGGATTATCTGACTTTTTAGACAAGCGTACCCTCAACGCATGGGTTCAAATGACTCCATTGGGAAGACAAGGAATTGCTAAAGAACTTGCGGGAGCATATTTGTACTTGGCCAGTGCTGCCTCAAACTACACGACTGGAGCTGCTCTTGTTTGTGACGGTGGATTTGTCTGTCCATGAGGCCAGATGAACATAGTATATATATTTGGAAAAATTAATTTAAAAGAGTATAAAGATCAATGAAGGGGAAAAAATGAAACTAGTTCAAAAAAGGCAAAAGTGGCTGATGGAAAAAAAGTTAGATTTTATTTTCCCCGCCATTTTCGATAAAACAAGGAAAAGCAGAATAAACTGAAAGCCGATACAAGGGCTTATCATCAACAGAGGCGAACTCGAACACCAAGTGAGTCATTGAGCCCTGGACTACCTCATGAACGAGGTCAAAGACACGGCGTATGACGTCTCTATGTTTGCGAACCCTCTCAAAGACTTGACTGAGCGGTTGATAACACGACAAGTTGGAAATTATGAAGCCAAAGCTACTCATAAGACTCCAAGAGGCACGAAAACGTTATCATCAGCTTTTGTGGAACGTGTGGCTCGTTTTTTGAGGGATGTACCACTGATTCGTCATTTGATTGGTCCTCCTGACGAAGTTACTGCACAAGTTGACAGGCTCATTGCACAACAAAAGGCAGCTACGAGCTATACAGAATGGTTCGAAACGAGTGTGAAATTGGATACACTTTTAGAGAAGGATGTATGGAAAAATGAACCTGTGTCTACACTGTATGATTACAACCTGGTGCAGAGATGTTTAGACGAATTAAGAACTGCTCGACTTGCTGGTGATCACAGAAGATTACTCTATCTTATCCGTACGACATGGACACGGAACATGGCAAACATGGATAACATCAATTTGTACAGACACTCGTTTGTGGGCACCAAACGGCTGATTGAAGAGTATAATGAGGAATGTCAGAGGTGCTTAGAGGTTTTTTCTAGTGGTGAAGTAGGCGATTTAGACGATAACTATGTGCTGGCCATGTTGATGCAAACTAGAAAGAACTACGGTCGTGTGGCTATCACCATGAGTGGTGGATCATGTTTTGGATTGCTTGAAATTGGCGTTTTTTCCACCCTTCTAGAACTTGATTTGCTGCCAAAAATTGTGTCTGGATCAAGTAGTGGGTCGATTTTAAGTGCTCTCATCTGCTCCAAGACGACGAACGAATTGTTGGGATTAATGGGAACAGTTTTTGAAACTACTTTTGAAGTTTTTGAACGTCAAGACGAACCAGAAACTTTTCTCAGTTGTCTTGGAAGACTTCTCAAATATGGAACATGGTTTGATAATTCCCATTTACGACGAACAATGCAGGAATTACTAGGTGATATGACGTTTCGTGGAGCATATAATCGAACAGGTCGAATTCTCAACATCACTGTTTCATCGGAAAGTGTCCATGAGCAACCAACGTTACTAAACTATCTCACAGCTCCCAACGTTTTAATATGGTCAGCTGTTTGTGCTAGCTGTTCATTGCCTGGGATTTTCCCTTCGTCGACAATTTACGAGCGCAGTCTTCGAACGGGTGAGGTTCAGGAATGGTCGAATCCAATGGTGAAGTTTGTTGATGGATCTGTTAATTCTGATCTTCCAATTAGAAGACTTTCTGAAATGTTCAACGTGAATCACGTTATAGCGTGTCAGGTAAACCCACATGTTGTACCATTTTTGAAAATGTCTGTTCAATGTGTTGGTGGTGAGATTGAAAACGAGTACAGTGCTAAGTTCAAACAGTTACTGAATCAAGCGTGTGGGCTTTTATCTACTGAGGCTATGCATTATCTAGAGCTTTCCAGTGAATTGGGGCTGGCGACCAATTTTTGCACCAAATTGAGACAAATCCTTTCGCAACCTTACTCAGGAGATATTACTATTCTTCCTGAAATTCGTTTGAACGAAATGAACAAGTTATTGATCAATCCAACGCCGGATTTCCTATTGGATTGCTTGGTTCGTGGGGCCCGTGCTACATGGCCGAAAGTGTCAATTATTCGCAATCATTGCTCGCTTGAGTTTTCGCTAGATGCTGCTATAGCACGGATTCGATCGAGATTGATTACTAGTTCGAGTAGACAATTGTCTAATGCTCCTGTTTCGTTGATTGATCCTCCTTCGATCTCGAAGATACCGCAATTGAAAAGACGGAGATCGCATCAACGGAGAAGGTCTGAATCGCTGAGCGGTTCGATCGATGTTCGTTTTCGTCCGTACAATGGGCGCAGTTCGATAGGGGCAGCCACAGCGGCGGCTTCGAGTATTGGATCACGGCGTGTGCAACGGATGAGATCGATTCCGCTGATTCAAGTTCCTCCAGGGGCTAATTTCGACGAAGCTAGAGACGCATCTGCTGCGCCGTTACCGACTTCTTTATCCTCTTCGCATATCTGGAATGTTCGGAGTGTCGAGAGACACGGAAGTTTGGACCAAAGTGCGGAAATCGGTGATCATGGAGTTTTATCAAGGTCGAGTTCTAGTAATTGGCCGAGGTCAAGTGTTATTGGGAGTAGTATGAAGGGACTTTCTGGAAGGAGAGATGGAAAGCCAATGACTGCTCCGTCTAGTGAGTCTAGTTTGGGAGTTGATGAGAGGGAATTGGAGAAGGGAAGGCTTATGAATGAGGTGGATTCGCCTGCGATGGGGTTCTCGTATTATGACAAGCGCTAACAAACAGCGCTCTAAGCGAAGTGAGTGATGCGAAAATAGATAAAAACAACAAGCAAATGACCAAATCATAACGAACAAAATATCAGTCAAAGGAGTGGATTTCACTACAAGCCAATCACTTGATCTTACTTTGCTCTTGGGTTTTTTAGATTTGTGCCACGCATATAAATAATTCACTCATTGATATGAATGATTGATTCATTAGAGTATCTAGGCATGTCAGTCGTGACTAGCAATTTCATTTATATTTTCCCGGAAATCATACATCTGGGAGCAAAAAACAATTTTTTTACCAGAATTCTGCTACCAAAATCCTGCTACCATCGATGATAGGAGTATTAATCAAGTCGAACGAGTCGACTTCTTTGTTATTCTTGGTGCTTGCATTGACTATATGAGAAATAATACGGGTGATGATTGAAAAGCGGAGAGTGTCGTTTAGTTGTAAGGATAACTTGAAAGTATCTTTGCATAGCCTTGAATTTTTAATCAAGTGAATTACTTAATTTGCGAAAGCCAAGAGTTGAGTGGAAGTGATAAAAAAGGGGTTAGTTAAATAATTGAGAAAATACATAGTCACGACCCTTATACAAGGTTACAGAGTGATTAGGTGAGTGACCAGTAAGTGATCATAATTGGGAACTGGTTTTGCATTCACCGAAGTTCTATCCCCACACTATTCTGTGATAATTTGATTCTCACCCAGTCAACAGTAAAGATTTGCTCAACGTATACTGATGGGTAACGTTTACTTGCCATATGCTTATTGCTGAGAGTACTGACCATTTAGTCATAGATCAACACTAACTCACCATTCGCTCCGCTCGTGGCTCGTGGCTCGTGGTGGTTGGTGGCTAGCGTTTCGCGAACACGTGACTACCCCAGATTTTCCCTTTCCCCGGGATCACCCCGGGCCAAAATCTCCATCAAAATATCTGCACCATCAACAACTTTCTCTTTATTCCACTTCCTTCTTCTTCCCCTCCTCTACCAATTGCTATGAGACAGGGATTCACATTAGGATCTTTGGGATCTTTTTTGAACGTTGCGAACCCGCAACGCCGTACAGAACTAGTCTACAAACTAAGAGAACTTTACACCAGTCAAGCAAAACGATTACTCTCTGAAACATCGCCATTGAAAAACACCTCCATTGGCCTCCACTACGCAAAAATCGCAACGAAATACATTGAAGGATGTAAAAAACTGGAACTTACGAAAGAACTTTCAGATTATCGTTTCTCAGGGTTCCTCAAAGATGAACTATACACTCATTCCGAAGAGTTGGCATTGGTGTCAACTTCATTATCACCATCAGATTTTCAATGGCTTGATAGACATTATTCACCTCAAATCCATGCATTTCTCAATAGTTATCATTACAAAAGGATTGAAACCACTTTTGAACTCGCGAATTACATAAGCAACGATTCACTGATAAAGACGATTCCAATGAGGACTCTTGTTCAAAGTTCTGTCAAACACACTCAAACGATACTCCAACTGAATGATTATCCGATTCCTCGGATTGATGTTGAATTGGATGAAACCAATGGGAGTGTGAAGTGTGTTCCTCAACAGATACAACATGTTATATTCGAGGTGTTGAAGAATTCCATTATACCCTCGTTGAAAAGAGGCAATCCAATTACAATCAGTACGGAGCCAGCAGATGACTTGGCAGTGATCAAAGTTTCCGATTGCGGTGGTGGACTTTCAAAGAGTATATCGGATAAAATTTGGCATTTTCATTTTACAACTGCACAGGAGGTGGATAGAGATGAGGTTAATGGGTATGGAATGGGCCTCCCTCTTTGTAGGTTGTTGACTGTGTTTAATAAGGGGGATTTGGAGATGGAGAGTGGTGGTGATGGGGTTGATGTGAGGGTGTTTCTCCCTAGAAATTGAGGCAAGAGCGAAGCAAGTGTTGGTCGATTCCGGTCAACTAGCTTACTCAGTAGGACGCTCAAGACCAACAAACTTAATAAATCTGACCGAAAGTCTTACAACACTTAAACCAATGACTTTTTATTGTCCAACGACTAGATAGAGTGAGTTCCGAAAGAGCAACGAACGAAGCGAGTTGTTCGCTCGTTGTTCGCTTAGCCCACTGTTACATATAGCTCAGCCTCGACTGAGCCTCCTTCAACTGCTTCATGGCATCCTCCTCACACAAAACACTACCATGAGAGATAAAATAATCATTTTTGATCTCCTTACCACAAACCCGACACCTCAGACATTCACTATGGAACAATTCACCAATTTCATTCTCCAAACAAGCACCCTCGACTCCCTTACCACAAACATTACACAACGAACCATTCGTCTCATGGAAATGATACTCGCAATACGGTTGATCCTCATGAACATAACAAGATTCCCCTTTTGTGAATGCCTTCGAACAAACAGAACACGAGAAACATTTACGATGCCATTGACCAGTCAACTGATGATCTTTTGACCAAATTGACTTTTGTTTCGCTGTGATTTCCAGTCCACATTTCCGACATGGTCCTTCACCAGGCGAGATTTTCGGTTCAGGCTTCGCTTCGAATAATGGAGCCGTTGCGGAAAATGCAGAATCAGCCAAGGAATGCGAAGTTGGCTTTTCAGGTGAACTCTGCAATAGCGAATTGCGTGTAAGCGAAGAACTCTGAGAAATGGAACGTCTGTGCATTCCATTCGCAGCAAGTGAACCCATTCCAGGCTCCAAAACACGTGAAACACGCTTTTCCGTACGCAACGTTGGTGATTTGAGTGAATTCAACTTGACTTTTGTTAATCCATTCACAAACGAGTTGGCAGCATCGTCAACCTCAGTAACCTCTTGAATGGTAGTCATATTTCCTGCATTTCCTTGGACAGGCTCTTCAGCAGGAGGAGCGTTGTAGATACGGAAATCGTCCGTGTGCATTGTACTCAATCTTTTAATATCCTGACCGCTGTAAATGGACGACAAACTCGATCCACGAACGTGTTCTCCGCCTGTGTTGCTTTCGAAATCACCGCTACTCCTGGTAACGTTCACCGATGGAATTTGGAACCCATAGGCATCTGCTGTTGGCTGTGGGGACAGCTCTTTCTTCATCGAAAGTAGCTGAAGAACAGATTCCTCCTCCTCACTGGTTTTGAGCTCCTCATTTGCTGTCGCCAGCGACTGGCTCGACAGGTTTTGAAACTTTGTATCGAATTCGTCGAGCGAAGTGTTCACATCTTGATAAACGCTTTCAGAGTCTGAAACAGATAACTTCTCGTTTTCCTGATTAGGGAGGCCAATAACATCGATCCCTGGCGTTTTCATCTCGACTGTTGCTGTGCTTTGTGCGCTTTGAAAGGAGTTAGCGGAGAGTGAGTGTGAGTGTGAGTGTGAGATTGGTGGCTCCGGCGAGCCGTTGACGAAAATTTGAGTCCCTGAGGGGCCCAAATTGATATCTCTCGTGACAGTTGCTGTTGGGTCAAACTTAAGCGAGCTATGTGATGGAGGTCTTGGAGCGGCCATTTCAGTGGTTGATCCGTTTCTTGAGCCAGATAAGGAAACGGAAGGGGACTCCACGGCGGAGCCCGCAACAGAGCCCACGGCAAAATCATTCACCGATCCACTAGTCGAACCACTTGGCGAATCGCCAAAATGGAAGTCGGCCGAGGGTTCACGATTAGTCACCCCCCTATCTGGAGATTTAAACTCTCTCATACGTTGGCCCAGATCTGCTGAACCAGGTGCCGTTCTCGCTAAAACGTCGTGTGACGAAGAAACGAAACGACGGCTATTCACAGAAGGCTCTGATTTGTGTTTCTCCGAATCCAAGAGCATCGGAGCAGTAAAATTCCTACCTGCTTTATAATTCAGGTTCGGAGTTGATCGTGTAGCTTCTTTGGAATCAGGTCTATAAACGTCGAACCCGGCACGTTCCATCACACTTCGCACGCGTCTATTTGTTGTGATAGGCGGAAAAGGCGAATGGAACCGCACCTGTGGAGACGACGACCGCAGAAACTCGGGAAGAGTTGATAAATCTGGAGGCTTAAGATTTTCGTAACTCATAGGACAAAACTGATTTCGCTAGTTAGATGATATTTTTTGTCTATTTTCGGTTTATTGTGCGGTGTCCTGTTGTGTTGTAGGAGTATGCGCAGAAATGAATGCCACTTGAGACGGTCCGCACAACTAATCGAGAGGATGGCTGATGTTTTTGTTGTTCAAAGCATTTTCTGTCCAAAGAACGTTGTGTTTTTTTTTTAGTTTGTGTATATTTTTTTTTTCAATCACGCGATCTGCGATCGAGGCGTATTCTGCTAAGGCGTCGGGTCGATCGACGCATAAAATGACGAGTTAAGCGCGTTGGGACGAACTTGAATACAATGTTAGACATGGCAAGACAGATCATCTTGTAAGACATGACTGAGCCACTTACAATCACATTCATCAAGTTTTTCATCAGGTTGGATGCATTACCATCGATTAATCAATTATTGTCCTACATACAATCAATTGAGGTGAATTGACCATTCCTATTGTTTGACTGATCCTTTATTGCATCGTCTCGACAATGCGAGGATCATGTGGTTTGGTTGATTCGAAAGGACTCCTTTCGACAGGCTGAGTTGAGTCTTCTGCTTCGCACCTCTTGCGACTTACTCATGAACTCGTACAGTTCGACTCGCCTCGCTTGTAGGTCACTCATGACTTGCTTCGCTGGTAGTTTCGCTCTCCAGGTCAATCTCCAACAAGTTATACTCCGCCAACCGAGCCTGCACCTTCCTATACAAGATCAAAGTCACAGCAGAAACAGAACCAGCAGCCAAAGCAATACTGATCAAATCAACCACTCGATTATGTGGACTCGTTCCCTCGTTACTGATATGACGTAATTGTTGTCCCACAAACAGATGCAGAAATAATTTTGGAGACGTCAAAATCGATGCCAACACAAATGTATGGAGTTTGAGCCCAGGAACAGCTGCTAAAGCACCATTGGATAGTGAATAAGGTAACGGACACACACGCAACAGGCTCAACACCATAAGATTTTGGCCAAAACTAGCAGTTTCATCGTTCAAAGCTGTCATAAACACCTGTAACTTCACATTGCGATCAGTAAGTCGTTTCGAAGCGTCCTGTAACCAGTACCGGAACAATAAAAACGAAGCTGCTGACCCTGTAACCGACGCCAGCATCAGCAGCGGCCACCCGCTGAGACCGTAAATCATGCCTGTCATTAGTGAAAGATAGCTGTATCCGACAAGTGGGGGAAACCCGACGCAAAAAACAAGCGTAAACAGGAGTATATGACCTTTAATACCCCAAGAACGCCATGAATCTGCCATTCTTGTTGCTGCTTGAACGAGCTCTAAATAATGTGTAGTCACATAAACCTGGAATGCCAATGCAGCGATCAAGAGAACCACAAGCATTGTTTTTCTGTACCATGGTTGCTTTTGGAAGTAGCTGGCTGCTTTGGAAACTGTTGCTTTGCCGTATTCCGTTATTGAGGTTACCAAACCCGTTCTGGGACTTTCCAGGCTCTCGTATGGAGCTGGAGATGACATGAGGCAGGGCTGTACGGGAAGTAGAAAGGATATGGATCCAGTAGTATTCAAACACTCTCAACGACCTTATCGACCGAATCAAACACGTTTTTTTCCCAATCGAGGTCCAGATCAACACGCCTTGAGTCTAAGCTTGTTCGCTTCTTCGCTTCAGCTCATAAATTTTTTCTTCGTATAAATAGATTTCAAAAACGAGGCTCATCAGCGTCGATCGACGCTTTGTTTTCCGTTTGTAAGAAAAATTAGCTTAGATCCAGTGAAAAGATCCGGCACTCAAAAAGGGGCCATATCGATCTCCAAACCACTGCGATTCGACAACTGTTCATGACCACCATAACATGGCACGATTGACAACACGCAGAGTAGTTCTCTTGATTGTTGGACTGCTAATAGTCTCATATTCTGCGATATTCTACTATGAGATCAATAGTTTCAGGGAAGATGCGGCAGTAATGAATCGAGCGCGTTCGTCTTTTGATAGCTACTTTATTTCTAAAAAGGACAGAGAGCGATATTTCAATGGAGACAGACACAAAGAGCCGTTCAGTGCTGGAGATATCCGCAAAATATTGCAGGATGATAGCGATAGATACAAAGAAGACCGGCGTATAGAGCTCGAAAAGGATAAATCAAAGAGACGGAAAAGGTATAGACCATTGAGGTTCAAAGGGATAGACACAAACCCTGTCACACGGGGAAACTCGAAGTTTCAAAGATTTTTCTCGGAATTCTCCGACGTTATGCTTCAAAATCGAATGCTGTTCCCGCACCCAGAACGTCGGTTCACTTTTGGCGGAAAACCTGTCATTTGGGAAACTATTTTTAATGAATATCCTTTCAACGTGATTTCAGAGACTGAATTATCTGGTTATATGGAATTTGATGACGAATTTATTGAGGATCTCACAATCAAACATAAAAATATTGTCTCGTCTTTACCCAAAACTGAGGTTTCGTTTTATCATGGAGATGGCTATGTCACGATTGGAGGTGGCCTTTACACCTGGTACGCTTACCTTTCACTAGTGGCGCTGCGTAAAACGGGATCCACTCTCCCAGTCGAGGTGATTATTCCAAGTGATGAAGACTTTGAAGAGGATATATGTCGAGACGTTTTCGAAAAACAGCTCAATGCAACATGTGTGAAGCTTTCTACTGCAATTGGAACCGATACTTTAGCGAAACTTGGCCATTTAGGCGGTTACCAGCTCAAATCGTTTGCTTTGCTTGCTTCGTCGTTTGAAAATATGATATATCTGGATTCAGACAGTTTCGCAGTGTCTAATCCAGACCATCTCTTGCAGTCCAAGTTGTACAAACAGTTCCAAATGATCACGTGGCCCGACTTTTGGAGACGTTCAACTTCGCCGCTTCTGTATCAAATTATGGGAATCAAAGTTGGAAACCTTCCTATTCGGTTTCTGAATGATTACTTCACTTCACCGGAGAAATTTGTTAAAAAAGCCAATTTAATCGAGGTAGAAGACAGCTTGAACTACCACGATCGTAAAGGAACACTTCCCGAATGGACAACTGAGTCGGGACAACTTGTGATCAACAAAAAGGAACATTTCAATTCGCTGTTATTGTCGCTATATTATAACTTTGATGGACCTGCTGGCTACCATCCACTCATGTCGCAGGGTGGAGCAGGTGAAGGAGATAAGGAAACTCTTGCTTTTGCCGCTCATTATCTCAAAAAGCCGTTTTATCAGGTTCACAAGAAACCTGCTAAATTGTATGGCACTTTTATCAAACATGCGAATTTCTTCGTGGACTCTACAATTGTGCAATACGACCCTATTGTGGATCATCAGGTTTTGAAGAAAGCTATTTTGGACAACCAGGACAATATTCAATCTTTGGATGATACCTACGTTTACAGTTACCAGCACACTTTTGGAAATATATGGTTTGATCAACACTATTCCAAGCCTCTATTTTACCACATTCACAATCCGAAAATGAATCCATTTCATTACATCGAGAAAGAATTGTTCACAGACCCTCAGGACAAAGTAATTCGCAACTATGGTGACCAGTATCCAGAGATTGGGTTCGACATTGAACTTTGGATTTGGGAAACTGTTACTGATAAGCTCTGTGGGGCTGAAAAGATAGCTTTTGGGTGTTTTGAAGGGCTTGATATGAATCTAGTTTGTTCGAATGAGATGGTTACTGAACGGCTTGAGTATCTTCGCAAAACTGGATCCGAAGCTCTCTCCCATCACCAGCCACATGCCCTTGATTTTGAGATACCTAAGGAGCAGAGTGCAGCTTTAGATCAATTTATTTATGACTCAGTTAAAAACTCTACAACTTTTGACTATTTGAGTTAGTATATATGATATTTACGAAATATAGAACGCTCTCGACGAGCGAATGGCAACAAGTGAGTGACGGAATGAATGGTGTGTGATACGCTTTGTTCATTATTCGTGAAGAGCCAAAATAATTTTAGGTGAAGCTTTAGAATGGATATTTCTACAGGCTTGCTACCAAAAATTCTGGTAATTTGTTTTTCAATTGCCGTGCTACCAATTTCAAAACGAGTGGAGCCAAATGGATCGTGATCTAGGCGATGAGGCGATGAGGCGGTGATCCGTGTTTGTTATGATTGCGACTTCCCTTCTCTTGCAAAACGCTACGCATTGTTCAAGTCTACTGAATCGTTCTCAGACATTACAGGTGATCTAAATCTGCCACAGTAAAAAAACACATCAACTAGAACCTATTTTTTATATTTTGATAATAAAAAGGGTTCAGATAAACAAACCACCCCAACGAATATTACCTCCCTACACTTAATCACTTAAACTTTTGAACATTTCAATGGACTTGAATCTTGTACTCACTGAATTGACTACAGTCGCGCAAGAGGCGGGCTCGATCATGTTGGTTGATGAAAATGACAGTGACGTTGACGAGATTCCTGTTTTTAAAATATATTTGGCAGTGAGGGGAGAATTAACGGAAGATCAAAGGAGCGAATGTGATTCACGGTTCACAAGTACTCAACAGGAGAGTCGGTCGAGGTTCGTTTACAGTCCCAACTGCTTGCAAACATCTAATGCCATACCTTTGACCTCCATATCCTTCGATGTGCTCAAAACATCACCAACTATCGATTTCAAACCCGAGTTCGATGCAATTTTCATCAACACACTGCTTCCACTCAAATGAGACACATTTTGAAGAATATAGAAACAGCGTAACAGGAGCTGCTCATCTTTTGATTGGTTTCTGATGAGTTCCAGCAGCCTGCTTAGAAAGAATTCAGATCTGGCCAGGATCTCACATATCATCTCGAAATCACTCGAATTTGCGAAGATGTTCAACACAGCCATTTGAGACTCTGTATCCTCCAAATCCATGAGCTGAACCAAAGTCTTGAAATTCCTATAGTTTTGATCGGTTTCAGAGGTCCAATTAAAGAATTTTTCAGAACACAGCGGAGAAAAAATAATGTTGGATAAAAGTTCTAGAACAGACCGACGGATTTGAACATCTGGCGATAGCATCAGGTCAGATAGCACGAGCCATCCAAGTTTAACCACGACCTGTTTGATATCTTGCTGATCCAAGGAGGTGAGATTGACCAGCGAAATAAGAGCGTCGAAAGCATCAAGAGCACTTATTTGCACATCTGCCAGCGGGAGCAAGAAGTCGGGATCGCTACCACTTGATTGCGAATCGTACTGGACAACAATTTCCAATAGGAATGGAACAGGGGTCATAATTTCTTCTCTTTTGAACAATATGGTTGGATTGCTGCTAACAAGGATTTTGGAAAGAGCCCTAATTGCAGTCACTCTGGTATTGGGATCACTAACACGGGTTTTTGCTCTGATTCCGTTATCTTTATAATCAACCTCTCGCGACTTGTTAATCAAGTAACCCAAAATTACATTGAGTCCACCTTGTTTGACAACCTGGCCTCTGAACTTGGGAATTTGGGTGAAATTGTACACCAATTGCACCACTTTTTCCTGCCATCCAGCTGAGGTGGTGTAGTTCTGGTTCGCTTTTATGAGAGAGCTAATTTTTCCGATTAGTTGATAATCACTGAGCATTTTCTCAACAAACTCAGTAATCTCCTCATCGTTATCCCTTGCCTCAGGTTTCTTTTTTCCAGTTGTTTTATCGATGTTATTGAGTGTGGAATATCCCTTCAGCGTCTTTAGCGAGTCCTGCTCACTAGTTAGGATCTTATTGTAGATCGTAACGTTGGAAAATATACAAAGTACTCCATAGGTATTCTCTGAATCCATAGAATTCACCAATGTAGAAACGAGTCTGTTGTTCTTTCTCAATGAACTCTTCAACGAGGTGTTGAGCGAAAGGAACGCAAGACCTTCGATTGCAACGTTTTTTGCTTCCATGCTACCTTTCAAACTCTCTACAAGTATTTTGCTGAGATTATCCAAGGATAGGATGTCCTGGTTATCCTGTAAAGTTTCCTTTTTGATGTGGTTCCACACTTTCAGCAGAACAAGAACGGCAAGACTTTTCACTAAATAATTTTGTGAATCATTACTCATTTGAATCAGTTTAATCATGAGCATAATGTATTGATTTGCCACTGGAGCACGACAGGAGTCTTCAATACAGGCAGCAGAAAACAGCACCAGAACGTCATAGACTCTTGAATGACAAGTTTCTGGCGATGCATTAAGAATCAACATGATTTCGTTGGTCAATTCATTAGTGAGTTCCTGATTTGTCAGGAACAGCCGTGTACATGCAGTTGTGGTCACTGGAAACAGTTGCGAAATGATCCTGAAAAGCTTGTGTCTGTCATTTGCACTGTCGACTAGGGTGATGCGTTCCTCGCCCAATTCTATGAGTTTCGAATCCACAGTTGGATGTTTATTCTTGATGCTTGCAACAATAGCCAATGAAAAGGAGGAAGTCTCTTCGTAGGTTGAAAATTCCAGAACAATTGGTAATAATGGGACAATATCTTCATCGTAGCTGGTTTTCAAGGACGGATCATTGATGGTTCTGAGAGCAGATCTAAGCAGATCTTGAGTGTTTGAGTGATCATTTTCCTTCTCAAATTGTGCTAATTGCACCTTCAAGGATTGTTTAATATGTTGTAGGGAGCTCATGATGACTAACAGGGCTGGGGGGAGAGGGGAAGAAAGAAAGAAAGATTCACAGATCATTTGACTTTTCAGATGTAACCAGTTTTTTTTTCTCAGTTCGATTTCGTCGGGTCGATTTTGGCTTTGAGTCGAAATGTTTTTTTTTTTTTTTTTTTTTTTTCACGCAAATGCGACTAAAGACGAGAATCGATCGGAGATTTTATCTGGGGTATATACATCCAAAAGGTGAATTGACTAAGATATTCTCACCACTCTGTCCGATGAATCACTCATAGATTTTCATGTCTACCATAACAACCGACCCCAGCCTGTTGGCAAAGCCATCATCAAGCGAAAGCCTGTTGGATGCTACCAAACAAAATCCATTATATGGTAGCACCTCAGAAGACCAGGAAACACTTGAAATCACACAGAGAGTCTCCACCAGATCACGCCGAATCATTCTCCTATGCTCATGTGTCAATGTGTTTCTCTCTTCCCTTGATTCTACAATGCTGGCGACTTTGTTAGGCGTCATTTCCAGCGATCTTGAATGCCTCGACAACGTCTCGTGGCTAGGAACAAGTTATCTTTTGTCTTGTGCTGCGTTCCAGCCACTTTTCGGCAGACTTTCTGATGTTTTCGGCAGAAAATCCGTTATTGTCTTTTGCAGTATTCTTTTTGGTCTAGGATGTCTGGTTTGCGGTCTCTCAAAACGGTTTTGGCCTCTTGTTTTCGGTAGATTCATCACCGGAATCGGAGGAGGAGGCTTCAATTCTATGGCTACCATTGCCGTCTCAGATGTGGTGTCAAAAAGACAACGCGGTCTTTATCAAGGTTACACCAACTTGTTCTTCCATTCAGGAGCCGCCAGCGGTGGTGTTATTGCAGGTCTTTTCCAGAATTATTTAGGCTGGAGAATGGCTTTTCTGTGCCAGGTTCCCGTTTGCATTGTCTGCGGATTCCTCACATATTTTTACTTTGAGCTCCCTGAAGGCTCACCAGGATTGGGTGTACAAGGATCCTCAGTTTGGAAAAAGCTCAAGAACCTTGATTACTTTGGCTCTTTGTTGGTGGTTTCATCGCTTCTAGCACTTTTGTTGGCAGCATCAATCGCTGGGAAAGATGTCGTCTTCACTAGTAAAATCTTCCAAGCTCTCATCCTCTACAGCATTACTGGTTTCTCGGTGTTTTATTTTTATGATCTTCGCGTGGCTCCCGAGCCAATCATACCAGTTAAACTACTACACAACCGAACTGTTCTAGCATCGTCATTGTGCTGCTGGTTCATCTCAATGAACATGTTCTCGAGCATTTTTTACCTTCCATTCTACTGGAACTCAGTGAAAAACTTGGGGCCTTTAGAAAGCGGATTACGTCTGATTCCTGGTAGCGTCACTAGTGCATTCTCTTCAGTTTTCGCTGGTTACATCATCAAAAGGACATCCAGGTATAGAAAACTCATGCTTATTTCAGGAGGTTTTGTCGCTGTGGGAAGTTTTTGCATATTTTCATCCGGAGAAAAGGATCCTATGCTACATGACTCAATAGTGAGCATTCCACTGAGATTCGGAACAACCAGTGTGATTACAATTATTTTGGTGGCTATGATTTCTGCTGTGCATACCAAAGAACAGGCCTTGGTGACTTCCATCCAGTATGCATTTAGATCCACTGGATCGACCTTGGGAGTTTCATTGTCTTCAACATTGCTACAGTTATTTCTGCGAAGAAACTTGGATATCAACTTTTCAAATCTGAAAAACATTCCGGAAGAGTTTGTTCCATTGCTGGACTCGATTAAAGAAAACGCACTTTTGGATCCTAGTTTTTCATTCAACGGTGCACCTGATTTTACCAAAACACCCATCATCAATGCTTATGATAGTGCTTGCCATGTTGTTTTCTTGTTTATAATTGTTACTGGTTTGCTTTCTTTCATGTCTTTGTACTTTATCGAAGAACACGACTTGGAGAAAAATTAGTCGGGTTCAAAAAAATATTTCTTATCTTTTACTGATAAGCTTTTGAAAAAAAAAATTCAACGATGATGTAATTCGAGGAGTGCAGTTTATTATTTTAGTTTTACTTCTTATTCTTTTTAGTTGAATATCCGATACACTCAATTGAAATACAATGAGCGAGAAACTGATTTATACTTCTTCATTGCCTGCTTCGAAGTCTCAAATGTACCACCGTTTGAGCTCTGTTTTAGGGGCTGTGGCATTGGTAGTGCTGCTGCTTTTTCAGTTCAAACAGAGCAGTGCTTCCCGTGAAGAAATTTCTAATCATACTCCACAATGTCCAATTGTGGATTACCACAGACCAAGCACCTACCACGACAACTTAGAAGTTCTCGATAAGATCATCAACGATGAAAGCTTCAAAAGTAGCTCGTTGGCCAAACTCCAAAGAGCGATTAGTATCAGAACAGAGGTTCATGATGATGCTTCAAAGTTTGTTGAAGATGACCCAGAGTATTGGGCCAAATTTGATATTTTTGAAGAGTTTTTAAAGGAAACGTTCCCTCTTTTCTATGAGAAAGTTGAACTAGAAAAAGTGAACCACCATGGCTTGTTGTATACCTGGTCTGGATCCAATTCAGACTTGAAGCCATTGGTACTGATGGCTCACCAAGACACTGTTCCCGTTCCTGAGGCCAGTCTCCCACAATGGGAACATGAGCCGTTTGGGGCCGAATTTGATGGAACCTATCTTTGGGGTCGTGGAGTCGCTGACTGCAAGGATCTGTTGGTTGCTCTGTTTGAAGCTGCTGAGGAGCTTATGAAAACTGGCTTTGAGCCAAGAAGAACGGTGATTTTCTCTTTTGGTTTTGACGAAGAAGTTGGCGGAAAAAGAAACAAAAACGCGGACCGTTTGGAGGAGAGACTTGGCAGAGATTCTGTATATGCCGTGATTGACGAAGGAGGTGTGAGTCTAACTGAGTTAGAAGGAGTGACGATGGCAATTCCAGGAACTGGGGAAAAAGGTTATGTGGATGTGGAAATCAGTCTTGAAACTCCCGGTGGCCATTCTTCAGTTCCACCTCGACACACGTCTATCGGAATAATGGGTGAACTGATAGTCGAAATTGAAAACGATGAGTTCCCAACCTATTTCACACCAAAAAACCCAGCTTATTGGCAGTATGTTTGCATGGCTGAGCACTCAGTTGATATTGATAAAGTTTTGAAAGAGGCAATTTTGACTGCGTCGCAAAGCAAGAAGGCAAATTCAAAGGTGAAAGAATACATTGATGACAAGCTAGACAAAGGATATGCTATCAGAACAACACAGGCTTTGGACATTATTTCGGGTGGATCGAAGTCAAATGCTCTGCCTGAATTTGTGGGACTCACAGTGAACTCACGGATTGCAATTGAGGAGTCTGTGGCCACTGCAATGGATAAATTCATTGTGAACACTCAAAAATCTGCAGAAAAATATGGTCTTGGATTGGTATATCAGTTACCTGGAGAGGATAAAGTTGTGGTTTTGCCTTCAACTGAAAAAGGCCATTTCACTTTGGAAGTTTCACAGAGTGTTGAAGTGGCTCCATTGACACCGACCAACGATACTCAATGGGACATTTTTGCAGGAACAATCAGACATGTTTACGAGGAAGTTGCAATGCCTGGGAAGTATTCAGAGCCAATTGTGGTTTCACCAGGAATTGGGTCTGGAAATACCGATACAAAGTATTTCTGGAACCTCACAAAACATATTTACCGTTACAGACCTGGTGAGATTCCCGGTGTTTTTACAAAAGAGCATGGAGTGAACGAGTATATTAAGTTCAGTTCTCATCTGCAGATCATTGCGTTTTACTATGAGTATATTCAGAGTGTGGATGAGGTGGATGACGAATAACGAGCGAAAAACGAGCAAAGCGAGTTATCAGAAGTCGCATTTTTTACCAAGCTTCAATTATTCACTAACATTACTGCTCAAAAGATTGGGAGTAATTTCAGTTATCTTATCCAGTAGTGATAAATCATCTAAGTTTCAAATATTGCTCGCGACTTGCATCGTTCGTCGTTTTGCCAGTCGTTCGACTCACTCATCACTATAAATATGCCCCTTTAATGTAAGCAATCTTCCTCCCTCCATTCTAATATTTCTACCATCCATATACGCACCTCCCTTAGAGCACAAAAACAAAACACATGCCACCATTTCCTCGGCGTATCCTGCCCTTCTCGCAGGAACAAGATGAACGTACTTAAGGTTGGAAGTCGGGTCATCAAGACTCATGGGAGTCATTCTGCTCTCATACAAACCTGGCGAGATCGCATTGACCCGTATATACTTATCTGCAAACTCTGCGGCCATGATTCGAACCATGTGATCGATAGAAACCTTCGACAGTTGGTAAGTCGGAACAAACTGGTTGTTGTGAACTGAACATGGGGATGAAAAGCAAAGAACACATCCCCTTCCTTCTCCCTTTTGGGCAGCTTCACCGAGCTTCTGAACAAGACCAGCAGTCAGGAAGTACATTCCAAAAACGTTAACATCAAAAGTATCTCTGAAATCTTTCCAGCCAATAGAATTGGTAGCTTCGTGCAATTTTTCCAAAGATTCGCCTGGCTGGAAGGAAACAGAATTTTGTCTGCGAATGCCAGCGCAATTCACGAGGATATCAATCGAATCATAGTTTGCATTGAGATGATCAACCAGCTGTCGATTGGAGGCTTCGTCACCAATGTCGTAGCATAGACTCGTGATCACAGCGTCAGAACCAGTTTCAGCTTTGATTTTTGAGCAGATCTCTATAGTCTCCTTGAGTCTGTCCTCGAAGAGGTCGACAATGGCAACACTAACTCCATTGGCAACAAACCCTTTGCAGACCATCTGGCCAATTCCAGAGCCACCGCCGGTCACAACGGCCTGGCGACCAGCAATTTCATATAGATTGGGGATAGTAAATGAGGACATCTGTTAAGGAGAGAGAAGTTATTTTGCGTTTGTCGGAAAAGTCTGCAAAACGGCCTCTCTTTAACGGAGCTCTTATCAAGTGTTTTTATCTCTCCTCGCACAGCCTGAAAAAAAAATAAAAAAACTGTTGTCCAAGATCGTTTAGAACGCGATAACATGGGAGATTTTATCGGGAGTCTGGAGGTCAATTTAAGTCGATCGACGTCTGACTTCTGTCAGTTGTCGTTCGAGAACAATTTCGCGACTTTGACTGCAAGCACTGCCTTAACGAGCGAGGGCTACTATTTCCAGATTGAAAAGAGCGATGCTGATTGCCGTGCATTATCTATCTAATGCACAAAAGTTTGTCTCCTGTCAGGTTGATTATCAGCGTACGATGGGATAACTATCAGAAGAACAGAGTATTTCGATGGGGTACGTGATGAAATCTGAATGAGTATCAAACTAGAGACTAGACAGTGCTTGTCACACCAAGAACCAGCGAGTGGAAGCTGGAAGTTTGTAACGCTGCTTGTTTCGTTAACCTTTTCCACCATGTCAGAAGAGGTACAGCCGTGTTATGCATAGATAAGGAGACTACAAAATTTTTTTGCAGCAATTTTTTCGGCGAAAGCGGTCCTCGCCGTCGAATCGAGCCGGATTACGTCCGCAGTTATTATACATATATATGAGCTGATTTCAAAAAACAAATATTTTTGTTAACTTGTTTTGTTTACTTCCTTCAGACAGCCTACAACTAATAATGTCCAAGTCCGAGAAAACAGAAGCTTATATCGACGTGGGAGTCGCATCGATCGAGGAAAAATATTTCGAAGTCTCGAAGAAAGACGATATCGCCTTGCAATACGCTTTGCAAACAGGCGATATCGAACTCGACCCAGAAGCCGATAAAAAATTGCTCCGGAAAATCGACCTGTTCATGCTTCCATTGATGTGCACGCTCTACACGATTCAATTCATGGACAAGACGTCAAACTCGCTGGCCTCCATCATGGGTCTGCGGACAGATCTGGGCATGCATGGTGACATGTACAGTTGGACAGGAACAGTGTTTTATTTGGGATATCTCGGAGCTGTTTTCCCAGCTTCTCGGTTCTTGCAACGGTTCCCAGTCGCCAAAGTTCTGAGTATTTTTGTGGTCATTTGGGGAGTGATTCTCGCATGCCACGCTGCTTCACACAACTATGCCTCTTTTGTGGTTTTGAGAACCCTATTAGGAGTTTTCGAGTCCGGAGTGACCCCTGCTTTCGTCATTGTCACCGGTCAGTGGTACAAAAAGGAAGAACAATTTTTCAGATCCTCGATCTGGTTCTCGTTCAATGGACTCGGAACTATACTTGGCTCGGCAATTGCGTACGGACTCGCGATCCATGCAGAATCATACTCAATCGATGCCTGGCGCATTCTGTTTGTGATTATCGGTCTCATGACCATTGCAGTGGGTATCGCAATCTACATTCACGTTCCCGATGTTCCTTCCGAGGCATGGTTCCTCACTGAAGAGGAAAAACTCCTAGTGGTTCAACGTATCAAGGCAAACGAACAAGGTTTTGGTAACACGACTTTCAAGTGGTACCAGGTCAAAGAAGCCCTTGTGGACCCTAGAACTTGGCTTTACTTTCTCTTCGGAGTTGCTACCGACATTCCAAATGGAGGAATCTCCAACTTCCAATCCATTCTTATCTCTACTGACTTGGGATACACTCCACATAAGGCATTGCTCATGCAGATGCCCAGCGGAGCTGTCGAAGTGTTGTTTTGTCCCCTTTTTGCCTACCTTTCTCGTTTCATTCGCTCGAGACTTGCGACTGCAATTCTGGTGACATTGCTTGTGATTCTCGGATCCTGTCTGCTCGCTTTTGCTGACCAGCCTGCAGCAAGACTCGTTGGTCTGTATCTGTTTTCCACCGCACCAGTCGGATTTATTTGCATGCTCTCGTGCGTCGCTTCCAACACTGCTGGTCACACCAAGAAAATTGTGGTGAACGCAATCCTCTTGATCGGATACTGCGCTGGTAACGCCGCTGGACCACAAACCTTTATCGCTAAACAAGCCCCAAGCTATGTTGGAGCCAAAATTGCAATCGTGGTCAATTACTGTTGCTCCATCGGAATCCTTGCTGCCATCATGTATCTCAACATTCGTGCAAACAAAAAGAGAGACGCTAAGATTGTCGAGCTCGGGGACGCTTACGTCAGACAGGAGAACATCGAGTTCAAAGATCTTACAGACTTTGAAAACCCAGAATTCCGCTACCAAATTTAAACTATTATATTGTCTGGTATCTAGTTGTCTTTTTTATCGTACTCGTACGAGTAACTCAAAAGCTGGCTACAATTTTCCTCAGCAACCCCGAAACATTTTTCAATCAGCTGCTTGTCACGTGGGTCAAGAGTGACTCCAAAGTCTTTTGGCCAGTAAGTTTGAGCAGTGCGGTCAGTAGCGTAGTCAATGTAATCAACAACAGGGGAACGTTTTGCGTTGCTTTTTACTTTGAAAAGCATACAAGTCCTTGTAAGAACCGAGTACAAAATCCGAACAGACAAATTCACGGCTGTGCACGCCCGGGAGCCAGCTCCAAAAGTGTAATGGTATGGTGGAGTGTTAATTTCGGATGCTTCCATAAACCGTTCTGGCATGAACTCATCCACAGAAGCTCCGAAATGCTCCAAATCGTGGTTGGCAGCCTGTGCATTCAAAATCACAGTTACCCCAGCTGGAATTGTGGTTCCGTTCCACTCAAACTTGGACATGGTTTTGCGTGCAGGTAGCAATGGGATCACTGGGTACATACGAAGCAACTCGCGAACAAAAGAAGAGGCAAACTCACACTTTTGCTCAAGTAATACCTTCTCCCATGCGGTCTCAATGTCTCCATAATGTTCCAGACATTCATCGTAGATTCGTTGCTGCCATTCGCTGCCCTTTTCCGTAGCAAGCTGCGCAAATATAAGAGCACACGTTGATCCAACGGTCTCAAAGCCACCTGAGACAAGTCCAACACAAATAGACTTGATATCGTCGAGATTAAGACGACCAGTGCCATTGCTGTTGGCAAAGTCACCAACTATACTGCTGCGATCATCTTTATGCGCCACAGCGGCCTTGGTGAGTTTGTCGAGCCAGAGATCACGGGTTTTGCTTGACTGCAATGCAAGCCGCCGTTTCTTGTTTTCAGGAAGTAGACGGATTAGCGGGATAAAATCTTGCAAGTTATCATTCGTTGACCGGAACGATGAAATCACTTTGACAATGTCTAGAATTTCACCAAGAAGAGGTGTAGCAGTGCAGTCAAAACGTGTGGCGTAGCTCAACATTGTAGTGAAGTTGAGTGCGAGCCGTTGGGTATAACGATACGGGTATTCGAGCGTTCCAGAACGTGTGTCATGATACAAGTCACGTAGGAGAGAATAAACCTCTACGTCAATGAGTCCAGCACGTTCTTTGATCGCAGGTGTCGTCATGTAACGTTGCACATTGAGACGTCTCTTGCGACAAGTGTCGTTCCAAGGTGAGGTTCCGATAGTGAGTCCCTGCGAAGTCGACACAAGCTTGTGGAAGGTGTAGAAAACAGGACGATCAATAAGAGAGCTTTGGTTCTTGATGAACCACTCGTGCGCAGCAGCATACGAGTTCACGAAAACAATGGGTTGGTTACCAAATAGACATTGAAAAACAGGCATTTTGTGGCGCAGTGCAAGTTGTTGCAAACTTGTGGCATGGTCCCGACCTAACAACCGTAGATGGCCAAAGAGTGGAATGGCTCCCGGCAGTTCTGCCAGTCCTGGGATTTTTGGCGATGCAGGACGAACAGTGTAATTATACAACCACACTAGCAAAGCACACAACAATACGTTCCAGGCAGCCACAGGCGCTGCATTGATTGCGGAAAATGCTTCTAATAGAAGTGTCATGACGCAAATTGGATATTCTTGCAAGCAAACATGGTGATTGTGTTTGTGTATCGGCGACTAGGTCTCTGCTCTTTATAGCTGTTTCGACTATCTAAGTGCGGCTCAGATCCGATAGAAAAATTTCTTTGGCCGGCATCCTAATCGCGACGGAACTCGGGGTTTTTTCGCGGAGCAACACCAAGGATGAAAAAAAAATCAGGTACCATAAACAGAGATAGCTATGGAGTTTTTAGCTCAACTCAAAAAGAATCCTGACAATTTACGACATCCTCCTTCTCAGAATGCTTCCAGCTTGCAACATTTGCAAAAAACGTAAGAAAAAATGCGATCTTCGGCTACCATGCTGCCACAATTGTCAGACAATGGGCACAATTTGCGAGTACTATGATGAAGGACTTGGATCTAACATCTCTCGTCGCTATCTCAAGGGATTGGACGATCGAATCAAGGAATTGAAAAATGAAATAAGCAAATATGAGCGTAAAATTGAACGTCGCGGGAACTCATCTGAAAACGTAGAGACTTCTTTGGATAAAGATCCATTTGAGGCAGCTAAAGAAGGATGTTTTGTGGAAGGCTCTGACGCAACTCTTCACTATTTTGGACCAACATCTCCAGTTTCCATGGTTCATATGGCCTCAAAACTTCTCGATCTTCACACCGATACCTCAGGTTTCGCGGCATACGACGAATACAAGACCCTTCCGCCGTTACGTGTCTCGTTCGATTTCTCCATGGTCAGTACAGATCATTCGCGATTGCTCATCGAAAACTACCTACACAACATTTACCCCCGATACCCGTTGTTACCCGAGACATTTTTCCATTTTGACCTCATGATCAAGAATTATGCTCCTCACGAACGGGTTTTTGCACTGCTTATTCTCTTGGTTTCAGCGGCCCATCTCATGCGCACACAGCTAGCGTTTGTATCCATCAAGACAATGTTGCAACCCAAAGTCGCCGAACTCGTTCATCAATTGCTTTCCGATAGCACCAAAGATGGCGATGCTTTGTTAGCGCTCGTTTACTACTCGATTTACGAAACTCTCGACCCAGAGTCTGGTGCTACGGTTTGGCGCACTCTTTCGCTTGCAAGCGGTTTAGCCGAAAAATTGCGTCTTGCAAACTTCCGTAGCACAATTCCGCTAACGGGTCGCGTTTGTAAACAGGTTTCCCGCAGCAATCTTCTTCAAGTACTGCTGGACCAGGAAGTGAACGCATCGTTTGCACTCGGGAAACCATGTTCGCTCGGAATTACTAGCTACCAGATCTTCGCTCTTGTGGAGCCTGAAAACCAGCAATATCTATTACAGCTTCGTGACCGTGTCGATGTGTATACTACAGTGTGTGGCTCCTCAACAGGATGTCCCGTGCTATTTGTTCAAGATCGCATTTCCAGGTCAGAACAGCCAACAGACCTTATGTGGCTTACAACAGCACCGCTACTTGCACATAGCTGTTCCAAATGCGAGGGAACTGAGTTGTTCTCCGAGCTTGAGCAAGCCTCTTTGCGTATTTTGAAAAATGTTCGTGACGAGGTGGTTTCATTTGCTCCTATATCGTTCTGGTTCAGTCTCTCAGCAGTGACCTCAGCTACACTGAGTCTGATATTACTACGTCATAGTGGTCGTTCTGCTGCGTCCGCACGAGACGTTGCGCACGGAATCGCTACAGGTCGCCAGGTTCTGGCGCAATACGCACTACTTTGGTACAGTTCGGGCTCTATCAGAACGTTTGTCGATCTCGCTGCCGACAAACTCGAGGCCGACAAACTCGAGGCCGCAAAAAAAAATTGAGATCGCCTTATCTAGCCTCTACTTCCCAATTTGGTAATTTAGAACTCGCGCATAACGCGACAAAATCTCGAGGAGTGTCGCGATAAGAAAAAAACAATATATATATATCTAATGAGACATATTCTAATTCAACATTGTGCACTTCGAAGTTACTTAGTAAGAAAAACCATGTCGTGTGAATGCTGTTCTGTTCCCACGGCTCCGAAGCCAGCTGCACCAGTTCCAAAGTCTAAAGCCGAGTACGAGCGTCTTGAGCGGCTCCGAAGCGTTTCACCGCCCCCATTTTTCGTGCACACAAGCTCGGTGTTTGATCCAGTGAAACTGGAGTTTCTTGAAAACATATCTTACAAAATTGACCCTGTGGTTGGTTTGATTGTTGAGACCATTCAGCGCAAAGAACTGGATGCAATTATTGGCGTCGGCGACATCGACTTGCGTGGCAAGTTCGTTTTGCCTGGCTTTGTCGATGCACATACACACATTTTTCTCCATTCTTACGATGAGGTTGACAATGCCCGACAGAAGCGAGATGAGAGTTTTGTAGAGCGTGTAATTCGGGCCACGAATCATTGTCGTACGGCATTGCTATGTGGCTACACGACCTATCGCGATTTGGGGTCCGAGGGAATGCAAGAGGCCGACGCCAATTTCCGCGATGCTGTGAATCGAGGAATTGCAGTTGGTCCGCGACTCTTTGTGGCTACAAAAGTTCTCGCGTCTGTTACCGGAATCAAAACACATACTGAAAACACAATTGGTGGAACACAAATGCCTGTGACTAGTGAAGAGTGTGATGGTGAAGTAGAAATCCGTAAGGCTGTACGCCGCAGACTCGGAATGGGGTGTGACGTAATCAAGTTTTTTGCTGATTACAGAAAACGAACTATGCGGTTCCCACCCGCTACACCACATCCCTACCTATCGTCAGTGCGTTTTCCACCAGACAATCCAAATCCTGACGTGGTGTTGTATACCCAGCACGAAATGAATGTGTTGTGCGAGGAAGCACGCAATGCTGACTGTCCTGTTGCCGCTCACTGTGCCACCAATCGGGCTGTGCAGATGGCAGCAAAAGCAGGAGCTGCAACGATTGAGCACGGATTCTGGTGCGATGATGAGACTTTAGGGGTACTCAAAGAGCATGACTGCATTTTAGTTCCAACACTTACTATTGCAGAAAGACTTTACGGTGAAAACTTCAAGCGAATGCTCACAAAAACATATCGTGCATGGCAGCTGGGAGTTCTTCAGGCTTGTGGCGGTGACACTGGTACGTTCAATCATGGCGAGAACATTCGGGAAGCAGAGCTTTTTTGCGAAGCCGGTATTCCACTTGAACACACTTTGCGCGCATTGACTTACCACGGCTGGCTCGCATGTGGTGCACATAGTTGTGGCCGTCGTTTTGGTTGGCTTGGTGAAGGGACTGCCGCTGATATGGTGGCCCTCGATGCCGACCCTCGTGTAGATATAAAGGCATTGCGGGAAGTGTCTTTTGTTATGAAAGATGGAACAGTGTACAAGCGTGATGGTAAGGCTGAAAATATGTGAGCCACAAACACAAACTACTAACTTCCTTCAAATCAGAGAGATCTTTTAGTCAGCTCTGTTCAATTGCGTCGTCTCATAAAAAATATTGTTGGAGCTTATTTTGGTAGCCGAATCTTGTTAGAAAAAAAATGGTAGCAAGAAAATCTTGACGAAAAAGGAGAACAAATATTAACTCTTTAAAACCTATCTTAGCTTTTTTTTTTTCAAGAGCAGTAACTAATAAGTGTTTCTGCGTTTGCACCAATAGCGTTTTCAATGTATTCCACAAATTGGGTGAGCGGTATCATTGAGATTGTTCCTAAAGGACCTGTGGTTTCGAGTGGGACACCATTGTACAGAATACGCAAGTACCACTCAGCCTTCTGAGCACCCTCGTACAGCTCGAAAACTACCTCTGCACCCATTCCCGGCCAACGCAATGTGCCTATTTGAAGAAAACCCAAGATGCTGCTCAAAGAGCCGTCGTGTGCGACGTTATGCGAGTACTTGAGAGAGGATGAGCCATCTGCACGGGCGAGAAGTCTGTGCTTGAGCTCGTTGAAGTAAGCACCGTAATGTGCTGCAGTGTATAAAGTGGAGTTTTCGTGAATTCGGAATTGGTAATTGTATTCGAAATCACCCAGTCTGAAAACTTGCTCTGCCTGCTCTTCAGTAATACACAGCGAACTGTTCGAAAGTTTGCACGGGAGACTGTAGCCGTGACACATGCGGTGCGCGGTGTTGTCGAAGTAATGATCGAAAGAAGCGTGCCAGTCGGTATCGTCCTCATCATTTCCTGAAACTTCATCGAGTTGGTTGAAAAGTTCTTGAGCTAGATCGAAATGTTCATTCCATTCGTCACTAGATGTGATGTCGCTCTTGAGGTCGGTAGCAAAACTGCAAGAGTACGAAGGTTCAAGAGAGTCAAAGCCATCGACCTCAATCTTCACGTCAATCCCGGTCTCTTCTGGATACATTGCTTTGATTAAGGCTCCAGCAACTTGCGAAGTGATAACATTGTTGGTCACACGATAAGTCACCTGTTCTGTATTGTAATTTGGAGGCAAGAAGCCCAGAAGCTCACCATAAACACCACGAAGATCTGCACCATGTTGGTAAGAGTCTGTGAGACCACCATATGAAATCTGTGGGAATTGACAAGTGCCATTAAACCCATTTTCGATGTAGTTGAAAGGATTATTCTTGTTTTGGTAAGGAGACCAAGAAATTTCTAGAGAGTCGCCGGACTGATTGGCAGTTCTGAAATGCGAGTTATAGTTCATGACGGCATCATCGCAGTAAAGAACAATGTCTTCCTCGGGGAAACAGTTATGAGCATAAGGAGTCCGCTTGTGGTGTCTATGGATGATCTCGACAAATTGAAGTTCATATTTGCTTGAGTCCACTAAGGGATATTTATCCTTGCGCACGTGGGGCATGTTGCAGAAATTATATTCACCATAATTATCGTCACCAACATACGAGCCAGAGTAGTAGCCTCCGTTTTTACCACGGGATATGTTGAAAACTTGAGTGAGATCAGAAAATTCGTTAGATTCCGGTGGATAGTGAACGATCTCAGCCATAGCCGAGTAGATCATAAACAGAGTGGTAATCAGAAGCATAATTGAATGGCGAATCAAAGCAAAGCACAAGAATCTACGACAAATTTGATGGTGAAGAAGAAGAAAGAAAGGTGATGTTTGAATACTGAATTTTGATCCTTCTATACTACATCTACTTGGAGCACGTGGAGTAAATAAATAGATTCTCGGGACCCTTTAACGGTTGAACAAATAATTCCCAAAAAGATTCGTCTATTTTTAAATCTAAATAATTTAACGATTAGCACGTTTTTCGTAGTTCAAAAGACTTCAGACAGTCAATTGTTTAACAGATGACTGTGGAAACCTCAACAACTCGCTCATTGTTTGTCCGTCAGTTCCTAAGACCACAAAACAGTAATCCATCTCCATCCGCGCAGAGGGATTGGTTCAGGTTCAGGCTTGTCATCCACATCCTTGAAAAGTGTAGCAAAATCAATCTCTTGAAGTGGAACCTGTTTAGTTTTTTTGAAGAGCTTCCAGAACAAGTAGAGAATAAAGAACACAACTGGAGAACAGTATGCCGAGAACAGTCCCGAAACAGACCATTGTCCCTTGATAAAGATTGTGAATCCACCTGTCAGAAGTAAAATGATCGAAGCATAAAGCGAGATCCATGCTCCCCAAGGTGCCAGAGGATGGTGGAATGGAAGTCTACTTCTTGGGATTCCTTGAGCTTTGAGTCCTTTGTTCATACGGATGTGATTAATAGAAATCAAGATCCATGACACCAAAGTCGTAGAAGACGAGAGGTTTTGGAACCACTCAAAGACGCTGGCAGCACTGTCATCGCAAGTCATGTACGCCAGCGGCATGAAAATGGCAATGAAGATAAGCCCAACATAAGGAAGCTTTCTTTTGGAAGAGCGTAGGAACATTTTTGGAGCCTGTCTCTTGGCTGCGAGAGAGTACAGGGTTCTAGAACCGGAGACAAGAGCAGAATTGGCTTCCGACCAAGCTGAAGAAAGCACAACAGCATTGAAAATGTGAGGTAAAACTTTGACACCGGCTCTTTCAATAGCAACAACATAAGGAGAGTGAGAAGCAGTACCAGAACTGCTTGCAATTTTTGGATCGTTGTAAGGAACAATAAGCGTTAGACAGAAAATTGCAATGACATACAATGATGTAACTCTGTAGAAAATTCTCTTGCACGCTTTTGGAATGTTGGTTCTTGGGTTTTCGACTTCGCCAGACAACATTGCAACGTTTTGAGTACCGGCAAAAGAGTAGACAGCTCCACTGAGACAAGACCAGAATCCAATGAACTTTCCGATGGAGCCAGTTTCAATATGTTCAGCAAATGGACCGGGATCACGCCAGTAATGGAAGCCTAGACGCTCTTGACCCTTGACTCCACCAAGGTCGAGACACAAACTCATCAAGATAATACCCATAATTAGCGCAATTTTTAAAAGAGCAAAGATGAATTCCATTTCACCGTAGACGCGGATAGAGACACAGTTAGTAAGCAAAATAGGAACAACCAGGACAGTGATCCAAACTGCAGGACTAAGATCACTCCAGTACTGGATGACAAGCGCCGCAGACACGAGAGCAGTAGGCATGATAGCAGACCACACATTCAACCATCCGAAAGCAAACCCAACTGCTTGATCAATGAAGATCTCGGAGTGTCTGATGGTAGCACCAGTAAGTGGAGCGAGGGTGGCGACCTCTGCGATGGCCAATTGATTGAGACCCACAATGGCACCAATGACGATATACGAGATTAGAATACCGGCAGGACCAGTTTTGGCAAGAGCACCACCAGATCCGAGGAAAAGACCAGTACCAAAGACACCAACGAGGGCAATCATCTGAAGATGTCTCTGGTTGAGGCCTCTTCTGAGCTTTTGATCGTCCAACTCGAAAAGAGAGGAGGCATCGTCACGGAAGACGTCATCATCATCGATGGCGTGAACTTCAACGACTCCGTTTTCTTTGAGGCCGATTGTTGGTTCTTCAAGGTAGCTTTTTTCGCCTTTGGCTCCGGAACTGAACACCTCAATGACAGAGGTATTTTTTTCCGACATTTTGGTAGCAGGAAAATTCTTTAGATTTTCTTGTGTTGAAAGAACTAAATAAAAGAGTGATTTCCATTGAAAAACAAAGTACGAGAGTCCCTCTTTATACAAGTCGTTGATCCAGCTTTTACTGATTGAGTGTAGTGCTGCTATCAGTGCAGTTGGCTTTCCTCGGGTCGAGATAAGTTTCTGCTTATCTTGAATTATTTCCGCAGATCCCAGATTTTTCTGCACACCAAGAACCTGATAAGATAGCGAAAATAGATAAGATCGCTCGAGTGCCTCCCCGAATCTACCGTTCTGCCGGTTCAACAATACAAATGCTTCTCTACTTTCAATAGCCGCAAGCTATGAACATTAGCCATCCCAGCTGGGCACTGGGGCGAATTTCATATCTGGTGGCTGTATTACGTCAATTGCCGCGAAAACCTATTGAGCCGTTCTTGCAGTCACGCTGTCATCCGCAGCGTTTTGACGCCTTTCTCGTCTTATTGCGACGTGGGGCAGAAATTGGGCGGGAGTCTTATCTTACAAACACGGCATTTACAATTTGTCAGGCAAATATAATAAAATCACGATTTTCGATAAGGTGTATTTTTTTGGTACAAATTAGTAAGAGGTTTTTATTTTTTTTTTTTACCATCATTCGATTCTCTCCTCGTTTGTCGTCTTCAGCGCACGCTGACTGTGGAAAAACTCATCAAAGTCTTCCACATCTTTCCACTCTTCAAACCACTTCTTTTCGAAGATTGTACCGTCAGGAAGTCCTCTGACGGGGAACAAAAGCGTCAGCAACAACAAAACAGATGCCGAACTTGCATAACCGGTGAAGAAACTGAAATAATAAACTTTGGTGGCTCCGTCTGGAACATGGTGTGTACCGGTGGCTCCCACGAATCCAACGATATTTGGTGCAATTCCACACAAGTATGCAAACAAGGCACGCAAGTTGAAACCTGAGGAATAAAAGTAAACACTCGAATTGTTCGCAATGTATAAGTCCTTGAGAATAATGTAGCCTTTCCTGAGAATGAAATAGTCGCAGAAGTAGACACCTGCAATGGAGGAAAGGAAAACAGCGTAAGCCGAGAGATACGTGGTGAACTTATTACTGGATGATAGCAAGTTCCATGGACAAATTGCAAAACCAATAGCAGCACATATGAAACCACCACGACGGATACTAATGTACTTCGGCAGCAGAGCAGTCATGTCGGTTCCAGCCGAAAGAGAGTTTGCCGAAATGTTAGTTCCAAGTTGAGCGATAGCAAATCCAAGAGCAATTAGAAACACTCCTCCACGGTCTCCTCTAGAGTTACCGTCCAAAAAGCGTCCCAAAACGTCGAGTGGATCCCAGTATGTCTCGTTGTAGAGGATGGTACTTGCAGAGGAGACAAGGATACCGATGAGAGATGTTATTGAAAAAGCAAGTGGAATAGTAATGAATTGAGACCAGATGGCAGATCCACGACGGTGAGACATACGAGAAAAGTCAGGGGCGTTCACGATAAGAGTTGCAAAGTTGGCAAGCGAGTTCATCATACTGTTAACAAAAGCCCATCCAAATGCTGAACCACTCACTGTAGAACCCTGATGGATCACTGGTCCTCCACCGTCGGCCTTGACAAGCGTCCAAACCAAGAAAGAAATTCCTGCAATTGGACAAACGATGGCCTTAAGTGTGAATAGATGGCGAACTGTGTGTGGTCTCATGTAGATTGCAGGTAGCTGGAACAGCCAGAACAGAAAGAAAGAGAGCATTCCGAGCGACGTTATGGTATTTCCCAACTTGTTTGGAATCCTTGTCTCCAGGTCATTACCGAAGATGGCCTTGAGCATGAGTTCAACACACTGGCCACCAAGAACAGATTGAACACCAAACCAAATACATGCCATCACCACACGGTTGATAACCGGCCATAGGGATCCCCAAATACCCCACGACGAACGAGTGGCCACTGGGAAGGCAACGTGATTGTAAGTTCCGTAACGAGCAGCAAGAGTGACAAAGCATCCGCAAAAGAAGTAACCAAGCCAGACGGTGATCCATGTAGCCCACCACGAGAGACCAGCCTGAACACCAGTCGCAGCAATTTGCCATGTGTTGATGTTGAATGAATCGGCAATCCAGAAAGACACAAAATTCCACCAACGCCACGTTCTGCGTTTCTCCTCAAGTGGTTTGAGGTCAAAGTTATATAAGAACAATTGAGACAACGAGAACCCATCGGTGTCGTCCAATTCGAGCTTTTTGAGCCATCTCACCCAGCTGTGAAGCTTTGATTTGCGCTCTTCCACCACAGAACCGTTTTCTGGAGTTGTGCTGTCCACCTGATACTGCGTAATAGCTTCTGGTTTCTTCTCTTCAATCATGGTCGGTGCCGGTGCAAGGGTTTTCTCCAAAGGTTGCTTCAAATATCGTGTGCCTGTTAAAAGGAAGCACTCTGCTCTATATAAGAGACTGTTGAATGTTTCGTATTTGCTCTTGCGTCTTCACTTATGCTTTGATGTGTTCGCTTTTCTTCTTTTGGCCAGCCATTTGGTTTTAGCAAGCTTGTTTCGACAATATTGCTGAATGCGGATTTTCTTTTTTTTTCAAGGGCTTCGAGGCAGATAAGAATTGGAGTTGCCGTATTTGGACTTATCTTGAGAAGTATTGTCTATCTTATTGTTCAATGCCGTTCGCCGGGTAGGTGATTTGCTGTCAGAATAATTAGCCAAGGAGGAGCGAATGGGGAGTCAACTGGGAGCTAAGCGACTCGTCCATTACGTTGTCATGACCTTTGTGAATTGGTAGACTAGTTGACAGGGCAAGTGAAAAAGTCTTGGATTATCCATTGAAGCAACCACGAGTTTTATTGACGTGCCTCACCGATGTCATCCACAATCTGACTTCTCTTATGCATTCATATCTTACCAAAGCAGCGCCGAATCGCGGCGAAAATTTGGTCCCTGCACGCTTATCTCGTCCACTTTCCTACGTCAATAATGGCTGCAAAGCGGAAATTGCCGACTCTTGAAAGTTTTTTCCCAAAAAAATTTCACGTCGATCGACTACAAATTGGCGATTAGCGAATAAGGGTCAAGAATTTTGAGCAAACCGCAGTACAGATCGGTATTATCATGCAAGCACACCTTCCGATGACTCCGCAGAAGTCACCTGCTTGAATGACAGCAGCTCAAATGCACAGATAAACAACGAAAACCGGAGATAAGTGAAACAGGCGTAGAAATCGATGTGTAGATCGTGGGGTCGATTAAACAGCGAACGAGACGGGGCACCTGCTCACAATATAAAAAAGCAACTATTTACTTCAACAGCTCATCAACAGCTTTTGCAACTTGCATCAGCTCCTGCCCCTGAAGAAGAACCTCCTGGTGAAAGATTCAGATCGAACGGATTCTTGGTCAGACCAGTGACGTTGTTGAACGAGTCCAAATGCATCATGATTTGAGGTTGAAATGTGCGAATAAAACACACTGCTCCGAGATCAATCAACACTTTTGTAGTCACTGCATAGTCATCTGCAACTTGCTCGATCTTGCTCACCTAAGATCTATGAGAAATACGGTTTTGTATTTTGTATGCTCTTTGAGCGAGATTGGAATACCGTGAAACGGCCCAACAGTAGTTCCCTTCTCGGCAAAGTAATCATCCAACTCCTGAGCTCTTTAAAGGCCATCTTCAATAAAAATGTCCATCGCATAACTGATGATTTGATGTGCAATCACTGCTCTTTTCGCGATAGCCTTCAAAACTTGATCCGAGGCTAGTTTTCCGCTCGAGATTTGATGAATTGAGTCATTGACTGGCAAGTCCGTGATTTCCACCTCTGTTGGATTCAAAAGCTGCTTGTCGTCAATCCATTTGGTACAATTCAAGTGGTTCTCCTTAAAAAGAAACTCTTCTTCAATTTTTCAAGGCTTGATTGCAATTTCGAGAGCTTGGTTATATTTTTCAACGAGAGGAAGCCATCTTTCGTAGGTTTTTGGATCGGAACAATCTCCGGTTTTGTACAGGGCGGTGACGTCCAGAGGCATTTTGGTAGGTGTTGATTGCATAATGCAAGATGAGAGATCAACAAGCAATGCGCCTACTTATCAGAGTCGGCTCTTTTATTACCAATTGCCTAGTCGGGTGAAACCGACTGTTTTGCGTAAGATGAAAAAAAGTACAAGATCAGACCAAAAAGAAGTATCTTTTTATCGCGAGCTCGAGGCAGGGCAGTGCAAAAAGACGATCTACCGTCAAGCTGGGTCTGTACGGTGGTAATAAAGGTTTCACATGGCTGCAAGTGAGTAGTTCATCCCCACCAATGATTCAATAGCACCCTTCCTGTTTTTCACAAACCGGAATAACCTCTTGAGTTGTCGGATTTGTACTTCCCCGCAATTCCAACTATATAAAAGCTGATCTCAGTAACGAGAAAAAAAATCATACACAAGTTGACAAAGATTGAATTGATTTATGTATTTGGTGAAATGAGCAATTGGAAAGAGAACAACAAAACTTTGCAGATTTTAAAGGCGGCTGAGAAAGGGGGCTATGGGGTTTTAGCCACTATAGCGTATTCGCTAGACCAGGTGGTGACAATGATCGAGGCAGCGGAAAGTAAGAGATCACCTCTCATCATTCAGATGTTTCCCTGGGCAGTGACTCAATACAATGGTGAACTGACACGTGCAGCTGCGGGAGCTGCTAGTCGTGCATCAGTTCCAGTTGCAATTCATCTTGATCACGCACAGGACGTCGAACTGGTGAAACAGGCTGCACATCTGCCGTTTGACTCTATCATGGTAGACATGTCGCACTATGACAAGGAGGAAAATTTAGCGAAAACCAAAGAACTCGTGGCATACTGTAATCAATTTCACAAGGCAACAGAGGCGGAACCGGGAAGAATTGAAGGCAGCGAGGACGGAGTGATGGACACAGCAGAGCTCAATGGGATTCTCACTTCCCTCGAGGAGGCTGATAGGTTTATTGATACTGGAATAGACATCCTTGCACCTGCATTCGGGAATTTCCACGGAGAGTATCCGAAATGTGGTCCGCTGCTTCGATTTGATATATTGCAGAGTTTAAGGCAACCACTTGAAAAGCGGGGAATTCGGATCTGTTTGCACGGAACAAATGGATTTGATGCTGAGTTAATGGTGAAGACTGTAAAACACGGTGTGAGCAAAATCAACGTCAACAAGGTAGTCTTGGACGAGTATTTACAATATTTCCGGGCGAATGCTAATACGGTTCCGACTACAACTTTATACGAGGAGGCGTCTAAACGGCTTTTGCAGCAGATGCAGTACTGGATGGATGCGTGTGGATCCTCAGGAAAAGCGTGAAAGTACTTTTTATTATTTATAATTAGAACAGTGACTCGTGACTAACGTCACGAAAAATTTGCTCGGTACTGAGGGAAGCTCAAAAGTCACTTGCAACTAACTCACCAAACATTAACGGCTCGCGAATCATTCATGATTTATTTGTAGCCATAAGCAGTCCAACTCTGTTCAATCTTGTCACGAATTGAAACATCATAGTAAGCGTAATCACACTTAACGAAGCTCAATTTCTTCTCGTACATTGGGTGCAGAATACCCTTAGTAGCCCACTTACCACCCTTCTTGGTCTTAATCAACTCAGGCTGGCTGATGAACGGAGAGAGTGGGAAGGCAGGAACGTCCAGGAAGTAAACCTAGCCGAGGGCTGATGCTTGTCTAGTAACATAAGCCCAGTAGAAGTCCATGAATTGAAGATATCAACGTCGTCACTAACCAAAACAACTTCGTGGATAATAAAAGTTGGCTTTTTGTTGAAAAAAATATCGCCAGTAAGTTTGCAAAACTCCTTTGGTGTAGTCTTGAGCATTCTAAGCTCTTTGGTGTCGATCTTGACAGCAGGTTGAACACCAAAACCCAAGGCATATGGGATTTTTCTACCCTTACGTGCAGCGGCCCATTTGTAGGCGACTTGGAAAATGAGTGGAGGGTTCAAAAAAGAACCAATCATGTGCTTGTCGTCTTTTATCATGACACGAGCAATTGACCAGTTGGTCCATGACTTCTCTGGAGCCTCTTAAACAAACACACCATAACTTTGAATGTATTTTCCGCCATCGAATAGGTGCAACAATGAAGTTGGTAAGGTATTGAAATGTATTTGGTCACCCTTCAAAATGTTTTCCTCACAAGGAGCCTCCTCCACAGAAACCTCGTGTGGTGGGACAAGATCCTTTTTCTTAGTGTCAACCAAGAATTAGATGATATCACGCATGTGAGTCTCGGAATCCAAACCAAGGTGAGGCGTAACTCTGGAATGATCGTTTTGAATGGCCTTAGTGAGACCTGCTGGACAACCAAGAACGTCGAAAAGACCATCCTTTTTATTGAGATTGGTGAACAAAGGAGCTGGTGATTCTTCCTCGTAAGCCTTTCTCATGATGGCTCCGAGTTCGGGTTTCGGATCCACCTCTTGAGAAATCTCAACAAAATCGTTGTTGTTTTTGAGCGCTTGAATTGAATCACAGATTCGAGAGATTGAGAAACATCTTGTTTTTTGAATAGTGATGTGTTGTAATTTTAGCAAAAGTTATCAGCTGGTAAAAAAGCTCCTTTATATGTCCGAACGAGTTGCTGATTTCGAAAGAATTCGCTAACTGCATCTTCGGCACGGCCGAACCCAAAAACATTGACCGAGCCGCGTTAAATCGGCGATCCAATTAAACTTAGACCGCTTCCGAAAAAGTTTATACGGAATTGGTTTTTCCGTGCGAATATTTTCACTAGACCTTTCCTAGCCCAAATCAGACGACTACAGACAATGATTCACTGCAACAGTGGACACCATCGCCAACCCAGCCTTGGAGACTAATGCATCTCGTGATCGCAATCACGGTAGCAACGGGCATCGCTCTCGGAGGTCGCATGCCACATGTTCTCTCAATGAACTGCACATTGAAACGCATCTTGTGATCTCTAAATGGGAAGCAGCCACCATGAAGTTCGAGACAGAACACGATATTGACCACATCAAGTCCCTTACCACAAAGACATACTCATTCAGGGATGAGTTTGCTTACATTTCCAGCGGTTCGTTCCAACACGATGGTATGATTGTTATGCCGTGCTCCATGAAGACCCTTGCTGCCATCCGCACCGGTTTTACCGAAGAACTTATCACACGTGCCGCTGACGTGTCACTCAAAGAACAAAGGCATTTGTTGCTAGTCATGAGAGAAACTCCGATCTCGTCTATCCATCTTGACAATATGAAGGTTCTTGCCGACAGAAACCTTATAGTTTTTCCTCCAGTTCCTGCTTTCTATACAAAACCAAAAACCATGGATGACGTCATCGAGCACAGTGTCGGACGTGTGCTCGACATGTTCAATATTGATTCCAATGCTTTCCCACGTTGGAACGCTTTCGAGAAACCAATTGTGTACTAAGAGCAAGGCAACTGTACACGGCTGGGTGCCGTGAGCGCGATCATTATATAGTTATAATTTTCGTACAGTTATATAGATTTTGACTGCTATTGTGTAAAAAATTTCACTTTGTATTTTCTATCATCACTGCATTAAATACTCCACGCCACATGTGGCGCAAGTGCCAAAATATCTTGACGACAAGCAAGGAGAGGAGGCGATACCAAGCGAATCATGACTTGATGATTTAGTGGCTAGGTTGTGTCATGAGATTCATTATTCAGTCCTATCGTTGGCCATTTGAACAGGCCACAAATGATTCTTTTGGCTCCTCGTTAGCTCCTCGTTTCTCCTCGTTTTGTCTTCCGAATCGCCGAACCAAACTGGTATGGGTGTGTGACCTGTCACTATTGATATTCCCATACTTTTGTGCCGCACTTTTCGGAACATCAATATCAGACAAGATCGCGCTCTCGATGCGTCTCCAGCCAATTATGGCTTTGCAATTCACGTACAACCGCACAAACGGAGGAGAGGATAGACCTGGAGACCAAGATTCGCTTCGGCAGCTGCTCGGCATCCTGTATCGACTCCGCTCGAAACTCTAATTTTTTCTTAAATTTTCAGATGCCGGAAAAAACATACTCCAGGCTGCATCACCTCCGTCACGTCGAAGCGAATTCGCTCTGAGATGCGGCTGCAGATTCAACTCGAATAGTATGGTAACTACGATTTGCAAACAATGTTGACCCGAAAATCCGATGCACTTCTCCACATTCGTTGAAGAATTTTACAATTCAACCCCATGAATTTCTCTTGTTCTTCCCCAATTTTCTTAATAATCACTTCCATTGTACCAGTTCAGATTAACAAACATGTAGGAACCCTGTAAAACACTAATGCTGCAGCATAAGCGGGGGTGTCAGTAAAGGGGGTGTAATAGCGTCACTCGTTCGACTTGATGATCTCTGACAACAATTCCTCCGCCCAGAAATTTGTTTGAGAGACGAGGCTTATACATATATAAACACCCTGTAGTTCGCTTTGAATAGAATTAAACACAATAATTTCTCTTGATAAACAGGTCTCAAAGAGATTCTTAAAGAAAAATTCAGCTTCTACCATAATGAAGTCTCCTTTTAATTACTTCAAGCGTGAGATCGATTTCGAGGATATTCTGAACGATGATGACTTCGTTAATCTCGAACAACTTGCAGGAGCCCAACAAAAAGTTGAACACGGGCTCACAAAATGGCAAGCTACCAAACTTTACCCAATGACTGTTGCTTTTATTTCTGTTGCTCTTTGGACTATGATTCTCGTTGGTTATGAAAACCAAGCAGGTGGTATGGTGCTCAGTATTCCTCAATTTAGACAGGATTTTGGTTATCTGTATGAGGGAAGCTATGTTCTCGATTCTAAATGGCAGTCTGCCATTAGTGGAGGTCCTGTTGGTGCTCTTTCTATGGGTCTTATGATGGGTTCATGGGTCTCTGATAAAATCGGAAGAAAACGGACTTTGATTTTGGCTACAATGTTTGGAATTCCTTTCATCAGTTTGGAATACGTTGCCACCACTATCGAAGTTTTCTTTGCCGGTAAATTCGTCAACGGTTTTGCTTTGGGAATGCTTTCCTCTTGTTGCAATACCTATACCTCCGAATGTTCTCCTCTTGCCTTGAGAGGTTTTTTCGAAGCTGCTCTGGCATTGTCGCTTTGTATCGGTCCATTCGTGTGTGTTCTCATTAACAACACAACCAGTACCTATACAACTAGAATGGCTTACAGAGGTATCTTTATTCCTCAATGGGTCTTTTCTATTTCTGCTCTCGTGTTGCTCTTTTTTATCCCAGAATCCCCATACTGGCTCATTTCCCAAGGACGCAATAAAAGCGCACTGCGATCACTGAAAAGAATGTACAAAGATGAAATCCTTGTTCAAAAACAATTTGCTTTAATGATCGTCACTGTTCGTGAATCTGGTGAAATTTCGTCCCAATCTGGAACGTACTTGGATTGCTTCAGGAAGAAGGATATCAGAAGAACCCTTTTGGTCATTTTCCCAATGTTTTTGCAAGCCATGAGTGGTGTTGCTTACGTTTCCAGTTACTCAACCTACTACTATCAGTTGTCTGGTTTCGACACACAGAAGTCTTTCCAAATCTCTTGTGGTGCTCAGGCTCTTTCTATTGCCGGTGTCATTTCTTCTTGGTTCATCATTGATCGGTTTGGTCGTCGTCCGTTGCTGCTCGGAGGTATTGTTGCTATTACTCTGTTGAATCTTATAGTTGCTTGTACCGGTTTGAACAAAAACAACACTCGTGCCATGGAAGCATCTGCTGGATTCATGGCCATGTACAACTTTGTGTACAACATTGCCATTGGTCCAGTTCCATACATTTTGGCTGGTGAACTTTCATCTGTGTTTTTGAGATCTAAGACTTATGCTATCGGGAATCTTGTCAATAATGCTTTCCAGTGTATGTGGTCGTTTGTTCTTCCATACATGTTCAACACCGATCAGGCTGATATGGGATCGAAAATCAACTTCATCTTCACTGGTTGCACATTTCTGTCTTTCTTCGTTGTTTATTTCACTCTTCCTGAGACGGCCCACAGATCTTTTGAGGAGATTGACGAGATGTTTGCCAAGAAGCTGCCAGCAACCCAATGGAAAAACTATGAGACCGATAAACAATTTGAGTCAGAACATCATTTCGAAGAACTCAAGGTCTCTGCATCTCACGATGAGGGGAAAGAAGTTGATGTTTCTTCACAAGAGCAGGAACTCAGTGTTTGAAACCTTTAAGTATATTCCAATTCACGATTGTATAACCGAAAACCACTTCAGTAGTGAGAATCATCAGTAACAGGACTCCTGACCTGAAAAGAAAAATTGTAATGTGTCCTCAGATGTAAGCATAAGCACGTCCAACTTTCTTTCCACGAATAGTTGGAGATTATCATTTGTATGCGGCAATCCAATCTCTTGCCGAGTGCAGAAGATCTCTCTAGGTATGTTATAGCCGGGTTCAGGAGCTGTGAGACACAATACCTTTTTAGATCAGTGAAAGACCATAAATCTGAACTCCAGATAGTGAATTGATTGTTGTTGGTGTGGAGTTGGTCAGATTCATTGGCTAGCTATCTGTTAGCAGATCAGGAGATCACTCAAGAGCATTCAGCTTTACTGAACTTCGATTTCTATTTCATTCAAGGTCTACCAAATACACTATTACAGAGTTAGGATAAAGTATATGGGGTTATAAACATATACAAGGTCTATTCAATATGAATCGTGCAACCGAAAAAAAATATATCCGAACTCCGCAAATGAATAGTTTCAAGCCAAGAGGTTAGTTAGTCCGGCATATATGTCGGAATTATTGTGATCTCCATTCATGATTCCTTCGGAAGGATCAAAGATCACTCCGAGGTAATCGAAGTTGTTCCGGTCTAAGCTTGATATCTGCAATAGGTGAGACTAGATTCGAATTGACTTCTTCTTTTTGTAGCAAGTGAAACAAAGCAATCAGTTGAGCAAATTAATATTGTGATTAATCTAATTTTTCAAAAGTCGCATACATTACCAAATACAGTTTTACGAAAATCCATCCCACGCAACTTTTCGAATGAGAGTTTTGTAGATTACCATGCATCAACAGATCCGGTGACTCTGATATCTTCACCGCTGATATACGAACTTGCATCGGAGAGTAGGTACACATAAGTCCCCGCGAACTCTTTTGGTTGACCGAGTCTGTGGAAACCCCATTTTTGTTTCCCAAATTGGATCTCTTTCATCGTAGGTGGTTAGGACCGTTTTATTCAAACCGAGAGAGATAGAATTTATCTATATTTCTTGCTGTTCAAGTTTGGAAGCAACTCCGCGGACGAAACCAATGATTGCAGTTTTGGTGGCTTGGTATGGAACTGAGGGAGCCGTTTTATGCGTTCCGTAAGTAGTCATGGAAGCAGTGCAAACTATGCTGCCTTTTTTTCCCAATTCCAGAAGAGTCTCCACCGCAACAGAAACAGTGTTAACGACTCCTTTAAAATTCACATCCGCAACAAAGTCCCACTCTCCTGGAGTGTACTAAAGAAAACGTTTCCGAATGGTCACTCGAGCATTGACAACAACACCATTAATAGTCTTTTCTGTTTCAAGAATAACTGCAAAGGCCCTTTTCAGTGTATCAAGTTTTGTCACATCTCCGAACAAGCATTTTGCCTGCTCTGGGAAGTCAGATTGAACAACACTACAAACTCATCTTTGGTAGAAGGTTCCTTCAAGTACAACGAACATACAGTTTTGGCACCTACTTCAAAACATCCCTTTGGAACTGCTGCTCCAATTCCAGTTTTTGCACCTGTAATCACGACTACTTTACCAAATAAACCAGTTTGAATAGGGCATTCTGGAAGTGTTAATTTTTTGGATACTGTGTTTTTTTTTCCAAACCTAGCATTGTTTGAAATTTGATGAAAGCTATAGAGCTGAGCTTTGAATCAATATTTTGAGTTGTAGAGTTTTTGTTTTGACTACACTTGTATATAGAGGGAGCTCTCCAATACGGATTTGTTTTTCTATTAACACTAATGTAACGTGATTACCTGGGTCAACCCCAGACTTTATAAGTAACTGTCTGAGTGGATGTGCCACATGCTTCGTAGTCGACTTTTATGGTCCCGGTGCTGATTTGTTCATTGACTTGTAAAAAAAGTTCAATCTGAAGAACTGTAAATAAAGTCCAGTTTGAACTCCGTTAATGTAAACTCAATTAAGGCTGTGCTTGGGCCCTGTGTAGGCCGTTCCTAGGCCGTTCCTAGGCCGTTCTTGGGCCGTTTCCAGACAGTGCTTTCTTTATTCTCCAATTTTTTGTGCTTCAATAACCTGCTCAAACTCCGTCTTCTGATCTGTCACAAGTTCGACTAATAGATATAACACACAAAGCTGCTGCAACGTGGGCTGAGCTTCCCCAAGGCTTAGACAAATCGGGTTTCGCAATTTTTTCCAATTTCACGAAAAAGTAATCAAAACCCCAGAAAATTCATAGGCCACCCCGCAAAAAATTCTCGCGGGGTACAATATAAAATATGCAACAGGGGTAATATTGCAGGAGTTAATGGATCGGAGGAACATTTCCACCTATGGAGAGGGGCGGGGCGTGCGTAAAGGTCTTCAACAAGTACGCGGGATGGGAATAATTTATGTCCAAGAGACTTTTGTTCTCCACGCTGTCGAAATCATCGTTGCAGATCCCTCTATCTTCAGATAAATATATCCATCTAGTGGCTGCCGTTTCTGAACTCTGTTGATTCAAAATTTCTGCTACAACAAGTACGAGACAGTCATAGAAAATGCCTAGGAAACAAGGCCCAAGGAAGAAACAAACTGTATCGTGAGTACTGGAAATATTGAACGAAAAAAAAAAATATGACTACTAACGGAATTCACTAACAGTTGCGTCAATTGTCGTAAAGCCAAAGTGAGTAATAACCAAGTTTATCCATCACGCTGTATGGATTACTAACTGTTTCACCTCATCTTGCAACAGCGCCGGTGTGATGGCTTGTTTCCTTGCAGTCTCTGTCAAGGCCGTTCCACAACATGTCAATACAACGACGATGACAAGAGAAAGAAGAAACCCTCGAACGCCTATGTTGCAGCCCTGGAGGCAACCAATTTGGAGCTGCTCAGCGTTCTCAAAGAATTCAAAGAGTTCAAAGAACTGAAGGATCTGAAAAATTCGAAGGAAATCAAAAACACACTGAACGATTTTCATGCTTTCAACAACGAAAATAAAAGAGCGTTCCAGAGTGAAGGTCTCACAAATACCAGCATATCAGAGTCTCCACAGTCCTCTATAGATCCTGAAGACAACCTTTGTCACGTTATGGTTACCCAGGAAAGTGGTTCGTCCATGGTTGTGGGACCTACCAGCGTGTACAATGACGTCTTCGAACAAAATCTGGGGATAAATTTAGGAAATCCCATATCTCAAGAAAAATTGCTTACTCAAGATCAAAAAATTGAACTGGGAAAATTTCGAAACAAGTATGGCTACCAAGATTTCAAATTTTATTATTTCAAACCAAAATCTGAACTCAAATACTCACCTGTTATCAAAAAGTGTGTTGAACTTTTCTTCAGCAGGATATATTCATCATCATTTCTGTTCATTCATCGGGAAACGTTTCTATACTTCTATTTGAATAATGAAGACAATTGTGAGTTCGTTTCACCAGCTTTGATATACGCAATCTGTTCATTTGGTGCCAAATTCTCGCCAGATCAAGAAACGAGATCACAATCCGAAAGTTTCTACAACAAAGCAAAATCCATCATTTTGGGAGAGGAAAGTAACAGCATACTTCAGGAGTCTCAATTCACAACGCTTCAAACGTTGCTTTGTTTGGCATTTTATGATCTCGGAAGAAGTAATCTAACAAGTTGTTGGATGCTTTCAGGAATGGCCTTTCGAATGGGGACTGATCTGGGATTTGAACTGGAACCAAACCAGGCAAACTTGAGTGCGGTGCACAAACCCTCGATCAGACGTGCAAATGATAACGAATTTGATCCCAATTATAAAGAACGCAACAAGGTATACAATGAATATCCCTATGAAGTTCAAGAGGTGAAAAGTCGAATTTTTTGGGGAGCTTTCGTTGCCGATAGATTCATTTGTCTCGTTATGGGTAGACCTGTGACCCTGAGGTTGAGTGACACAACGATTCCCGAATCTCAAGACCTGGGGGATCTCACTAATATTGAGGATTATATTTGTCATGATGTCATGTCAAACCAACAGTACATTTGCAGAAGCTTTCAGTGCCTCAAAGTAATAGTTTCTCTTTACGAGATTTCGGAAGATTGTTTCAAGAAATTGTTGAAACCGGCTCCAACTCTTGGAAATCATGCTCGACTCGAGACACTAAGAGAATGCAATCTGCAAATGTTGCGTTGGAAGCAAAACTTAACCAAAGAAATTTTTTGGAATTCTAGCATCCTCAAAAACACTGCACACAATGAACTGTGTATGAGTCCTCGTTACACATACTTCATCATAATTCTGTCCATGAACCGCCCTTATATATCAGCAGCGATGCTAAAACAGACAGAACCAGTTGATGTGAGTGGAGCAATATCTGTTTGTGAAGATGTTATTGACGACATTCTTGTGGTTATTAATGCTTTAATGGCACAAAGAATAGATTACAGAATTTTCCCGCCTCATATTTTGTCAGTTTATGCAACAGTTTTGGCAATCAGCTCTTTGTTTTGGATGTTTAGACTCACAAGTTCTCTTGAAAATCAAAAATTGATCAAAAATCAAATCAGAAAATGTTTGAGATTCTTGTTTGAATGCAGTCATATATGGCCTTTGGCTTTGAAGCCAGCCGGTATTTTCCAAGAAAGACTCAAAAAGCTGAATAAGACCGATCAAGACATTCCTGATTATGAAGACACAGAGCTCCCAATTACTCCAAGCACAGAGTTCAGCCTCGGAAGTTTCAAGCTGACACCAGATCAAATGACAATGCCTTTTTTCACTAATACCGATTTCGACAGGGTTCTGGAATCACTGCTTCAACAATCTTACAATCAATCTATGAATCAGCCACTTTTACTTGGCACGAATCTGGCAGACGCTGACTGGGACGTTATGTTTTATGAGACATATGCGTCATTAAATCAAAACTTTATGTAGAAATGGAATGTTTGGCTTCATAATCAGTTAAACACTTGATTTTATCTGCTGAAGCACTAGTTTCATCAAATGTATAAGTCAACCACTCTTTGACCAGTCTTTTAGCTAGCTCTAAACCAATAACTCTTTCCCCCATACATAGAATTTGACTATTATTGGATAAAATGGATCTTTCCACACTGAAGGAGTCATGAGCGGTTACTGCTCTTATACCAGGAACTTTGTTAGCGCTGATACAGACACCGAGACCAGTTCCGCATATGAGGACTCCTCGATCGGCTTCCCCCTTTATGATGCGTTCCCCGCACTCAACAGCAACAAGTGGATATGGTTCTCCATCATCACTAGAGGAGACTCCTAAATCAAGAACACTCTCAACTTGAGGGTGTTGCTCAAGCAGTTGCTTGATAACTGTTTTGTATTCATAGCCGGCGTTGTCTGAACCAATAATGAGCCTCATTGTTACGTTAGTCTACTACCCAGTTTGGTGGTTTGAAAGAGGAGAGTGGGAGCGGAAAAGAGTGGGATATTTATAGTACTCAAGCGGAAATGTTCCTGATTCAAATATTCAAGGAACATTTCCGAGCAATTGAATATATAAAGCCCACATGAAGACCACAACTTCCGTGGGATGGGAGTATTGGTCAGTTTGTACCACTGCAACTCACATCAACCATGTCAACTAAACACTTTCTACCAAAAGATATCGATAACTTTCTCACCAACGGATTGAAAGCTTCTTTGCTTGAGAATCCGAGTCTCTCTTTATTGGAGAAAGAGAGAGTTCTTTTCAACAGCCGTGCCGATAAAACAAAGGTCTCTTTGATTAGTGGAGGAGGTTCTGGACATGAGCCTGGTTGGTACGGTTTTGTTTGCGATGGGATGCTTGCCGCTTCAGTTCAAGGAGACGTTTTTGCTTCACCAAATTATAGAAATATTCAAGCCGCGGAGAAAATTGTCCACTCTGACGCAGGTACAATTTTTCTCATCACCAATTATACGGGAGACAACCTCTATTTTGGAATGGCAGTTCAGGAATTGACCAGGAAGTATGGTGCGTCCAAGATTCGGTTGTTGAGAACAACTGATGACGTTGCAGTTCCTCGTTCCCGCAGTGATATGGTTGGACGTAGAACTCTTAGTGGAATCACTTTGATGTTCAAAGTTCTGGGAGGGTGCTCACAAGATGGGTATGATATCGACACAGTTTACGATTTCGGTGAATCTGTGAACAGAAATATCGCATCGATCAATGCTGGGTTGGACCATGTCCACATTCCCACTCATGGAACCAACAAAAATTGGGGAAAACTTAAGGAGAATGAGCTTGAGATCGGTCTCGGAGTTCACAATGAACCAGGTGTGAAGAAGCTTGACTACATCCCATCGAATGAAGAGCTCGTTGAAACTATGCTCAAATACCTTTTGGATATAAATGACAAAGAAAGAGGGTTTTTCACGTATGACAAAACCGATGTCATTGCTCTCCAGATCAATAATTTGGGAGGAGTTTCTCACATTGAATTACTTTCTATCTTGTACGAAACTTCAAAGCAACTCAAGAAAGTTTATGGTATCACTTTGAGCAGAGTTTACGTCGGTCACTTTGTAACTTCTTTCAATGCTCCGATCTTTACCCTTACGTTGTTCAATGTCACAAAGGCGGCAACGTCCAAGTTTAACGCAGACAAAATTCTCGAGTACCTTGACAGACCAGTCCAAGCAACCAATTGGCCTTCATCATTGAATTATGAGGGAACCGGAGAGATCATCAGCAACTTTGAGCATGGAGATGACAACGAAGAAGAAGAACTGGTTGACATAGCCGTTGATGATGCCGAACTTAGATCGAAAATTGCTCTTGCTGCTAAAAGGGTGATTGCCAGAGAACCTGATTTGACGGCTTGGGACACCAAGCTTGGAGATGGCGACTGCGGTGAAGGCTTGAAAGCTGGTGCCTTGGCGACCTTGGAAGCATTAAAAAATACACCAACTTCTGGGAAGCTTCTACACACCATGAAAGCTGTTCTCAAAGTGGTGAAGAACGACATGGGTGGTACGCTTGGAGCTATTCTTTACATTTTTCTTCAAGGCTTGTTGAACGAGTGCGAAAGGATTTTGAAGGATGGATTTAAAGGAACTGCGACTGAGTTACTTGCCACTTCTTGCACGTACGCATTATCTAATCTTGAGAATTACACAAAGGCACGTCAAGGCCACAGAACGGTTATGGATGCTTTGATTCCGTTCTGCAAAACATTTAGCGAGACAAATAATATAACAAAGGCAGTCAAAGCTGCTTATGCTGGTGCTGAAGCCACAAGAGACATGACGCCAAAACTTGGGAGAGCCACTTATGTGGGAAGCATCGATGAAAGACTACCGGACCCGGGAGCTTATGGTATTTACGAAATTTTGAAAGCTTTTGAATAGTTGTGTAATGAATTGTATTTCCTTTATTATCACGAGTCATGTGTGACATGTTCAATGAATCGATGACTAACCTATTTGATCATCATTAGTGAAGTTTACCTCACTAAATTACAGATTGACAATATACGCGATGTCTTAGTAGATTTTCTTTTTTTTCATAACCATAATTTCATTAGTCAGATCGATCCTGAATCAATAGATGTGCGCAATTTGACCTACTTGCTACGGAAATTTTTGGCAATTAACGATAATTCCTTGTCTATGAACCATTGCTGTTCGCACTTGTATATAAAGCAATTTAATTCAGGTCTTATGTAGCAGTCAAAAAAATATCAATTGAGTTATCAAACATACACGAGATACATAAACGAAGTCATGGTCAAAAGAGCATTCATTCTAATTGACTTACAAGTTGACTACTTTCAGGGTGGAAAAAATCCATTAGTAGCAATCAATGAGGCATCAGCCAATGCTTCCCTATTGCTCAAGAAAATCAGGAGCGGAAAAGTCAACCCTGAAAACGAGTATCTGATTATTCATTTCCGCCATGAATTTGAAGGCGACCCTGAGAAGGCACCATTTTTTGGCAGACGTACACCAGGTGCTAGAACTCACTACAATGTTGAACCAACAGAAGATGAGCTAGTCATCACCAAAAATGAACCCAATGCGTTCATTGGCACGAATTTGCAAAAGATCCTCGAGGAGAATAATATTAAGGAAATAATTATTGTTGGTGCAATGGCACAGACTTGCATTCAAGGAACTACTCGTGCCGCTGCAGAGCTTGGATTCAAGCCTACCGTTGTTTCAGATGCAGTTGCAACTAAGGATCTGGAGTTCAATGGCGTCGTTGTTCCAGCCAAACAAGTTGCTGCCGCTGTTTTTGCCACACTGGCATCTGGGTACGCTGAATTGACCGATACCGTCAAGATTTTGGATCAATTGTGAATTATTCAAGGAACCTATGATTTGAGATGAGTTGATTTTTGCAAAGTTGAGTAATTAGTTAATTGTGTGAGCTCATGACGTTGAATCACGTGCGTATGCGCGCAAATATTTTTTTTAGAACGTATTTAAACTATTTTTTTAGCCCAAAATGCAGCAATTGCATTTGATCCTCGAGCCTCATGTGTGATTATTGCATATACTTTACAAGATATTCAGTAACATGTCAGTCACTAAAATTGAGGCCATTGGCATCCACGATTATGAAAAGTACCCAGAAGCGAAGAAGTTCGTCTATGAACCGCAGGCTTTGAGACCTCAGGACGTTGATATCAAGATTGAAGCATGTGGTATTTGTGGATCAGATATTCACGCAGCTTGTGGAAACTGGGGCAAACCATACACTCCGGTGGCTGTTGGTCACGAGATCGTTGGAACTATTGTTGCGGTTGGTAAAGATGTCCAGAAATTAAAGATTGGTGACAGAGTCGGTGTTGGAGCTCAAGCTGATTCATGTGGTCGGTGTTACAGATGCAACCATCAGCATGAGAACAATTGTGATGAAGGTGTCGCTACTTACTTTGGAACTTACAAAGAGACCGGTTTCCACTCTCAAGGTGGTTATGCTTCTCATGTCCGGTTGAATAACAAATTTGTGATCAAGATTCCAGACGCCTTGGCTAGCGCAGACGTTGCGCCTCTCTTGTGTGGAGGTATCACTGGTTTCAAGCCTCTTCTGGATGCTGGTGTGAAAGAGGGCTCCAAGGTTGGTGTCGTTGGTATCGGAGGTATTGGTCACATGACCATTCTGTTTGCCAAGGCTTTGGGGGCAGAGGTTACCGCCATCTCCAGAACTGACAGCAAAAAAGATGTCGCTTTGAAGTTAGGTGCAGACCACTACATTGCAACCGCGGAGCAAGGTTTTGAGAAGAAGTATGCTGATACTCTTGAGGTTATCGTCAACACCGGCTCCAACATCTCCACCGAAGGTGTCCTACCATTGATCAAGCTTCTCAGACCTCAAGGTACCTTAACCATCATTACCGCTCCTCCAACCGGTATCAAGTTGGAAGTTGTTCCGGGTACATTGTTGCACAACAACGTCAAAATTGGTGGCTCCACGATTGGTGCTCCGCACGAAATTGAGTACATGTTGAAGCTTGCTGCCGAGAAAAATGTCATTCCATGGACCGAAAAAATTCCAATCAGTGAGGGTAATGTCACTAAAGCCTGGAGTAGAATGGATAAAGGTGACGTTAGATTCCGTTTTGTGCTGACCGATTACGACAAGTGTTTTGTTGATGTCTGATTGGTTACTACCCAATGCTTTATAGAATCAATAGTATATTTTAAATTTCACTCTTGATGGCTACCATTCAAGTACTTGAATGAAAGTTTCGAGAGCTGTGCTACAATTTTTTCATGGTTTTCTCTTTGGCTGTTCTATTTGACAACAAGCAAGGGAAGGGTGTACGAAACCGTTTTATTGAAAATGACGTCAATTAAGTTGAGAACCGTTGAGAAAGAAATTTTGGGCTTCATTTTATAAAGAAATTTACGATATTTTTTCCAAACAAACGTTTTATTGTACCGTGGAAAACGCTCACTCCCAAATATATTTAGCGTGGCCGCTTAAATAACCATACTATCAGAAACCGTGCAGGTAAATTGAATTGTTACCAAATACAATTTTGTGACAAATGTGGCTTCACATGAAATACCGTCCAACAATAGCGGTGACTGTATGAAGTATATATCAACTTTGGGAGGGGGACTCCAAGTGAATCCAGAACCAAAAACCAAAAACCAGAAACGTTCTTATCGTAATTTGACTCAACGCATTATCACTGCACTACGTTTCTCCATAGAAAACTGTCATCTGGAGAAAAGTCAAAGTTCTATTGTTGGAATCGTTCGAACTGATTGAATTTTTTTTTCTTATCTCTAGTTCATGAATCACACCCGAACTTTTTATCTTTATCGAATCCCGGATTCGGCAACTTGCGCTTCAAAAGAAGATAAGAAATCAAAGATAAACAAACTGGTGTTCAAGTTAGTCTTGGCAAGAATCTGCGACCTTGTCAAACTTAGACACCATTACGTATGATATAACTCTAGTTTGTCCATAATGCGATACCTCATATCTAAAAGCTAGCAGTTATATTGTTTGTTGCACTGCAAAAAGACGGCTCGGATCTTTGATAATTGGATACTTCCAAGAGATCTGTTAGCTTTGCAGGGTGCTATAATCTTGAGAACAAGCGGTACCCTTCTCTTTCACAGCGTGTTTAGACAATAGTTTGTCCCGGATTTCTTTTGTCAGATAAGAAATGACATATAAAAGGAAAGATCCCCTTGTACCATGGAACGATCTTTATTGAGATATTAGTAAAAACTACCCCAAACAAAATGTCAGTATTTCAGGAAAAAAAATCTTATCTTCGGTATGAAGTGGGTGAGCTGGTTGATCCTCCCAATTCAGGTAATGAAGTGGAATCCATCAAATACACCACGAAAAGAGGTCTGAAGTCTAGACACATTCAACTGATTTCACTTGGTGGAGCTATTGGAACAGGTCTTTTTGTTGGAAGTGGTTCTGGTCTTGCTACTTGCGGCCCAGCCGGTCTTCTCGTGGGATACTTGATTATGAGTATCTTTGTCTGGACTTTGATGAACCAACTTGGTGAAATGGTTACTTTCATTCCTACTGCAGGTCAGTCCACGGTTTATGCCATTTGTGCAAGATACACGGGAAATAATTCTTTAGCATTCACAACAGGTATCAATCTTTTTTACGCTCAAGTTCTTATTTCTCCTGCTGAAATCTCTGCGGCTGCATTTGTTATCAAATACTGGACTGACTTGAATGTGGCTATTTGGATTAGTATTTTCTGGATTGCTATTGTTTCTTTGAACTTCATGGCTGTCAAGTATTTCGGTGAAGTCGAGTTTTGGATCGCCTCTATCAAAATTTTTACGATCACTGGTTTGATCATTGTGGGAATTGTTATATTCTTTGGCGGTGCTCCAGCTTCAAATGGTGTTCTGGGATTTCATTATTGGAAGCACCCAGGAGCATTCCAGGAACATCTCACAGGTGGAACTACCGGAAAATTCTTGTCATGTTGGACGGGAATCATCAAATCTGCCTTTGCATTCATTCTGTCACCAGAACTGATTACTTCATGCGCAGCAGAGTCGGTTGCTCCAAGAATCAACCTACCAAAGGCAACGAATAGATTTATTTACAGATTGCTTTTCTTCTATATCTGTGGTTCACTGGTCATTGGTGTTATTGTCGCTTACAACGATGACAGACTTATGTCTGCTATCAGCAGCGGAGCATCCGGAGCTGCAGCTTCTCCTTTTGTTGTTGGTATCCAAAATGCCGGTATTAAAGTCCTTAACCATATTGTGAACGCGGCTATTCTTACAAGTGCCTTCTCATCTGGAAACTCATTCGTTTACGCATCTTCCAGAACACTATATTCAATGTCATTGAGTGGTCAAGTCCCTGGGGTTTTGTCGACTTGCACAAGCTTTGGTGTTCCTTACTACTGCGTTGCAATAAGCTCTGCCATTGCACTATTATCTTATCTAAATGTGTCAAACTCTTCAACAGTTGTTTTCACCTGGCTGTCAAATATCTCCACTGTTTCAGGATTTATCTCATGGATTTTTATTTCTATCACCTATTTGAGATACAGAAAAGCCATCGCTTACCATCATTTGGATTCCAGAGTCACTTTTAGACCTCCTTTACAGTTCACTGGGGCATACAGTGCCATTTTTTTCTTCACACTTTTGTCACTCACCAACGGATACGGAGTCTTCTTTGACTTTAATGCTTCTGATTTCTTTGCAGCGTACATCACTTTACCTATTGTTGTTTTACTTTATGTTGTTCACATGATTTATAGCAAAAATTACAGACTGTTCTCTCCTCCGGAAGAAATTGATTGTCTAACTGGTTTAGATGAGATTGAGAAGGAGACTGCAGAGTACGTTGCTCCAGTGCCCAGAAATATCTTGGAAAAACTCTGGTTTTACGTTGCCTGAATATTCGGAATGTTTATGTTTAGCATTTTTTGTGCTACTGAATGTGTGATTATCAAACAATCTTCACGAAGTCCGGGAATCGGGGATTCGGAATTAACGATATCTTCTATCTAAGCCTCTGGGCATTTGTAAATGTAGGGACTTTGGTATGACTGACAATCGAAATAAGAAGGAACAATAAGAGAAGGCTATTGTTTCTACCCGAGATTATTGTCCCTTTCGGACATAATGCAATCGACATAGTCGATTAGTCAGTCTCAATCTCGGTCTGTACAATCAGACGTTTGCTAGCAAAGAAAAACCACGCCGCAGAACTTTTTCGGAAATAACTGCCGAAACAGTTTCTCCGAACACCGAAAAACAAGCAAGTTCAATTTTCAAAGCGATGTAGTCCTTCAGCAATTGAATTATAAATAGGCAAAGTTGGTCTCTATGGGTAATGTAACTGCATGTTTGAGAGAAAGATTCAAGTTTAAACAAACCTCATGCCTGAAACTAGCGAAATCATGCCTCATGATTCCACAAGGGAAACTGTGGAACAACCCATGGGTTTCCACGGTGAAGGTTTTGAAGAGCAAAATGTCTTCAAAAGGCTTTCAACCCTTTCCAGAACACTCTCACATATGTCAGCCATGGAAATGAAGGGCTTTGAGATTGACCCAAATGACTTTGAACTGAATAAAGTGCTCAGGTACATGATAAATCGCTCAAGTGAGCAAGGTATTGAAGGGGATAACCATACAGACGTGACGTTTGAAAATCTTACTGTTGTGGGTAAAAACAATTCAGCTTCAGTTGTAAAGACTGCGGGTGATGTTTTTGGGGCTCCGATTGTGATGCTTTTGGATAAGTTGTCCAACAAACCCAAAGTTGATTTCAGCAAGATGGATAAAACCAGAAACATCATCAGGGGCGTTTCAGGACTTTGTGAGGCAGGTACTATGACTCTTGTTTTGGGAAGACCGGGTGCTGGGTGTTCGACCATGTTGAAAGCAGTCTCAGGTGAAACTCAAACTTACTTGAGCACAGAAGGATCTATTTCCTATGGGGGTATCGAGCAGCGAGAAATGATGAAGCGTTTCAAACATCAAGTGATCTACAACCCTGAACTAGATGTCCATTTTCCTTATTTGACTGTTGAACAGACCATGAGATTTGCAATTGGATGCAAGACCCCTTCTGCTCGCATCGACAATGTATCAAGAAAACATTACGTCACAACCATGAAGGATTTGTATTTGACACTTTATGGTCTCAAACATGTTGAGAAAACTCTTGTGGGAGATGATTTTGTGAGAGGTATTTCCGGTGGTCAACGAAAAAGAGTTTCAATTGCAGAAGCAATGGCAACGAGAGCTTCGGTGTTCTGTTTTGATAATGCCACCAGAGGTCTTGATGCTTCAACGGCCTTAGAGTTTGTTGAGTCGCTCAGGACTTTTACGAACTTGACCAAGTCAACTTCTCTCGTGACAATCTATCAAGCCTCGGAAAACATTTATCAGCTATTTGATTGTGTGACTGTTCTTTACTTTGGGAGACAGACTTACTTTGGGCCAATTGATGAAGCAGTTGCTTATTTCACCAACATGGGATTCAAAAAAGCACCAAGGCAGACAAGTGCTGAATATTTGACTTCGGTCACAGACCCTTTGGCACGGACACCTATTGAAGGCATGGAAGAAAAGGTTCCTACCAACGCCGAAGAGTTTGAACAGTACTGGCTTTCCTCGCCAGAGTATTCCAAGTTTATGCAGGCTATAAAAACAAAGACGGCATCGTTCAACCCGGAAGAAAGCCGTGACAAGTTTTCAAATGCACTTCAAATTCAAAAGCAAGGTTTTTCCAGAGGTACATCAACATACACCACGAACTATTTTGAACAAATGAAACTTTGCTTTACTAGAAATGTTCAAATGCTTGTCAACAACAAGTTTTACAGTGTCACAATGTTTGCATCTTCTGTTATACAAGCTTTGATTATTGGTTCACTTTACTACAACACCACGCAAACTACTTTAGGCTCATTTTCGAGAGGAGGTATCATATTCTTCTCACTGTTGTACTACAGTTTGATGGGTTTAGCAGATGTGGCGAGTCAATTCGCAAACAGAGCAATTTTGAGCAAACAGAGAGGGTACTCATTGTTTCATCCTTCTGCCGAGCTTGTTGCAAGCACTTTGGTGCAAACTCCATTGAGATGTTTCGCAATTGTGGTCTTTGCGCTCATCCTATATTTTTTATCAAACTTGAAAAGAGAACCTGGCCCTTTCTTTGCTTACTTGCTATTTATAAATGTCACAGTCATTGCAGTCAATTCGATGTTTACTTTGGTTGCTTCGTTGTGTTCAACACTGAGCTCAGCAAATGCTATAACAGGTATTTTGATGATGGCCCAGGTCATCTACAGTTCTTATATGATCCAAAGACCATCAATGCATTGGTGGGGAAAATGGTTCTCGTACTGCAATCCAATATTATATGGATTTGAGTCAATGATCACGATGGAGTTCAGAGGGAGAAAAATGGCGTGTGATCCAACACAGCTCCTTCCTACTGGTTCAGGCTATAAGTCCATTTCGTCTTCCAACCAGGTGTGTGCTTTTGTTGGAGCTAGCAAGTCCCAACAATTGTATGGCTCAGGTAATTATGTTTCCGGTGAAGTCTATCTTGAATTGAGTTATCTGTACACCTTTGATCATTGTTGGAGAAATTTTGGAATATTAATGGGTTTTGTGATTGGATTACTAGCTATAAACTCTCTGATCGTGGAGTTTTACAACCCCACGGTTGCAACTTCTGACCAGTTGTTGTTTATCAAGGGTGCCCAATTACCCGACTCTATTTTGGAAGCAACAGGCGCCAAAAAAGTTTGTGAAGATCCAGAAAGCTTTTCTTCATCCTCTAACAACGAAACACAAAAGCAACAAGCTAATGGTGATTCGGAAGCCTCAGTTGGTAATCTGGGGTCTAGTGACATTTATATGTGGCGAGATGTCAATTATGTTGTTCCCTACGATGGTCAAGATCGTAAGCTTTTGGAGGATGTGCAAGGATATGTTTTACCTGGGACTCTGACTGCTCTAATGGGAGAGTCAGGGGCTGGAAAAACTACACTTTTGAATGTTTTGGCTCATCGTACAGATACTGGTATTATCACTGGCGAAATGCTCATCAACGGTAAGCCTGTTGACTCATCGTTCGAAAGGAGAACAGGCTATGTTCAGCAGCAAGACATTCATATTGCGGAGTTGACAGTGAGAGAATCGTTGATTTTTGCAGCAAGATTACGAAGACCTGCTAGCGTTCCTGACGCAGAAAAAATTGCTTATGTTGACCAGATCATGAATATTTTGCACATGGGTGAGTACGAAGATTCCATTGCCGGAGTGCCGGGTTATGGTCTGAATGTCGAACAACGAAAGAAACTCTCCATTGCCACCGAATTGGTTGCTAAGCCATCTCTGTTACTATGTCTTGATGAGCCTACATCTGGGCTAGACTCTCAGTCATCATGGGCAATTGTACAAGTGCTAAGGTCTCTTGCGGCTGCTGGACAAGCGGTTCTTTGCACAATTCATCAGCCTTCAGCTACTTTGTTTGAACAGTTTGATAGATTACTTCTGTTGCAAAAAGGTGGTCAAACCGTGTACTTTGGCGAAATCGGAGAAAATTCAAGAATTTTACTGAACTACTTCGAAGGACAAGGAGCACGAAAATGCAGTAATAACGAAAACCCAGCCGAATACATTCTCGAAGCTATTGGAGCTGGGGCAACTGCAGTTGTCAAAGAAAACTGGTACGACAACTGGAGACAAAGTGATATGTGTGCCAAAGCCACCAAAGAACTTGACGGTATTATGGCTGAGACTCAGAAAAGACCGCCAAATCAAGATGCTGAACTCAAACAGAAATTTGCAACTTCGTACTGGTATCAATTCCGTTACGTTTTGACTCGTACTTTCACCCAATTCTATCGTGATTTAGACTATATCATGTCAAAATTCATGTTGATGTTTCTTGCAGGGTTGTTGGTGGGTTTCTCGTTTTGGAACGTCAAACATACCGTCATTGGTATGCAAAACTTACTTTTTGCGAGCCTCCTGGCAGTTATTATTAGCGCTCCGCTGACGAACCAAATACAAGGAAGAGCGATTCAATCTCGAGAACTGTTTGAAGTTCGTGAGTCAAAATCAAACACTTTTCATTGGTCGACACTCATCATTAGTCAATTCTTGGTTGAGATTCCTTATTCTGTGATTTTTGGTACCATTTACTTTGTTTGTTGGTACTTCCCGATCCAGTTAGATAATGAAGCATCACGTGCCGGATTTTGGTGGCTAACTCAATCCATCTTTTTTCAGTTCTTTTATGTTTCCTTTGCTCTGGCCATCGTGTATGCTTCACCGAATTTACCAACTGCCAACCTCTTGAATGGTTTGTTGTTTAGTATCGAGCTTTCGTTCTGTGGTGTTGTCCAAAGTCCAAAACTCATGCCTGGATTTTGGCTTTTCATGTGGAGGGTCTCGCCGCTTACTTACTTTGTTGAGAATTTTGTGTCTACTCTGCTGCACAACAGGAAAGTGCACTGCAGTTCACATGAACTAAACTACTTGGATCCTCCTTCTGGTGAAACTTGTGGATCATACCTAAAAGAATATTTCAATCAAAACCCTGGGTATGTTCAAAATTCAGAATCTACCTCGAATTGTGGAGTCTGTCAGTACAAGGTTGGAGATCAATATTTATCGACCATTGGAATGAGTTACTCTCATAGATGGAGAAACGTGGGCTTATTTTGCGTTTACGTTTGCGCAAACGTTTTCTTCATAATCGCTGCCTATTACTTTCTGCGTGTCCGCAGGTTTTCGTTTGAACTGGGCTCGCTGCTCAAAAGAAAGAAATCTAAAGCTGGTTAAGTTGGTTTTTTAATTTTTGCTTTTCTTTGATACAAATTTATAATACAACAGGCAGACATATTATGGATGCCTAACTGTTTCGATGAGAACACCAAACCAGAACTATTGCTTGAACTGTTTGTTGGCAGCCACTGATGTAAAATAAAGGAGTTTCGAAAACTAGGTTTGTCAGCAGAGAAGTTACAGTCTGATATCTTTTCGTGTTCCCCGCGGTTGATTACAGTCGCCCGAACTTGAAGAAAGCTGTTAGGGATTGAAAGGATGAAAGGTATGGTGACTACACCACTCTTTGTTCAATTAGCCAGTACCTGATTTTTGGATAGAACGAGCAGGATTGTTAAATTCGGCGAACATGAATTTTTTTTTATGCAAACCTTACTCCGAGTCATCGGAGATCCGCACCTAAAATCCAATTCAGTATTACGAGGTCCTAAAAAAATAAATAAAAAACTCCCCGCTTTTTTAAAAGTTAATTTCTCAATTAGGCAAGTATTGCGAATTATTCTCTCGAAAAGGGCCTCCTTGCGATCAAGCTTACAGCAAGGGTCCTCACTATTCACGACAAGTCATTGGTCCCTCAGTAAAGCTCTACTCCGCAATCCCCCCTCCTTTCTTCACAGCAATACGTGAGGCCCAAATTGAACTAGTGGTTTCGTCATGTTAAGACCTCAACTCTAATAAAAAGTTTTAATCACTGATAGATAACCTCTCGAAGTTTGGTGCCCCACATTTCGTACCGATTGAGAAAAGTGGCAGCGATTGTATTTTAGTCGTTCACTCATCTATCTAACAATAACAACTTCCGATACCGACGTCATGTGATAGTTTCGGACACCTCATGAAGCTGACTTATGAAAAGCACAAGACGCAAGTCTGTAGCCGGTAGATTTTCAAGAATAATAGATTCTTGAATTTTTGAGGTATCTCTACTCCCCGGGAATCCTATTATGATTTGTTGGGGAAACAGAACAAACCAGGGGCGTACCTTTCATTCCACTCCACATTTACCCGTATTTGCATGAACAATTTTAAGCTAAAGTCCATGGTGGACCCTTTAAGGGACAATCGGTTGTTAAGTCCCAAAACGACATCGCGAGGCTCAAAAAAATTTGCTCTAGTATGTGGAGACCCTGTGAGAGCAGTTGTGAACAATCACTAGTTCAAATGACATCAACGTCCCCGCTTTTTGCCGAAGCCGAACATCACACATCTGTTAATAAAAGTTGATCTAACTGCCATTAAACGATGTCTATCCTTTGAAGTCTGGATCTACTCTTCAGCAAAATCATCAACTCACAACTATGGGTCGCAAATACCTCGGGGGATCCGGCAAGGGTCTCACTTTCTTCCTCACATTTGCAGCTAGTACTGTTTTGACTTTCTATGGATACGATCAAGGTGTTTTTGGAGGTGTCATCATTGGAAAACAATTTTTGGAACAATTCAATCAACCTGGTAGCGAAGTGATCTCAAATCTTACCTCTGTTTATAATTTGGGCTGTTTTGCAGGAGCAGTTGCTACTGTATTCGTCGGAGACTTTTTGGGAAGACCAAGAACTCTCATGACAGGAACAACATGGATTTTGATTGGAGCTGTCATTCAAACCACCTCCTATGGACGTGGTCAAATGTATGCCGGAAGAGTCATTGCAGGAGTTGGTACTGGAATGAACACATCGACCGCTGGTATTTGGCAAGCTGAAACTGCAAACTTCAGTTCACGTGGCCAACTGGTTATTTTGCAAATGGCTATGTGCATCTTTGGATTGGTGATATCTAATTGGTTAACATTCGGGTTTTCTTACTTGAGCGGAAGTGTCACTTGGAGATTCCCTCTTGCCTTCCAGATATTCTTCTGCTTCATCGTGTACTCTCTTTGTCCTTTCTTACCTGAATCCCCAAGACTCCTCGTGAGAAAAGGTAAACATGCAGAAGCAATTGAGGTTCTTTCAAAACTTGCAGACGCAGAAGAAAGTGACCCTGAAGTTCAACAACTTTACCAATCAATTGTTGCTGCACATGACCTTGAACAAGCTGAATCCATTGGGTGGGGTGATATGATACGAGGGAAGGCCCCTGTGGGTGCTGTGAGACGGGTTATCTTGGGTATGGGTATGCAATGTATGAATCAAGTGAGTGGAATCAACATCACGTCATACTACTTCGCATATGTCTTGGAACATGCTGTTGGTACTACTACGGAACTGGCAAGAATCCTTTCATGTGCCGGCTCTGTCAATTACATGGCTTTCGCTCTCTTTGCTTATTGGACTATCGAGAGGTTTGGAAGAAGGCGTATGATGATGTTGTCTTCTGCGTCAATCTCACTCTGTTTTCTGGCAATCACTGTGTCACTTTCAATGATCGATAAAGGCCATGATGACCACGCAATCGGGATTGCCGCCACATTTTTCTTCTTCTTATTCTTCTCGACGTTTGCATCAGGTTGCCTTGGTGTTCCATGGCTGTATCCAACGGAAATCAATACACTGCAGTTGCGTACAAAAGGAGCAGCTATGGCAATGGCTACCAACTGGATTTGTAATTATATGGTGGTTAAAGTTACTCCGCCAGGAGTTGCCAATCTTGGATGGAAGTTTTGGATCGTTTGGACTGTGATCTCCGCTGCATTCGTTCCTGTGACGTACTTCTTCTATCCCGAAACAAGCGGCCGTACACTTGAAGATCTTGATTACTTATTCCAAACTGATCTAGGAATATTTGTCCATCGAAACAAGCTTGCGACTCAGCTCAAAAGACCTCAAGAATTCATCGATCATGAAAACGAGATTACTGCTGTATTTGGTTCTGATGACCAAAAGGCAAGTGTCGAGCATCTCGAAGAGATCGAAGTGAAATGAGATTGAGAATTTGAATATATTTCGTACAGGTTACTAGTCAGCGGTGAAAAGTTTCAGTTATATTGGATACTGGTTTATAGCAACCACTTTTTAAAAAAAAAAACAGAATCTTTGCTTTGGTGTTTTTCAAGACAAAAGCATGTTGTATGAGTAGACAGTGGCTTGTTGATCATTGAACAGAACTAACACCCACAATTGTGTTCTGAAGTAATAACACACTTCAACTATCTTACTATTCATGAAACTGAAAGTTGCCGTAAATTACAGGTTAGATGACTGACTTACTCTAAATAGTAGTAATGTTGGTTTTGATACTTCAATATCATAAGGAGAAAAAGAAAACAACCCGATAATGGATCTGATTTCGTCATTCACTTCAACAAATTCTCTCCTTAGCTCAGTTGGAAGAGCGCGAGACTGTAATGTTACAAAGTCATCTTGAGGTCCCTGGTTCGATCCCGGGAGGGGAGATTTTTTTGACTTCATTTATCAGTGGAGTTATTGCTTGTGTACTCTTTGCTGATACTGAGCTTGAACAGTCATGTTCTGACCCAAATTTTCTGGCCAAGGTGCCAGTAAATGAGATATTCTGCTATGTGGTAATATCATTACAACAGATAAGAAGAGCGAGTGATTTAATAGATAAGAAGTGTTGAATTTGTTTTTGAATTTTGCAAAATCGCGAGCCCCCAAGATAGTACATTAAGAAACCATGTCGAGGCTAAAGTTTTACACTATGCTTTGACCAAACAAATTTTCTGCGTAGAGACAGCTATATTTTGCTTCACAATTGTTATCACCCTGAAAGGGAGTGCTTTGCCTGCTACGAATGACGATTTACTTGACTGGTTTTGCTTGTCAACTCTACGTTTCGTAAATTTTCGAAGAGAAACACTCTACAAGTCTTCCACAGGTTGGAAAAACTGTTCCATCGTATCCTTTTGCTCGATGAATTTCGTTCCACCGGGAAGAAAGGTTGACCAGAGTTGATTACTTGAGATTTTGAAACTTATCATGAATAGGGCTACTTCACTGCCTTTGGTGTCTAGGGAAATAAAACTGTGGTGGTGGGGCACTAAAAAATTCACTCAAGTCACGTGGAATTTTCATTTTCAACACTCTTTGACCATCAATCTTTGTCGTTGGGATTGATTTGATGAGCACGTCGACGTCATGTTTAGTCCCCACTCACATTTTGATGAAGAAAATTGATTGAAAAGACTTGAAAGCATATCATGTCAAAGCCCAACTTCCTGATTATTGTTGCTGACGACCTCGGGTTCACAGATCTCAGCGCGTATGGCGGGGAAATTGATACTCCTAATCTCCATAGACTTGCATTCAAGGGTGCTAGGTTTACCCAATTCCACACCGCTTCAGCATGTTCGCCAACCAGATCCATGCTGTTTTCAGGAACAGACAACCATATTGCTGGGCTTGGTCAGATGGCTGAGTTCGCGAGAGAACACCCAGAAGTGTTCAAAGATAAGCCTGGATACGAAGGATATTTGAACGACAGAGTTGCTCCACTACCCCAGATTTTGAAAGAAGAAGGCGACTATTACACATTTATTTCTGGAAAATGGCATTTGGGACTAATGAATGATCAATGGCCTGTTACCAAAGGTTTCGAAAAATCTTTCACCCTCTTACCTGGAGCTGGTAATCATTACAAATTTTTTCCAAAGACTGAATCTGACGAGCCTATTCCTATCTTGAGACCATTTTATTGTGAGGATGATAAAACAATCGATCCTTACATCGAGTTACCAGATGATTTTTTTAGTACAGAGTATTTCACTGACAAGGGGTTGGAGTTCCTTTCCAATGACAAGTTGCGGAACAATAGACCATTTTTTGGTTGCTTAACATATACTGCCCCTCACTGGCCATTCCAGGCGCCAAGGGAGGTAATTGACAAGTACAAAGGACTTTATGACAAGGGTCCTGCTGTTTTGAGAAAACAGAGGCTAGCAAAGGCAGCCGAGCTCGGGGTTATCCCTAAAGGAGTTGAACCTCACGTGGTTGAAACGATCAGGGAAACACCATGGAATGAGCTTACTGATCATGAGAAAAAAGTCGAGTCGAGAATCATGGAAGTCTACGCAGCGATGGTGGACGTTCTAGATCGTAACGTTGGCCGTGTGTTAGATCATTTAGAAGCATCAGGAGAGCTTGACAACACATTTGTCTTGTTTATGTCTGATAACGGCGCCGAAGGTATGTTCATGGAAGCAATGCCTCTTCGAATTGAAAACATGAACAAGAATATCAACAAGTATTTCAACAATTCTTTCGACAATATTGGCAACAAAGATTCGTTCACATGGTACTCTGATCAATGGGCTCAGGCCGCTACTGCTCCTTCTCACATGTACAAAGCATGGGCAACAGAAGGAGGAATAAGGTGCCCTTTGATTGTTAGCTATCCTGGTTTGTCAAAGGAGAATCCTCTTCGAGGAAAGATCTACAATGAATTCTGTACTGTGATGGACATTCTTCCTACTGTTTTGGATTTGGCTGGAGTTAGACACCCAGGCAAAGTTTTCCATGGAAGGCCAGTGGTTGAACCACGCGGAAAGTCTTGGAAGAACTACCTGTTGGGAGACTCTCCAGAAATTCACAGTGAGAACGCAGTTACTGGATGGGAGCTTTTCGGGCAACAAGCTATCAGAAAAGGCATCTACAAAGCTGTGTACGTTCCGAAACCTCTTGGTTCTGGCAAATGGCAGCTGTTCAACTTGGAAAGTGATCTTGGAGAAATACATGATCTCTCCAAATCAAACCCAGAAAAGTTGGAAGAACTTTTGAATCACTGGGCTGATTATGTGGCCGAAACAGGGCTTGTTGAGATTAGTTCATTAATGTATTCCGTCGACTTTGAAGTTCCTAAGCTAGAAATCAAACAAATCGAGGATTGAACTCGATCTTCTTTATGACATGTCTGTTGAGCGGTTGATGAGTGTGGTCAGTTTCATACATGCTTGCAGAATAGAGAAGCAAAAGTTAAGCGAGTAATCCATAGGCTCCTATATAGGTTAAAAATCTTTTCAGTGTAGAAATTTATGAAAGTTTACTTGAACAAAAAATGAACTCAATTTTTCTACGTGGTATTTCTCATGATTACTTTGCAAAAAGAGAACCATCCAGACAATATTTGAATGCATTCACCATGTAGACGTCGGAACGTCTGTTGTCTTAGCAACTGAAATGGACAGGAAGCGACTGAAGATTCAATCTCAAGCCATATATCAGAAACAGATACAAACGCAGTTGTTCAACTAATGAGGAAAGAAACTCAAAACTAATCATAGTTTTTTCAACGTATTACCTCCGTGTGGATGATGAGATAATTCGTTCCTTACTCACTTCACCCACATGCCGGTATTCTCAGTGCGTTTGTATCAGCAATTGAAGGAAGGTACTTATATTCAATCCATAGGCACTCAAGCGTTGGTAAAATGACCAATGTATGAAATCAAATTTACCGTGGACTCCAGAAGGTTAGGATTTTATTGACACCAATTCGTTTACTGCATTAACGTCATCACCAATAGTAAATCTGTTGGAACTTTTTATCGCGATCAAACATTTCCAGAAAAGGAAACTCCACTTATCTAATCGTGAACAATTGAGGGAGTACAAGAATATGCAGTGTTCATTGACACACCAGTGCGGATGCCAACCAACGGAAATTGAACCATTTTTCAAATGAATGCAGTACATAAGTATTCCAATGTAATTTGAATTTTGACATGCTGGCCAACATCCAAAAAGGAAAAAGCTCCACAATCACTACATTGCGGGGTGTACCCCTTGACAACCCTGTCCCCATACCTTTTAGCAGCTACGATCGCTTGAAAATTAGTTTGGTTCAAATTCACGAAAAGGTCGGACTTGCTCTTGCGGACGAAAAAAGCCATCACCGACAAGCATGAGCAAACGAGGAATCACGGGGGCCGAATTCCGTGTTTGTAAACCACTTGGTATATAAAGAAGATTTGATACCTCTATCAACTTCATTCAACGTGGGTCTTTCGCTACATCAAAAATGTTCACTACCTACCTTGTAGCTGGAGCCTCAAGATGCATTGTATACTCGCTAGTCGAAGTTTTGAGCAAGGACCCGAATAATATTGTTATCGGGTCTGTGAGGGACAAATGAAAGCCATTGCAGTTGATTGACCCAGTGTTTATTGGCAAAGCAGGAATTGGAGGTGCCATTGAACCCTTTTTTGTGACAAAGCAAAAGTTATGGCTTAGCGATTTTGCCACCAACTCGGTGGGACCAATTTTGATGTTTCAGCAAGATCATCGTTCTGTGCTCAAACGCAAAACATGAAAGGTTTTTTCGTTTCTAGTTCTGTTGGAACTACTGTGGTGTTTGGTATACTTATATCTTTTGTTACGTATGGTGCATCCAAAGCTGCTCAACACTATTCGGTGAAGAGTTTGGCTATCACTTTGGCTTCTGAAAACTTCATTATCCCGGGATTTGTCTTTACTGACATGGGTAAGCACGGACAGGAGGTTACTTTTGAAAAGAATCCTGCGCTCAAGCCAGTTTTCAAAAAGATGGCGCAAACTCCCAAAGAAAGCGTCAGGCTCCTTCTGAATCAGTTTTCATCAGCAACTCGAGCTTCGAATGGGGCATTCATCAGACGTGATGATGGTACTGATTTTTGGTTTTGAACACTTGTACTTTGTTCTTTTGTTGTGTACGAGCGAGCTTTGTCATATTGAAAATCCAACGTACTAGTGACACACTCACCTCCTGGGTTGCGTGTTAAATACGAGACAAGCTTGAAGTCTTTTACATATAGGGCAAAAGAGTAGCACAGTCCCATTATGCTGACAGCAGTTTGCTGGGTTCCAAACGTAATTCAGTGAGATTCAGATGGCCGGATTTTGTGAACGATATTGAGGTGATGTTGTTTTCCGAATCTAACGGCGGTGTATGTAATGCTGCTGTGTTACAATATTTTGGTAGTGGGAAGTTTCACAGTCTTAGAGTACTTTTTTGAAAACAAAGTTAAGTAGGTAGATGGTGTCTGCACTCCAGATTAAGGCTAGTTTATACTTTTTTTGGATAATCCGAGAGTATGCAGGTTGTTCTCGATTGATCCGCCCGGTGAATCAACTTGGCCTAGTCGCGCATGCTGATCGGATTAATTGTGGCTCTTGAGTGAAAAAAAATTGAATTAGAAGATACCACAGAAGCCAAAGTGTACCCAGGGTGGCTTCTGGGGCGGTAATATAATTAAGGACCCAAGTAAAGGATAATGCGAAGGTACCATGAAGACTAGGTAAACAAAAACGAGTGGGCTGTTTACTAGACACTATCGAGCTACTTTGAATCAGGCGATCATCATTGGTATGCTGTCATTCATGCACACAACCCGGAATCTGAAGTGCCATTGCCAATGTGGTGCTAGTGGTTTGCAAAGTGTTAGAACTTCAAACATCACGAATGCCGTTCATTCTGCTGTTACATGCTATTTTCTCCAATTCATGCCATTCTGATTAACAAGATAGGTATGAAACCAGAGATTTTCACTGAAACCATTGTATATGTATTTTGATCAGCAGAACTGTACAAGACCTTCAAATATAGATCCGAAGCCTTCAGTATCGCCGGAGCAGTGTTGAGAGGTATTCCTGCGACCGCATTCTGGACAGCCAAAGCCACCGTCGCAATATCTTACTTTGAACCAAACAAAAGAGGAGGTTTCATTGCCATTTGACAAGCAATCAACAAGGTCGGAGAAGTTATAGCCGGTGCTATGTCTGTTGCTTTGAACAAAACTAACTCCAATGGTGCGTCTGTCGGTTTGAGCTCATACGTGGTTCTACTATCCCTCCTGTGGTTGGGTCTGCCATTATCATTCTTGTTGAGTGCTAGAGAAAAACTCATCAGGTCTGATGGAAAAAACTCGTTTCCAACAAAGGAGGATTGTCGGTTAAAGAGGAAATGCATGTGTTTGCGAAGGTTCATAGAAGAAAACAAACTATATGCCTGGCATCTCTGTTTATGTCCATCCTGTGGTTCCAAACTTATCAATCAAACTATATTACTCACCATTTTTCTCTGAGAGCAAGGACTTTAAACATTTTACTGACGGCTCTATTTTGAAAAATTCACTGATGTTATTGCAGCCATACTCTTGAATTTTAAATTCTTTAGATGAACTACCAAAGTCGAAGGTGGTTGGTTTATACATTGCTAATGCTGACTGCATTCTCTGTTTATTCTGTCATTTATCAAAAACAGTTTGACAACAATTCGGGAAACATGAGTAGATTGGAGCAGTAATTCGAGGTTTGATACGTCAAATATTCCTGCTGAAAATTCCAAAATCGGAGGTGAGTTTGGTTCAAATTGGGTCTACTGGGTGAGTGGGCTTATCAGTTCACTTCAAAAGAAGTCCCATATGTTTCTGCAATAATACGATCCCTGAAGTCTTTAGGTCAACAATTTGCGTTTGTGGTCGGTACAGTGGATACTGATGACATGAAGAATCTTGCTGTCTCAGTCGTTGCCTTCTTCTTTTCAGTTGATGATACGACATATGTGGTGATGAAGGCCGACGATGCAGAGATTGTTGAAGTTTCGACTGACCCATATGAACTAAATGAGTCTGTCTCTCAGAAACGAGACTCTGTTAACATAATAGGTAACTACCTCTGCTTTACAGTCAATGTCTTCTTGAAGGTGAAATCCGATACGTATTGAGTTTAGCAACGACAATTTCACCTTGTCCTCATCGAAATAATGCAACCAGCATTTTCGGTCAGGAAAAGCTTCTTCTTCTTCGAAGTATCTGGGGAGCAAGGGAGTAAGCTGCTATTCAACTCTAGTTTGTGGTGTCAAAAAAAAAAGAGAGGTCGTACCCGGATTCGAACCGGGGTTGTCCGGATCAAAACCGAAAGTGATAACCACTACACTATACAACCATGTGTGCGAGGCAGAACGTGGGACATTGACCGAGGCGTGCATCCGAGGTACTAGTCCTCGAGGAATTCAACTTGCATCAGAGGGTGCAAAAAAAAATCATTGGTTCCTAGCAGGATCGAACTGCTGATCCCCGCGTTATTAGCACGATGCCTTGACCAACTGGGCCAAGGAACCAGTATTGATACATGAACGTTTCTCACAAAAGCCTGGTTAGCTCAATCGGTAGAGCGTGTGACTCTTAATCACAAGGCTGCGGGTTCAAGCCCCGCATCGGGCTGTCTATTGGTTGCATGGTCTAGTTGGTTATGGCATCACCTTAACACGGTGAGGGTCCCCAGTTCGATCCTGGGTGCGATCATTTTTTTGCGCCAAACAAGGGGTTCCCAATATAAGTGGAGGCGACTTTTCTTGATGGAGGTAGGGAGCGAGCGAATCGGAGGTTTGAAGGGTGAAGGTGGAGTATTCCAGGATGAGCAGCCTCGAAGCCATTCGGCGGCAGCCTCGAAGCCATTCGGCTGCACCCTCGGATCCCGCTGAGTCGGTCCACCTTCGCACAAGCGATGCCAAGCGATGCCAAGCG